>CM053603.1:134126240-134181875 GCA_028646535.1 Procyon lotor
GAGAGAAAGAAAGAGAGAGAGAGAGAGAGAAAGAAAGAAAGAAAGAAAGAAAGAAAGAAAGAAAGAAAGAAAGAAAGAAAGAAAGAAAGAAAGAAAGAAAGAGAAAGAAAGAGAGAAAGGGAGAAAGGGAGAAAGGGAGAGAAAGAGAGAAAGGGAGAAAGAGAGAAAGGGAGGGAGAAAGAGAGAAAGGGAGGAAGGAAGGGAGGGAGGGAGGGAGGGAGGGAGGAAGGAAGGAAGGAAGGAAGGAAGGAAGGAAGGAAGGAAGGAAGGAAGGAAGGAAGGAAGGAAGGAAGGGAGAGAGAGAAAGAGAGAGAAAGAAAGAAACTAGTAGTTCAAAATTGAGCCTGTGCCAGAAGCCAACCTTTGAGGTTGGTTAGTCTTTTGATTTGTATTTCATGTAATGACTCTTTCAGTGGAAATAGGGCTGTGTTGTTTCTTATGTATGTGGATAGTTGGAGTGACTTTTAAAAGTCAATATTCTAAGCCAGTGAAAATAATACATTCTCTTCTTTTTCTCTTGACAGATTAAGTAATATTATAAAGTTGAATACCTTCTCAAGGTGTGTGTACCTTTTTTGTCAGATGAACTAAAAACAAACAAAAAACCTGGATACTAGTAGTGGTTCTAACACTTGGCAGTTGAACAAACTTCCTCTTGAGAGGGCCAGTTACTATAACTAGACATTTACAACTGGGAGTCAAGTCTATGGTTTGGAAAGCATGGTGTCTTGAGATCAATTACCTGCATTCTATCCCCCTAGCTCTGCAATCTGTGACCTGGGCAGGTATCAGATTCTCTGAGACTTTTTCATGTTATGTAAAACTCTATGTTTGGGCTTCTTTTCAGGTCTGCATAGAGTTTGACCCAATGTAATTTATTTTCTGCTTTGATCCTTAATTCTCTCACTTTCTGATGGGTATAAAATTAATACTTTCCCTGCCTACCTATCCCATGAGATTGTTGAGACAATCAAATAATATGATGTTTGTGAGAGTGCTTTATAAACTGTAAAACACGGGGCACCTGGGTGGCTCAGTCGTTAAGCGTCTGCCTTCAGCTCAGGTCCTGATCCCGGGAGTCCTGGGATCGAGCCCTGCATTGGGCTCCTTGCTCGGCAGGAAGCCTGCTTCTCCTGCTACCATTCCTTCTGCTTGTGTTCCCTCCCTCGCTGTGTTTCTCTCTGTCAAATAAATAAAATCTTAAAAAAAAACCCTGTAAAACACTATACAAATGCTATTTCTTTCTTCTTATGAGTGGATGGGGATGCTTAACTAAAAATGGATTTGGGACCAGCCAGGAATTAACGTTGATACTGTTTCCTAAGAGACGTTAGAAGCCTCATGTTTTTGTCAATTTAAATTGCCTGAACTGATCTGTAAAATGAAGATCTTTAACAAGAGGCATTAAAGTTTATTGTCTATTTTTCTGTGGTACTTTCCAGGGAACATAGGAAAGACTTTTTTTTTCCTTTCTGTTTTTTTCCCCATATTATCGGGCTGCTCTCTGTTCTTGAAAATACTAAGACAAATTTTTATCCTTTGTAACTATGGGGATCTGGGCTCATGGTGCTTACTATCATTATTTCTGTTGTACTTGTAGTAATTGTTGTTATTATTATTAATTATACTTTGTAATTATATAGCTCCTTATTTTAAGGAAAGATAAATGGCTAAAAAATGAACAAGCTGCTGTTATTAAGAGATTTTTTGAATCAAACATTTTAAATCTACTTTTGGCCTTATTTTTACAAAACCTTCTACATTCATCTTCAAAGAAAAAAAAAATATATATATATATTTCAATGGTCTGCCATTGAAATAAAATGCTAACTAGTGAGATGGTGTCCTTGGAGTCATGCATGAGAAAATAGAGTCAGAGCCTCTCACTTCCTCATTCTGCCTTTTAAAATATTTTATTTTATTTATTTGTTTGTTTATTTATTCATTCATTTATTTATTTATGTTTGACAGAGAGAGAGAGATCACATGTAGGCAGAGAGGCAGGAGAGGGAGAGGGGGAAGCAGGCTCCCTGCTGAGCAGAGAGCCCAATGTGGGGCTCGATCCCAGGACCCTGAGATCATGACCTGAGCCAAAGGCAGAGGCTTAACCAGAGCCGCCCAGGCACCCCTAAAATATTTCTAGTTTAAGGTATAGTTACTAAATAGTGGAAATTTGCTTAGGAGTAAGAGTTTGAAGCAGGAGGTGGAAAGTAGAGAGGTCTTGTTGCCTTCACTCATTCCTGATTGCCTGCTGAAGAAAAGAGAAAGGTGAAGGGTGACCTGAGGGGGTTGAATATAGTTTCTGGATCATGGGGTAGGCAATCAAGTGTAAACCAAGTACAAAATGTGCAGCATGGTTTGATAGAGGCTCTTTGGGATAAAAAGTCCACCTACTGTCTTTAATATCTTGGCTCTATTATTTTCAATTCTTGAATATTCTTAATGCTCCTGAAGTGTTCTTTAAGTTTCCAGGCTGATTGGCCTGGGGCCCCATGGATTGTGGGTCTCCTCATTCCCATAGGAATGTAGGTCAAGGTAAGCATTTGTTTTTCCTTAGGTAACCTCCGTGTAGGTTCTTTTGTGACTTGGTGTGCAAGTGAGGATGAAATTTTAACAGGAAATAAAGGTTATTCAGTTATCCAATTATTTCTCACATTGAGGAAAACCCCCTTCATCCAGCTGTCATCATCCTCTAAAGCAGTGGTTCTCAAAGTGACCGGCAGCATTGGCACACCTGGGGATATATTATAACCCAAACTCCTGGGCCTCACCCCAACCTCCTGAATGGAAACTTTTGGGTGAAGTACGGCAATTCGTGCTTGAATAGGTCCTCCAGGTGATTCTGATACATAACATAATTTGAGGACCACTGTTCTAAAAAGCTGTTGAATTACACTGGGAAAATATTTGAGGAATTAAAATTCTACCAAAAACCAAAAATGACTTTTGGAATTTAGAACCTTCTATTGTTTTACCCCAAATTATCTTTTATCATTTTATCCTGAACTATTTAACAGTTTTTACCTCTGACCTGAGGTCATACCAACATCTCTCCCCCATCCTAAAATGATCTTTGTCTCTCTTCCTAGACAAATTTTATTTATTCTGAATTAACCAACTCAAATATCACTCCTTGCAAAAATTTTATTGGTCATGTCAACAGTCTCTCAATTTTGAGTTTCTTTAGCGCTCAGTGTCTTTACCATTCATATAAGTCTTATCCATGATACCTTGTATAATAAACTCTCAACTATTACAATTAACAGCAGCTTGCATTTATTCAGTACCTACTATGGTCACCACAGCCTTCTGAGAGCAGTACTGTGCTCGAGTTTCTGAGATCTTAAGTAGCTTACCCTAGCTACCTAAGTATGTATCAAAGAGAAGATTCTCCTTTAGCCTTACGCTTGACCAATAGGCTATATTATCTAGTAATGTTTATAAACTTTTCTCACATTGATATTTTTTTTTCTCCACAGCTTAATGTATGCCCAATTGCAATTAAAGACCGTAATCCTCTTATCTTTACAAAAACTTTTAGAATATAGATAATTAATGCACCTCTGTTAGCATATTGTATTAAACATTGTAAACACATTTATGGAATATGTCTTTTCCTTAGGAAAATCTTAAAAGAGAAAGCTTTAAAATTTCCTTTAAATCCAGAATAGTCTCTACTTATAGGGTATCTTTATTTTAGCAAATTAATTTATTGATTACATTTAAAATATTTAACTTGCCATTGTGCATTGATTTTTATCATCAATTTTGATAAATGCATATCAAGAATACTTTATAATGCCTTTAAAGGAAGAAATAGCTACTCTTGTTATTTAAAGAATTTACCAATTTTCAGGATGTTAGTTTATTGTTTTGTAAGAAGAAAAACAATGAGTTGAAAATGAATCTGACCCATGCCAGTATACTTGCATGTACCCAGTGGTGATGAAAAAAAAAATGAAGATAATATTAGCAGCTAAATACTAATTATTCAGGAAGTGTATTTTAATTGGAAAAAAAGGTGTTTTGTTTTGGTGTTTTTGTTGTTGTTGTTGTTTTAGATTTATTTATTTATTTGAGAGACAGAGACAGAGTGAACATGAGCTGGAAGAGCAGCAGAGAGAGAAGCAGACTCCCCGCTGAGCAGGGAGCCCAATGCAGGGCTAGCTCCCAGGACCCTGAGATCATGACCTGAGCTGAAGGCAGATGCTTAACCAACTGAGGCACCCAGGTGCCCCGGTGTTTTTGTTTTTTTGATCTGTAAGCATAACATACTCTGTGAACATGTTATATTTGTGCATAATTTAAATTCGCCTGACTGAATTCTGACTTAAGGAAAAGAAAGCATAGCCTATTCCAGGTCAGGCCACACTGTGTGGCTATTTGGGGGATAAATATTTGGCCACTTTCTTTTCCTTTATAGCTGTTTTGTCAAAGTGATAAAAAAAATCATGTGGATGGCTGCTAAAATGCATTTTCTTGGATTCCACCCCTACATACTGAATCACAATCTCTGGGATTAGAGCCCATCAAGTTACATTTGTAACAATCACTTCCAGGTGATGGGAATGCACAATTAAATTTGAAAGTCACCTTTTTGTTTTGTTTGATTTGGTTTGTTTTTTGGGGGGTTTTTTTGATAGTCATTCTTATTTGCATTTCTTTTTTTCTCTCTGAGGAATCAAATCTTCCAGAAAACTGGAAAAGCAGTGAGTCTCAACGCTGATGTCTTTTAGGCACAGAGCCTCAGTGACAACCTTAGGTATCATTGTATTTGCTTTCAATAGACTTTTATTTAGTTCTGATACTTTTGTTTGCCATCTACTCTTATCTAAATAAAATAATTCAAAACCCAAATTGTTCTGTGATAAAAGTATTCTTGGCCCCATTTTAAAGATGTGATCATTGAGGCTTTGAGAAGTAATTACTTTTCTGAAGGCCACCAACTAATTAGATTCAATTTGACTCCAGAATGTGTGTTCTTAAACTCCAAAACAGGACTGGGTCACAATTTGAAATCAGATCTTTTCAGTCCTGCCTTTTCTCTTTCTAAAAAAGACAGCTGCATAGTGAAGGTGACCACAGCTAATTCCAAGTTTGTGTCCAAAATCTGAGGTATTTCGATGGTAGTCAGCAGTCATCTTAAATTATTGGTTGGTAGATGATCGGTTCAATCAGTAAACTATCACCTTCAGTATTATCAGATGGACCAATGGAAGCATCATCAACATAAACCTGTCTGTTTTATAGTCCTCTTTGTCATCTATTGTTCTTAAGAGACCTGATATATATTCTATGCAAAGGTTACTAGAAAAAGCTTTTTATCATTTTATTAAAGGATTTTCTACAACAATATCAGACTTCATTTCCCTCAACAATGATTTGTTTTGAGAAATCTTTTGCAAATACAGCTGGTACATTGTAGAGCTGACTCAGTGGTTCTTAATCTTGGCAGCACATTCAAATCACCTATGGACTTTTAAAAATACACAGATGCATGGTCTAACTTCTACAGATACTGAATCATTGGGTCTGGAGTGGGGGCTAGAAGCTGATTGTTTATAAAGCCTCACAAGTGTTTCTATAGGCATCGGGGATTGAGAATCACTGATCTAATTCATTACTCGATAAAGAATTTGAGAATATCTTATACATTAAAAGAGCAGTTGAAGGAATCAAAATCCCTCCATAAATCCTACAGTGAATCCTTTGAAATAAAAGTGGGACTTGTGAGCAGCTTGAGAAGCTGTTGCTTGGGCTATCCAAATATTCAGATTTGACTCTCAGATAATGAAAAGGCAAGAAATAAGAAGCCATTAGAGCATGGTACTAAGTGGAATTATGGGAAACCATCTGTAAAATGCTGTGGGGTTTGGAAGGACCTGTTCTTTTTAATAGACATTTTTATAATAGAAAACAGGGTAATGGAAATAGCAGCATATTTTAATCTGTCTGCATTTCCTTCAGATAAAATAAAATAAAAGGGAAGGGCATAACCTTGCAAATGTATCTTGATCTGGTATTATTTTTGCAAGTTAGACAGATATGGGGCCACTAGTCAGCCCAACTCAAGGCTAGCTATCAAATCAGAGCTCACTTTTCAAATCCCAGCACTAATCGAGATGATAAAGAGCTACCTTTCGATTAATCCTGCTCTGGACTTTAGACGAAAGATACTGCAGTTTAATTACTGAGTGAAATTCACTTTGTCTGATCTGCCTGTCTTTGCTGTAATGTCATAATATAATCAGCATCACCCCCATCTGAAACGGGGCTGTGAAGTCCAAGGACCTGTGTGATTGGAAGAAATAAAATGATGCTCAAACAACAACCAGCCGCAGTGCAGTAATTATTCAAACCTTGTTTTCATCTGTATGTCATTCTCCTATTGGCTTGTCATGACAGCAACTGAGAAAAGGATGGGAGAGCATGTGATTGAAAGGGAGATTGACCTGAAGGAATCAGATCAGGTGTGGGAGGGAAGTGCCAAGCTGTATAAAATCTTAAGGCTAATTAAACTTGGTTTTTCTTTAATATATATCCCACTGGCTGCTCCCGATCCAACAAGTCCAAGCTAAACCATTCAGCTGATATATCTCTCTGCAATTAAAATCTCCCCTTCAGTTGAAACTCTATAGTTTTTACTTCTCTGAAAATAATTTATTTTTCTTTTAAAACTGGCAATTACTTGACAGGTTTTTTTTCTATAAGTCTCAACATAGATTTATAAATTAAACTCAGTGAGAGAAAAGAGTTCAGATTTTCTTCTGTCAGAGATAATGGCCTTTGTAAGCATTCTTTCTAGGTTTGCGTGGACCCACTGCCTTACATAGAAGCACTGAATCCAGAAAGGTACCTGGCTTCCTGTGAATTGTTACCCTATCTTATACAAAATGTTTAAAATAACTTGCTCTAGGTCCTTTAGTTAGACAGTGGCTGAGCCAGGATTTGAACCAAGATTGTCTAACTCTGAGACATACTCTTTTGACTCTACTCTCCTTCCTCCCTTTATTTTCACTAATTTATGGTTAATATCTCTCCAGTTGATTCATTTAACACATTGCTGAGCACCACCTATATGCCAAGTGCTGTGTTACACTCCTCATATACGTTAGTGAAACTTGGAAGGAAGAATCAGCTAGTATCTGTCTTCAAAGACTTTTAAGTTTGGTGGTTTAGTTGCTTTTGTGACTTTTATTGTAAATAGACATTTTAAATCCAAAGAGCAGTTGGACCATTAAGAACAAATGTAAAATATGAAGTCCAGAAGGTCTTTTCTATTTCCTGTTTTTATTCATAGTATCACCATTTTACCCATTACCCCCAAAATCTCAGAATGAGAATTCCCAAGAATTTTAAAGTCTTATGACTGAGATATTATATATATAATATTTTATATATTATAAATTATATATATATACATATATATATATATCAAAATTTGCCATATATGATGCATCATCAAGGCCCTTAAGCATCAAGGTTAAGCAGGCAGGCTCTGGAGTTAGAGGACCTGGGTTTGAATCCTGGCTTTATCCTTTATTAACTGTATAAACTTGAAAAAGTTGCTTAATCCTCATCTTTAAAAGAGAAACAATAAAGTGACTTGTCTTTTAGGACTGACATGCAGATCAAATAGGTTAATCTATATAAAGCACACAGTCCAGTGCCTGATACACAGTAGAGGTTTAATAAATATTATCCTTTATTCCTTTACAGTGTCGCTAGAACATTTCTTTTCTTTTCCATTTCTACCGATGCTGCCAAGGTCAGATATCTCATAGTGACTGGGTTATTGTAATGGTTTTCTCTCTCTCTCTTTCTCTGTTCTTATCTCTGGGCTCTCCCTGTTTCAAGTTATTCTGTCCACCATTCCCAGTTATACTAAAATACCACTGTGATGATGCCAGTGCCCTACTTATAAACCTTTAATAGACCTCTTTTGCTCACAGAATAAAGAAGATTAGACAGTCCATTATTCAAGAAACTCCTTCAAATTCCAGGCTCAACTTATCTTTCCAACATTATTTCCTATTCCAATTCCCACTAACTTGTTTGTTGCTCCCAAATATGTCTTTCATTTTTCTGCTTCCATGCCTTTTCTCAGGCCCTTTTCTTAATCTGAGTCTTCTTATCACTTCCTTAATCTTACACATTTTCCTTAGTTCAACTGTATTTTTTCACTGTAGTGAAGCTTTCCATTGTCAGCCTCGATATGGGATGATTCTCTCTAAATCCCTATTGTGGATGCTGAATTGTCTTGTACTACAATTATTTTTTTAATTATCTCAATAATCAGATATTAAGTACCTCAGACATAGGCCAGTGTCTCAGTATACATCATTGTTTGCCCAGAGGCATCCGGAGAAACTCAAACATAGTAAGGATACAATGAATATATGCCAAATGAATAAGAGGTCTGAATTTAGAGTTCCTTCCTTGCTCTAACCACTTGTTCTTTCCCACAAATCACTCTGAATTTTGTCCTTTATTCCTAGGGTCTGTCAGGTTTTGAATATTTTAAAACCTCTCCCTCCTTGCTTCCGTTCTCTGATCACTCACTTATTTTTTTTTTAAAGATTTATTTATGTATTTATTTGGCACAGAGAGAGAGGGAGAGATCACAAGTAAGCAGAGAGGCAGGCGGGGGGGGGGGGGGAAGCAGGCTCCCCGCGGGGCAGAGAGCCCGATGCGGGGCTCGATCCCAGGACCCTGAGATCATGACCTGAGCTGAAGGCAGAGGCTTTAACCCACTGAGCCACCCAGGCGCCCCGATCACTCACTTATTATATCTTTCCATTGCACAGTCATCCCCTTGCTCATCATGTTCACTCATAGGCTGCTAGTGGATTCTGGTTCTTGTCTTCTAGTTCATTCTGTACAACCATATCAATGTTAGGGTAATTTACTTATGTATAGAACAGAGATGATAGGACCTGCTCTTTTGCTTTTTGGAGTTGTCACAAATGACGGTATATAGATATGGATATGACAGTATTTGACATTATATGACACTATTTCATAAACTGCAAAAAAGCTCTACAACCATAGGGTATAGTCTATAGTGTCTAAATATTTTCCAGTAAGCATGTAGTCATATATTAAACACATAATTAAAAATATCTATAGTTAGGTCTGATAAACTGTATCATACTTCTTGTATCTAAATAAGATATACATGTGTATCTAAGGATTATTCTTTCTATATTTTTGTATCTCCTCTTTTTTCATCCTAATTCCAGTCTTCTCTTGAACAACTCACATTATTTGACCTCACCCCATCTACAGGACAGATGGGAATCTTCCTTAAAAGACCTTCACCAGAAAGAGTCTTTTTTTTAAAGATTTATTTATTTATTATTTACTCTAGGGAGAGAAAATGAGTGGGGGAGGGGCAAAAAGAGAGGGAGAGGGGATGCAGACTCCCCACTAATCAGGGAGTAGGGAGCCCAAAGTGGGCTTGATCTCAGAACCCTGAGATCATGAACTAAGCCCAAACCAGGAGTCAGATGTTGAAACGACTGAGCCATCCAGGTGCCCTTATAAGGTCTTTCTTGATGATTTTTTTAAATTAGCAAACAAGACTGATCTTAACAGACGGACAGGAAGAACCATAACAGTTCCTAACCACTCCTGGAACAACATGAAAAAGAAATCAACTCTGTCCTACAGCACAGAGATCAAGCTTGTGCAAACTATCTAACCATATGGATTTTCTTGAAATTTTTGAATCAAAAATCTAACCAAAGGACAATAATTGTGATAACACCATTCATACAATGGTTCAACTGCCTAGATCCAATTTTTCCCTAGGTAGTATATTTCCGTTAATCAGAGAATGACTTGATGGACAGTGATGGTGGCTTAGTACTTAAAATCACAGTCCCAGTCCCTAACAACCCAGTATTGCACAGAAACATTTCAGCTTTATTTATTATCAGATGGAACCAAGACAGGCAGATTGGTCTTCATTCCATGGTGTCTAATGAGAGAGTGTTTCCAGAGTGTTCCACATGAGGTTCAGTGGCAGGCAGGAAATATGGGCCAGCCAGCCTTATATTGGATAGCTTACCTATGTTAAAAAAGAAAAAAGTGTCCATATTCTTCAAGCACATACCTTTACTGACCCTGAATTCCTGTGGATAGTATCAGTGGATTCATATTCCCATGAATTTTCTGTTCCATGAGGTCTGACCTCATTGCTCTAAGTTTTGAGATTTTGTTGATAAGCAGTAGGTGTCTTTCAGACTCCTTTCTTGCTTCCCCATACTTCACCCCCGGTTCCACACATCATCTAGTTGCCCCCAAAATACTCCCTTGCCTTCTGTCACTCTTTTTCAAGGGTATCTGATATAGCAGAGGCAAAAAATCTTTACTCTTTTCTACTGGCCTTTTGGCTCCTCCTGCTTGTTTGGAGTTTTGAGTTAAATTTCTCAAGTTAATATTTAACTCATGAGATAACTGTTTACAAAATTGTTGGTTGGCAATCAGGGATTTTCTTCCCCTGGATTAATATGGTTAAAGTTTAACTTAGTGGAACAGCTCATAAAAAAATAATAAATATATGTATATAATTAAATAAAAGTATTAACTCTGGGAATTTTGCTGATATGTTTTCATGACTCAAAATATAATATTTGTTCTAGTCTAGATAAAAGAAAGACCTTGGTTATAGGCCTAGCAAGCCGACTCTGTGGGAGAATTTAAGCAAAAAGGAAAGCCAGAGTCTACTCCTGGGTAGCAAATGACACGCAAATAATGAGAACATCCCTTTTTTTTTTTTCTTAATACTCTCTATTCATATTCTTGGTAATATCACATTCAAAAGAAATTGTTGGGATTCTTTCCAAATAGTATATTTGGATAATTTTAGGCTTTGATCAATCCTTTACTATCTCATGATATTTTGCATTGTCATTGACCTTTTATGGTACAATGTTATCAAAACTTAGAGACAGATGAAGGAAGAAATCACTCTTTCAGGTATTGCCCTTCAGCGATATTCATAAGTCAGAAAGGACTGTTTTTTCTCCTGAGACAAAGACAAACTCAAGCTCCATTTGATGATTACTAGAGCATATCTTGTGTTCTTATGAGAAATCTTCATGCTTTTGCTAGAGTTCATGGGTACAACCTAGAATTGAAACCATATTCAGTTACTTTGGTTTACTTGGGAAGGGTTTTCAGCTTCTTGCAAGATAGACTTCAAGGAGCAGTTGTTGGAGAAACTGGGGGCAATTAAATAAATCTGATAGAACTGTGAGGGGCTGCATATATGGGATCTTCAAGTTTCACATGGAGTTCTCTGAAATTCTGTGCCATTGAAGATACTCTGTGTGTTGGCCATCCGTAGAAATCTGCCTGGCAGGTTTCTAGTTAAAGGATCATTTATGGAAGTTCAGAAGTCAGTTGTTAATAATTTTTGCTGTAAGAATAAACGGGCTTGAAGCCAAAACAAGAACTAGATTTTCTGCTCTATTCTGCATTTCAGAGTCATAAAACCAGACATTCAAAACCTGGATATCTCACAAGCACTTTCTAAGAGTTTGTTGTTTTACCAAATATGCTGTGTTTATCCCAAATCAGAAGCCACTTGAGATATAATTTTAAGTAATAGATTTCAAATTTGAAGAAACTTAAACATTAGGTTTTAAGTGACCAATAAGGTAGTAATAAAAACTAGGAAGAGAGGTGTTCCAGAAGATAGCCACAGTGTTTCAAGTAGGAGGACACAGTTAACCATGTTAAATTGCTGCTGAGAAGTTGAGTAAAATGAGAACAAAAATGTGAACATTGGATTTGGCAAGAGCAGACATGGTAGAATGAAATGGATAAAAACCTCATTGGAGTAGGTTGAGGAAAGAATAGAAAGTGAAGATATGGTAATCGCTAATATAGACAATTCTTTCAATAAATTTTGCCAGGAGAGAAATAAGACATATGGAAAGTAATTGGAGAGATACTTGGAATCAAGTGTATCATATAAGTATACACAAAGCATGGATACGCAAAGTTTCTTGTCTTGTTTATGTTTTGTGTTTGTTTAATCTGCTTTCCCAGTTGAAAAACAACACAAATAAGAATCAGATCAGCCTCAAATCTGGAGTAAAAAGAAATGAAAAAGGGAAAATCAGTCTGGTAAAATGTAAAAGGTTTTGGGTAAGATCCAACAGATTTTGGTTCTAGGTCAAATTCTACTAGCTACCTAAATAACATTTCTGTATCAGCCTACTTATTTATTGATAACATCATAAGTCCATTTATGATATTATAGTTCCAGAAAGGAAAAAAAACCAGACATATTTCAGAAATCTTTCTCTAGTAGAAATAAAATTTATATCATTTTTAACCATTGATAAAGCTCTGTATTATTTAGAAAGCACTCATATTTTGTGAGGGTTAGTTAACAAGGTAGATGGTGATATTGTTTTACTTAACAGGTAAGGAAACCAAGGCTCTGAAGGATTAAGTAGCTGGCAAAATCATACAGTGTGTAAATAGCGGAGGCAGGAGTGAAACCCAGATTTTTAGGATATAAATCAAAGATTCTTCCCATCCCATAGTGCCCCCTCTCTACTTCCCCTGTGTATTTAGTTTTGTTTTGCTTTTCCCCCTCACTATTCCATGAATCCCCTCTTTTTTAAAAATTTTTGATCCAGCTTCTAGTATTTTGATTTCTTTCCATCCTGCTTCCCCAAGGATTTCTGAGTCTGACCACCTCCCCAAATATCTGCATTTCTCCATAAAACAGAACCAAATGCATAGGGTTGGGGGTTCTGTATTAAGTGCATAGGAAGAACAATCCCACACCAAAACCTTTTACTAGTCTAGTGATACTGTGTTTCAAATAGCCTGTGGAAAATCAACGCTCTGACCACAATGACCAGTGTTCATGGTGAAAACCCCTTTGTAATATCTTGTTATTTGGCCTTACCAGCTTTTAAAACCAAAGAATGGGAAGGGAAGAGCAAGAAAGTAGGAGGAGAAAATGGGAAATGGGAAGTAGGAGAAGAGATGGCATGGAGTACAAGTGTTGCTTAGTGTAGGCCCTGCAGACCAAAAATTATTGTGTTTCTAACACTATTGATTTTTTCAGCAGCTGATATTTCAATCTGGGTGCAGTGTGTCTGTGAGTCTACGCACACTGTCAAGAAGAAATATGATAGTGTCTTAAAAGATTAATAATATCGCTGGTCCTCTGGAGGCCTGTCTTAATTCACTGGCCTGTTCCCTGGCATGTACTGTAATTTATCTAGTCTGATTTGAATAGCAAATGGCAATCGGCTGCCATTAGGGAAATGGGCATCATTCTTATTGATCCAGCATGGGCTGGATTTTATTTAAGGAGAACTGCAAAATGTTATTACCTTCAGGAAGAGAAACGGAAAAGGGAGCTTTTCCCTTGTGTATTTTGGAAATATTCTACCTTTAAAAGGGGGAATGGATTGTGGATTTAGGAGAACAGAGGGAGATGATGATCCTGTTGTGTGAACAGGGTACAGTACAGGCTGTTTTCAGCATAATTGTTTACTAGCAGGAAAGATTGCTCATGATTATGAGAAAGAGGCCATGGCCTCAGAGGTTAGAACATTGGAGAGTTAGTTGGATCTGATTTGTTTCATTGTCTAACTTCATGAAAAGCCGCTGGTTGCTTGGAAGCCACTCGTCAATCTGTAAAATGGGCTTAAAAAAATCTACTGGCCATGCGTAAGGTTTACTTAGCATTTGTTTCACATCTTGAGAGCTTGGATAAATGACGCTGCAGAATAAAACAGAAAAAACAAAGAGGGCCTCTTTGACATTGGGGGTGGAGTTTGATATTTATTATTGCTCTTCACTTAGAATTCTTGAAGGGACAGGTTATGTGCTGAGTGGAGCATGACGAACTAGCCTCATAATTCTCATTAACCATAGCAGGCATCTCTCAGGTTAACACTGAATATATTGACTTTAATGTTCACCTGTTAGTGGCAGATATAAACCTGCACCTACACCTTGTTCTACAGAATCAAGGAAAACAGTCAGCATTATGTAGCAAATGTGGGAGACAGTTAACAACCCATTCTGCTGACTCCCTACCTGCTTTGTCACAGGGGTGGGGGCTGAAAGTGCCATTCCCATTAGAGCAGTGGAGATTTGCTGCAAAGGAGCACATGCATACCCCCTCTATCCCCAACCTGTTTTAGCAGCCTCTGAAGGGGAGAAAGGTATGACAAAGGTGGCTAGAAGAAGTGCTCATCGCTACTGAAATTCTCCATTCCACCTCGGGTTGTTATGGAAAGAAACGATAATGTGCTACAGGAAATGGCCAAGTATAAAAGCAATAAAATAAATTGAAAATGACTTTGTTTTTTTGAGCGGCAGTAATTGCTATATGTTGTGATGTTTGCATAAGGAATTAGTTAATGTGTAGCAGAATGGCATGTGATACTTTTTATTTGCCTGATGACTATAGTCTCTGAGTGAATGACTTATTAAGGTTAATAAAGAAAAATTTGCTTGTGACTTGTAATGATCCAATTGCTAGAATTTAGCATCCCCTTATGCATTGTTGCCTAAAGGGGAGAAGGAAAAAAAACCTACACACATTAATGGCCGACTGGCTATGATTTTTTATAGTGGTGTGAGAACAAACAATGTCTTCTAAATTGTTGGTCTGTCTATCTTTCTGCCTGCCTGGGCAGGAACGTTATGGCTTTCTTAATTCTCCTGTGTGATTTATCATCCTAAATTCATTGTTTTGCATAACTCTGCTCAAAATGAAGAAATGTCATTATTTTGCAGCGAAAAAGTTGTCATTTGCATAATGCCTGCCATTAATTATTGTGAGACTAATGCAGTTGTTGATATTTTTAGGGCACAGTGGTACAGCCTGCACCTTGTATAATGTCATTCTGAAAACATTGGTAGTTAATAGGTGCCACAACATTGCACAAATGGAAAAGAAGATGATGAAGAAGAAGGGGACACAATGGAACAGGCTGTGATCTTTATTTAGCTTTTTTTTTTTCCTGAAATGCTTGGTGAGGAAAGACTATAAAAGGAAGCGAATAGAGCAGGGAGCTGTGACATCCAAGAGAACAAAGGGATTGAAAAGCAGAGGTTTTCTATTTAGGCTGAATTAGTATAACCTGGGTTCCAGACAGTTTAATGGAGGAAGTTGTGCTTCTCTGTTTTGGCTTACCTAGTACTTCACCAAAGCTCCGAACGGAACATAGGGTTGGGCCTTTTGAAACCAACAATTAGGATAAGAGTTTGCTCTGAAACATGCTCATCTTGTGGGAGAATTCTCTTAGCTGGGCACTTGGCCAAAGTGGAGAAGATACACCACGGTTTCGTGGAAGAGAGCGGAAGATTCTGTTTCTCAGGTTTTGCTTCCTCCGTCCTCTGTACTTCACTTATGTCAGTATTGGTATCTACAGCCATGGCTTTCTTTTCCTGCAAAAAGCAGAGGAACACAGGAGCAGCATATTAGGGTGATTTTTTTTTCCCTGCTGTTCCATGCAATAGAACTAACTTTTGCATCTGATTCTTTAGGGCAAGAGCCTACCAAAGCTTTCTATTTCACAGGTAAATGAAAGTCAGTTATAAAAATTCGATCAGAGATGAAACTCATTACACTGAGTCTGGGAGGCATAAATATTACAAATGTAGGTAACTGTTGATCTTTCTAGTCATGGGAGCTTAAAAAAAACAGGCTCACATCAAATAGAATTTTTTTCCTAATTTCACTGTTTCATGTGTATTATAAATTTAGATCTTTCCTCTTTATCATTAAATTTAAAAGACATAAAAGAAATGGAGCCTCAAAAGTAGGTCTAGTTGCTAAGACTGACCAAAGATATTTAGAAAGATATTGCCCTTCAGTGTTTAAAGCCTGGCACTGTAAACACTGCAAAATGCAATGTTTTCCGACTGTAATCCAGATTCTGATGACTATTCCTTGCCCAAAGACTGGCTACTATTTTGGACCTCGCTAAGACCAGATGATGCTTGTGAGGGTGCCATTGGGATGTGGAGAAAACAATAAGGGGCTGTCCCAGTTTGTCTTACAGTAAAACCTCAGCAGAACTCAGGCTGGAATGCTTTTGATAGGTTTCACCTTGGATTTTAGAACTTAATCTCCATGCGTTCAGTTCTGGAATATGTAGAAAACACACATTCTGGGTTAGGAAAATTTTAATTCCCTACAGTGACATCACCATCATAAATTACCACATTTGAGGTTGTAAAAAACAGATGAGCCCATGCGTCAATGGAGACCGGTCTCCACTGCTGCTCTCACTTTTCCCTTTCTTCTGGAGGAAACGAAATTGTCCTAACACCCCAAATTAATATCCTTTGACTATAATAAAATCAATACAAGCATAGAATTTTAAAACATAAGAAAGAGGCCCAACATAGGGGGGCCATAAACAGAAATAAAAAAAGGGATTTGTACTTCATATAGTACACGGGGACAACACAGGCAGACTCCTTAAGCCTCTCATGTTTGTGGCTGGATAGTGTCCAGTGTCTGTGATAGTCTATATACATGTATAACTCCTACATATAGATATGTGTGAACACCTGAAAATTAACTTAACATGTTATGTCATGATTAGGTGGCCAGCTCATCTTGACCAACCTAGAACTTATCCTGTTTTAACACTGAAAGCCCCATATCCTAGGAGTCTTAGTCTCAGGTAAACCAAGGCAGTCAGTTACCCTGAGGCCTATTGATTTAATAGTTGTATTATCTATTTCATCTTGTATTTGAAACGGCTTTTATGTTTAGTGAACAACCTGCTGTTGGGAACTATTTTTTAATAACATCCTTTTGCTGAAGCATTTTACCTCACCATAGGAGAGTTGAGTAAAGAGGTATAGACTTTCATGCATTGAGTGTCTAGCACTTTGATCCGCAATATTCTGGAAAGTAGCAGTCTCATAGTAAATAATCAGCATCAGCTCTGATCCCCTGTGTTCAGGAAATAATTTTAGAGCTCAAGTCTTCCATAGAAACAGGGTAGGAATCCATATGTTAGTTGGCATGATTTTCATCACCTAACATCTGATAATCATGTCAGACTGGCATTCTTTATTACTCACTGATTCCTGCCAGGACTTCTAACTTCTCTATCCTTTGCTTTGGACTTTTTCTCCTTTTGCAGCCAGATATCCTGCTAAGAACCAAGGATATAAAAAGGATAAGACATGGTCCATCATAAGGAGTTTTTCAGCTTAACCTATGAAGGGGGGAAAAAGTTGCAAGAATGAATTTTACAAAGTATCTGTCTAATTGAGGCACTGAGATTTGTTAATACTGTCACAAAGCTTAAGACAGAAGACTAGTACTTAAAATTGTTATTGTGTGTTTCATAGATCAGTCTGTTCATTTGTTTAATAAACATTTATTGAAGCTCTACTATCTCCTCAGCAATGTTCTGAACATAATGGACACAGAAATGAGTCACACTTGGTGGTTTCACAAAACAGAGAGTACAAAAGGGTACCCCCACACCCCCTCCAGATTGGGAGTCCTTCAAGTGCAAGATTGCCGGCATTCCATGCCAGTCTAAGACATGAGGACAGGTTGGGCTGGGAAAATGCCTCCCTTTATAGACTCAAAGGAGATATTATTTTTAGTTAACTATCTAATTTCACTTCACTTTTCCCAAGAACTATATTCTCAGACCTGAGCTGTAGCATGTAGGTGGGTACCCAGATTGGCTTGTGCAGTCAGATGGAAAGAACAGAGGCGTCTGGGACAATCCAGAGCAGCCACTACACCATGCAGAATAAAAATTTTCTATTTAAAGATGATATGACTGGGATGAGATTTGGAATACTTTATTCATCCACATATTCATTCAGTCATCTAATATCAGCCACCTATAATGTTTCAGACATTGTTCTAATTACTGGGGATATAGTGAGAAATTAACCAAAGTCCCCTAGGACGCTTACTTTATAACGAAAGAAGAGAAAACCAATAATTAAGTAAGCAAAAATATATCATTTTAAATACCGATACGATCTAGGCAGAAAACAAGGCAGCGTACAGGGGTGAAAAATAGATGATGGAGAGAGTGCCATTTGAGATAGGGCAGGTAGTGAGGGTGTTACTAAGCAAGGGACATTTGAGCAAAGATTAAAATAATGAGAAGGAGCTAAGCATGTGGTGATCAGGAAGAAAAGGATTTGGGCAGAGGTAATAGACACTATAGAGTAGGTAAGAACAACTTGAAATATTCCAGGAAGAGCAAGAAGAAACATGTGGCTTAAGTGAAATCAAGCAAGAATGATCAAATAGCTACGTATGGATCAGATCACATAAGCTATGGTAAAGACCAACAGGAAGCTATTAGCAAGCTTTAGAAAGGGTATGTGCCCCTGGGGTTCCTGGATGGTGCAGTGACTTAAAGTCTGACTCTTGGTTTTGGCACAGGTCATGATCTCAGGGTCATGGGATAAAGCCCCGTGTCAGGCTTCATGCTTGGTACAGAGTTTGCTTGAGATTCTCTGCCCTTCTGCTTGTGCTCTCTCTTTCTCACTCTAAAATAAGTAAAAATAAATCTTTAAAAAAAATGGTATGTGCTCTAGTTTATAAATTAAAAGAAATCTTTGGCTACTCTGTGGAGAATAGGCTAAAAGGGTCAAAGGCAGAATAGGAAGACCAGTCAGAAGATACCCTGGGAGCCCAGTATGTGATGGGCGATGGGAGCAAAGGGGATGGAAGTAGTTCAATTCTGAATAATTTGAATGCAATTTGAAAGCAATTGCTGAGGGTCTTAATGTGGTCTAGAATAGAAACAGATATATCAGATGTGGTGAGTCCTGGGTGTTTGCCCTGAGCAACTGGATGAATAGCATTATCATTTATTCCATGGAGTTGGGAGCTATGGGGATTTGGAGGAAAGAGCAGATTTGGGGGCAGAGATAATTATGAATTAATATGGGGCATGGTGACTTTGCAATTCTTGTTCAAGTGAAGAAATTGAGTAGGCATTTGTCTATATGACTCAGGAACTCAGAAGAAGGATTAATGCTAGAGATACAAACCCTTATTATCCTTTTTCTTTTTCACTTCTACATATGTCTTTTCTTTAGAATGTAAGCTCACAGAGTGCAACGCATGGATTCTGAGCAGTTTTTGAAGTAAATATGTATCCCCTATGTTATTTGATGATGAAGACACAGGTGCTACTTTCATTCATTCTGCTGTCTTTGGAAAGTCCCAGATGTATATAGCAAAGAGGTCCCAATGAAAACATATGAAGACTTCCTGAGATTCATGTGGTTTATGATCTCACTGAGATGTAAGACAAACATAAATTATTGTTTCCATAATGATATAAGACAGAGGGGAAAGCACATACTCTGTAGTTTATTAATGGAGGTGGAATGCTTATGAGTTAGAAGGGAGGTAAAACTTGAACCCAATTTTGGAAGTGGGGAAAATTTAAACAGGCAGTAAGGAACATGCACTGTATTTCAAATTGGGGAAGTTCTTGGGGAAGAACAGATGTATGAAGACATAAATTCACTCTCTCTTCGGGGGAAAGCAAGTTTGGATAACAAGGCGATTGGCCTGGCAAGAACAGAATTTTTCCCCCCAAATATGTCTATTTTATTTATTTAGTGTTATAAGATTAACTGTTCATGCACTACACTCAGTACTCCATGCAATATGTGCCCTCTTCAATACCCACCACCAGGAACAGAATTTTTGTGTTTGTGAAG
This sequence comes from Procyon lotor, assembly GCA_028646535.1. NCBI lineage: Eukaryota > Metazoa > Chordata > Mammalia > Carnivora > Procyonidae > Procyon > Procyon lotor. Next base: position 134,145,966 of record CM053603.1, read on the forward strand.
TTAGGGAAGATAGATTTACAAAGGTTGAACTTACCCAGTGGCACACTGGTCCTCATCTCTAGAGTATTTCAGAATCACTTTTGGAGTTTTGAAATATGGATTCCTGGATATCACTTCTGGAAATTCTGATTCCATAGGTCTTGGAAGGACCCTGGCATTTGTATTTTTCACAGGGGACTTGTCCTGGAACATACCTCCTTCCTAAAGCTTTGATTATTTCCTAGGGAAAATAGACCTACTGGACTCTTAGGTTGAGTTCTCTCCAGTCATCATTCTAGTGGGGGCTCCCAAGCTGGCTCGTCTGGTTTCCACGTGTTTATTTCACTACTCATGCAGAAATTGAAACTTGTAGCTTTCTCTGTCTTTTAGTTATGCTATAGACAGAAGTTGTTTTATTTTCTCTCCTTGTTGATCTACATTACTTGTAGAGAATATTTGGAAAGTTCAGACTTAGTTTGCTGCCATTATCTGGTAGGAACTCAGAAGTCTGCAAATTTTTTCAAGAGTAACTTCCTGCCTTAATAAGTGGTTGCCATACTGCCCTACATCACTTGTACATCATTTACACCTAAATTTATAATTCCATAGACTTGACATAGAAACTTGTGATGCTACACTTTAGCTATTTGAAATTTCTATGGTGAAATAAGAAACTCAAGCTTAAAAAAGTCTGTCTTTTGGATTCTATTGAAATCTCAAAGTTTAGATGTCAGGTGTTATTGATATTATTATTTTCTTTAAAGGACTAGAGAATCAGTTGGCTCAGTAATGGGGATATGTTTTTGAGATATACATGGCACATTAAGGAGTTCTAAGGAGAGGTTCTGTTGAGGCCATTCCAGATGCAAGGCTCTTCCAGGGACCTTTGCAGAAGCGCTTCATGGGACTTTAGTAGACCAGGTATCAGAGCTTGGCCCTTCTTCACATCTCTGCCCAATTCTTCTGTTACTTATACACTATATGTCCTTTTCCCGTTTTATGACTTGAAATCACTTGTGACCTGCTATGGCTCCTCCGTTTCCTTACTACTTAATAGTCCCTCGCACAGTAACCTATAGCTAGATGTGGGTATATGGGTGAGTAAAAACTGTGGAAGGAGTGATATCTCTTACTAGGAGCCATGGGTGCAAGAAACACCATGATTATTACATCAAATAGGGAATTAGATTGCATTCAACCAAACTCCTCCCTACTTGGCCAAGCCTATGATGATTTTTCCTGAATGACTGACTATATTTCATGTATTCTCTATAGTATCAGCATCTATTTAAAGCATGCCATTAGTTTTCTCGGGATCCTTTCTGGTTCGCCAGTTACAGCAAACTCAAGTTAACTCTTACATCAATGTTGTATTTAAAGTTATGGAAACATATTTGTAGATCAGTAATGCTGCAAATGAGATCGTTTAAGGAGTCTAATCTGATGGTGGATTAGAATGTGTTCCTGTTTTGTGCCTGCTCTGTGCAAGCATTCTGCTTATATTTGATAACAATCAGACAAAGAGAAAGGGGGGACGTGAGGAAGAAGGGAGGGAGAAAAGAAAAAAGGAAGAGAAAGGAAGAAAGGAGGGAAGGAGGGATGGAAAGAGGGAGGGAGGAAGCAGGAACACGGGGAAGGAGGAAACCTACCTCTCTTATTTGGGCTGATTGAGCACTCACAGTATGTTAGGCACTGAGCTGAACATGCATGAGTCTTGCCCTCTGCCTTACCATTCCACGCACCATGATTCGTAAGGCATAACAGGAATAGTGGGCTTCTAGGCAATATGGGGCAAGCCAACTACAGGACACCTGTGCTTCACACTTGCAGGTGGACCGTATGAATAAGTCTTCCTATCTGAGGCGTCTGGGAGAAGGGGAGGTTTGGGTATCTGTTTCAACTTTGTAATAATAGAGAAAACTCAAGGGATTCCTGCAGGGGTAAGTAGAGATAAGTGGTAGACTAGAAATAAGTGATGGCATGGGGAGAGAAAGAAAAAATCTCATTCCCACTTTTCCCACTGGGTCCCCTCCGGGGGAGTCTGTGCCACTGGGAGGAGGCCAGGTTCCTCCGTGTGGTAGCTTTGAATTCCTGAGGTTTTCAAGACTGCTTAGGGAAGGCAGGGGCATGAATGTAGACACTATTCTCTTGTGAGGACAACGGTATGATATTGAAAAATAGAGCCTCTTGTGAATGATCAGAAACGTTGCTGTGGACCCTGGACATCTTGGAGAGCCGGTACCATAGAGCCAGTGCGGTTTGTCACACTGCAGGGAAGTGTGAGGCCCGAGGGTTGCTTGGTTGAGAATTCAGGAAGTCAGAGCGCCTGTCCCACTGCGCGGACCAAACAGGCTTTCCGACAGTTCCTCGGTTAGCTAAAACTGGTGTGAGTTAGAGGGACGATTATAACAGTGACATAAAATTTCCAAATAGCCCTTCTGCATAGATACACATTTCAAAAACGCATAACAAATGACATATAGTGAAAATGTAAACAAGCCATTTAATAACATTTTAATGCTTGATTCTGATCTCTTAATTAAAATGTGCATAAAAGAAAACAATGGTGGAACATCTGTGTGTGTTATTGGGATAGCAGGATTTATGCTGCACCCCGGGCTTTTTTGTCCGCTTCTCAGTGTGTGTGCACGTGGGAGGGTCTCCTCTTTGAGGCACAGTTCCCTGCTGGAGCCCCACCGGGTCTCTGTTCCCACCCACCATCTCTCGCCAGTGGCTGCCTGTTCTTTTCTTTCCTCCTACATTAAATACTGTATGACATGTTCACTGCTGAAATGAAACCGCTCTCAGCATTCGATCTGAAAGCCACGCTTCACCCCACCCCTATAACCTGAAACCCTGACCTAACCCTGACTCACCCTTGTTATCTCAGCAGATGTACACAGCATTACCTAATGGTTCTGGCCTCGGTGAATAATCTCAAAGAGCTCTGGGGAACCATGGCCCTTTGTGTCTGTGACCTTGCCACAGTTATTACTCAGCTGGACACTATGTGGTTTAGATGTTAAAGACAGAAATTCTACTCACCCCTGGTGGTGATTTTTTAAAAATTATTATTCGTCTGGGGGCCCTATCTCTGAGCTTCATTTGGCCCAGTTGTTAAATGAGAGGAGCCACAATCACAGAAGTCGAGGGTTATTAAGTACTTTAAGGTCTTCCAGTGAAAATGTTATGCCACGAAATGCTTTTATTTCTATCATCACTTGGAACATACCTGATCACCAAAAAGTTTGTCTTTGATTAAACCGGCGTAAAAAGGACCTCACGTATTCTTTTACTCCCCAAAGAACTGTGTATCATTTATGCAATAGAAAGCCACAGCCAAAAGGTCTCCTTAAACATATAATAGTTAATATTTAATGACCTCTTTATGAGAGGGACATTACTGTGGGACTATTTCTAATCCGCACTATGTTCCTACAAAATCAGTGGTTTTATTCTTCATTCCACAGGTAATGAAACTGAGATTCAGATCCATTTAAGTGATGTGCCTAAATCTATATTGTTAATCGGTGGAAGACTTGAGATTCAAATTCAAGTCAGTCTCTCTTTCTCTCTCTCTCTCTCTCTCTCTCAAGGCCATAATCCTATCCACACTATCCTTCTGCTATCCTTCAAGGATAGCTCCCATTTCCTGGAGATAGTATTGAGATGGTGTTCTGAAAGAGTTAAGTAAAATGCACCCTGTTTGTGACAAATGTCTAAAACTTGTTTTTATAACTTGGATTTAATTCACAAATAAAGAGTAATTATCAATATGTCACAGATGAAAAGCTGCATGTATGGATCAGTGTAATTTCTGTTCCTTGGCTTATGGATGCAGTATGCCCCAGGGAGTTTCACGAATCCACATGGCATCTCCTAGTGCTGGGTTCTGTGTGAGCTTGAACGAATAAAGCTCCCGTGGGTCGGGGTAGCTCACCACTGGTTACTAGCTGAGGAAATCTGTATGAAATTACCATAGACATGGTTGCATTTCTGATTTTGTTCTTAACACTTAAGTGGGGGTGAAAAACCAAGTTCGGGTACTTTGTATTGGTACTGGCTTTGTATTTTTTGATCGATGTTTATTTTTGGAGATGATGTCCCAAGAGAAGAAGAGGGATGTGGTTCTCTTTCTTTCTTTCTTTCTTTCTTTCTTTCTTTCTTTCTTTTTTTTTTTTTTTTTTGCTACCCTCCTTTTGCCTTCTTGTGCCTCTATTTCCCATCTGATTCAATTTTATCAGTTTTCTCTAATGTTTTGATGAAAAAGACATAAAATGTTCATACACTAGAAGTTATTAAGACTTTAAATCACATAAGACTACCCTTGGGGTGATTTTTTTTTTTTTTGGCCCAAATTTTATGTGTTTTGGTTTTCTCTTCGAGAGTTTGGGCTGGATACTGGGAGTGTGAAGCTGGTACCTGTTCCGCTCCCTTTATTTTTGTATCAGTCTCACAGAACCTCTGCTTTAGGCTTACTGCGCATCAGCCCAGTTGTTAGATTTATATGATGCTTAGGCTGTGGTCCTGGGGGGGTCACAGGGCATTCAGATGTGTATTAAGAAAAGCGTCATGATCCAGCAGGAAAAACACAGGCTGTGGAGTATCAGAGGAGCTCGGCTTTTTGAATCACTAGCTGTGCCGCCTTGAGTAAGTGATTTAACAATCAGACCTCAGGTGTTTTCTCTGTCAAATGGGCATGAACAAGTGTACCTGCCTGACAGAGCTGTTGTACGGATGAAATGATACAGCACATTTAAGACATTTGGAACCGTTCCTGACTCTCCTTGAATGTCAGTTGCTTCCATTTCATGCAACGACGAAAGGGGAAAAATAGGAAAAGGTGGAAATTAGAAGATGTTATTGGGTCTGAGAAAAATGTTTTCATCATTTCAAGCCAGCATAGCGGGGGTTTTATCCAGAAGGCAGAGGCCTGGTGCTACTTCCAAATCTCTGCCACCAGAAAGCTGGCAAACCTTCTCTCTGAGCCTCAGTGTCTCTTTTCCTCGTCTTTAAAGTGAGTAAGTCAGAATGCATGATCTCTATTTCGTTATATAGTTTTGCTTTCTGAAGAGTTTTTCTCCTTCCCAGTATAGTCTATGGCTGTCACTACTGAGTGTGTAAGTCTCAAGGATTGTAGACAGGCCTATTGTCGAGATATGCTTTTTCCTTGTACAACTATGTTTACATGTACATTTATGTTCTTAGTCTATTTGTCATGTGTCTGAGTATTTATGCACCTGCATGCTTGTTGAAATAAGCACACTAGCATACATTCATACATTTTTTGTGGATATGTGTGTTTATATATAACCTATATATATATACAGTATGTGTGTATATATATAAATATATGTCTGTGTGTATGAGAAACAGATGCACTGTAGGCAGATAAAGCAGATAAATATAGATCCAAATAGAAGCAAAGCATATAAATATAGACGTTATATAGAGTGAAAGCAAGCAAATCAGCACCATTTCATTATTGCTTGAAGTCTTTGTAATAAAAGAGTTGAAAATCAGTAACTGACATTGAAATTATTGATTGAATGACACTGTCAGATCAGAAGGCACGGTGTAAGGTAAGAAAATAACCTGTCTTTCCACTTTGAGGAGCAATTAGCAGGAAGATTTGTTACTTTTAATTATTTGATTTATGAAAGTTTTTAGATGCTCTGTAGTGTGGTGTTTGTTAAGAGTACAGATATGTCACCTTTCTGAAAATACTACCAGGCAATAAGAAATCACACATAGGGAAAGAACACCTACTCCAGTCCTGAGAAAGGACTTGACAAAGGTGACAAGATCCCTTTTGTCTGTAGGCTGTGATTGGCAGCCCTTTCCTCTTTCCAGGTCTGGACAGACAGTTGGTTTAACGTTATTTTTCACATGCCCTTTGAAGTGTGTAAGGAAACTCACCTAAGAGAGATATTTTAAAGCACAAGGCCAAACAAAGTCACCATTGTTGAGTTATTTTTGTGGGGACGCTTGCAATTGTGTTTAGTGAGTGTGTTGTGTGAGTAAAACTGGGCTTCCATCTGTTACTTTCATGTCACTGTTTTCACCAGTCAAAATAATTGTTTGTGAGTTTTTGCTTTATTTTGTTTTGTTTTAGTGGAGAGGGTATTGTGAGTTATTTTTAGCAGGTTTGAGTTAACTGTGTAATTTTTTTTAATGTTGCAAGTTATATCTTGGTCATGCATTTAAATACTGTTTGAAAATAAGGAGCGCCTCCTATTTTCCCCCAAATCTCATCTATTTCCCTAAACAGATCGCATCTATTCTTCAGCTTGGTTGTAAGACCATCCAGAGAAGCTAAAATTTGAAGAAAGCCCTTGAAGTTTTGCTGAAACAAATCTTGCTTTTGCCTAAGCCAAACTGTCAAAGTTGTTGTTGCTTTTTCTGTTGTTTAGTTTACTATTGCTTTTCCTTATAAGGACGAGAAAAGAAGGCCAGGAAGATGGTCTAGATCTCGGCTCTTTTGTGCTTCCTCTAAGCCAGAAGTTAGTGTTTCTTCCTTCCTGCTCCCAATCAAATTTAGACTTAAAGCACAAAAGGAAGGCAGGATGAAGCAATAAGGATGTATTAAAAGTTGAGGAATAAATTAGTGGTGCCTGAAGAATTGTTAGTTCATCCTTTCAAATCTGTTTGACTACTATTACTTTGTTATTAAGTTCCTCACCAAGTTATGATTTTAAAAATATATCTAAAAAAAATCTCAGTGGTCTTGGGAAGAGGACATCTCTCTCTCTCTCTCTCTCACACACACACATTCCTCTTTTCTTTGCTCTTTCCTTTTCTTCTGTCTTAACATATTTACTGTTTAGCTTTTGTCAGTACTTTATATATAGTAAATAACCAGAAATTTTGACAAGGAAAAAAATTTATACACACATACACACATATCATATACACCCAAATACACACACATACACATACTCATATTAAAATCATTAATGTACTAACCATCTGATTTTATATGCATTATATTTTAAGTATTATCTAGTTATTTAGTATAAATCTTTAAAGTGATTTTCAGAAGCACTCAAATATTGGGACTGATTGAAAGGTTGCTGGGAAATTGTGCATTTTCTTTTCTATGACAAAAAAACACTTTTTCCAAATATACATTTAGAAAGCAAGGATTTATCAGAAGCAAGAGCAAAGCAAGAACCTGTTTCTTTTTAGGAGTCATTTACCCTTCCCATCGCCTACTTAGAGCATATAGTGGCTCTCATCATTGTCATGAATAGGTTTGGGTTTAGTTTTTTTCTTTTTTTTTTTTTTCTTTTTTGCTAGATGGCTTCATATTCTGCTGCTGACTTTGTGGTGTATTATAGGGTCTGGGAGTCAAATAGGTCCTGATCCTCACCTGCACAACTTTTTAATTAGCTCTGTGTCCTTAAGCAGGTTAGCTAACAGCTCTGTAACTAGGTTGCTAATCTATGAAACTTTGGCCAATCTTATTTACTTCACAGGGGGTTTGCCTTAAATGGAATAACGTTAATGAAGTACATGGCATGTAATATGTACTAAATAAATGCTAGTTTCCTCCTGGCCTATTAATTTTAATGTGTTCTGTGATTTCCTCCTATATCTTCTCAACAGTGGCAGAGCTTTGTTCTGTAGCCATTGGATGTCATGGCCAATGCTAGAGAAATAGGAAAAACAGGTTTTTAAAAAAAATTATTAATTATCTAATACCCACCCTGAAAACGGGCATATGAAGAAAGAGATCTAAGGAAACGTCAGGAATTCTTGCCTCCTATAATCGTTAAGTTTTCCTCGTTAGCAAACAAGAGTGGAAGATTTTTCAACACAGTGTTGCCAAAATCCTATTCACATCAATACAATGGAATAAAATGTCTATCCAAGTGATGCACATTAAATGTTTTAAAATAATAGGACATCCTTTTATTTTATTTCCCCCTCATATACCAGGTTAATGTCCTTCATTCCACAATGGATTTTATTCACCTTAACTCACTGGAGATTAGGCTCCTTAATTAGCACCTACTCTTTAAAAACAAAAAAAAGGTTTATTTGTTTATAAGAAAGAGGGCCAGGGAAGGGCAGAGGGACAGGGAGAGATAGAATCCTGAGCAGGCTCCATGCTCTGGGCAGAGTCTGATGCGGGGCTCGATCTCACAACCCTGAGATCATGACCTGAGCCAAAATCAAGAGTTGGACACTTAACCAACTGAGGCCCATGCACCTAGCCTTTTTTTTGAAGAAAGGTATGAGGTCAGAATCCAAATGTCATTGAAATTTCTAAATAGTTGCTTTATGTTTTCTTTTTTAAGAAATAAGGAGGGGAAAAAATACTTCCCACTTAAAGATATTTGGAGCTGTGTTCAGCCTAGAGCTGATCATTTTAGCTGAATTGTAAACCCCATAAGAGTTAACATTTTATAAGGGAAACAATGATGCAATCTTAATTACAATGATTCTGGCATCAAGATTCCTGTTATCCAGGGACCTCTTTCTCATGTCCAAGTTCTCTTTTAACCTCCTCAGACTTCACTTTCCTTGTAGTTGCAATTTTTGTATGCAACTCTTTCTTTCTTTTTTTTTTTTTTTTTAATTGAGAGAGTTTGGCCAGTGTCATGAAGCCACATTAAGCCACTAGGATTTCTCTGGACCTTCTTCTGCTCTGCTGTAATCAGTCGAAAATAGTTTTATCTCTGGAACAGAAAGAAAGACAGGGAAAAGAAAGGTGACGTGGTGAAGTAGAAAATTAGTGGTCTGGAGATTGTGAGCTTTGCTCTCCATCTGATGAGATTCTTGTAAAATAGGGTCCAGTTTCATTGACAGGCCGGGATTTAAACAGTAATAACATCCTATGGCAAAGCCTCTACATTGTCAGTATCTTGTTGCAGATTTTATTTTTTAATTTGAGTATATGCCAAAAGCCTATTTATTGTATAATGTTAAATGTAAGTTTTTTCTTCCTTTATGGCTTCTGAGGATCTCAAAGCACATTAACAGAACAATGATCTTTATAAGGAAGAGTAATAAACAAAAGTTGAAGAAATGCAAAGTGAGAGAAAGAAAAAAGCTGAGGTCAGGAATGGGAATAAGTGAGCTAGAAAGAGAGTTAAAAGTGGCTCTATCCAAAGATCCAAAGAATAAGAGGAAGAATGGAAAGAAGAGGAAAGATTAAAGATAAAAAATGAAGTATAAAATAGCTTTAAAGTGAACATTGTTACATAATGTAAAGATTCCTTATCTTATAAAAGAATCTTTTCAAATCTTTCTCTATAGCTTTTAAAATTAGATTCATCCTGAAACTAATATTATACTATATGTAAATAAATAGGAATTTAAATAAAAACTTGAAAAAGAAAGAAAGAAAGAAAGAAAAGGCCAAAAAATAAAATAAGATTTGGTTGATACAATATTAACTTATTCTATGCTGTGGAGAGAGAAACTGGGAGCTTTAGATACTAGTCCCAGCTTTGTCTCAAAATACATATCCCTGAGAAGCTTACCTTCTGAGCTTCAGAATTTTCATGAATAAAATGAGGGGTCCAGGCAAGTTCTCATCCATTTTTTTAGAATCCATGAAATGACAGAGGGTGTGGGATAGTCTTGTCAATATACTGTCAGGTTGCTTATTTAAGGAATTTGCTGAATTTGATTAGATTATATCATTGATCAAAGTAAAAACAAAAACTTTTTGAAGGTTTTGACTGAAATGTATGTGCCTAGTCCTAGATGAATTAGCAAGATGGTAGCCCCACTATTTAAAAATTACTATGGCTGCCGCTGCCAAACACACTTTTAGTTGACTCTTGAACTGGAATTTTTGAGAGATTGCCCATGCAACTTTTCCTCTAAAGGTCTCATTCACCAATTCACTGAAAGATGGCATTTCTGACTTTCTAATCCAGGATTTTTTTTCTTATAAAACTCCTGTTTAACCAAGAAAATGGAAATCAGTACATTCTTGGTTGCCCTGCTATTAATTTAAATTTGCATAACCTAATCAAAACTCAACCTGCCTTGCCCTTCAACAAAAAGCTATATTCTCTCCCATTACTAAATGGCTACATTCTTCTCAGTATTCTTTAAAAGATGAATGATGTTGATATCCCATGACTTCTCCTTTAGAATGTGTCCATGGAAATTAAAATGGACTTTTCTGTGCCTAAGACTGAAATGAAAAATAGTCCAAAAGGGCTAGTGGAAATGAACACAAAACTTTGCTGATGCTATCAGCATTATAATTTTTGTTAAGCTTTTCTTCCAATAAAATGGAACTGAACTCAACTGTCCCCAAATAACTGTCTGATAGTTCCTCTACACCATCACTTTGTGTCTACAGATAAATGATAGAGTAATACAGCTTAAGATTTTCTGTAAATCATGGGAATATGTTTTCTGAGGCTTTTTAAGCTACTTTTCTTACAGAGATGTTTCTCCTGTGATCATTTTACTGTTTCAACAAATACTTGCTGAGCATAGAGAATGTGCCAAGCACTGTGCTAGGTGCTCAACACACAAAATCAATTATTAAAGCATCCCTGACAAATGGATGAGTAGGCATCTGTTTAATATTTAATACACTAAATTGGATGAAAAGAGATGATTGGATGATGAGACATGAAAGCTCACACTCTTGTTCTTTCTTTTGGATGCGATTTTTCCTAGTAACCATTTACAAACCCACACTGAGGAAGGAAACAAGTTCCCTGCCTTGCCCTTGAGCTGACTGCTAATAAAGAGAACTTCTTTTTCTCTTCCTCACCTTCCTAATTGTTCTCAGCCATAGGAGGGCACTCAGGTACAGGAAGGTCCTGTGCCTGGTAGCAGAACCAACGTCACCCTTACTTTCTGGCGTATGATTTAGGAACTCACAGTGCGGCATGGGCTAGCACTGAGGGCTAGGGATGTCTTATCATCATCCTGATCAAAAGTCAAATTTTAAGTGCTCTCCATGGGCATAATATAAGAAATTATTTGAATTTCTTTTTCAAGTGTTGTTCATCAGTTTAGAATTTTTCCTCCTTTTGCCCATTTCTCATTGATTATCCTGTATTAGGCAATTCTGGGTAGCCAAATAATTTGTGGTCTATCTTCTTCCAAAGTAAAATAGTGACCTCTTCAAAGATTTCTAAATGCATTCTTCATGCAATTTTAAAAGGAGGTGAGTAAGGTAGAATGTATTTCTACTTGCCTTGTGTGTCTTTCAAATATTATTTGCAGCTAGGTAAACTAGTTGGACTATAGCATAGGCTATCACAGATACAGAGTCACAAATGCATAGAGAGAATGATAAATAAGTGCGTATGGAGAAGTCTGACAGTTGAGTGGAATTGCTTTCAAGTAATTTGACACATTAGTACTTTCAGACATTCACTTGCCAGTAATCCTCGTTAGAAATAAGGTTGGAATATTGGGGTCACTATCTCAAAGTTCATTTTTCTGAGACCTGAACAATAACCAGAAGTCAGAGCTAGAGGGGATAAGAATGAAACTATTCTAGGCTTTAGAACTATGTCTCTAAATGAGCTTTCTCTCTTTCCTCTGCTCTTCCTTTCTCCTCTTGCCATCCTCTCCTTTCTTTTTCCTCCCTCCCCCTCTCGTTCTTTTCTTTTTAGCACTATGAATTCATTAGATGGCATAGTGTAAATCAATAGTAAACGCTAACCGCCTACTCTGTACTCAGTTACGCAACATCACATAACCGGTACACAGAGACAAAAAGGGAAAAAGCACACACAGCCTTTACATTCAAAAGCTCTTGCATAATTTTACTTTTCCACAGCCAAAAAGAAAAAAAAAGGAAATAACAGATGGGGAAACTTACAGTTTTTTTTTTTTCCCTTTTCTCAGACTGTTGAGGAGGGAGTTAACATCCGTGGCCATTTCTAGTTGCCCTAGGCTGCAGCAAAACATCCCATAATTGTCAGTGCCTTCGCTGACTTTAAAACAGGATTTTGTGACCCTCCATGATGTGGTGAATTTTCCAAGTAATATAAGACTGAAATTATTCTGAGGTGTTTGATGCTGACTTGGGTTTTACTTGTTTTGTGAAAAATCAACAACATTTAAAGTATGAAATGAATTTTAAAATAGAGGATAAGGAAGACGGCTGTGTGTGTGTGTGTGTGTGTGTGTGTGTGTTTTCATTTGAAATGTACCCTGATGTAATATTTATGTAAAAAGCTAGTTATATAAACCCTGTCTTTCTCTCGCCTTTTACTTTGGGGGCTGTAGAAAGCTCTAATGTTGTGTTTTTTTTTTTTTTTTCTCATGACAAACTCCAAAGTCTTAATGAAAGAGAAAACATCTAAACGCTATAGCACAGACACTTAATTCAAACTCCCTATAGAGTTCATCACCTAAACAACAATTTCACCTAGGAGCCTGCAGTTTCTGGAATTTTCATTTAGAACTTTCTGTCACACTCTTCCCTGGCACAGGGAATTCATTGCACCACCTTTAAGTCTCTTTGTCCTTTCGTAGCCCTTTACTCCTTTACCACCCCCCACCCCCACTTTTTCACCAGCTTAAATGGGAACACAGTGAGATTTGTATGAGGTCTATCAGTCTTCTGTTCCTGTGTACAATATTTTATTTCATTTAATGGACTGATGTCCTCTGGGAATCAGACATGCACCTGATGAGGGAAGTTGGAGGGACTTTCTGGTTTTGTTTTATTCTTCCTTTGTACTTTCTGCCTATTGAATAGTCATAAAATGGGTACTCAGGCCTAGGCACTGTTGGATATCTGCTAGCAGAAAGTAAGATCAGGTGTGTGAGGGGTGGTGCTGGTGCTAGTTCCGATCATTCATAATGCAATCCAAGAGGGGGTGGCAAGGAGATGAATCTCCCTGTACTGGAGGTCAGGAACATTCTTCTAGGTCATACTTTTCTTCTGGGTGGAAAAATCAGATGAAATTGGTTAATTTGATTTTATCGAAGATAAGAGATGAGTGTTCCTTTATGTAAAAAAAAAAAAGATTTTGGCTATGTCCTAGTTTGTTTACCTTTCACTAACCATGATTTAACCATCACTAAATAGCTAACCATGCGTTAGCTATTAAATTTAGGATTCCCTTTATATGGGAAAAATCTGGTGCATAGAAATAAAAATCAAAGCCAGGAGAGTTTTATCTGGTTTTTAAGGTCTTAGTGCCTCAATATATGTCTCTCTTGCAACAACTGAGTAGTCAAGAGGATTAGGATTATTATGTCTCTGTTGCTGTGATGACAAGGGGGCATTTTTAGTTTTAATGAATAATGAGTAAGCTAGTATAATATACTTTTTAGGTATTTTATCAGTATGTTTCCTGGTTTTTTTCTTAAAAGGATCTATACCTCAAGTAGATTTGTTTGTGGAAAAAAAAAAAGATTTGTTTATGGAAACTAAGGAAAGTTGGTCAGAATACTATCTTCTTTCACGAGGAAATCATATTCCTATGTATACATATTCTGAGTGTTGCTCTCCAAATGTTATGGCTGAGTTTGGATTCCAGGATACAATTCTGTATGTATGTATCTGCATCATGTAAAATATCAAACTTTATAATACAGTTTGAACATGATTATTCATCTGTAACCAGGTGCTTATTTTTGGTGGGCAGTTCCATATACAGGGAGTTATTTTGTATACCCTGAGTTTCATATGGGTTGCCCGGATTTAAAAGAAAACTTAGAACTCTATAGACAGAGTGTTTTCTTGGTTGTGAAAAAGAATTGGAGGCATATATTGTAAAAGAAATAGAGGAAATATCTTCAAGTAAAATATCTTTGAACTTTTTCTGCTTGTTTCTCAGAATAGCTTCTGTTTTCATTTCAGTGGGTTTTTACACTCTCTGAACCATACCTAGGGCAGAATTGACCTTTCAGTGTCTGATGGTTGCCAACTATTCAGGTCAGCCCTCATTTTCACTTGTAACCAGGACCTTGGAAACATATAGGCTACTTCTAGTTTTTCATTGATGATGTGGGATTCAGGCTTCGAAGGGCCGGCAGGCCTAAACTTTCTGTTCCCAAGGCATCTAAGAAGCCAGGGCGAGTTTTAAACAGTTTCCAATTTTTCAGAAGTCCTTCACAGTACTTTCAACCTAGCTTCTCCTCACTATTGGCAGTAGTAAGAGATATTTTTAAATGTTGCAACAAGAACCTTAGCCACTGACTTACCTTTCCAAGCAGAATTACTCTAGTTGTGCCTGGCATATAGTAGCCCCTTCATAAATATTTTACCATGTTTTTGCGAGCTGGTGAGGGACCTTCCATGGCCATTCCTTCACAATGCTTACGCAAGTGAGCAGTAAGCCTTGAGAGGAATGAAGGGGTCAGATGAAATCAGATGCAGTGATCTTCAAGTCCCAGCAATGGACAGATCACCCCATTTTATAAGAAAGCCCTTATTACCCTGATTATCCTGTCTCTGCCTTTATAAAAGTAGCAAATCACAGAAGGCAAGTTTATGTTTCCTAGAGGTCTTTTTCAGTGGTCAGCGCTGCATGGAACAGTGGATCATTTAAAAAACATAATTTTTGGCAAGCTGCATGGGTGGTCCTCATTAAGTGTCATAGGCAGACGTTAGGAGCTTCAGATTCTGGGTGTTAAACACATTCCTCTTGCCTTGTGCCACAGGTCCTTTGAATCTTGGCTTTTCTCATTTTCCCTGAACAATTGTGTTTCAGACTCCTTTTATTTATATAAGTGTTAGGATGAGGAACGTAGACAAATTTAGATAAAGTTCTTCCTTCACATAGAGTTTCATTACTTTTAGTTACAATAATTCTGGATCTTTCTAAATCAATTTTGACTTCAGTTAGTTATGCTGGTTATTTTTCAAGGCTTATTTCTGGTGATGATATTGAGGATGGGAGGTAATCTCTGGTACAACACCTATGCCTTCTAAATTATCAAAGCAGTGAAAAGACAAGCATGTGGAATTATTGATAGACTGCTGCTCGTTAGGCAAGCAGTTTTTAAAATGCAGATTATATAATATTGGGGGATTTTGTTGCTCCACAGTAGAAGCTTTTTAAATGTTAATTTGGGGTTTGTTTTGTTGCTCTGTGACTTAGCATAAAAGGTTTTGGTTTTAAAAGGTTTCAGTTCAGTTGTTCCATTTGTCTTATAGGACTTGGAATATAATACTATACATTTATTTATACTCATGAAGGAGAATAAGGCCAGTAACTCACAACTCATGAAACCAGGGGGTAAATAATCCATAACTTGTTCTCCCACCATTGCCACAATATTTATATCCAGAACACAAGTAACAAACAACCAAAAGCAAGAAGAAACCAGTTTGTTTTTATTTACAAAATGTTTAATCAAAAGTATAGTAAAGTTCAAATGGAGCTGCAAATCCTGGTGGTTCACAATGGTTTGATTTATTTTTTCAAACAGACCATGGATAATTAACCATAAAACATAACTTTCCCAATACAAGTTACAGCGAATTGCAAAAATGGGCAGCAAGTCATTCACAACTGGTTGCAACTGGTTCAAGCCCTTAAAGCTGAACACACCACTTTCCCAGTGCACACTTGTATGTTACTTCCCATAAGGAAATCTCCTTTACTCTACATATAGTATCACTGAGTCAGCATCCCAGGGTGGGAAGCATATAGATTTTTTTCCATGATCATTGTGCTATCATGCATTTATTAAATGCCCAGCATTTATGATATTCTTCTCATTTCAGAATGTTTCGCCATCACTAACTGGATATTCCTCACAACTTTGCTGTCCGGTGAGTAATTTTGTTATCCCTAAAGGGCAGTCTACGATATTGACATGCCAAGAACTCAAGTGTGTTTCTCCCAGACCCTGAAAGAATTCAACCTAAAGGCTGTGGTGTGTCCATCACCTCAAGTACTAAATTTGAATAGAACGTATTTTGACATTGGTGAAGGGTACAGATTTTATATCCAGTTTGTTCATTTGAAATACCGTCATGTAGAATGATTAGAAACATGATCCCAAGAGCCTATGATCACAGATTTCAACAAACATTTCATGGTGATTTTGCCATGCAGAGGTAGAAGTATTCAAAGGACTTGTTTGGCAGACTCTCCAAGGATACAGATTTCCAAAGGAGATGCCTGAATGGACAGAGAGGGTGATGTTGTGAAGTTGGAAATGGATGTTTCCCATGTGGAACATTGGATGCTTTGGCATTAAACAAACAAAAACAGAACCTTCCAAACACATTTTGTGATGCTTTGAACTACTTATTATTATTCTACGATATGCTAAAAATTTGAAATGTATTTCTTCATTTGAATCAATCTTAAAATCAGACATGATTGCTCTCGTGTACACCTACAAATGGAAGGAAAAGTGTCCTTTAGGAACATGACTATAGATAGCCACCTCTTTTATACCAAGACCAAGACCAGAGCTGCGAGTGAGACTAGCTTTGAAAGTTTTTAGGGTCTGTGTTCTTTTAGTGGAAATTGGTGAAGTTTCAAAAAGGTTGGTATTGTATGTGGCCTTCTAGAATTCTTGAAATTTCAGTGGCTGGGAGGAGAGTGCAGGTCAGGACTAAGGGTCTATTTGTAGAGCATCTTCAAGTCAGAAAGAGCCTAAAAGAGGTGCATTTGCTAGAGGTTGGCCAGCATTGAAATGTCCTGGCAAGTGCACTGGAGAGGGAGGGGGACCCGAGGGGGTGACTTGCCTGGCATCTGATGATATTCTGCCTGGCTCCAGCCAGGCTTATTTAGTCATGAACATCATATTCATCCAAACCTTTAAAGTTACACTCTTGACTTCACTTTATATGAATGTGCATAAAATGAGGAAAATAATCTCTTGGGGTAATAAAGATAGCTTTCTAGCAGGGACTTTCCATATCCATTGCACATAATCCATAGTTGTCGTTGTATTTTTGTTTCTAATTCTGTCGCACATCTACCTCTGTCCCTCCGAACATAACCATCTTACCAGTGAAGGCCTCCAGCCTTTAGGATTATAACTACTCCCACCACCCCACTCCCATGCTTCATTTCTTATGCTGACCAAAAAGAAACTCCTATTCGTGTGAGCGTCAGGACTCAAGGGACAGGCTTACTTGGTAACTTTAATTTGTTGCGCCCATTGCTTTCATCGCAAAAGGATCTCATCACAAAATGGCCTGAATTTCACACTCTTTCTGGCTTTCAGAGAAGCCAGTTCCTCCCCTGTTTCTGTCCAACACACAGAAAGCTCTTTATGTTTCTATGATCAGATAAAAATCTGTATTGACGTTTCTTTTCCTGTGGGTGTATTTCACTTCTAGGTATGAAGATTTAAAGTGTCTGGGCAAAGCTGTGTGTTTGCAGTTTCTCTGTTTTAGTGAAAAGCTCCTCGGGAAAGGAGAGCACATCTTATCCACTAATGAATAAAAATTTATTTTCATTTGAAAATGATACATGCTCATTAAAAATAATTTGGAAAAACACATAGGAGTAAAATGAAGAAAAATACAAGTAATTATTTCTATAATTTAAATCCAGTCATTAATAACCACTTGATGTATTTCTTTACTCTCGTTTCCCCCTGAGGATATATTTTCTAAAACATGTTGTAAACATACTTTGTACATAATTTTGTGTCCTTCTTTCAAAATTTAACCTAAGAATTTTACATGTAATTATATGGTTCTTATAATGTTATTTTACGTAAGTATATATGATTCCTGAAGAGGAATCACTTATTTAATCTAAATATGCAACTAGAACATTGTGGGGGGTTTTGTTTTGTTTTGTTTCACTTTTTACATCCCCACAATGTCTTGCATATGAAGAGTAAATGAATCAATCAATAATGACTAAAGGAATGAAAGTTCAAATAAGTATGTATTTTTGAATTTTTTTATTATGAAATCTTTTTTTTTTTTTTTAAAGATTTTATTTATTTATTTGACAGAGAGAGATCACAAGTAGGCAGAGAGGCAGGCAGAGAGGGCGAAGCAGGCTCCCTGCTGAGCAGAGAGCCTGATGCGGGGCTCGATCCCAGAACCCTGAGATCATGACCTGAGCTGAAGGCAGGGGCTTCAACCCACTGAGCCACCCAGGCACCCCTATTATGAAATCTTTCAAATACATGAGTGTAGACACACTACTTCAGTGAACTCTCATGGACCCATCCCCAGGCTTGCCCAATGATGAACTCATGGCCTGCCATTTCCCTTGCTCCCACCATATTATTTTGAAGCAAACCCCAAACATCATAGCATTTAGTCCATCAAAATTTTAGGCCCATGAGGACTTTTTCACATGTTCATGATATAAACATTTAGATAAATAGTTCTAATCATTGTATATAGGAATATTTTTCTTCTGAATATACTGCCATTATATTTCTTAAAATGTAACAATTGATCATAAAGTCTCACCAGAGTGTTTCATAATATTCTTAGGTACATCTGTTATCCAAAGGGCAATTTGGTTGACCAGAGAGACATTTGACAGATTTTAGGTAGGCTTCTTGGGGAATTTTTTTTGTGGGGGGGCACTATTTTTACTTGACTCAGAATGATAATTTGCTGCTACTTTTATTATTATGGGATGTGTGCTGTTTATATACAATTCTGTAGCTGAGGTAAAACGAAAACAGAGTGCTCTGACTACTTTAGAAGCCCAGTGTGGCTGCAGGGTACCCATAGTGGATAAATATGGCCAACCTACTTAAACCAAACATAACACTAGATTTAAAAGCATCGTTTTTTAAAAGATTTACTGGCAGAAAGAAAAGGTATCTTCCTAAAGGGGCACTTATGAAGTCTGAAAAGGGAGGAATTATATATTAATAGTCTGAATAATTAAAAAAAGGAAAGCACTGTTTGGGGAAGTGAGAGTCAAGAGACAGTATATTGTTGAACAAAGGGCACTCCCTATGTGCTTGTAAGTGTTCCTCTAGTTTACCCTGAGAATATTTAAAGAACCTGGTTTTCTGTGGCTAGACTAGATCCTTTGCACACAGAGCTCCACGGATGAAGAGAGCTCTGTGCAAATTAGGCTGTCCGTAGAGAACCTATAGTTAGGGTTTAGTCTTATCTCGGTGTCATTGAATTGCAGTCAGTGATGGTTCAGTAGTAGTGTGTTGTCCAAAAGGTGTATTCCACTCATCAGAAATTCAGGATGTGAGTAACTATGTAACTTACTGCATCAGTATAAACTGGATTTATGTGTTACTCAGGTCTATTTAATCTTAGGAGCACATTTTCCATTGGCCTCGAAAGTGAGTAGCTAGAATATTGATGTGCCTAACCCTTGGGGAAGAAAGAAGAAAAAAAAAGTGCTCTCCACTACACTAAATCTCTACAAAAATATGAGGGCTTACCGTATGGACACATACAAAGTATTTTCAGCCAAAGTTGGTAGAGGAAAGCACATGGGGAAAAAAAAAGAAGAGAAAAGAAATAACATAAGCAATAAACTATCCCAAGCAAACAGAAAGCATCTGTAAAATTTGCCAGACTGGATGGTGTAAACAATAAACTTTTTTTCTTTCCATTTCATTTTTTCCCTCTCAGCCCTCTGATCCTATTTCTCCTTTACCCTAGTTTGGTGTTACCACCATTAAAATGCCCTCTAAAGGTCAGGAAAGGATCTGATGCCTTGGCATTGAGACAGGCATTCCAAGGAGAGATAGGTAGGATCTAGCCATGAACTTTTTTTTGTATATTTATTTGCTCATTCATTTATAGACAGAAGTGTCTAATAACAAGTTCTATAATTTAATTATATATTTTATGCCACTATTTTAAAGCTGCAAGGATATTTTTACCATACCCCGTAACACTGATATTTTAAAACAACTAACCTTTTCATCATTATTTTTAATATTGATATTAATAATACAGCAACTGAAATAAAAGCATAAGTCTTCATCTCTTCCTGCATCCTTTTATCGTATGTGTTAATTATGTAACTCATGTCATATAAACCAGAATACAAACTGCCTTTTAAAGATAAGCATAAGTTTACTCTTGGTTTTTTCTAGCTAATGTATTATACATTATACCCAAGTGAACCATCAATGCCTCATTCTGATGATAGTTTTAATAATTATTATTATTATTAACAATAGTGTTTGCTTCTTGGTATATGTGTGTGGGGTTTTCTTATGCTCGGCCTTTGGGTCTGGTGTTTGTTCAATTGTTGTTATTTGTGACCATATGTATCAAGCTATAAAACAACATTTCTTGGAATAAAATAGTATTCCATATCCTCTACTTCCTCTCCCTTGTTAGTTCAGAATCATCATTGGATGATTCTGCTTCTACAGGGCAGGGAATCCTTTGTAAATGCCTGCGTCAAGCCAGGATTTTCATTTTAGACCAAAGACACAGATAGCTGCAAAAGAAAAAAAAATGGTTTATTCATATGATCAGATCCATGTTTCACAAAGTTGGCATATTTTCTGGGTAAACTTTATTGGATATGTTCATGGATCATCATATGCAATTACTATCAGGATAGGAATTATGGCATTAACTTAGCGAGATCATTTGGGTGATCCTGCTTTACCTCAAGCAGCGAGGGAAGATTGAAAACCCCATTCAAGACAGATATGCAAGATAATTTTGCAGCCAGTTCAGTCCTCTTACATTGGAAATGCCGAAGAAAAGTCTTAACTTTTTCTTCCTTCATTAAAGATTACTCAAAGCCTCCGATATAGACAACGTACTTGGGTGATGGTCTTCTCTTTGGGGGACTGCTTGGTCCACAGAGGATTGGTTCTCTTTGTTCTGTCCTACTCTGTGAAATATTCTTAACGTGCTGTTGATATATACTTTTTGGTCAAAAGTAATTTGCTTTCTGGTTTTTGATGGCCATTCTGTGAATCAGCCTAATGTATTTGTGGTGTAGGAAACTTTAACCTTTGGAAACAAAGTTTAAAGACTTTTATAATTAATTATTTAAAGACATGTTTAGCCCTTAACTCTCTCTCTGTCCATGAACAAGTCGATTGGTTAATCATGTCTTGTTTATTTTTATTGTTATGATGTACACATCGTACATGAAACAGGAAAAAGAAGAGCTATTTATAGGAGCTAATTATAATGGCAAAATTGTACTTTCTCTAACTTTTCTTATTTTCTTTTCGATTATATCAAGACCTGCACTCTAAGAAGTATGTTTCGGTTTTGCTAGTAGATGACAGAGGAGAAAGATAAATCCAGCTCTATAAAGTGATGTCGAGCATAACTTGGCACAACTGCAAATATCAATAGTTCATTCAAACCCTATTCCTCCGCTCCTTGAGGACTTTGATTTCTGGCCATCCTTTGATAAATTTCCAGAGCAAGGAAGAGACTCTTGGAGGTCTAATCTTTTAGGAAGAGATGCCGATTCTAGTGGATTCTTGGGAGCCCGAGTTATTTCTGAGATGATGTGTCTACCCCTTGGTAGAATCAGAACTCAAGTTTTCTATGGATCAAATAAAAAACCCAGGGGCTGAATTCTTAAGATTTTCTGCAGGTCATTGTTTGAACAAACTTTTGCTGATGCTTACTTTGTGACAGGTAGATGTGAACTAACTTCCTCCCTCCTTCCCTCCCTCCCTCCCTCCCTCCCATCCTTCCTTCCTTCCTCCCTCCCTCCCTCCCTCCCTCCCTCCTTCCTTCCTTCCTTCCTTCCTTCCTTCCTTCCTTCCTTCCTTCCTTCCTTCCTTCCTACCTCTCTCTCTCACCTTCTAATTCCTTTAATTTTTTTTCTTCATTTAAGCAAGGAGAAATCTCCTTATAGATTGCTAAGGGCCCTGTGCCTATTTGCATGTAGCCAAAGATTCTGTCCCTTCTAGGAACTCTGGTTGTCAACCGGTGATCTTGCCTTTGTCTTTTCTTATAGTTCTGCCTGTGGCGCCTGTCACTAGCAGTCAAATAAGGACAATTTTACCATTCTCTCCTGCTGCTCTAATTTTTTTTAGTGCCGGTACATGAATTTGTTATTCTTTATAATTCCCTTTGAAGTTGGAAATCCAAGGGGAATCTAAAACCGACCAGATGTTTCTGCTGCTGGAGAGGGAAGAGAGTAGGATTAAGTTTAACAAAAACTTGGTCTCTCGGAAGAAAAATCATTTCAGCTGGAAATCATCTTTAAATGCACTCATTTGCTACATATCTGTTAGTTAATTTACATTTACTAGTCCTTTGTAGACAATATCGCCTGTCAATTTACCCAGGAAAATTCATAAATTTTGTGAACAAATAGATTCATGCTGTGGTTTGCTCAGGCCTACGTCCCTTTTGGAGTTTTAGTTCTTTCTATTGCTCTACAGATTCCCCTCGCGGGCTTTACAGTGAGGGTTGTCTGTTGTGGCCGTTGATGTTGTTGAAGGATCCCCATCATGTCACATCAGGCCTGGAGGCCAGTTTCACCAACTGTTGCAAGAGGGTGAGGTCAATGCAGCCTGCGGTTAGGGAGGGAAGGAAAGGAGATTTGCCAAACACGCTTCGCCTTTCTTTATTCAGAACTTCATCCACTTTAGGGATGCGTAGATCAAAACAAGAATAAGACTGATGAAGACCTTCAGGGTAAAAAAGGAAAGTTTTGTCGTCCCTTAAGGATTCAGCTGATGTTGCAGACAGCATGAATAAACAGATTGAGAGATGAAAAATGGGAGAGAAAGTGAAGTGCATGAGAGCACAAGAGAGAAAAGGGCGACCGTGAATCGACGTTTGTGGGGCCTCTCCCATGGGGCGTCCAGGGCTTCGGGCACCTGCACGAGAGGGAAGAATGGTTAAAAAATCAAATTGGAGGAGAGTCTTAGAAACCAATCAGAATGTTTTGCTGGTTTGCTTAGCACTTCACCAAAGCGTTGGATCGCAGAGATGCATTTTTATTTGCTGGCTTCCTGCACAGCTTCTGTCACGCAGGCTCCTTACGTTGCTGTCAGGATTTCCTCGGTTTCCCTGGGTTTCTGGGAGGATGTAGAGCCCTGTGGATAACTGCTTGACACCCCTTACCACGCCCAGTAGACTAAACGTTTGGAAACATTTTCCACACCTCACGAGGGATGAATACTCACAACTCATAGTTTCTGTTGCCCCAGCCTGTCTTCGTTTTAAATAGAAAGTCAGAGTCCTCAGTAATTATATTAAGCTTCTAAAGCAGCACATATCAATTGCATATACCATTTTAAGCATTTTTTCAGCCTCTCAAAAGAGAGTAGGGGAAGAGACAGAGAGAAATCACTTAGCAGCTGATTCACTTATTTTAAGCAGCTTTCCCCATTTTAAAATATAAAAAATTCAGGTCCTGGAACATTGGGTGATTTGAATGTTCTGTAAGGATTTGAAAAAAGATTTTTAAAATATCATATGTTCTACACTCAGGGACCCGGATTTTCAATTTGATTCTAAAAACAAAACAAAGCAAAACAAGTTGAAATGAGGGAGTTTCAACCTAAGCAGTTTCTCCTCTTTCTTTTCATTTATTATTATTAATTATTATTAGTAGTAGTAGTAGTCAGATGGAATGAAAAGCATTTATGCTGGTCTCACTGCTGTGACAGAGCTTAACCTAATAATCCAAGTCTTGGAACTTGGTGTTTCAATAAAGGAAACACTGTTCGAGGTATTTTCCATTCAAACCAGCATCAAAAGTTTTTAATTAACTCCATCAGAAATTAATGGGCTACAGGCAGGACAGGGTTCCTCCAGACCAAACTACCAGGAACAAGACAACAAGAGGGACTCATTGTGCATGTTTTTATTTTATAATGTATTTTTATTTACTTGTGGAAGCAGAGTCCCAGCTGCATGTCGTGTGCAGAGCCACAAGAGCAAAACCTGCTAGGGCTGCTTCACTCCAGCAGTTGCATTTTGCTCACTGATTATTGTCCTGAGTTCTTTGTGATTGTAATTGGTTAGAAAGTTTGAAATTAGCAAGTCCTTGGCAGCCCCTGAAAGCCTTGAAATCATGAGGCTCCATACAGCTATCAGCCGGCTGAAGCCTAATCGCCTGTGGGGTTGAAGAGCCCCAGAGGGGTGAGCTCCCCTCCTCTGGCTTTGCCCCAGTCACAGTCCCCCAGCCCCTGGAACTCCTGTGTTGGACAAGGCTTTGTTTGAAGTCCTTTCCTTTCCTTTGGGATGAACGCAGGATGGGCCTGACTAATAGGGGTCGGGGAAGTGAGTGCAAATGGAAGACAGGGTGAAGTAAAGGATCAAGGGAATCAGGAGGAAGGAAAAGCAGAAGAAAAGGTACAAAAGAAAAAGGAAACAGGATATAAGATGGAAAGAGCTTTGTAAATACTGGTTTCTGTGCAACTGGATTTGATGTGTTGGGATGGGACTCACTGACAGAGCTTAAATGGTCCCTGGAGCTTTTCCTTTTCTCTTTTGGAACTTTTTTAAAGACTTGCCCGCTCATTGTCAGAGGGAAGCCATATATGTTCATATAAAGGACCATAACCTACTACCACCACATTTTCTAGGGATTGAGAATCCAGTTCCTTCCTTTATACATTATAATAGAAGAAAGAGAGGTCTGTCAATTCTTCTCCTGTAACCACAGAAATACCTATTGTTTAACCTGGGGCTCTAGGCCCCCAAACCAAAATTCCCCCAGAAAACTCCAACACTGCTTGGTGAATTGCAAAATAAATTCATCTTCACCCTTACAGCAACACAGCATCTGCTTGGGCAAGGTTACCTATAGTGGATCTTGTCAGCAATGATGAAATGTTTATAGAAGCTTAAAGGTCTGAATAACTTCCTGTAAACCTTCTCATTTATGTTCAAAGCCTTCAAGCTTAATACATTTAGGTGCAATTTTTAACCTTTACCCGTTTCTCCTCTGCTTTAATGCGAAACAAAACAAAACAAAAATGCAAGCCAAATACAACAACGTAGATACTACTGCCATAAATTCAGAATGTCAGGAAGTTTTTCAATAGACCCATCATGACAAAAATGATGCAAAAATGTATCACCATTTTTGGAAATCTCCTTAGAGCAGTTCAAAGATTTCTTCCCCAAAACACAGGGAGATCGATACATATCAACAGCTAGGGGATAATTGGTGAATGAGTGTCAGGATTTTCACAAGAACTGCTGAGTCCAATCTTGACATCCTAGCCAGAGAATCAGGTAAGCCGATTAGCAAATCATCATTTTTCTGTTTCTTACCTGGGCAGTGTCAGGATTTACTGTCGCAAAGTTTGAGTTCTTACAGGACTCAGAGGCACTTTATGCGGAATATAATTAGTAAAAAGATGTCATTCTAACCTTCCCCAGACCATCCTTTAGGGGCTGCTGAATCAGAACGCTGAATCAGAATTATACATTATGCCCCACTCCCCAGAAGTCTTTGTAGGCTATTCAGGCAGATAGATGTGTCTGACACTTATCGCAGCCCCTCAGCTCACCTCTGATTTCAACTCCACTTGAAGCAATTCTGTGTTAGCCCAGACTCCCACCTCAGGAGTGCTTTTCTCAAGACCTTTTCCATGGCTGGGGGAGCTCAATACATCTACATTAGAGAGGAGAAAGGGGAGTGTGTTGGCTGCTTAATGCCCTGGAGCAACTCTCAGCCAAAGGAGGAACAGAACTGGAGAAAATAGGTTCCGGCCTCTGTTTCTTTCAAACACATACCTCGGATACCTCTGGAGACATTATGCACAGGTCTCAGAGATGCTAGTTGAATTGTGCTCCGGTTGGTACACACTGGTGGCTGGCCCCTTTGACACATTTTCATCATTGCCTTGTCCTCTGCTCTGACTCACTCACCACTCCTTCATGCCTGCCTTCTAAGATCACCTTTCAAATTACAACCTGTACCCAGGTCCTTGTTGCAGACTCTCCTTTAGAAGGAACGCAAAACCTGAGACGGGCACTCATATTGTTTAAACAAACAATTAATTAGTTTAAGTAGTCAGTTCACAGCACCTTCTTCTCTGCTGTCTAATACCTGCCTAATACCTCCAGTGAATCACTGCCCATTCATATCCTGGTTCCCAAAGTCCAAGAGAAGCCCAGTTGCTCACATCACTACTTGTTAACACTTGAAGAGAGAGACATTATTTTATGCATCTGTGATCTCCTGTATCTAGCATTGTCTTGACACGTAGTAAGTGCTCAATTAATGTTTGTTGGCTGGGTGAATAATGCATAATTTATACTAGTGACTTCTATTGTCATTAATAAGAAACACTCATGTGTTTCAATCAAGCATGAGATGCGTTACAATAAATTTGTTATGAATAATAAACTTATGAAGTATATGTATTTGATTTACTCTTTTAAAAATTAAATTAAAACAAACACAAGATTGTTCCTATAATGAAGTTTTACTCATATACTTGTGTTTTGTAACATGCTTTATTAAGTGGGAGCCAATGGGTAATGTTTTAGTTTGTACTCCAGCAGTTGCAAATAACTCGAGGTAAATCTATGAGAATGTGTTAGAATCTAAATGTCATCTTTCTTGCACATCAAGGTGGAGAAAAAAAAGGTTGAGGATTTCAGGATCATACTGTAGGAATGGTGGCAGTATCTGCTACCATTTAAAGTATCTAGTCAAATTCAACAGGCTTTGAATGACTCCTGTTTAGGGATATTTATTGCTATGATCATATGAATCCAGTCTAGAATGAGACATGGTGAAGTCTTCTTGGTGCCTGTTTTCTAGACAAAAATGCAAGATCTACTATATATAATCAGCACCAGGGAAGAGTCTACCTTCTGTGAGAGAAATTAATGAGGCTCCAGAACACAAATAACAATGAGATGGAAAGTTTGAAACTCTCTTCCTGCTTCTCAATGTCCAATTTTGAAGCTATTTCCAGGGTGTGGTGACCCTAACACCACAAACCTCCTCCTTATTACCCAATGACCCAGTCTGGACTGAAGAAGGCAAAGGATGAGGAAAACTCCAGGAAAAGAAATCTCAGTTTTCCAAGTAGTGTATCTTGTCCCTATGGGAGTACCAAAGGACCTGATGTTGCATGTTAGCTATATTCCTGTGGAAAAAAATACTTTCTTCCCTACTTTTAGAAAAATTTTTAAGCTTTTTTTCTGGGAAGATAAACTATTGGTGGTTCCTGAATTTTGTCCCAAAAAAGAAAATAAGTATCTGTCTCAGGAAGAAATGGTGATTCCCATTTACTTTAGTAGCATCCATTGTGGTACCTGGAGATGTCTAAAGTTATAAAAATTTAAAAACATATTCTTCAAGAAAACTATCTCATCTGCTGTTTCCTAAAGTGGCCTTATTTGGAATTTATACTGTGCCTTCCAGCATAATTTTCTAAATACTCTCATCTTTTCTGTTGTGGTTATTGATCAACTGCCTAGAAAACCCCTTGATACACTAGTTTTCTAGAAAATATCAGCCCAATTATGAAAGATCTGAAATGAGACTCAGAAATAGTGATGGTAATGGGTGATACTGTTTGTGTAGGGTTTGTGGTTGTATACAGTGTATAGTTTGCCAGCCTATGTGGGATTGGTATGGATCTCCTCAGGGAGGCCTAGTGACAGCTGGAGCCCAAGGGTTACTCATACTCATATATAGCCCAGCAGAGCCGCCTCCAAAGCTCCAAATCTCTCCTAGTTTATCCTAGTGAATAAGACAATATTACCCTTTTCTTTCTTTCTTTTTTTTAAGGGTTATATACTTATTTTGGAAAGAGAGAGCACAAGTGGGAGGGTAGAGGAAGAGGGAGAGAAAAACTTAAGCAGACTTCACGCTCAGTGTGGAGCCCCACGTGGGGCTTGATCTCATGATCAAGGTTTTGACCCTGAGTCAAAACCAAAAGTTAGACACTTAACTGACTGAGCCACCCATGTGCCCCTACCCTTTTCTATGTATGCCATGACCTGAAAAAAATATGAGAAGTATTAGTGTTATAGATAGAACATTGTGTCCTCCCAAAATTCATAAGTAGAAGCAGGTGGGGCCTTTGGGAAGTAATTAGATTTAGGTGAGGTTATGAGTGTGGACCCTCTATGTTGGGATTAGTGCCCTTATGAGAAGAGGAGGAATCACCAGAGCTTCCTCTCTTTGTGCTGTGTGAGGAATGATAAGAAGGTGGTCATCTGCAGGCAGAGAGGAGGCCCCCTCACCAGAACTCAGCCATACCATCACCTTGAACTTGGGCTTCTCATCCTCCAGAACTGAGAGAAATAAATATCTGTTGTTTAAGCTAACAGATCTATGGTATTTTATTATGGCAGCTGAACCAACTAAGACAACTAATCGAATAGATTCTGGAGGAGTAGATGAAGTATCAAAAAGAGAAAATAGATGGGGTGCCTGGGTGGCTCAGTCGTTAAGCGTCTGCCTTCAGCTCAGGTCATGATTCCAGGGTTCTGGGATCGAGCCCCGCATCGGGCTCCTTGCTCTGCAGGAAGCCTGCTTCTCCCGCTACCATTCCCTCTGCTTATGTTTCTTCTCTTGCTGTGTTTCTCTCTGTCAGGTAAATAAAATCTTTAAAAAAATATATAGAGAAATAAAGACAAGTTTGCTGTTAGAAAACTACATTTCAGAAAGTGAACATATATGTAGGGTTTTTCTATAAGTGAGTGCTACAAGGTCATTAGTTTATCAGTATATATGTTCCTACAGAATGCCCTGGGATGCTACATTCACACTGCTTGAGTGGGACTCTAATACTAATCATTGGCAGACACACACACACACGACTGAGAATCTATACTCACCATTAACATGAGGCCTATCATTTGTTTGCAAGGCCCATTTCCTTTCCTTTGACTCTTCTGTCTCTTATGTGAATTGTTTCATTATAAGATAAAGATAAACAGTCAAAAATCATTTCCATTCTTAGTTATATACTGTTCCGGACTGTCTTCCCTGTTTGTGGCTGCTTCCTCCATATGACTACCACTATCTGTCTTCTGTGCCTTTGCTACTCAGAGTACAGTAGCATTAGTAATATCAGTACCTCCTAGGAACTTGTTTGAAATACAGAATCTGACACCTCACTCCAGACCTATTGAATGAGAATATGCATTTTAATAAGATCCCAGGTGATTTTTTCTATGCAGTGAAATGTGAGAAGCAGATATATGGCTAACTGAAAAGCATAGTAGCACAGTAGCTTCTCCACTTATGAACTTTCAACTGAATACCTTTTCTCATGTATATGTAAATACATATGCTATCTGTAGTGGGAGGTTTTCTACACTTGTGAGACACATAGATAGGGAGATAGGGAGAGAGAGAGAGAGAGACAGTAGATGTATTTTATATATATATATATATACACACACACACATATATATGTACTCTATATATATATACATATTATATATATAGTATATATACTATATATAGATATAGATATTTGTATAATACAAAACCTGCCACCATGGATTGCATTTATAGTTGTTTGTATATTAGTTTGTTATTGCTGTGATAATGCTGCATAACAAACAACCCCTAAATTTATGTAGCTTATAATTATAAACATTGATTTCTTACTTAGAGGTCTATGTGGAGTCTGGGCAGCTCGCTTTCAGGCTACATTTGGGTTCATATCTTCTCCACATGCTTCTTATTCTGGGACTCACGGTGAAGACATCAGATACTTGAGACAAAGTTTTCTTATTGAAAATTCCATGGGCATAAGATGCCAAGCCAAATCACTACTCATAGCATTTCTGCCAACATTCCTTTGGTCAAAGCAAGTGACTTGACCAAACTCAAAGCTAGGGTACAGAGTTATAATCTGTTTCCCACATTAACATACACTACTGAGAGTTACAGTAAACCCATGTGTGGATGTATAATTCTATTATAGAAAGAGTGTGAAGAATTAGAGAAAATCAGTCTGCCATATATAGTATTAGTTTAGACTCAGAAACAAATGGCTCACACAGTTACATAAGTAACTTAAGAAGCCAGATGTGCTAGAATACCTGTGTGTGTGTATGTGTGTGTGTGTGTGTGTGTGCGCACGCACGTGTTCATAGCACATTTGCAATCACAGTATCTCTAACCACCCTTCAGAGGGTTCTTCTTCATAGGCTACTTTTGAATTCCTCATAATGACAACCAGTGGGGAGAGAATAGGGTATAAGAGAAAACACACTGGGTTAGAAATGAGAAGCCTTGGGTTCTATTCAAGCTCCATCTCTGAACAAATGTGGAATTTTACACAATTCTACTAATGTTTCTGCTCAGTGTTATATCAATAAATTAGAAATGTTTCTGCCCAGCTATTCTTTTTTAATTTTATTTTTCTTATTATGAAAAGCATACATAGACATGGTAGAATATATAGAATAAAATATAAGGGGACAATTAAAATCATTCACAATCATCCAGAAATAATTTCCTTTAAACTTTGGGGCCATACCATTCCAGTTGTTGTTGTTGTTTTTTAGTACCTTTTAATTTTTGGTAAAACACTGCATACACTGTTTGGAATCATACTTTGTCACTTAAATCTATATTATGAGTAACATTTAGCAGAATGTTAAATATTTTTCAACACCATTTTAATACTAGTTTGCTATATTCTACATTCAGCGCCCTACTTTTGTGAAATCGAATATTGTTAAGTCTTTAAAAAGCAAAACATACTTTAAAAATAAAGGTATCACTGGGTGTGGTGCATAAACAATGAATCTTAGAACACTGAAAAAATTAAATTAAATTTAAAAAAGTTTCCTTTGGTGGTGTCACATTCACCTGATATTTTAAAAATAAATGAATATAAATAAAAATAAAGGTATCATTATTACAATTATAAAATTTTAGAGTTTGAAGAAAAAGAGGGACAGTAACATTTAATAAAGGCCTACTCTGTGGCATGCCCTATTCTTGGAACTTTAAGCTGTCTCGTTTAATAACCTTTTAGCCTAGGGCCCCTAGGTGTGCAGTTGGTTGGGTAGCTGACTCTTGGTTTCAGCTCAGGTCATGATCTAGGATCGTGAGATGGAGCCCCAAGTTGGACTGTGCACCCCATGTTGGGCTCCCCATTTAGCACAGAGTCTGCTTAAGATGCTCTCTCCCTGCCCCTTTGCAGCTCTCCCTCACTCTCCCTCTCTCTAAAATAAAAAATCTTTTAAAAAAATAACCTTTTAGCCTAATGAGCAGTATACATGATCATTAAATTCTGTGAACTGTAGTTCTGACTGCATAGCCACTTACTAGCTTTGTGACTTTGTGACAATCTTTTCTCCTCCTTGGCTCAGTTTCCATACTTTAAAGTTATAACAACAACAATAATAGTACTTGCCTCCAAAAACATTGTTGTAAGGATTAAATGAGTGAATACATCCAAAATGTTTAGAACAGTAGTATTCAATAAATATTAGCTATTATTTTCTGTTTTGATGCCCACATTAAAGTCTTCCATAAAACTTTCCATTGAAATATAAATCCACATTGATTTCAACTTCTTTGGTTTAGAAGTAGATTCTAAGAAGTAATTTAATATAAATGGAAAATACTAAGTAAAGGCTCTCAGCTTTTTAATTCTGGCTCCCCAGCTTCTTAGTAATGTGGCCTCTGGGAATTTAGTTAAAATTCTCACATTCAGTTATGTTTTTATTGAAAAAGGATAAATACTAGCCATTTTAGGGTTTTTAATGAGGATTTAAGTGAGATAATACGTGTTTAGAATCTACTACCTGACCTAGACAATAAATAACTTTGTAAATGTTAGTATTTTCTCACTGTATTGCTATGAAATTGTTTTATTTCCTTTCAGTAGCATCTCTGGGCACACGATTCACCTACTTTTGCCAGTAGGACAGGCACTCTCATATTAGTATGAAATAGTCAATAAATACCTATAGGCTATATTGAAGCAGTGATGTTAAGTGGTCAGCTGGTACATTCCTCAGTTTTCTACAGTTTATAACCCAGTTTTCCTGACTCTAGCTTGGAAGGTACTCTGTAGATGTACTCATTGTCTATTTGATTTGATAATAGTAATCATAATTCAATAGACTTCTCTTTCTTAGCTTGTTGATTTGTAAAAGATTTTTTAAATAAACAAAACTTTTTTTATAAAGCAGTCTTTAGTTTCTTCTGTGAGCACGTAGAATTAATGAATAATTAAAAAGTGAGTGAGCGAATGATTGAATGAGTGACTCTACCTTATCCACCTAACAGTTATTGAGCATTGGTTATGGCAGGGTAGCAACTGAATATCATTACTTGGCCATGTATACCAATACTCCATTCTTCCTTTCCTTTTTTTGTATGTAAAACATAGGTGAAAGATTAAGGTCAATATCCTCAGTTGGTAACCTTCTAGATTCCAGGAGAGAGACTTGGAAACAAAGAGCTTTGGTATAAGTAGAACAAAAAAGATACTGATATAGAAGAGAATAGGTGAAATGCTGTGGGAGACCAGAGAAAGTGGTTGAATCTAAGAAGGAAGACTCAGAAAAGCTGTGATCTTTTAGGCAATGTTGGAGAATGAATGAAGTTTTCACTGAGTAGAAAAATCTAGAGGGAATGTTAGGGAACTGAGGGAATGTCAGGGGAACTGAGGCATGAAGATATTAGAATCTGGAATGGTGAGGGTCTAGTGTGGCAAGATATTAAGGCATTATGGAATTTAGCGGGTGAGGCTATACCATTTTCAGGAGCAGATCATGCGTGGCTCAGAAGGAAGTTCTAGTAACTAGTTCATGGAAATCATTAAAGGTGACTTTTTTTTTTTTTTTTTTTTTTTTTTTGTAAAGAGTAGTGGCATCCAGTGTATTTTTCAGAAGCCAGATACTACTTAACTCATAGTGGGCGCCAATGGTGATGAACTCTGGATCAGTTAGAGAATCACAGTTCCACCCAAAAAATCACATCCTTGTGGGGTTGTATAGTGATACTATATGAAAAGGAATGCAACACCAAAGTTACCTTTAACTCATCATATCATTTCTGTCCTTAAACAATGTTATTTATAGAATAAAACATAAACTTCATTATATAGCATTACAAAGCCCTTTATAATCAATCAACACTTTGATTTTTCACATCTATGAGAAGATTATACCTATCCTGCAGGGGTGGGATGAAGTGAAGGTTCATATTGCCTTGATACATGACGGGCCCTCAGCTCGTGGCAGCTATGACTGTAATCACTTTACTGTCTCTTCCCTGTTCTCTCTCACCAGCCCCACTTATATCCCCACTACTATTTTTCAGATCTAGTTGTTTGTCCTTTGTATTGTCCTTGTCTATTAGAATGCCTAGCATACAATAGGTACACAATAAATGTATCTTTAATGAATTAACAAATTGTGCTAACTTCTGAAGGGGATTCTTATGCTCATGTTCTCTAGATATAAAATACTCTTCTTTGGCATTATATTTTAAATAATTCTGAACTGAACCATTTCTTGACAGAATTTCAGGAGAGCTTTCTTGAACCAAAGGTCCCTCCTTTTGGAATTATCAATTCCATACAACCTAAAGTCATACATAGCAAATAATGATTCTTCAAAGTGTACCTGAACTGAACACTTCTGGTTTTAGAATTATCCACTCCAAACCTTAAGTAGATTATTTTTTAGGGTCACAGACAAAATGCCACCTGTGCCTTCAGTGTGGAGGCGAGTATTGACAAGGCCTGCTACCTGACTGAAGATTTTGTTCCATGATTATGGTCTTTCACTGCCCTGAAACGTTTTCTTTCCTTAAGGCAGCAGGCTTGGTGTTTTATGAGTTCTACACATGCATTTTTCAACTTTTTTTTTTAACCTTTTTTTAAAAACAGAATAGAAACCCAGTTTTCAGAGTGATGCTGACACTAGTTGAAGACGCCAGCCGCCCATGAAGGGCGTGTTTTTTAAGCTGAATATGTTCTTATTTTCTGGTTTGTTGATTTTAAAGCCAATCTAAACATGTGAAGAAAAAAATTCAAATTTTGCCAATTTAAAAAGAAGAAAAATAGCTAAAACCTTCTTTTAAAATTTCAGTGCCTTTATGAGAATATTACAGACAAAAGATTGTACATGAAAGAATTTTTTAAAAAAAAATCAGATTGCTTTGCCTTTCTTTAGTCACTTCAAAAGTCTTTGTCAGATATGAAAAGGAAATATACTCAAAATGAAGAGTAAATATAATTAAAATGGTTCCTTGCCTTGACATATAAGCTTCTTATGGGCAAAAAATCTGTATAAATTTAATACTATGAAACTTGGATTTAAAAGAAAGAATAAGAAGGAGTGGGCAGGGAAGGAAAAGGAGAGAGGAAGTTCGATTTTTCTAAGACTAGTCATAGCAAATGGAGGTCGTGAAATTACATTAAATTTTAATTGCTTTTGATGAGAAAATTTTAAATCCATAGTGTTGTTTTTTTTTTTATTGCCAGGACTTGGCATGTGCCTAGCACACAATAATCTCTTTTTAACAGTTAACTAATGAATGAATGATATTGCACAGGCCACATTAGTTAGCTATAAGCACAGAGTTTCTGGTGACAAAAGGAAGTGACTCAGTTGATTCACCATCACGACCAAATATTTATGAAAACCTGCTTTGAATTCATTCTTTAGATGGTAGCAGAGGGTTGTGGCTAAAGGTTCACATTCTTGAACACTTAGGTATGTGACCCCTTTGAGCCTTGGTTTCCTCCAGTGTAAGGTGAAGACTTTAAAAGTCCCTCTTTCAGAGGATTATGGGGAGAGTTACATGCGACAGTGCCATCATGAACTTGGTAGAGCTCTTGACACACAGTAAGCATTCACTAAATTTTATATATAATTCTATGAATGGTACATTACTTATAATATTCTGAATTAATATATGTCCTGATACAATTGTTATGAAGATTTAATGAGTTAATACATGTTATTATGGTGGCGTCTAGGACATCTAAGAGTTCAACAACGTATTCTAAGCATCTGGAAAACCATAAACAAAACAATGAGGATTCATATTGATTATTTCTCTGAAAAGAGATACAATCTAGTTGAGGAAAGGGATCATATGTACTAAGAGATTAAAATCAGTGATAACGAAGCTAGCAATTATTAAACATCATTGGTCCTTCATTGAGATCGAATGGAGATTCTCCCATTTAACCCTCACAACTGCATGAAACTGGTATTATTACTCCTGTTTTACACAGGAGGAAACTGAGGCACAGACATCAGTAGAATAAGGAGTGCTGATATGTGGGGATAGACCCTTCTATCTGTCTTCAGAGCCTGATCATTAAATTCCTGTGATATATAAAGCAACCTATGTGCAAACAGGTGTACAAGTGTTCAGAAGGGAGAGTGAATGCTGCTCAGCTGAGGAATTGCTTCAGGAGAAATAAGGAGCGCTGGGCTTGAGGGACCAAGTATTCACTGTGTAGCAGTATCTGGCTCCCTTGGTTTGCATCCTGACTCCTCTACTCCCAGGCTGTGTGATCTTGAGCAAGTTTTTAATCTCTCTGTGCCTGTATTTCCCCATCTATAGAATGGGAGTAGCATTACCCCATAGAGTTGTTGTGAAGATATAATGAGTCAATCAATATGTATGATTATTGAGAATACCTACGAGTTCAATAAATGTTAGCTTTGCTGTTGTTATTAGTAACCGCAACACTTTGAAATTTTTTCCTTTTTTTTAAAATTTTTATTAACATATAATGTATTATTTGCCCCAGGGTACATGTCTGTGAATCGTCAGGCTTACACATTTCACAGCACTTAACAGCACATACCCTCCCCAATGTCCACACCCCAGCCACCCTATCCTACCGCCCCCGCCCCCCCGCCCCCCGTCCGCCCTTAGTTCGTTTCTTGAGTCTAGGAGTCTCTTATGGTTTGTCTCCCTCTGCATCCCTTCCAGTTTCATTTCTCTCCCCCACCCCCCCAAACTCCTGCCTTGCCTCTCAAATTCTTCATATCAGAGAGATCATGTGATAATTGTCTTTCTCTGACTGACTTATTTTGCTTAGCATAATACCCTCCAGTTCCATCCACGTCGTTGCAAATGGCCAGATTTCGTTTCTCTTCATGGCTGCATAGTATTCCATTGTATATATATATACCAC
>CM053603.1:134182375-134412124 GCA_028646535.1 Procyon lotor
ATTTTATGGTATCACTTATCTCTCGAATCCTCCTCTCGTGGTCCAGTAGTTGTTTGTCTCTCTTTTTCTCAGCTTCTCTCTTCTCCGTCATTTGCTCTTCTATATTGCTGATTCTTTCTTCAGTCTCATTTATTCTAGCAGTGAGAGCCTCTATTTTTAATTGTACCTCATTAATAGCTTTTTTAACTTTGACTTGGTTAGATTTTATTTCTTTTATTTCTCCAGAAAGGGATTTTATTTCTCCCAAAAGAGATTCTCTAATATCTTCTATGCTTTTTTCGAGCGCTGCTAGCATCTTGATAACTGTCATTTTGAACTCTATTTCCGACATATTACTAATGTCCACATTGACTAGGTCTCTAGCTATCGGTACTGTCTCTTCTTTTTTTTGTGGTGAGTTTTTCCGCCTCGTCTTTTTGTCAAGGCAAGAGTAGATGGGTGAGAGAGAAGGCTTCTCTGGAGTTCTGCAGTTTTCACTGATTGATTAACCAGGTCTTGGCTGGATATTCTAGCTGATCTTCTGGGGGAAGGGCCGTTGCCGTGGTTCTCAAATGTCTTTGCCGGAGGAGGAATAGCACCACCCTTGGCAGGGGATGGGCCAAGCACTTTGCTCAGGTTCGCTCTCCAGAGTCTTTGTTCCCTGAGCGCTTTCTGTACCACCCTGGAGGCCGGGAATGAAAATGGCGGCCTCCCAGTCTCTGGCCCAGAGGAGCAGAGTGCTGGGCACCACGATCCTCCACACACAGTCAGAGGAAAGCTTTTATCACTTCCGTCTCCCTTGTCCACGGTCGGCGCTCTGTGCTCAGCTAGCCCGCAGTGGAGCGCCTCAATCTGTGGCACACAGCCCCGTCTAGAGTTCCCAGACCAGCAGATTCCTGCTGTGTGCTCTCGCACCGCTCCTCCCAGAGGAGGAAGGAGGCGGCGTCTCCGGAGCTGCCTCCCGTGGGGTCCCCACTTGAAGTACGGCAGCCATATATGGACTATATATCTCAGTTCCTATAGTCCAAGGTAGGCCTATGCGCCATTGCTCGGCTCCTTCTCTGCCGCCGGCTTCTCTGCCCCAATACCTGGGAGCTCTGCCGCACTCGGGCTCCCCTGGTCCCTCGGTGACCCCACGGGTCCCGAAACCACACTGTTCCCGCGAGGGCTGAACTCCCGGTTGGCCTCCGGAGCAATGTCCCTCAGGAGAGTGGACTAGAAGTTCCGGATTTTGTGCTCCGCGGCTCTGAGGCTGCTGGGAGCCAGCCCCTCCTCCCGGGGTCTCTCTTCCCATCCCTTTAAATTCACTTTTTCCACACGTCCTACCTCCTGAAAGTGGTCGATTTTCTGCTCCTAGAATCGCTGTTCTTATTCTCTTTTCTCTGCTGTTATGTTTGCCGGCTTTTAGAGTGATTTCCTCCTCTTTAGCTGGACTTCTGATTCCCAGGGCTCTCTGTGCCTCCTACACCTCCGCCATCTTGCCTCCTCCAAATTTTTTCCTTCTTAATGAGTTGGCATTCAAAATTTAAGGAGAGACTAATATTTCAAAGGTGTAGATTATTAGAAGACTTAAAGCATGTTTTCTTTTTCTAGTTTCAACCAAATAACTAAGTTTCAGTCTAACATGATGGGAAAAGGAAATGCATTATGTCAGAGATTTCATTGTATATTCGGGTGAAAGAAATTCAGTAAGAGGTTATGCTTGCTGCCCTCATATGTCTTTTTTTTTCTTTGCTTTGTGCCAGTCCATTGATATTTCTGTTAGCCTTCCTAAGAAAACAGTAATATCAAGTAAAAAATTATTGTAATTTTTACTTCCTCTGGACATGTAGATTGTTTTGAAAAGTATGCACAC
Organism: Procyon lotor; assembly: GCA_028646535.1. NCBI lineage: Eukaryota > Metazoa > Chordata > Mammalia > Carnivora > Procyonidae > Procyon > Procyon lotor. The sequence continues at coordinate 134,184,210 of CM053603.1, forward strand.
AGAAGCCTTAGAACAGAATCCTGGGAATGCTAAGCCATAGCTCACACTGTCACGTTTGGTCCATTTCATTAAAGGAACACTAATGTGCTTAGTGTCTAAGTGTGTAGAAATAAAAAAAAAAAGTACAGTAACCTTATTCGTGAGAAGAATATGATAATATTCATTGACAAGGGAACTACAAGGAGCAATTATCCCAAGCTGTGTCTTTCAGACAATGCTGTCAGTTTTTATACTTTGATGAGTACAGCTGGGCTTGTGATGCAGGGCAAGAAATTCCACTGTGGCTAAAGAGCCAGGGTACCGGCTACCATATTAGTTATAGGGAAGGAAAAGTATCTGTAAAGGAAAGACGGGTTTTTAAAATGTTTAAAACAGAAATGATTATTGGCAGCACAGAGTTTCTGGTGACAGACTTGTTCTCTGCTAGTGACCCTGGCAGAAGCAGTTTATCAGAAACTCTTTTTCTTCTGTCCTTTGTAGAGGCCCTTTGAAGCCAGAAAGCTGTATCAGAACATGGGTATTTTTGACATTTGCGTGTGTTTATGTGTGTGTGTTTGCATGTGTGTATTTAGACATGCATCACATTTGGAATATTTTGCTGTGTTGGATATTACGTATCTTATGACATTTTATAAATCAAAAGGCATTTTTAATCTTTACTACTTCATGCAAAGAAAATCAGTCACAACTCTATCTTTTAGATTTTTGACTTTCTGTCTTTCTATCATTTTGTCTCTTTTCTCTCCCTACCCTACATAGAGAGTAAAGCTTAATTTCAGTATTTGCAAGGTAATATGAGTTATACTGTTCAACTTGATTTTGTGGTACTCATTCACCTTAGTCTGCACCTGTTTATACTCAATACTGGATTTTAAAAAGTGTAAATCTTTGAGACTTTGCACTAATAATTAAAAATAGAGCCAGGTACCACATATTCATTCCTGTCCTTACTTGCTTTCTTTCTCTTTCAAAATACTCAACTGCAAACTTTATTGCATAGAAGTACAGTACCTCTTTACATACACATCGAAACTACTTTGTGTGTGAGCTAGAAAACAACTAGAATTAAAACTTGTCCAGGGCCCCAAAGCTTGTTCTTCACAAAGAACCTTTTTTGCCTGATTTAGAAAGTGTTTTGAACGATGCATGACTAAGTAGAATAACTAAACAATTGCTTTTGAGCATCTGAAGCTTGCCCATTAAGATTTCTATAGCCTTTTTCTTTTGCTTTTTGTGGTTTAAGAAGTGATTCGTGTTTAGTATATGAAAGTTCTGGGTGCAGCCCCTTGAGCTTTTGGTGGGAGGGTCTCCATGAATCTAATAAATAAAACAAATAATGTAAGAACCGAGGGCAGTTGAGCTCATGTGAGTACATGCACCAAAATATTTTTTTTCCGGGGCACCTGGGTGGCTCAGTCGTTAAGCGTCTGCCTTCGGCTCAGGTCATGATCCCAGGGTCCTGGGATCCAGCCCCGCATCAGGCTCTCTGCTCAGCAGGGAGCCTGCTTCTCCCGCTACCATTCCCCCTGCTCATGTTCCCTCTCTCACTACGGTTTCTCTCTGTCAAATAAATAAAAAAATCTTTAAAAAAAAAAAAAATATATTTTTTTTCCTGGGAAGAAATGATATCTCTCATATGTTTTAGTTTCCAAAATCCAAAAATAAAAATACACCCTAGTTTTCTTAGGAAGACACACAGGAATCAAAGTTAGTAAACAGCTGATTCAAATATTATCTGGAACTTCATAGAATAACATCAATACTTTTTCAGATAGAAAAACCATTACCTACCAATAGGGGTAAACTGTTAACGTATTCCACCTAAGCAAAATCGTAGTCAGGTGCCTTACTCTTGCTAAATTTTAAATGTTGCCCCAATGAGATATATTCCATACAAATAAAAGACCAAGGTGTGTTAGACCTCAGGATGTGTGCCTGTTAGAATTATAATGTAGCAGTCACTTCTGCATTTCCTGGCTTTCATGAAACAAGACAAGTGATCCTCTGTCATTTAAGTCAGTGAAGAACATGGATTTATCTTAATTTTCAACCTTTGTTTCCCCTTTTTGTGATAACAGTTATGAGATATGATGATGTACAGTGTTTCTACATAAAATGGCTTCTGCCTTGTCCCTTGGCAGCCTAAATCTTCTAGCTAATTCACTGATCAGTTAAATAGTCAAGGTTATTATTATTATAATTATTATTTTACATTTATATAGCACTTTCCTCCAAGGGGCTTGAGGCATTTTACACACAGTAAATTACCAAATAAGAATTAATCCTTATATCACCCTGTGGGGTAGGTACAATCACATTAATGAAATTCTACAGATAGCGCCAGTGTCACAACTGAGCTCTACAACCCCACCCCACTCCCCCACTCCACAGTGAACCTACCCTGCCTAACTGAAGATAAAGTGGAATGCTTGTGGCCTGGCAGGGTATGGCTCCAAGTGAGATCTTTGGGAAGATGGTCCTGTGACCTGGCTTTGGTACTTTGAGCTACCCTGGAAAATTATAGTAGTGAGAGCAGTTCAGCATATATGTTCTGATTTGCAGTTCACAATTGTGTTTCACCAAAATGCTTTAATTTAATCCTGACTTGAGACAAGTTAGAATGTGGCTCTAAAACTTTAATGTGCATAATTTATTTGGGAACTGGGTTTCAAATAAGATTCTAGGGCTTTCCAGCTCACAGAGACTAATTCACTAAGTCAGAAGGGAGCCTTGGAATCTGTATTTTCACCTCTGGTCATTTCAAAACGGTGATGCTTAACCATGCTTTGAGAAACCTGAGCTGATTGAGGAGGAATCATTAGTCACCTCTCTGCATATCAGAAAAGTGATGAATCAGGAAGGCAACATGTCACCGTATTTGGCAGAGCTGGAACTAGAAACCAAGTTTTCAGATTCCCAAACCCTGTGTTCTTTTGATTATGCTGCAATGATTCCCAGAAAGGGAAATCACAGAAACAAAATGGGATTTAAATGTAAATGAAAGGAGAGGTTAGTTCAATGTGCACGTGAAACACTTTGCACTATTTTGGACTGGTGTCTACTGGCTCCTTGCAACCTCAGGATGATTTGTGATGCCTGGGCTGGGAAGACCAGCATGTCTAGGGTATGGCTAGCCTGAAAACAGCCTGTTCCTTGATCTCCGAGCCACTTTGCTCCTGCTAGCCAAGAAGTCAGTCAACTAACTCTCATGCAGCGGGTGCCTGATGGCTTTGCAATATTTTTGATTTTTCACCCAGCCCACAAAAGAGTCCTCTCCTTAATAGGTGCTGCCACCAAAATAAAAAGTGGACTTTGCCAGAAAACTAAGAAAAGCTCTTTTAATAAGCTTCCTGTTTACATGAGTGGGTCCTTTATGGGATGGGATGGGTTTTACATTTTTTATTTGAAGCATTCTTACTCCATTTCTAAGACAGAAAGAAAAAATATAACAGGAAATGGTTATGAACAATTTAACTATTATTTTTCAATTTAGTATTCCATTTGGGGTAATTTCACTCATTTTTTCTTGAATTAATTTTTATTCAGTTTTCTTCAAAAACTGGGACAGGGCATTATAGGAAAAACTGCAGACAGACATAGTGCATCTAAAGATTTTATTTTGTTCTGAACCTCTTTCTCAGAAGTGTCAGAATTCCATGGTGGGGTTTAGAGGTGCTTGTGGATTTTTTTTAAGATTTTATTTATTTATTTGTCAGAGAGAGAGAGAGAGAGAGGACAAGCAGGGGGAGCAGCAGGCTCCCCACTGAGCAAAGAGCCTGACATGGGACTTGATCCTAGGACCCTGAGATCATGACCTGAGCCGAAGGCAGTGGCTTAACCGACTCAGCCACCCAGGCATCCCAGAGGTGCTTGTGGATTTTATTTGGGGTTTTTAGGAGCCAGAAAACCGACATGTGGTGTTCTTCATGGTAAAAATTCCCACACTCTGAATAGACTCACCCCATTTTTCAGTAGGTACTACTGTAAATTGTACTGAGAGAATTTCCATATCCTTCCTCTTCTCAAATACATGTATCCCTTAGCTAAGAATAATAATTATTACTGTTTTAGTGAAAAATTTTGCGAGTCTCCAACATACCTTTTATTCTTAGGAATTATCTTCTACCTCTGAATTTTTTATCTTTTAAAAAAACCCAAAACACTGCGATTATTCCCAGTCATGGAACAGACAGAGTTTATATTTAAAAGAATCCAGAAACCTTGTAACAGTAGGGTAAGATGGCATCTATTCTTTGGCAGGAGTGGATGGCAGAGACAATAGGAGGGATACATTTGGAAATGTGATTTATATATCCTTATAAAAGTACATTTTGTACGCTTCTCAGAATTGGTCCTTAAGGACTGTCAGGTTTGATCTCTTCAAGGTTATTTTATACTCAGGGTGAATCAAGATTTTACCAGAAGCTTAAACTGTTTGGGGGATCCTCAGTAAGAAAAAGAATTCAAAATTATAATTACAAATTAACCTACAGGCATTTGCAAGGGGCCATGCAAGGGAGGGCCCTGAAGTTTAGGCTTTATTAAATTCCCAGTAAATCTACCTCTGCACATCTCCATTCTGGGCTTTACAGAGGCACCTATAATAAATATTACTGTTTTATGTAATAACAAGATTATTTGAGGATAACATTCTTTAAATATCTAGTCTTTAGGTTAAAAGTAATAATAAAACATTCTTTAAAAAAAAAAAGCAAACGTACTTACAGACGATTTGACTAACTGGTTCCCTGTGATGTTCTTCACTGTTTATTGAGGCTAACCCTAACCTAATGCAGGTCAACAAATACCATTAGAGCAGACATCTCTGTGTGTAGCTTGGTATTTCAAGCAATACTTGAGACAATAAACTACAGGGCAGCAAAAAATGTCAACAGTTCCTTGAAGTTCTTTGTAATAGGATTATAGCTGAATTATGAAACTAATATCAGAAACTAGAGTAGGTTGCTTTTGACCCATTGTCTCTTTCCTCTGAGTTGGAAAACATGTAAGAGGCATAGCTTTCCCACAGCATTTTGCTTCCACCACCCATTTTTATGCTTAATTGTACTGTTTCCTATAGTTCTTCAGTTATTTTAATTCATCTTTTTCTCTAAAACATGATTAAACATCATGAGAGCAGAAATCAGATTTTTTTCCCCTGAATCTTTCAGAGTGCCATGACACTGCTGTTTCCTTTTTATTTTTTCCTTACTTAAAATCTCTTCTTTTGCTTTGTTCTAGAAATAATTGTTAGTCATGGTCTCTTGATGGGGGTATTTAACAATCTAAATTGAACTGCTATGAAAACCTTAACCGGTTATCTCTACCCTCCCTACCACTATCCTTCTGACTCCAGAACTTCCCCTTAAGGGAGAAAAAACAAATATTTTGAAGCTAAATCTAGAAATTAAAATAGAAAACAAGGAGAGGAACAGATACTGGCCACTCAGAAATTGGTGAGTTTCCATTCTCTGTGTGGCTAAGTCAATTTCGTCTCTTGTTTCCTCATCAGTGAGAAGTGCCTGCCTAGGAAGCAAATTCTTGGGGTTCTAATAAATAAGAAATAAAAGCCAATTCTTCTGAGGCCCTCAATACATTTTAAATTCTAGTACCACTGGACCAAAATAAAATTCAAAAGCAAGAGGGTTATTATAGAGATGAGTAAAAATGTACAACTTCACCCACCAGGAATCTCCAAATGCTCACCTGAATGTCAGTTTCAGGCATCCTCTTTCATTGGAAAAACATGTGTTGTCTTAGACAAGGAGCCTCTTAAAATATAAAAAATGGCACATATTTGAATCCTAAACATATTAAAAATAATTTTCACATATTTTATTTTCTTCATTTTCTAATTTTATTTTTATTGATTCTTCCTTTTGTTAATTATTTGCAGAATAGTGGCTCACTGAAAAAATAAATTTCACACCTATCTTAGAGCTCATGTTGTATTCCCTTTGCTGAACATGACTCTTACATGCAAACTGTTCTCAAACTCTGAGCTTTAGCCTGATTCGTCTTCTGAGAGAATCAGTGTTCCAGTGCAGGGCTGCAGTTTGCACAAACATATGCTTGTAATACATATGGAAAATACTGTGTATAGAAATAACCAGCCCTGGATCAATGACTCCTAACTTTTCAGAACTCCTTCGTGCCACCTTTTTTTTTTTTTTTCAATATTTTCACTGCCTTTTAGAAACCATTTCAAAAGATTTCTGTGTCAGGATAACATTGCATTAATTCATAACTTCATATTTTTAGACTTCCCGTAATTAAAAAAGGATGTTAATCTGGTTGACTCGGTAATATAAAATTATCTGTTTGTAATATTTGACATTATTAGCTACCAAACAACTCATTTTACCAGTTCTTTCCTTAGCACCATATCCAGATTTCTCAAATTGTGTATTTGAAGTGGCACTCCTTGTAGGCATATTCTCTGTTAGACTATCCCATACATGGAGTCTCTTAAATGTTGTGGCTAATGGTTTAAGGCCAGTGTCTCTAGGGTAACAGTTAGTACAAGGTTTCTCAACAGTAGCACTATGGCCATTTTGGACCGGGTAATTTGGGGGGGGGGGGGCGGTGTAGATGGGTGCTATTTTGTGTAATATAGACAGGAGGGTAGGCTTCTACCCTCCAGATGCCAATAGTACCTTTAACTTGTGATCATCAAAATTGCTTCCAGGCATTGTCAATTGTCCTTTAGGAGGGAGGGGGCAAAATTTTCCCCTGGTTAAAAAACCACTAGATTAACAGTATGTATTCCATACAATCAGAACCATGGTTTTTGCTGTTGATTTGGTTTTTTGTTGTTGTTGTTGCTTTTAAGGAAGTATAGAAACTTCTGATCTTAATGAAGAAAGTTGGTAGTTCTCAGCTGTGGAGTTCTTCCATACAACTGTGATAGGTTCTATTTTAAATGTCAAATTACACAGGTAGGACTCAGAGTTGCCTTTAATGAAATGTGTTAGAGAAAGGGTTCTAAGATTTGACATAGATGTATATTTTTTCTTTTTATTTATTTATTGGTCTCCTTATTATGGTGATCTTTCTGAAAGGCAAATCAAGCTGGCACACTGCTATTGACTTAACTAAATTCCCCTTTCAACATTTACTTAGTTGAAACAGTTTAATAGTTGATGTTTTATCTTAGTAGCATGTAGCTGAAGAGAGATTCAGTGAAAACTAAAACCGACAGGTAAATCCATCTTGGCTTTGAGACAGAAAGATGGCAAATATACAAGCAGAGATTCATTTGACTCATCTCAGAAGGTCAGAGACCAGAAACCCAATCTGGAGATCAGTAGTCAAACAAAGAGACCGAAGTTTTGCTTGACTGAACTAACCTGATTTCAGTAACTTTCAAAGATTCAAAAAAAAAAAAAAAAAAAAAAAGATTCAGAGAGGTAGCTCCATATTGACTGTATAAAAAGTCCTCACAGTAAGCACAGGAGGCCTACACTGTTGTTATGCCATTCTCACAGATGAGGACACTGGGCTGTTGAGGTCAGTGGCTTGCTAAAAGTCACACATCGTACTAGAGGTAGACACAAGTTTCAAATTAGCCAGTACTCCATAGTTGTTGGTCTTCTGAAGTCCTTTACAATATTTCAGAGTTGAAAGGGAAACTGATGGGCTGATATTTCAAGCATCCATGAACAGGGTATTTATGCAAAAGAATAAATTAAGAAAATTGACCCTTCAGATTTAGGGGAGGGAGATGATCAAGAAGAAGGGCTACTTACATACTTAATAATCAGCTATGTTATTGTATGACACTATTTTTAAAATGTATAATATTTACAAAATTTTCACAGAATATCTGTTCCATCCACAGAATCTCAAAGTGTTTTCTAATGCCCCATCTCCATTTACAGATTGAGAGATTATTTTGCTTTTAAGCGTGGTTGACCTGCAACAGATAATTTCCAGTCTCTTTCATTAACTGTCAGATAATGCTATCACTCATAAATACTTTTTCCAGAAAACACAAGAACTTAGACCATAAAGTCAGATTCCATTCTCTTTTTTAATTATGAATTTTAAAGCATTTTTTAATCTACTGTACAGTATTGTGGCTGAAAGATTATATTGACATAATTTTCTAAGCATCAATATTAGTCAATAGGTAAATACCTTTAGTTCTTAATTTATATCCTGTAACATTCACTAAAACATTTGGGTCACCTCTTTTGATTATTTGTAATTTGAAAAAAATAATGCTAAAATAATGTTTCACCCTGTTCCCTAATGTATTGCCTGGAGGTAAGGCTGCCATAATTTGTGCTGAAGAGGAGCAGAGAGGTGGGCACTTTGAGAAGCATAGAGTAGACCCATTTCTTTCCAAATGTGTTTAATCACAGCAGCCTGCAATTAGATCACATTTTGGTTGATAGCAAAATAAGCTGATCTAATCCACTGGTTACCTTCAAGTCTAATGACATTCATGTTTCTAGAAAAGATGAAATTTTCTGTGTAGACTCATTCTTTTAAAAATTATTTTGCTTACAGTTGTGCTGTGCTTATCAAAGCCATTCTTCATGAACCTAGCAAAGTTACTTTTGATAATTGTTTTCAGAGTCGTGATTATCATGCAGGAGGGAAGTTCTGATGTAGCTTAAAAAAATAAAAAGCTTTTCATCTTATTCTTTTATATATTTCATAGGTAATCTAAACTATCACAGCAGCTTTCATTATTTTCTACCTACATTTTTAAATTATCTTGCCCATTTCATATCTGTTTTTAGTATTTGCATCTCACTGGAAAAGTTATTACTAGAATGTCTCCTTGTAAAGCATTGTTAGAGATGGGATTTCCACTCATGAAAATGAGTAAGATACAACACTCACCAGTCTGTCCAATTTCTAAAGAGAACCTCATGGATGGTTTTTAAAAAGAAACCCAAGAGTTTAGCATGTTATTCCAGAGACTCTAAAACCCCATTTAAGATGCCTGCTTGTTCCTTGCAGATGAAGAGAACAGTGTCTCCTCTTTTATTTAAGAAGTCTTCAGCAATTTACCAATCCCTAGCATGTGTAAAATCACAGAACAGAATCACTGTTCTCAGATTCTGAACTTGGAGTTCCTGATAATTGAACCATGGTTGCCAAATTAGGGGAGGGTTTTAAAAGCTATCACCACTTACCAGAAGTTCTTATAAGCAAAGAAAATCATACTTCTTTCTGTCTGCATACAAAAAGAAGTGGCTAATTAATCTTTGTTGCTAGGTGAATTAACTATATCCAGAAGAAAGGTTTCTTTTGTAGAAAGAAAGTTTAACGGGTATTTTAGAATTCTATCATGATACAATTTAGTAACTGATGTTGGTAAGTAGATTGCTATTGTGGTTCATAACAGGAGAACCACTGTTAACTTGTTATATATCTACTGAGGGAGAGGAAATCACATCATTCTTGACTGCAGAAAGTATATCGTATCTCTTCAACAAGGCAATGTGTTTGGAGCTGATGGAAGTCTATTGTAGATAGCATTATGACCACTGCTAAGAACTAGACAGACTCTCTACACCTCATAGGAAGAGAGGCCTAGGGTGAAAGGAAATAAGTCAAGGAAAATAAGTGGGAAAGAAAATGGGATCTGGATGTATAATCATGATAGATTGCCACAAGTAAAAATCAGGGAATTTCAGGGATAAAGGCAGCATGGGGTCCATTTAGGATAGTGACAATATCTAAAGGATCCGGTCTGATCTCATCAGGCTGGTACAGCTGAAGGAAGAACTCAATAAAAGTTTGTTGAATGGTTTAATAAACATAAACACCCAAAGCTAAAAGACCACACTAGTCCATAAGCTCAGAGAGTGGAGAAAATAAGACTTATTAAGAAGATTCTATGATATCCAGTTATTAAGAAATGTCAATATGATGTCTGCTAAATAATGTTTAATAAACAACCATGTCATTTGCATGGTTCTCATAGTCAGTGAATTGCTATGATGTCACAAAATAACTTTTTCTCTACTAGCTTATATTATATTAATCCAGTTTGAATTCTTTAATGACTGCCCTGTGTAAGAAACTCTGGAATGTTATGTCTAATGGTACTCTAAGAGCAGAGAGTTTTATATAAAGGAAGTATAACTTTTATTTTCATTACTTCTCTTAAAGTGACTAGAATTTTCAAGTCCTTTTTGCCTGAAAGAGCTCAGTAGAAGTCCCTTTCCTAGTTAAGACTTAAAGCTATCCTTTTTATATATTTTTATATATTTGGATATTTTGATTGTCTCTGTTCACACTGCCACCTTTCTGCACACCTGGACAAGTGCTATGCCCCCTCAGCTTAGCTTTTTTCTGTTCAGGGAAGTTTAACTCTCTCCAAGTATATCCATACTTGGATAATTTATTGTGGACTTCTTGTTTCAGATTATTCATTCATGCATTCAGCAAAATTTAGCTGAGTTTCTACTATATGCCAGGCAAAATATGAGATGCTGGGGTGACCAAGTCATTTATAAATGTATTAAGCAAGATTAGTCCTGTTACCAATTCCTAAGGAATCCTAACTTGTTCTCTATATTCATTGCTGTCCATTTACCTTTAACTTGCTCTAAGCTTATTTTGTTTCTTTGCAATACTCTATAAAACTGTGGTGACACTAGTATCCTCACTTTGACCTTCTACAGTGCATATATAAAGCAGCTGCTTTGTGGCTCACAGACACAAATTTAACTCAGGAACCACAGGCCTAGTCTAGTACTACATGTGGATATGTGTGAATGTGTGCATTTGTGTGTGTGCATGCACGTGCACATTCGGAAGAAGGGTGAGTAATAAACCTATGAGAACTGTTTCCCACAAATCCAGTTCAAGTTGTGCTTCAAGAATTATACACAAATGTTCCCCCATTGGTGCTGAGGCTGTCCTTTGGTTGGTTTTGTTGTAGTGATGGGCTGCATAGTAATATACTGATTCAGTACTATGTTTGTTTCTAAACTCCAGTATTGTTTCATTTCTTCTCCTTGAGGTTGGTATATTTTTAGGCTCTTAGTTACTTGGTTTTTTAGCATTAATCCTAATGTTCTGTCTAAAGTATAGTAAAGGTTTCCTTGTGCTTCAGTTCAGTACAGTGCTTGAGAGGGAGTTACCATAAGTAATGATTTTGTTTTATTCCTTAGCAGTGCAACCACAAACTAGACAGTGGTTCAAAATCTCAGGTTTTGCAAGGGATTATGGGAGATTATAACAGCCTCAGGGAACTGCTAAAATGTTCAGATTAATTGTCTAGATTCAGTTCATGAGTCTCATGAACATTTACTTTTGAGTTAGAAGAAACTCTAAAATCACTAAATCACTATTAAATGTCAGGGTAAACCACATGGTTTTATTGGAGGAAAATGGCATCCATTAAGAAGCAAAGGTCTAATATAGATAAATCTAAGATAGATTTAATGTGGAATAGCACATGCAAGGGCAGCATCCATGAAACTTGTGACAGTAATTTTGGCCTCTGCAGACTGTTCCATGTAGCTGCTCTTTCCTTTTCCAAATTCACATTATGGACATTTTTGTTTATTCACATGAGTAGACAAACTTATGAAATGGTCTCAAGCAGCAAATGGTTTTGGAAGTCAGAGAAAGTAAACTCATCTTTGGTTTATAAATGTGCTGTGATGCTAAAGATTGGCTACATTAACAATCAACTTTAACAAGAAATCAGGGATTTGAGGATCAGAAGCTGCAGTGGGTAAAGAAGAACAACAATGCTAACAGCAAATGACATGCCTAAAAAGTAAACTTAATCATTCGAAAGAAGATTATGTAAAATACAGCTTGAAAATAGTGAACGAGAAGGCCAACTTGGTATGTTTTAAAGAGAATCAGTTGAGAGAAGGTGTCAATTTGGCTCTGACAGTGCTATTGCTAAATGTGGAGAGAGTGGAGTTCACATCCCCCAAAATCACATCTTTCAATTTTTATTTACACTGAGCAAAGATAGGAAGAAGGTATATTTTCCTCCCTCATTACCAGACTTTTTTTTTTCTTTCTTTCCTTTTTTTGTCCCCGGACTGTAAATCAGTTAACTAGGCAGGGTCATTTTTGAGAGTCTTCATAATGCCAAAAGACACCAAATGGTGAAGTAGATCAAAGGGACAAAGAATTATAGAGTCATTGAGCCACTTTCCTTAGGACTCTGAATACAATGTGAACAGTCTGCTTAGCTCCAGGCCTCAAACCAAGTATTTTGCAGCAGACCCAGCCTGGATTTCTTGGGAAGTTCTCCCTGTTGCTTTTCATAGTTTAGATAATCCACTTGAACAATCCTGATTAAATCAGTTGCCCCCAGGCTATGGACAAAAGCATAAATGGTTTTTAGGAGAAAATGGTTCTAAAGCCTGTGTGTGTGTGTGTGTGTGTGTGTGTGTGTGTGTGTGTCCCTCTCCCTCTGCCTTCCTCCTCCCTCTCTTACTCTCTCTCTCTCTCCTTTACTCTCTTCTCTCTTCTTTATCTATAAATTTCCTTGTTTTCCAGTTACTCAGTTCCATTTTTTCCTCTAAAATTCTCTCTATCTAATGTAACGGTAAGTAGAAGGTATTACTGAGAAGGTGCTGTTTCCTACTTCACTTCATGATTCAGATTTTGATTTTGAATTATATTACCTGTCGTGTTGTGCTGGTTATGAACAGTTTTTTTGGAAGGCTGTCATCTAGAGGGTGGTTATCCAACAATATTGTGGAAGGTCACCAGGCATTTGTGTCTTATGTCTGATTCTTTTTAAACTAGGCAATTATTCTATCATTTAATAATCCTTACCTCAAAGTTCACTTGAAAGAAAGCTCATAAGATTTAAGGGGGGAAAAAAAATCCCTAAAAATAAAAGTTAGGCTAGACTAGGCCAGGGTGGGAAATTCCATTGTGGCTAGAAGCCCATGGCAGGTAGAGTGGAATTTAATGAAGGAAACTGCTGTGTTTTTGTGTCTTTCTGTATGTTTTTCCTTTAAAACCAAGAGCTGGGCAGGCATCCCATTCGACCTGACGTGACCCAAGCAAATTGCTTCTTATATAAAAACAACTGCAGACTCTGAGAATGTGAAAATGCACTGTATCCTTCTCCAACTGAGGAAAACGAAAGCCTGAGAAACAGGACGGCCCTGTCAATACTCGTTGAGCAGAACTATCACTCAAACCTGATAAAGAGAGATTAGAACAGGCTTCCTTATGCCAGAGGAATTCATTATAAGTTGGACTTTTTTATTTATTTTTTATTTTTTTAAAACAAGCTCAGCAGTAGATGGAAAATACACTTTTTTAAGGCAGGTTTTATATAGGAAATGATAGTATGCACAATTTTTAAGTCTTTTCATTGAACTTGTATTTTTTAATTAAAAAAACTAATATTAAAATTAAAAAGACAAAGAGAAGCATTTTCCTTTCCTGCCACAGTCTTGGACAAGCAAAGAAGAGATTCAGGGTGTGTCCACTGATATTGCATTCAGATGTGTTGTCTTGGCTTGTGTACTGACAGATTTATTTTAAAAACAAAGTTTAAAAAATGCATTGTGTGCTAGTGAAGTCACTTCATAAATCTTTTCCTTTATGAATTATTTTGATCACAAGACTCGTTGTTTGAATCACTGAAGGACTATTCTCCCTAAAAGAAAAATGCCTTCATTTCCAAACTGTCAGTTCAAAAGCCAGCAACTTCCCCTGAACAGCATGCAGGGATCCAGAGGGGCAGAGAAAAAGGGACCACATGAGTTCTGACTCTAACATAAGGCATAATCCGGTTTAGATTTGCTGTGGTTCACAGAAGAGCCATGTTTTGAAAATTTGGACCCAGACTCCTTACTTTTCTAATATATAACTTAGTTTGAAATCATGATTCTGCTTCAGGGAAAAAAACAAACAAACAAGGGAACACAGCCTTTGATGCAGCTGGTCCGTCAGAAGGCGGAAGGTTAGAATTAGAATACTCTTCAAGCTGTTGCTGAATAATGAAGGGTAGGGCTTCCTAGCTGGGCAGTGACCACAGTCCCCTGGGAGTACAGAGGACAAATATTACCTAATGTGTACAAAGACTTTAAAAGTTAAGCTGATTACAAGCTGAGTGAGGAAGGTTGGATGAAGCAGCAAGGACTAGTTGGATCAGAGAGACCTGATAGGAGTTACATGGCTCCCCTTTGCCCTCAGTTCTGAGGGTTAAAGGGTTGGGTACCAATAGGAAGTCAGTAAAGTTCTTGAAATGAATAGCTTGCATGAAATCATTACAAAGAAAGAAGAAAAGTAAAACAACATAATGGAATATATATATATACATAGAGATTGATAAGTTGGATGAAATTTACACTGTAGGTGATGGGTAAAATTTTCCTAACCAAACTGTAGTGTGCTCATAGCTAAGGACCGTGTCTTGTTCTTCATTTCTTTCCCACACAGCACCTTGAATAGTGTTGAAACATAGAATTAAATACTTAGTAATTGCCCTGTGATATCAATTTACTGGGGTAATTGGTCAGATGTAGTAGTAGGTGGTTCCAGGCTAAACACTAGAGGCTCCCTGGAAGAGATAAATTTCAAACTGATTCTAAAAGACAAGAGAGGTGGGCAGAACTGGACAAGCTGTTTCAGGTTCATTGATTCCAGAAATATTTCTCAACCATTCACTGCTTCAGTCTGAGATCTCCATTTTACTGCTGCTTCATGAAATGAGCAATAATTGTACAGGAAGGATGGAGATCAAGTTTGCATGACAGAGGAAGCAATGCTAACATAGGAGATGGGAAGAATATTAATAGGAGATATATATTGTCAGAATTAGTGATGAGTGTTGTGAATGAGTTTGATCTTAATTCTGAGTAGGCAGTAAGAGGGAATGGTTGGAATTTAATTTGGAGTCTGACTACCTGGGCTACTTTATAAGTTCATCTATACAAATTATTTAGCAAACGCCTGTCTTAGAATAAGGCTTTAAAAATGGTAAGGATGGAGTTACCCATTTTTCCTGGATAGCTATAGCACATTTTCAGATTCCTTGTTATAATCAGAAATATCACATACCATTAATTTCCCAAGCATGTTTCTTAAGGTGATTTTCTTTACTTGTAACTCTACTTCATTTCATGCATCTAGATTATTCTGTGAATGCTCTTCTTAAAAAATTTTTTTAAATAGTATTTTCTTAATAGTATTTTCTCAATAATAATACTCTTTGAGTATTTTGAGTAAATATTCAAAATAGTATCTTCTTAACAAGCAGTCTATTAGAAGAGGAAATCTTATTGACACTGGTTTTCATGCAATTTCCAAATCAACTTCTAAATACTATCCACCATAATACAGTTCTTTTCATAGTTCTGATTTTGGTAATGGAGGAATAACTTGTACTATTCGAGGACAAACATTTCCTCCGATAGCAATACCAAACCCTGGTTATGATTCTTTAAAAACAACTAAATTGCAATTAAAAACTAACAAAAAACTATTTGAGGCATTGGAGAGGGACCAAAAGCAGACAAAATCTGGAGTAAACTGTCCTTGGTGGAATCCACATTTATCACAGCTTTTCCTCCAACGAACTTTCCAGTCTATGTGGTGTAGAGCAGTTAAAATTCGAGAAGCAAGTTACAGTCTTATTGGTTTGAGGTATCAGAAGATTGAGTTTGGAGTTGGCAGAGTGACTGAAATTGAGGGAGGAAATCTTGGAAAGAATGGAGCCACAGCGGGAGGTTACCCATAAATCTGCACATAAACTCTCCCAATGTCTTGGTTGATTTGTGAACTGTGCATGTAGAGGGAAGGTATAAGAACTTGAGAAAAGGAACAACTAGAAGGCAGAAAGAGCTGAGCAAATATATCTGATGAAGGGAAGACAGAACTAAGAGTTTGAGTTTTACTAAGGTAGAAGAATTTGGTAAATGTCTAAGGCTTTACTTAAAGTCCAGATAGGCCCCACCTTAGGAATATAGATGATTACTCAGAACTAAAAAAAATTCAAGAAAAAAGGATGAAATTACAACATTGAAAGGTTCTAAGAAAGCATAAAACTAAGCCACCATAATGTCAAAGTGGTCGGCCAGTAATTTGTTTGCTAGAATAAAAATACATTATTTAGGGAAAGATAACAGAACAGAGTCTTCTACAACATATCATATCAAGGCCCAAATGCAATTAAATAATGACTGGACATGGAAACAGGAAAATGTAACCTCTAACTTAAAAAAAAAAAAAAACAGTTAATAGAAACAAATCCTAGATTATCCAGATGTTTAAACTAGCAGACAAGGACTACAAAGCAAAGTTATAAATATATTCAGGACTTAAAGGAAAATATTATCGTAATGAGGGAACAGATGAGAAAATAAGCAGAGAAATGGAAGTTATTAAAAAGAATCAAAAACTTAAGGCATAATATCTGAAATAAACAAAAATAATTAGAGGAGCTTAACAACATATTGGCGATGACAGAAGAAAATGTCAATGAATTTGAATATGGATTAATGGAAATTATTAAAGAACAGAAAGAAAAAAATAAAAATATGCTGTCAGTGATCTATAAAATGATATCAAAGAGTCTAATATTCTTGGAATGTCTCTGAAGCATGTAAAATGATTTAAATTATTAAAAAGAACCAAAGGGTTAAAGTACAAGAGTTGAAATAAAAATAATTCATAGAAAAGGCTTAATAATAGATTGGAGATAGTAAAAGAGAGAATAGGACAAAAATGATATTTAAAGAAATGATAGTTGCAAATATCCAAAATTTGGTGAAAAAGCAGAAGTATACAAGAAAAATCACATGCAGACATTGTATTCAAACTTCTATAAGCCAAAGATAAAAAGAAAATTCATGAAAGGTATGTGGGGAATAGATTGCCTATAGAGGAACAATTAAGTAAATGTCAACTGATTCCTCATTATAAATGATGGAAGCTAGAAATAATGGAATGCCATTTTTAAAAAGTGATTTAAAAAACTGTCATCCTAGAATTCTATATATGGCAAAGATATCTTCCAATAATGAAAAAGTAAAGAATTTTCATATAAACCAAACTTGTTGTCTGCAAAACTTTTATAAGAAATGTGAAAGGAAACCCTTCAGGCTGAAGGGAAATAGAATCAGATGGTTATATATATATTATATATGGATATATATATATATATATATATATATATATATATTTTCCATCTCATGTGTATGTGTGTGTGTGTGTGTGTGTGTGTATGAACTCAACCATAGCAATAATGTCATTCAATGTAAATGGTGTAAACACTACAATTAAAAGGTAGAGACTGTCAGACTGAATTTAAAAAGTAAAACTCATCTATATACTGTCTAGAAGTAATGCACTTAAAGTATAAAGGTATAAATATCTTGAGAGTGCAAGAATGTGGAGATATATACAATACAAATAGTATACATATGAAATCTGGATTGGCTACATTAATAATAGACAGAGTAAACTTTAAAACAGGTGTATTATTCAAGTTAAAGAAGGATATTGTATTTTTTGTTTCAGGGGTACAGGTCTGTGATTCATCAGTCTTACATAATTCACAGCACTCACCATAGCACATACCCCCCCTAATGTCCATCACCCAGCCACCCCATCCCTTCCACTCCTGTCCCCTCCAACAACCCTCAGTTTGTTTTCCTGAGACTAAGAGTCTCTTATGGTTTGTCTCCCTCTCTGGTTTCGTCTTGTTCATTTTTCCCTCCATTCCCTTATGATCCTCTGTCTTGTTTCTTAAATTCCTCATATCAGTGAGATAATATGATAATTGTCTTTCTCTGATTGAATTATTTCACTTAGCATAATACCCTCTAGTTCCATCCATGTCATTGCAAACGGCAGGATATCATTTTGATGGCTGCATAGTATTCCAGTGTGTGTGTGTGTGTGTGTGTGTGTGTGTGTGTGTGTGTATACTGGACATGGAAACAGGAAAATGTAACCTGTATACACACACACACACACACACCACATCTTCTTTATCCATTCATCTGTTGATGGCCATCTAGGCTAAAGAGGATATTTTATAATGAAATGTGTTAAATTATCATGAATACATGTATTCATGTAATTATAAGTAATACAAGTAATAAACATGTATACAGAAAATGTAAGAAAAAGAGAAATAGAGGAATCTATAATAACTATTGGAGATTTTAACATTCTTCTCCCAATACTTGATTTAATAATTAGACAGAAAATCAAGAAAGATATATAAGATATTAAAAACACCATAAACACCTTGACCTATTTGATATTTATAGAAAATTATTTCCACTTGCAAAATATACATTATTTTGTACATTTACAAAATATACAAAGATACACATTCTTTATAATGTACATTCTGTACACATGAAACTTTCTTTTTTAAAAAAAATATTTTATTTATTTATTTGACAGAGAGAAATCACAAGCAGGGGGAGTGGCAGGCAAAGGGAAAGAAGCAGGCTCCCTGCTCAGCGGGATACTGATGTCAGGGCTCAATCCCAGAACCTGGGATCATGACCTGGGCCCAAGGCAGACGCTTAACCAGCTGAACCACCCAGGTACTCCTCCACATGAAACTTTCATTAGGGTAGACAAAATCTGGGCCATCAAATGAGTTTCAACATTGTTCAAAAGATTGAGATACTATAAAATGTATTCCTTGATCAGAATTCAATTAAAATAGAAATAAAAAATAACAAAGTATCTAGAAAAGACCGTTTGGAAATTGAGTAAGTTCTAAAAATTTGCATGGATAAAATCATGAGAGGAATTATAGATTATATTAAGTCAAGTTATATTGAAAATTCAGTATGGGTTAAAGAAGGGCTTAGTAGAAATCTAGAGTTTTTATTCCCAAATCAGAAGAAAGGTTTAAAATCAATAACATAGGTTTCCACTTTAGTTAAGTAAAAAAAATTTGTGTTAAACTCTAAAGTAGTAGAAGAAAGGAAATAATAAAGGCAAAAATCCAGAAAATAAAAAACAAACAATAAAGATTTACAAAGGCAAAATTTATTCTTTGAAAAGATAAATAAAACTGATAAGTCTCTAGCAAAATTGATCAAGAAGAAAAGATACAAATTACCAATATCAGTGATGAAAGAGGGGATAGATAGCATTATATATCACACAGATATTGAAGGGAACTTATGAAAACATTATGCCAATAATTTCAGTAACTTTAATAAAATAGATAAGTTCCTTGAAAAACATGTTGCCAAAAGTGATCCAAGAAACACAGAAAGTGTGAATAACTCTATATTTGTTTTAAAAATTAAATTTGTTATCAAAAACACTCCTAGAAAGACAACCCCAGGCCCAGAGAGTTTCAGTGGAGAATTCTATAAAATGTTAAAGGAAGAAATAATATTAATCCTACACAAATTCTTTAAGAAAATATGGTAGAAGAAAACACTTCCTGAAATGTTTTATGAGGCAAGAATAATCGTTTTAGCAAAACCTGAAAAAGATCTTATCAGAAAATTATAGGGCAGTATTCTTAATCAATCTGGACACAATAATCTTTTAAAAATATTAGCAAGTAAAGTCTAGCAATATGCAAAATGAGTAATAACTCATAACCAACTGGAGTTTATCTCAGGAATTCAAGTTTAATGTAACACTTGAAAATAAATCAGTGTAAATTCACCACATTACTAGAATAAGAAAGAAAAATACGATCTTTTTTGAAAAAGCATTTGAAATAATTAACAGGCATTCATAATAAATACTTTCAGAAAACTAGACAATATAGAAACTTCCTCAATCTGATGAAGAGCTTCTGTGAAAACCTATAATTAATATCACACTTAATGATGGAAGATTAAATGAATGCTTTCTACTTAAGAGTTAGTATAAGGCAAGGATATCTATTTTTACAATTTCTCTTCAGCATCGTACTAAAGATCCTATCCAGGGCAATAAAGCAAGAAAAATAAATAAAAGGCATAAGGATAAGAAAGGAAGTAAAACTGTCTGATTACACATATACCATAATTGTTTACATTAGAAGTCTTTAAAAAAAAAAACAAAACAACTACTGGAGCTAATAAGTGCACTTAGCAAGGTCACAGGATTATTATACAAAAATTGGTTACATTTTTATACAGTAGTGACACATAATCTGAATATGAATTTTTAAAGTAAATTTACAATACTTAGGCCTATAGGCCTTCACAAGGCCTATACTCTCAAAACTAAAAAGGCCGTTGTTCGTGGATGAGCACTCAGGTTGTTAAAGTGTTATTTCTCTCTAAATTGATCTTAGGGGCCAATACAGTCTGAGTCAAGATCTCAGTGTTGTTGTTGTGTTTTTTCCCTAATTTTTGGAAAAACTATTAAGTTGATTTTAAAATTCATGTGGAATTGCAAATAACCTAGAAAAACAAGAACAAAGTTGAAGCACTCACACTATCTAATTTCAAGACTTTCTATAAATATGTAGTAACAAAGATTATACCAACCTCCCCCCAGGTATCAATTCTAAATATGTAGTCAGTTGATATCAACAAAGGTAACAACATAATTTAATCAGGAGAAGGAAAGTCTTTTCAACAAATGTTTGAACAGCTGGAAAAAATATGGAAAAAAATTAATCTTGGCCTCTGTCTCACACTACGTATTATAATAAATTTGTTATGTATTACACCTGTAAGAACTAAGATTATAATGCTTCTAGAATGATGCATAGGGGACAAAATCTCATGAGTTTGGGGTAGGTAAAAATTGTTTAGAGGACACAGAAACCCCTAAACATAAAACAAAATATAAATGATAAGTCAGATCTTATCCAAATCAAAAACTTCTGGTTATAAAAAACACTGTTAAGAAATTGAAAAGGGGAGCACCTAGGTGGATCAGTCAGTTAAGCATCTGCCTTGGCTCGGTTCATGGTCCCAGAGTCCTGGGATTTAGCCCCACATCAGCTCCCTGCTTGGTGGGGAGTCTGCTTCTCCCTCTGCCCCTCAACCCACTTGTGCTTTCTCTCTCGCAAATAAATAAAATCTTGAAAAAAGAAAGAGAGAAAGAGAGAAAGAAGAAGGAAGGAAGGAAGGGAGGGAGGGAGGGAGGGAGGGAGGAAGAGAAGGCAAGCAACAAACTGGGTGAAAATATTTGTAAAATATATTAACGAAAGAGTCATGTCTAGAATATGTAAAGAATGCCTACACATAAGTAACAAATAGACAAATGTTAAAAATGGGCAAATGATCTAAATAGGCACTTCACAATAGAAAATCTGAGCATGGCCAATGAACTCATAAGTAAATGTGCTTAGTATCATTAATCATCAGGGAAATTCAGATCAAAACCACAGCAAGATTATAATTCATGCTTACCAGAATGACTAAGAGAAAAAAAACTGACACATTCAAGTGTTGGCAAAGATGTAGAATACTTGGCATTCTTTTTACATTTGCTAGTGGGGAATGTTCTGGTTTGGAAAATTAGGTAAATAATCTTATAAAATTTGACACATATACCTACCCTATGATTTGGGTATTGTGTTCCTGAGTATTTAACAAAAGGAAATGAAAACTGTGCCCTCAAAAAGACTTATACAAGAATGTTTATAGTAACTTTATTCATAACTGCCTAAAAATGGAAACACCTAAATGTAGAAAATGGATATAGAAATTGTGGTGTATTCACAGAATGAAATACTAATAAGCAAACAAAACAAAACAAAACAAAATAGACTGTAATACAGACAACAATGTGGATGAATTTCAGAAACCTGTTGTACACAAGAAGCCAGGACCCCAAAAACTACACATTGTATGATTTTATTTATATGAAGGCAAAACTAATTTATGGTGATAAATATCAGAATATTGGTTGTTTATGAGAGATGGGAACTGACCTAAAGCGGGCACAAAGGAGCTTCCTATATCTCTATTAGGATGGTGATTACACAGGTGTATACATTTATCAAAATTCTGTTATACATTTTAAAATCTTTGAATTTTGCTTTATATAAATTTTACCTCATTAAAGAAAAAAACAGTCCCTGACCCTATTCAACTTTCTCCTGAAGCATTTTATCCATTTTGGTAACAGTTTCCCTGGACCCTGTCTTAACTGATCTGCAAAGCTTTATGAAAACTTTTATTTTCTTCCTACTGCCTTGAATGCAAGAGATGTGGGTGGAACATAAATTGTCAAGACATGGAAACCCAGGGAATGTTGAGGGTTAAGGAAAGAGGTATCTAGTAACAAATCCCAGACGTGGATTTGGACAGGCACTGCTGCTTCAGGCAAGTGTTCACTGATCCCCTTCAGTTTTGTTTTGTTTTGTTTTGTTTTTTCTTTTGCAAACGATGTTGTTTTCTAAATGTGTTTCATTCATTTCTTGAGCAAGAAGAATAAAGTCCTTCACATTTACTTTTTGTTTGATGATTATATTGCAAAGTTAATAGCAAACTCTAGCTTAAAAACTTGAAGGAATGTCAGGGTTTTCAAGTTTTTCCTTCTTTTTGGTCTCCAACCATTAGTTTTGTTTGTTCCCCGGTTTACTCTATACTTTAAAATAGTCATAGTCAAAGAAAATTATAATTGAATATTCAAAACTGACAATAAACAAGATTTCAGGCTTTTTCCTCCAAATGTAGGCTTACCACTTCCCTGTGTTTAACTGTGAGGCTGGTGTTCTGGCAGTATCATCATACTTGAGAATTCTGCTTTACCTAAAACACTTTTTTGTTTTCAGCTTCCATAGGTGTCATCAGGTCTTATCTGATTTTACTCTTCTTCACCTACCCCAACAAATCTGTGAATATTTTTAACAAACATTGTCCACCTCTGACTTGTAATGCAGGCTTTCTTTTGTAGTGAATATTTATCCAGGCATTAATACCTGAATTACGAAATGTAGACAAGAGCACGTTAACCTGGCTGAGTTCTTTCCTTTCTTGTTTTTTTTTTTTTAACACATATTCTAGCCCAGTCTCTCAACGCCAGATGGCAACTACATTTTGATACACTGAATATTTACCAAGTCATGTGGTATGCTTTTGAAGTATTTTTTTACCCTTTCCGTCAAATGAGCTGACTCATCCTTCATTCATTTATTCCTGCTTTTAACAAGTTGCATTTTTAGAAACTTGACCTCAGCCTTATCGAAATGATAAATGACATTTTAAAATGATGCATCAGAAGTTCTGAAGACCTGACTATATCTTATGTCCTGTAACTATCTTGTATATTGTTTAATTTTTAAATGTTAATGAAATACCAATTTCTCTCATATATTTTAATGAAACTTTTCTCCAACTGCATTACTATGTTAGCACAGAGGAATGTGGTGGGAGTATATTTGTACTTAGAACAGCTTTGGGATATTCAGGGAATTAAAGCATTTGTGGTTGAAATAACTTAAAATGATCATGAAAATAACAACTGAGCAACTCCAAGTTCTAAATAAAGAGACCTGTATTTCGGGTCTAATGAAAGATGCAGCCTATTAGAAATAGGTAGTAGGCCTAAAAATGGGAGTAAGAAAAAGAAGAAAAACATAAAAGGACATCAGAATACTATCAGGCTTTTTTTCTTGTTTTCTTGGTTTCATAGGAGTATGCATTTGTAGGCACACTTATAGGATATTTCTGTAAGTAAATGCTCATATTCCTTAATCTAGGGATATGAAAAATAACAGAAGAAATTTTTGATGGATATAAGTACGTGACATTGAAAAATGTGGGTGGAGGCCGGTGCATATTGAAAGAATTCTTCCTGGCCTAATTGACCTCTGAGGAATATTTTCAGTTATTATTTAGGTTTTTATGGCTACTTGTCAATGATTTTTCAGAAATAGTATAGATTGTTGTATATCTTAGAAAGTTAACTATCATTGCTTTTATATGAGAGTGGCAGTTTTCTTTGTGAATAATTTTTTCAAAATTTTTATAGTTTTTCTTTTTAAAAGCAGACATTAAAGATATTTGGAGAGATTCAAGCAGAGAAATATGAAAAGACCTATTCAATTTTACCAAAAATCCCCCATGATACTCTTATCCATTATATTTTCTAACTCTATTATATAATTAAAATTGCTTCTGTCGTGTGTGTGTGTGTGTGTGTGTGTGTGTGTGTGTGGCACATTTTGTATAGTGCCTAGTCTGGAGTAGGTTCTCAAAAGCATTGATTGCTTCATTAATTTATTAATACATGTAAAACTGTTAGCAAAGTACCTGATATGTGGTGTGTAATCAGTTATTCTTTATTGCTGTATTAGTATTGTTGTTTTTAATTACTACTTTCTTTTTTCTTTTTTTTTTTAAAGATTTTTTTATTTATTTATTTGACAGAGGAGAGAGAGCACAAGTAGGCAGAGAGGAAGGCAGAGAGAGAGGGGGAAGCAGGCTCCCTGCTGAGCAGAGAGCCTGATGTGGGGCTCTATCCCAGGACCCTGAGATCATGACCTGAGCCGAAGGCAGAGGCTTTAACCCACTGAGCCACCCAGGCGCCCCTTATTACTACTTTCAAAAGGAAATCTTTAACTGGCCTTTTTAGAAGTTATCATTTAGCTTATCTTTTATATAAAAGATTTGAGAAAAAATTAAAAATTAAAAAAATCTACCTAGTTTTAAAACAAATTTACTTTTATTTATTTTTTACCTAGTGTTAAAGTTAAATAAATGTGAGTTATAGTCTAGAGGCAGGAAAAAAAAACTAACAATGATACTGAATTCATTAAAGTTTGGATTAGAATTCATTTTTTATATGTATATGGAACTTGAGATCAAATACATTTTATTCCTATGACACATGTGGAATTTCTTTCTCTGTAGACTTTGTCAGCTTATTCACCTATATGACCCTCTAAAAGAGGAAGTACATCCTGTTGAAGTATACCCATGAGTCACAAAGCAGGGACTCGAGTCCATTGTGTACTCTTGCAGGTTTTGTAGATCTACAGCATTGTTAGTGGTTTCTTTAGAAAAGAATCTCATGGAATTGCACATTCTCTTATTAAATGAGCTCAGAAGATTTTCTACTAACCCTTTCACTTTTTTTAACCCTTTCACTTTTAATAGTCCTTTGTGTATAATCAGTTCCTAAAGAACTGGAAATTCTGGCATCTAGTTATCTTCTTTATTGTGTAAATTTCACTTGAATGCTACTAACTTCACGGACACTCATGTAATTGAATGGTAGTGTTTTGTATTCAGTCAGCAAGAGTTACTTGTACAAGCATTATGGTGAACACACACACACACACCAGGTTTTCCATGAAGTTTATGTTGTTTTCCTTACCCTGACATAAAGTAACAGTGAAAGAATATCATATTTTCTTTTATTCCTCTACCAGATTAAACTGTGGGATAATCAAGTTCTTATATTATTTGGGGAGATAGGAAATAGATGAGTTAACTTTTGAACTTGAGACACTTCAGATGTAATGAGGATTATTTTATTTAGTAACATATTGGTCAACTGATTAAAGTTATATTATTTTTAAGTCTTTAAATGTTTAATTTCTTTTTTTTAAATGTTTAATTTCTAAGACTGCTGGTTAGTCATGAATAGTTATTCATGGAATAAATCATGATATTTGCTTTACTTTTATTTTAGGAGGCACTGCTTTCTATGTCTGCATTACTTCAGCTTGTTGCCTTTGGGATGAAACTTAATGATAATCCCCTACAATGCCAATGATCTTTGCCTATTATATTTACGAACTCTCAAATAGATTGGGACAAATTCCAGTTAACCTAAAGTGTTTGGTTTTTCTAAATTCTCTCTGTATTTCAGATGAAATTTCATTCCTCTATAAAGCTGTTATTCTAATGGATTCTTGTGTACAATTTATCAAATGCTATCTTTTAGGAGCAGCCTTTCAGTCCTGTGTAATATAAGATTATTATTGCACATAGCACAAGCTAGTAAAGTAGTTAACAGTACACTTTTATGAATGACACTTTCTAAATTTAAGATATTACTATTCTATCCTATCAGTGCTTGGAAGACTGGATATAGTGAGTTTTCCTTTAATAAGAAATGACTATCATGTGTCTTCATTTATCTACTGCTACTTAACTCATTAGGTCGTTGAAAGTATTAACTGAAAATGTATACAAAAAGCTTAGCAAAATGTGGTGCACAATAAGCATTTGATAAATAGTTTCTATTATTATTATACATAATATGTTTATACCTCTTAATGATATTAAAAATACTAATAGTGTGATGAGTACAATATCTATTATATAATAAATAATAAATATTGTGTTAATTAATAGGTCCCTTGGTAAATTTTTTATTAACTGGGATGTTAAGACAATAATGGGAATGTCATAGCAAATCCAATAGTACAGGTAGAACAACTAATCAAAAGATAGCACAAAATTTAGTTAAAACTTACACTTAATGTACTTTTTACTCTTCTGCTAGACAAGCAGATGAAAGTATAAGTAAAGAATATGTTCTATAATATGAGAACACTAAACACCATATGTTTGTGAAAAATCTCTGAAATATTAACCTTAAAAATAATCTATACTATTGTCCTCTGTTTCTTAGTTCTGATCATTAGTTTTTTCAAGTGATAGAAGTTAGAAATTAATCTTTTTTCTTCCACATTTCATCAAGTAGTAAATGAAGAGATGTCAACAAAGTACCATCTGGTCAATCATCTAATGACTGTTACAGACAGCGAGCGCTCTCAGGATTAAATCTCTTTCCTTTCTTTCTTTCTTTTTTTTTTAAGATTTTTTATTTTTATTTGACAGCGAGAAACACAGCGAGAGAGGGAACACAAGCAGATGGAATGGTAGCAGGAGAAGCAGGCTTCCTGCTGAGCAGGGAGCCCGATGCGGGGCTCGATCCCAGGACCCTGGGATCATGACCCGAGCCGAAGGCAGACGCTTAACGACTGAGCCACCCAGGCACCCCTCTTTCTTTCTTTCTTTCTTTTTTTTAAAGATTTTACTTATTTATTTGACAGAGAGAGAGAGATCACAAGCAGGCAGAGAAGCAGGCAGAGGCAGAGGCAGAAGCAGGCTCCCTGCCGAGCAAGGAGTCCAATGTGGGACTCGATCCCAGGACCCTGGGATCATGACCTGAGCCGAAGGCAGCCGCTTAACCAACTGAGCCACCCAGGCATCCCTCTTTCCTTTCTTTCACATAAATGTCTTGTTTACTAGCTCCGTACTCCAAATTCAGTTTAGAGAGATACTAGAGAAGTACAAAGTACTAACTGAGTACCTGCACGGTATATGTAACAACAGATTCCATAGATAATCATCACTTTAGAGGTGACTAAACTGAAGTTTAAACAGGTTGGTTAACTTGCTCAAGGTCACACTGATAATAAGTTGTAGAGTTTGGTTTCAAACTCATGGCTGCCTGATGCTAAATCCATGCTTTTGCTATCCTGTTGCTTTTTCCCTAACCCTAAGTAAATTGCCAAAAGCCTTTGGAAGTTAAACCTCACTTTAGACTTCTGACACTTCCCAGTTGTTCCCTATGGCTTATTATTGTGAGGTCTTTTATTTTTGAGTCACCAAAGGAAGAGCTGTGGAGGTGGGAGGAAGAAGAAAAGAAAGGGGTGTGTGTGTGTGTGTGTGTGTGTGTGTGTGTGTGTGTGTGTGTAGGTGGGGTGGGATTGAGGAAGAGATGATGAACGTTCCTCTCTGCTTCCTCTCCATGATAAAACACTTACCTTTATTCCCAAGACGAAAAATGTAGAAGTCCTCCCTTCCCGGGAAGTGTAAAACTGTCTTGACTAAGTTCCTTTCCATCAGTGATTGACTAACAATTCTAGCCCAGAATTCTAAATCTTTTCTTTTCCTTTCCAAGGTAACTCTTGAACTTTCCCTTCTACTTAATCTTCCTATTGTACTGAGGTTATTTATCTTGCAACATTTTTTAGGTTCCCCTAGAAATGTCCTTAGCAACTGACTTCATAGAAACTTTCTGAAAGTTTAAGGGGATCAAATCCCTTATAACTAAATGCTCTAAAAACTAGAGCATTTGAATATAAATTTAATATAAATTTAATATAAATTTAAATTTAATGGAAATTTAATAGCAAAATAGGATGAATGTAACTTTTGGGGTTTTTTCCACATTCACAGTATATAAGTATATATTAATTAATATAATATTCATAATTAGTATAATAAATATGCTATTATTTATTAATATATTAAAGTACATATATAAGTATATAATTAATATAATAAAGTATATAAGTAAACATTCATAGTATATAAGTCAACAAACTCTCCATTACATAATAGACTAGAAGAAAGGGATTATTCTATTTTTTGGCTTATTGTACAATGTAGCTTGTTTTTACCACATCGACCTCCAAAGCAAATCTTAAACCTGGTGTCTCTTTCCTTTTGCCATTGTCTATCGCCTTGTGCCTTTACTATTTGCAAATATTCCCAGTGGAGTGTTCATTAGGAATGAGAAGTTTTCATTAGAAGAAAGTAGACTTTTCCTTCGCCAAATACAAATGCTATACAAAGAAGAAAAGATACTTCTTTCAGTCCCTTGAAAGAAGGGACTGAAACCAGAGCCTTGACTTGTTTTCAGTCCCTTATGAAAGTTTTCCAAATTTCTTCCATCTACCACAAGCCTACTGAGAGAATGCATCAAGGCAAGAGCTGGCTTGGGTACCTCCTTTTTGGCCAACAGACTCCTATCATCCTCTCACTTAGCTGCTTTTTAAATAGTCCTTTCTTTTGTAGAAGTTTTTTGGAAAACTGACAAATTTGAGAAAAGTGCACTCTTAAAATGTGTATGCCCTATTTTTTAATAAGAAGTTTTAAGGAAATGAATAAGGAAAAAAGGTGACTCTTCTTCACCAATACTTCTGATCACCTTCAATAATTCTGCTAATCCTCTCCATTCTTTTCTGATTCACTCCATGCTTTGGATTTCATGCCATAGTTGAGGGTTCTATTTCATCAGTATTTCTTTTCCTTCTATTCCTTAAAGCTGCATCATTTGTTTAGTGAAGAACTGAGAATGAAATATCTCTTGCTTTATAGATAATTTTCACATACATTCTTAGTAATTGTGTCAAGTCAGAGAAAAGTGTTTGTGTCTATTTGGTAAAGCCAAATAGCTAAATAGATCCTGATTTAATGGATAAAGTTAATTTGGCTACTCTATAACAAAAGTCTACTTGTACTGGAAGTCTGTTTAGCTTGAGTAGACATATTAAATCTCCATGAATCAACATATCTCCATGAGGCACTGTGGCAGGGGTGGGGGTAGAGGATGCAGTAGTACTACTGATAATATTAAAATAAAATAACTCTGACATTCAACAATACTATCCATTGTAAAACTGATGTCAGCCGGAAAGATATCAGAAAATAGTTGGCTGACACAAATATCGTTGTTTCTGGAATTAACAAGTTTATCTAGTTTCTGGATAGTACAGTCAAGACAAAGGAATATGCCTTTTGAATGACTTGGAAGAAGCTAAGAGGTGAGATTCAGAGACCCTCATCATTTGGATATATAATTAATTAGATTTGTCAGTAATACTTTAAATTGTATTCGTAAAGATTTGAAGTAGACATTAAGTAATCATATTTAGGAATTCTTTAATAATGTGTGTGTGTTTGAGAATAGTTCGTAGTAAAGAAAATCCCTGTACATAAATGTTATTTGCATATAAATGTATCATATGAATTCTTAAAGAAAAGATAGATCATCTTTGTATTCTCTTCCAACCTAGTCTCTAGCATTGAGTCCGTCAGAACACTAGCATTTTATTTTTATATAGGCAACTCTTACTATATTTTCATAGGTCTTTAAACTTTATAATATTCACTTCAACAAACATCTGTGGAATCCATAGCTTGTGTGTGTGTGTAGTAAACTGTATTATATTTAAAATAAATGTGTATATATTACTCAAGTATGCTATTATCCATAGGAAAGAATTTTTTAACTTCTAAATCAATTTTCTGTTTTTTTATGCCTAGAGTTCATGAATTTATTTAAATTATACCCTAAATATGCTTTATCCTGCCTAATTCTGTGATGTAAGGGCTTATTAGTCTTATTTTTCTGTCTTACTGACTACCTTGGCAACATCAATAATTAGACACACACACACAAAATGAACCGCAGTGATATGCAACAATGTGGATAAACCTTAACAATATAATGTTAGTGAAAGTAATTAAATCTCAAAGCATTATATGCAGCATAATGGCATTTTATAAAGTTAAAAGCAATAAAAATATATACATATTAGATACATATTATGTATAGATATATGTATATAAACGAACATAAATTTAGGCATAGCTATAGACATGATAAAACTATATGGAAAGGAAAACAAATAAATAGTAAAAAGAATTAGGATAATGGTTATCTTATGTGGGAGAGGCAAGAATCTAAGATGGGGAAAACTATATGGAAAGATGTAGGTTATTATAAAGCTCCTAGCTCTTCTTTTAGGGACTTAGTTAGCTCGTGTTTATCAATTCACTTAAAAAAAAAAATAGCCCACTATATGAATTAAAGTAGGCTAAGCATGGACTAGTATCGACTATTTATCATGTGCCAAGGATTATGATTAATACAATTCTGTGTGCCTGAGGGGTGGAGGTGGGAGGAAGCCCTAATCACTATTATTAGTTATCTATTGCTATAAAAAAATTATCTTGAAACCTAGTGACTTCAAGCCATAAGCATACATTATCTCTCAGGGATCTCTCATCAGGAATTCAAAAGCAACTTAGTGAAGTGGTTCTGATTTCAAACCTTTCAGGATGTTGCACACAAGATGTCAGCAGGGGTTATACTCATCTGAAGGCTTGACTGGGGATAGAGGATCCACTTCCATGGTGGTTCACTCACAAGGCTCTTAAGTCAGTATTGACTGTTGGGTTCAGTTCCTTGCCATATGAACCTTTCTATAGGGCCGCTGGAGTGTCCTCATGATATAGGGTTTGGCTTCTCTAGAATGAGTGATTGAAACAACTAAGAAGACACAGTAATGGCTTTTCTGACCCAGCACTGAGAGTCACATACCACCATTCTTACCACATTATGTTGGTCACGGAGGCCAACTTGGTACAATGTAGGCAGGAATATGAAAAGGTGTGAATGCCAGGAGGCAGGGATCAGAAAGAGGTCATCTTGGAAGCTGGCTACCCACAAATCAAACTCACTTATCTTGAACATCTAGCTTTTTTATCTACTGCAACTCTTAAATTCCAAACATTTCTCCTACTCTGTTCTTGATGGCTTTGGAAAATTTGTTCTCTCCAAAGTTGGAACAACAAGAAATAACTTTTGGCTTTGATATAATAATACTAATTAGCATTCTAATTTCAGTCGTTCCATTTAATGTTTTAATAAACAATATAGTAGCTTTCATCTGCATTGCTTTCAATTGTGTTGAGCTATGTTACTTTTTTCTTTTCCAATTCTAGAATTTCCCATTTTTAACCTTCTAGGTTACATCCTTCCTAAATATCCTTGGAATTATTAATCATTTTTTTAGTATCATGGATGTCCCTCCAAACTATAGATGTATTAATTTGCCTAATTAAAAGTTTCCTATTGTTCACTTCATAATATTTACCCATGTGGTTTTCCATGCATTCAGCACACATTTACAGAGAACCCATCATATGCCAAAACTGTAGAGTCTCACTGTCATGCAGAATTGGGAACATATAGGAGTGAAAATATATAGGGAAAAGAGGTGGAATGTTATAAGGGAAGGTAAGGGCAAAATATAAAGTAAAAAATCAAATTAAATATCTGGAAAGATTCTCAAATGTTTTACAGTCCAAATTTTGAGGATTTGTAAGAACTATTTGAAAGAACTATACGTCAACCATGCCAATTCAGTAGTTGACTGTCACATTTACAGGTCAACTGAGAATCATGTAACAAAACTCCCAAATTCAGGCTCTGTGAAATTTTAATACCTTTGGGATTTTTCACTCCTCCCTTTGGATGAGAGACCTTAAAATGGGGGTTCACTGATCTGATGGAACATAAAAATGTGTTTATATTTATGTTTAATAATAGGACAAACTTGTCTGGTACTTTATCAGTAACTGAAATTAGCCACACAAAGAGTCCCTCTCCCACTATTGCTTCACTGCTTTTCAAAGTGCATTCAGGTGAATAAACCACAGAGGGATCAGTTGAAGAATGTGCAACATGTTTGTTGTCCTCCAATGTCCTATATCACTTCACAGCCCACATCTATGAAGAAAGGGATGTTCATTAGAGGGTTTCTTTTTTTTTTTCTTATTAGAATTCATTTAATGAACAATAGGATAGAAAGAAAATTATTTTGAACAAGAAGCCATCCGCACAACAAAAAAGCACATGGAACAACTAAGAAAATTCTGTAGCCTCAAAAGAGGAATACTCATGAAGAATAAGCATGTTCCAACCATATGTTTTTGTGTAATGGTTTACAAATGTATCCAACCACATGAAAACTAAAAATAGCCATTTTGGCGGTAAAGAAGACCCCTTTTCTTAACAGTGAAGATTTTAGCATATTTATTTTTCTTATAAATCAAGAGATGATTAATGATGTTGTAAGATGTCATAAAATATTTTTCCTTGAATTTTTGCTTAGCTAAGACTTATAGCTTGAGTCACTTGAAGTCAAATTCAAATTTTGTAGCCTTTTGATATCAGATCAAGTACCACTTACTAAAATGGATGTGGAAATAACATATCTTATATTCTTCTGAAATTGCCTACAGTATGTTCTAGGATTACATACCATAATCTCTGAAGAAGTGAATGACTAGCAATAATGAACAAGGACTAGCCCGCGTTCACTTATTTTTGGAATTCATTTATCAAGTGAGCTTCAAACCTGGGAGGTTGAACCAGAAGAATCTTAGAATCTAAGGTTGCCAAGTTTTAGAGATAGTAAGAATTAGCTAGAAAGTTTTCTAGAAAAGACTAAACTCAATTAACTTCCTATAGCTAAGCATTTAAAACCTGAAGTTTGCAGTTTTCCAATTTGTTTTGATCTCAGCCAGATATTGGCAATCAAGAAAAATGTTCCTTTGGTGGTACTCCAGTTACTGCCACTCTCCTAGATGAAAACTGCAGACTATCAGGGTGCCCTATTGCTCACAAATGAAATCCTTACCTTGCTGCCTCCAGTCCCGCTCCACCAAAATTTCCCTTTTCCACTCTGAGCTATTTGTTCATTCCTGGATTGCCAATATCAGTTAAGTGTTGATCATATTCTAGAACATCAGAGTAATTAACAATAAGGTGTGAAGGAGGTTTACAGGTTCACAAGGCAGAGTGCATTTTAAAAGAGGGTCTTGTTAAAACACAAATCAACTTCTTTTTTTTTTTTAAAGATTTTATTTATTTGACAGCGAGAAACACAGCGAGAGAGGGGACACAAGCAGAGGGAATGGCAGCGGGAGAAGCAGGCTTCCCACGGAGCAGGGAGCCCGATGCGGGGCTCGATCCCAGGACGCTGGGATCTGACCTGGGCCGAAGGCAGACGCTTAACGACTGAGCCACCCAGGCGCCCCTACACAAATCAACTTCTAATAGATGGACTGTGTGAGAGAGACTTTTCTCCCCAAGGGATGGGGGAAGCTATCTAGAGTCTTTTTTAGCCCAGGGATACCCACCTATTCCTCCCTTCAGTCTCTTCCCATTCACTCCTCTTTTTGTCCCACCGCCTTGGTAAGCAGGGTATATTTAAAATTGAGAATCATTGGTTAGAGAGTTAATTGATAGAAGCTTGTACAAACTGAGAGATCTTTGAGGCTTCAAATTAGGTACAGGAGCCCCAATCTCAGAGGAGTCAATTTAAACATACAAAAATGCCTTGCATTCTAGGATTAGCTCTTCCTTTAGGTATTTACCTAATTATTCGGATGAAGAATAATTCATAAGAACTTTTCCTATGATTACTGAAAGCTCTAAAGAAATGTCTTTTAAACAATGGCAAGGTGGAGGAAACTCAGAGAGATTTTTAAAAATAAAATCATTGATGACATTCATAAAGATGAAAAACTGAAAACACTCCCCATATAATTTTTAATGTTAGGTAGTTTAAAGAAATTAAGTCAGAACACCCAAATGTTTTTCTGGGCCAGAGAATTTAGAATTTCAGAGAAGAAAGAGCAGAACATGAACATGGGTTAAACGTCTGCCTTGGGCTCAAGTCAGGATCTCAGGATCCTGGGATTGAGCCCAGCATCATCCTCTCTGCTCAGTGGGGAGTCTGCTTCTACCTCCCATTTACCCTCTGTGCCCAGCCTCTCTCTCTCTCTTTCTCTCTCTCTCAAATAAATAAAATCTTTTAAAAAATAAAAAAAATAATAAAGTTCAGCCTTTCATTCTCTGGCCTTAGTACAAAAGGTCCTCAGTCTTTGCTCCTTTGATCTTTGTGGGCCATCAAAGCCCATGTACAGGGGTCACCCAGAAATGTGATGAAACTGTGTCAGTGGAAAGTCTAACTAAAGACCCCTGCCCTCTTTCCTGTGGCTGAATCTTAGCTACTGTTGGTAATTTGTCTTCAGTCATACAAGGGTCCTAGAAGTTGGGAAGGGAAAAGCTGTTTTTATTATTTAAACAAATAGTAACTATGTTGAAAATATGTTACATTTTACGATATTTATAGTTGTTTCACTTCTGGTTTCTAAAATGTCCTTAAAGACAGTTTAGAAGGGGGTAATAATAATGATGTTCACAGAGATTATTTGAATTTGCCAATTGAGCAAATAGTTGAGTTAGGATTCAAATCCAAGATTCAAAGAATTTCATTTAAGATCTTGTGCTTTTTTCATTATAACAAATTTTAAGAGGAAATAAGCCTTCTTGTTTGAAATAAGACTAGCAAAAAAGCCAATACTACCAAAAATTAGGAATCAGAAGTAATTCATTGAAATATGATTTCCCAAAATTACTCTCATCTTACAGTAAACTTTTAGATGTCAAAATCTCTCCAATTGAATCATTGGGATTAAAAATATAAGCTTTTAGTTTATTTCTCTCTTTATAGAAGTTGACCAATAATGATTATTTTATATAATTAGTAATTATATTAATTTTCCCTAAGGAGAGTGATTATCACTGCAAATGGTGCTGTAAATAACTTTTCTTAAAGCTTCTATATAGGATAGATTTATCATCCAAACTGGGGCACTTTTGAGAGTAAAAGTAACCGCTATTAATAATTGTGCTTAAACAGTTGGAACTAGAATTATTCTGAGTAAACTGGGAGATATGGTTACTAATTTACAAGATATAATTCTGAGTCTGAGAGTAATGCGTTTGAGTGAAAAAAAGGCCAGCAGAATGAAAATTCACGTCTCCAACCTATGACTTGTCTTGATTTCCAGCTCCCATGAAATTGTTCTATTCAATACTTCAGCCTCATGTTCTGCCCAAGAGGTGACGGATTGTTGCATCCATTTAAGACCAAGTCAGAAGGAAGAGAGTCTGTCACCTGCTGAGATTCAAAGCCTAATTTTTTTATACCACTCAGTAGTTGGAGGATCCCATCTAAACTTTGACTTTGCATAAACCAGACTTTCAAACCAAAAGACATGTCCTATGCAGTATTCCTCAGAAAACTTTAGCCACTTTTATGGGGGTCTAAGTGACAAACATTAAACCAACATTTGGAATGTTAAAAGGGAAAATCTGTTCAGCAGTTAAATCATTTTTACAGCTGATCAAAATAAGGTTATATAATAGAAGGGTCTTAAGTTAGTAAATAATAAA
Source organism: Procyon lotor (assembly GCA_028646535.1). NCBI lineage: Eukaryota > Metazoa > Chordata > Mammalia > Carnivora > Procyonidae > Procyon > Procyon lotor. The sequence goes on from CM053603.1 coordinate 134,219,889, forward strand.
AATAATTACACTGCTAAAAAGTAGATTTTTATATACCAAAACTAAATATGATAGCATAGGACTATGTTTAATCTTAGAACATCTTCATAGCAGGCACAAAAATAAATTTTAATCTGAAAAGGGTTACTGTTTGTGAAAATGTACTGCTATGTATCATCAATGTAACAGTCTTCTTTGCCTATTAAATGCTCTATTGAAAGGTGACCCTCAGAGAATGGTACAGTCAACAGGGTAACACTACCAGAAAATGATAGATCAAGTTTGACAATTATTGCTAACTGTTGAACTATTTGGAAATTCTTCAAATGCGATTAATTTTCTCCACCTAGCTTAAGAAGTATTTTCTCAGCCCGTATAAAGTTCAAATTAATTTCATTTGTTTCCTGAAAAAAATGTCCTTTTTTTGGTTTTTTGGGGGTTTTTTTTGTTGTTGTTTGTTTGTTTTGCAATTTAAATTTTTATTTAAGGTAGAAAGTTTCCCTTCTGGACAAGTTACAGCCTGAAAGTAGTCTAATGTCTGGTGGGCGTGGGGAGGACTAATGAAACTTTGTTGTGGAATAGTTCACAAAGGAGTCCAAGATGCGTTACATAATGCACCCTTTGTTTGTGGAGCCTCTGACAGAGTCCTGTACTTTGAGTTCCAGCTGAAAGCTGCCACCAAAGTCCTCCCTAACTCCAGGCAGCTCTGAGTCTTTCTCCCCACCTCCTGCTATGATTACTCTGGCTTCTGATTAAATCACACCTTATATTTAAGGTCACTAACCTAAAACGACCCAAAGCTACTTATTTCTCTCCACAGTTCCCCATTAACTTGTAATATTTGGAAGGCCAGAAAATAGCTTCTGTCCCAACTTCTGTAGTCTTTTCTCCAAAAGCAAGTGCTATAACAATTTCCTTATGCATGGGTTAAACCACAGGTGAAAGATTTTGGAAGCTAATTAGCATGCTAAGGACTTGAGCTTTTGGGTGAGTCACAGTCATGCTACCTGAGGGACAGAGAAAGTGTCTCGTTACAAGTGATATTTAACAAGTGCTGCTTCCTCACTTAGTTTTAATACAGCTGGAACTGCATTGCATTGTCTTTGTATTTAATAGAAATCTTGTTTATATGATCTCTTCTTTAAAACATCCATCCTTTTGGGGCTTATTCTAATGTTTTATTTCTTAAAATAAATTTCTACTAATTTTGGAAAATTTTTAAAAGTTTCTTTTATTATATGAGTAACTGAACTAGGTTGTAACAAATTCTTCTCATAGAACGTCTTATTTTAGACTCAGGTTTTTTTTTTTCTCTTTTGACCTGGTTTAATTCTCTTTTCATATCTTAGTACAATTACAACTTTCCCCTTTGCTTCCAGAGTGGGAATTTTGTTATGTGTATTGAATGTCTAGTATATATAATCAAGATGTGAAGCAAATAAGTATTTATTAAATGCCAAGAATGTAACCAATGTTTGCCATCTAGTTGGGAAAAATAGTTTGGATAATTTAAATTATGAAAGTTCTTTCTTGGTTAGAAAACTGTTCAGTAGCAGAAATCCTGACTTGAGTGGCTTAAACAAATAGGGGTTTGTGTTTCTCACAGAACAGGAAGTCCAGAGGTAAGGAGTCCCTGGTGTGTGATAATGCCAGGGCCAACATCTCTGGGGTTCTCTTTGCCTTTTGTTCATGCTTTTTGCTTTAGGATCACAAAATAGTTGCTGCAACTCCAGGCATCATGCCTTTGTTCAAAGAGGAGTGGGAGGGGGGAATATCAGGTGTTGTAAGGAAATGTTGATCACTTCTTGTATACCTGAAACTAATATTACACTATGCATCAACTAACTGGAATTTAAATAAAAACTTAAAAAAAAAGAGAGAGGGAGAGGGAAGAAGGGAGATGCCAGAGGATCACCTTTTACCTCTACCTTTATCAAAAATGAAAATGCTTAAAAAAAAAAAAAAAAGAAAGAAAAAAGAAAATGCTTTCTCAGAAGCCAGCAGATTGCCATGTAGATCTTACTGAGTAGAACCAGGACCCAACGCCACCCTGGGTTGCTAGGGAGGCAAGGAAATCAGGGAACAGATTTGTCATAATTGGCTCAGAAATATCATAACTTATCATGTAGGACTGGGCACATTGCCATTCTGAACAAAATAGGGGTCTGTAGCTAGGAAGAATTAGGGGAGTGGGTATTGGGTAGGCAAAGAGTGTCAACTCTAGCTGTATAGGCAAAACAAAAGGAAAGTTCATGTAGACCACAAAAACTACAAAATGATTTATGTGGGGGTAGAACACAAGATAACTAAAGCAATTAGATCAATAAAAGAATAATAGGACACTCCAGCTAAGGGAAGAACAAAACCTTAAAAGCAGGAACATATATGCTGTATTTGGGAAGTAGCCACTACATTGTGAATTCCTTAGTTCTTTGAAGGCAGAAAGTAAGTCTTTATTTCTTTTTATTTTCCTGGTTCTCACACACAGTAGATGCTTATTGAATCATAGTAAATGAATGCGTAATATTCCAACCAGAAGTCCAGACATGACTTCACAAATTATGGAGATAACAGAAGAGAAAATTTAAAATTTAGGACTCCCTTGACAATACCAGGATAAAGGCAAACACTAACACAGTCCGGCTATACTCTAAAATACTTGGGAAGGATTGGAACCTGGGATGCCCAAGCAAGGTAGAGCAAGAACTGGAGGCAGAAATGTCAGGTTAATAAATTGAACTTGATCTGTGAAAGCCTGATTATGTTTCTGGAATCCAATTTTGGTAATACACAAACAGCAGGTCCGACAGGCCCTCCGTGTGTTTGAAGCACCAAGCCTGCTGCTGTTGTTTGCCCCTTTTTGCTCCAAGTTCTGCTCTCTGTGACCTTCAGGGATTTCCAGTGTGCTAGGAGCTTTGGAAATATGAAATGTAGCTCACTGAAGATTTCCTAGATGACTACAACAATTGAAATTTTACATTTATTCAGTGTCTGTCACCCTGCTGCCAGTTTTTAGGCACCCAGTGCCAGTCACCCTGCTGCAGTTTTTAGGAGATTATGAAAATAACCCTGACTACAAATTATTTACATTCTGATTAATAATTTAAATATTTTGATTGATTCAAGATAAAAGAAAGGAAAAAAATTAGTACTATTCCAAAAAAAGAAGAAGATGACAAAAATGAAGAAGAAGGAGGAGAGGAAGAAGAGGAAGAGAAAGAGATGGAGGAAGAGGAAGAAGAAGGAGAAGGAGAAGGAGAAGGAGAAGGAGAAGGAGAAGGAGAAGAGGAAGAAGAAAATAATAATCAAATCAGTCAAAAGGATAGTTTGGCTCTTATTGTTATGATGCTAATTTAACCAGACAACTGAGCCAAGAGTTAAATAAACTTGTTTCTGCAAATACTTACAAGTAACTTCCACCAAAGGGAAATTGCCTTTCTTGCTATAGGCCTGCTTATGTTTTTGTTTTGTTTTGTTTTATTTAACAAAGGACAACGTTTCTTGTCCTGTTTTATTTCCCAAAACCTAGAATTTAAATTTGGTTTATGGTCTACAATATGGCTTACTAGACTGAATAATATACTGAAATAATAGATAAAAATAATTTCATTTTTGAATTGCACCTTCATGAATCCCACATAATTTCAAAGATTTGACATACCTTTTATTTGTACAGCCTTGATCTTACCTGGGAAATATGGCAACAGATTAGGGGATAGGCACAGTAAAAAATGGGCAACTTTAGTTACTTGGCATTTCTAGCACACTTATGGTCTATGGCCATTTAATGAAGTTTACTTGTTACTTTAGGCTTCAGCCTCTCTGGTTAGATTAGAAGACTTCAGATTTATTTGAGCTTAAGAGTACTTCTTATTTGACAAAGGAACACCTATTTTATTTTAATTGATTGATGTATTTTCAGTGGCAGATCTTTAACAACTCCTCCAAAGACTTGTAACATTGCTAATATTGTACTTGAATAAGTTATTTAATTTATATGTTTATCAATTTTATCATCTGCCAAATGAGTTAACTGGAATTGTACAATCTCTAGCTATTTTCAGCTCTAAAATTGTATGGTCTCATATTTCAGTTCAATTCAAGAAATATTAGTGGAACACTTACATAATGCAAACCAATATGGTAGAATCTAGATGGATACAGAGGTGAATAACATGATCTTTTTTATGTAAAGAGCTTACCATTTGATGCATTCAAGGTTGAAATGTCTATTTCCCAACACATCCTAGCTCCCTATGTTTGGGATGTCATGTATGAATGAGGGTATATAATTTATCCCCAAGGGGGTGCCAATTTAGTCATCTGTCAGTGTTTATCATATCTAGATTTGAAAAACCCAAAAAAGGGTCTGATCTATCATGTTAATAATATTGTGCATTTGTATCTCATCTTCATTTCAAAGAATTTAGAGCATTTCAGAACTATTATCTCATTCATCCCTAAAGAAGTCCAATTCATATAGAAAAGGATAAATATAGTTATTCCCATTTTTGGGATTAGAAACTGGATCCTAGGTTTCCTGGAGTCCTGTACTGAGCCAGTGAACGAGAATGTGATAATCTAGGTGCTGTCATCCAAGGCTGCATAGCCAACTTCACTGGAGTGCAACAATTTCTTCTTACAAGTTCTATAGGGCCCCACTGCTAAATTGTCTTTCACACCAGATACTCCCTTGTTTCTTGTTCAAACAGCAGCTTAGCCATTGATGATTTCAGTTGTGTCAACAGAGGGAAAAAGGTTTAGGGGAAGAATGGCCTGTGTGCAGCGACACTGTGATAAGCAAGCAGTGATACCGTGATATAATGTTTCGGTGTTGGGTATGCATTAAAATTAGAAGTAAAAGGGGGTGCGTGGATGGCTCAGTCGGTTAAGTGTCTGCCTTAGGCTCAGGTCATGATCTCAGGATGCTTAGGTCGTGGTCCCAGGGTCCTGGGATCAGCCCCACATTGGGTTCCTGCTCAGCGGGGAGTCTGCTTCTCTCTCTCTCCCTGGCCCTGTCCCCTGCTGGTATATGCTTTCTCTCTCTTTCTCTCAAATAAATAAATAAATAAAATATTTAAAAAATAAAAGAAAATAAAATTAGAAGTGAAAAGACGTTGGGGACTCCTTCATCAATCTACAAACTACAGAGAGGCCCAGGAGCCATAAAGAAACCTGAACTTATGCCAGGTGAGAACATCATTCTAAACATACCACCCTGAAAACTCTGCCTCCAGTCTTGGTATCACTAGCCTGCTTTCAAGAGGAGTCCGGAACATAAAGAATTTCTTTTTTTTTTTTTTCCCATTTTACCTTTCTTTCTTTTTTTTTTTTTTATAACTCTTGCAAGCAGCTCCTTGGAAACAGGTGATTATGTTTCCTTCTTTACCTAAATCTTCCTAGGTAGTAAAAAAGTCATATCCGTGTTTCATCTCATGGTTTCCTTAGTCAAAAAATTTGCATCTGAGGCCTAGGAAAATGTTTGGCCTTCGCAATTTAATGTTTAAACAGGTGTACACCACACTGGGCTGGCTGAGGAAAGGTAGTCTCCTCCTTCTGGAAACTCTGACATTAAGAGAATGATTCTTGTCAGCTTTCACAAGTGCTTGTAAAGGAAAGTTCAGGTGATTCTTAAATCCCATTACCTGGTTACTAACCAACTTGCCTCCCCCCCATTTCTGTGTTCTCATGAAGAAATTGATTTAATAGATGCAAGATATTATTAAATACATTCTGCATTAATATTATATGTCCTCTTTGAATCCAAGTGGCAATACAATAGAATTTCATTTTATAAATAACACCTTTCAAGCTAACACCACAGGGCACAGTACAAAAGAATCAAAATAGAACACAAATGCTGTAATCAAATGCAGACCCCAGGAAGGCTGATTAAAAAGGCATGTTGCTAGTAAGAGCAGCCGACAGGGTAAGTATAGTGGGTCAGAGCAGAAAAGCCTGCTGAACAGAAGGGCAAACTAAAATAAAATGGACTCGCCTGCCTGACTCACATGGACTTACGGCTCTCCTTTGTGATCATCCCCCTTTGGACTTAGCAATCACAAGGGAGACGTGTGTGTATGTGTTTGTTGGGGAGGTAGGGATCCACTGTATGTAGGGTCATTAGGTTTATCCTCAGTCCTTATACACAACACAAAGGAGACATATCCTAAAGACAACTGCCTACAGCTGGCAGCGAGGCCTCCAGTGATTGTGAGATAGCCTGACGAGGCTAGCTTTGCCTGGTGAACCCCTGGCTTTCAGAAAACACAACTTTGAGGAAGCAAGCAGGTCCTTTCCATAACATCGAGCACAAACAGTACTATTTCTGGCCAGGCATGGGGGAAAATGCATAAATGAGTGAAACACATGCTTTGTGGCCTCAGCCTGGCGACAGTCTCCTCTCCACAGGACCCTCTTCTCACTAGAACTGCTTTCTGTGTCTTCAGCCTCTCACCGACACAGCCTTTCCTAATGTCAAGAGTTAGTGTTTTAAAACCCTACCTCTAATTAGAGAATAAAAGGCTCAGGTTCTTTTTATTTTTGTTATTATTATTCTTTAAAGATTTATTTATTCATTTATTTGAGAGAGAGAGAGCAAACATGCAGATGGGGGTGGGGGGTCGGGAGGAAGGGCAAGGGGAGAGGGAGACTGCCAGCTGACCAGGGAGCTTGATGCATGGCTGCATCCCAGGACCCTGAGATCCTGATCTAAGCTGAAACCAAGAATCAAACACTTAACCAACTGAGCCACCCCAGGAGCCCCCAGGGGAATTAAGGAATTAGGATAAACAGTCAGTGTTTTGGCAGGATACCTCCTTATCTATATGTAAAACCAGTTCTAAGAATGATCACTGTACACCTTGAGGAGTGCACCAAATTGGTCATTTCTTGATGTTTCTCTATTTGAAATTAAGGATATAACAATATAGGACAGGAACCATAGGAAAATTTCCTACTAAATATGTGGCGCATTTTTCTGAAAAAGAGCAACCTCTACTTAACAGCCTCCCCAAAAAATGAGTCAACAACAAATATGGATTCTGGAGTCAATAAGAAGAAAAGAATAATAAATAAAAATGATAATTAAGAAAATTTTTACCTCTCTTGAAGCTGTGGGTTGCTTGTAATGACTCTCTGATTATCCATTTAGTTGAAATTCTGGACTGGGATCACTGGATCACTGATGCATGAATTTAGGTCAATAGTTTAGCATTTCTATACATCTATTTCTTACTCTGTAAATTATAAACAATTAAAACACACACGAGCAGCACTTGAGGGAAAAAGGTTATTCTTTTTTTTTTTTTTTAAAGATTTTATTTATTTGACAGAGAGAAACACAGCGAGAGAGGGAATACAAGCAGAGGGAATGGTAGCGGGAGAAGCAGGCTTCCTGCCGAGCAGGGAGCCTGATGCGGGGCTCTATCCCAGGACCCTGGGATCTGACCTGGGCCGAAGGCAGACGCTTAACGACTGAGCCACCCAGGCGCCCGGAAAAAGGTTATTCTTAATACTAATATTGTAAATACTAGTATTGGTACTTTTTAAAAAAGATTTTATTTATTTGAGATAGAGAGAGTGTGGTGCAGGGAGGGGTAGAGCAAGAGGGAGAAGCAGACTCCCCAAGGAGCAAGGAGCCTGACGCAGGGCTCAATCCCAGGACCCTGGGATCCTGACCTGAGCCGAATGCAGGCGCTTAACCGACTGAGCCACCAGGTGCCCCAAGTATTGCTACTTTTAATAGAATCTTATTTTCCTTAATTCTGACACCATTTATTTAGCTATGCAGAGTCAATTTAGTAGTAAAGGTGAATAGTATTATAGTAAGTTAGGAACGTTGGATTATAATGAGCAAAGTGAGTATTTTTATAAAATATGTGAGCAAATAATAACTGTGAGCTATCAATGCAATGGCCTCTTCAGTCCAAATTTACTCTTCCTTACCTTCTCTATAAAAACATATCTGAGTCCTTTAAATATGTTTCTTTTCCAAGCTGGTGTGAGTGCACTTTGTCAGTAGGGCGTCTGGAGAGACATTGCAGGAAAAAGAGGTTTTGTTTGCTAGTTCCTGGGTATTCCTTTGGCAAAGTCCGGCAGTGTGCATAGTTTCTCCAGGGTCTGGCTCCTGCAGCACACACAGCTGCTTGGGTGTCCAGCAGCTGAAGAGCACGTAGCTTCTTGAGGGCTCAGCAGCCACCCCTAGCACCCACCACACATGTATGCACGCACATGCACACACACACACACACACACACACACACACATTGGGTGGTTTGTGTAATAGAGTGCCTACAATGAGACACCTCCCTATAAACAGCTTCCCTGCTCCCTACAGTGCAGATTTCCAGCAAGATCTGCTAATACAGTTTCTAGCAAATTTCCTGCTGTTCATTCATCAATATTTCTGCCTACTCCACCAAGATCTGGATCCCACCACAAGGCTGGTGGGGACTCTTCTTGAGCATTGTATCTCAGCCCTACAAGTAATGATTGCTTCTTATATTTGCTATTCTTATATGATTTAGAATTCTCTTTACTTCTTACTAGCTACTCCCTCATTACTGCAACCCACTGTTATAGTTAATAATTCTTTATATTAAACTTTTCCTGTTCAAATTGCTGTGTGGTTTCTCTCTCCTAATGGACCCTAATACATACCCAAAGAATATTAGCATAATCTGTATTCTTTGGGAGTATGGAAAAGTAAATACGATAAGCCATCTCTTTATGGAATGGATTAGCATTTGTACAAGGCCCCTTATCTAGGCCTGGCTATTAGATGATCAAAACTTTTGAGAGGGTGCATGGGTGGCTCAGTCGGCCCCAAGGTCCTGGGATCCAGACCTGCACTGGGCTCCCTGCTCTGTGGAGAGCCTGCTTCTCCCTCTCCCTCTGCCATTCCCCTTGCTTGTGCTTTCTCTCTCTCTCTCTCTCTCCCTCTCTCTCTCTCTCTCAAATAAATAAAATCTTTAAAATTTTTTAGAATCTAGGGGCATCTGGGTGACTCAGTGGTTTAAAGCCTCTGCCTTCGGCTCAGGTCATGATCTCAGGGTCCTGGGATCGAGCCCCACATCGGGCTCTCTGCTCAGCAGGCAGCCTGCTTCCCCCAGCCTCTCTGCCTACTTGTGATCTCTGTCAAATAAATAAATAAAATCTTTAAAAAAAATTTTTTTGAGAATCTGATGCTAGATTGCAAGATGATATAATATGATGTTCTATACTATTTTTAACTACATATTGTTTTAAGGACCGTTTGAAAATATTTTCCTTGATTTCACTGAGAATTTCTTATATGTGACTGTAATAAAGCGAATCACAAAGGTCTAGACTCAAAAGTAATTTGTTGACCTTGAAAAGATGTTGCAAAATAACATTATGATGTGAATTGGTATTGATATATTATTAATGCTAGGATAATAATGATACCCATTACTTACTGAGGACTCAGAAAGTTCTTAGCACTTTACATTAATTTAATGAATCCTCATAGCAATAGAGGTGGATACTATTATTATCCCCGTTTTACCAGTGGGAAAACAGAGGCTTGGAAGGATTAAGGAACTGGCTAACATGGTATGCGTGGTAGGTTTCAGAGCCAGAATTCGAACCTAGATTTTCCTGTGAGCCCTGGTTCTTAATTAACCACTGCCCTCTGCTTCTAGAACACTACCACTAAAGCAGATGGCAAGTTACCTGGGAGAACACAAAAACTTGTTTTTGTTGTTTTCATCAAATATCCAGGAAAAACAACAACAACAGCAGCAGCAGCAGCAGCAGCAACTCTGAAGTATCCCTAGAATGTACACCACACCCTGTCCTGAGCTATTTCTGAGACAGGCAATCTCTCCCTTGTACCCAACAGGATATGGACAAAACTGGAGGAACACTGGTGATCCAGTCCCCAGAACCAAAGTGTTAACAGTGTATCCAAGACCTAGCAGCCTTTATTCAGAGCTGAAGTGAAGGCAGATGAAATATTAACAGCAGTTCTAGCAGCACAAAATGAAATATGAGATCCTGTATCAGAAATTATTAGTAACCTGTTAAAAGAAATGCTGAAAAATGGCAGTTACCAAATTAAAACTGGGAAACAGAGCCCAAATGGGAAATTTCGAAAAGTTTGGAGGAAAATAAATGACAGATTGTCCTCTTGGCTCTTATTACTGTGCCATCCTAAATCCTACTTGGCAATACGTGGTGGAGGTGAAATAAGAACTGCATCACTGCCAGTGCTGGGCCTCAAATTTGTAGTCCTAAGTGTCTGGGGTGATGTCTGAGAGTGATTGGAAAAGTGGTTGGAATTTGGTAGCGTTTAGCTTTATCGAAACTGAAGAGCCCGGAGACTCTTATTATGAAAGGCTTCCTCTCATTTGTGAATTGGCCCCTTTGCTCCACTTTTGGATGGCTGGCTTCCTCCATGCCGAGCTACACTAAATGCTCTACATGGGAAAGCTATTCTCCTTAAACGCCTTCACATTTAAGGCATCTATCTGGTTAGCTTCATGTTTCTGACTCCAAATATCTAGCATCAAAAAGAGAGAGAGAGAGGTTACAAATACCAAATACCGGGTAGCAGACGAAGGAGCTATTTTTCCATCAGTAACTGAGAGCAGAGAAAGGACTATAAGCAGAGTGGTTGAGCAGTTGATGCCAGAGAGAAAAAGGAAATGAGCTATAGGACCATAGAATCTTAGTGTTGGCAGAGACCATGGAGTTCATGTGGTCCTACCCTATCATTTTTCAATGAAGAGACTGAGACATGGGGAGTTAAGGGGCTTGACTTGCCCTAGACACATAGTTGTTTACTGACAGTCAGGCCAAAAACATTTCCCAGTTCCCAGTCTGGAACTCTGCAGTTCAGCGTGCTATTGCCATCCTCTACTGAAAATTAACACTAACCCAGCCTGGAACATAGAAGAATTCAGCATCTGTGGGGAACAAGAAACATGATGAATTTTGAGATGGAAATCAGTCTGGGAAAAAGAGGGGAAATGGATTATCCCGCTTGGTTGTGACTCATTGGCCAAGCTTGTGCAAGACAGTTTGTGTCCGTTTACTCCCCCGAGCCTTCCCACGAAAAATAATAAAACCTTCGGTTATAATCTCCCAGGGTTTATATTTATGCATTCAGATTTGATTTGCTTGGCAAGCTCTCCTGCATGCAGGTTATCACCAGGTATGGATTGGTGGCACTGCTATTGATCCCTGTGATTTACAGGAGCCTAACTTTCCTTTTCTAGCAGTGAAATATGTTCCAGAGTCTTCTCTGCAGGACACTCCTACCTGAGAATCAGATGTTGGTTCAAGATATAAGAATTATCTTCTATTAACCCTTGTATTCTGTTAACCTCACGGAGAATTTGAGCAACATATGGGCCTTTTAATCAGGTTCATGAGTTAGGTGAAATACATATGTAGAATTTGGAAGCACATATCAATTTAAAGCAAAAGAGTAGCAAAGAAGATACAGTAAAAAGTTCTCAATAGGATTCCCTGTGAAATAGCAGTACAGGTCTTTTAAACCAAATATTTTTCAGAATAGAGCAACCGGAAATGAGAGAATCAGACAGTATGATGAAAACTACAGATGGAATGCTTTGCATGAAAAGTGATTATAGACAAGAGAGGGCTCAGGAGCGGGTAGGCGTGGAGTTGGGAAGGAGGGGGTAACTGAAATAAGAGAAGATAATGCTTGACCAGGTCTAGTAAAATATTCCCTGCCACAACCACTGTTCCATGAAGAGATTGAGCCAAGAGGCCTGAATAAACTAACCTTAAGTTCAGAGTTGCCATTATTGTGGGAGGCATCAGGGAGAGCACATCCGGATTTGTGTTACACAGTAATCACTGCTGGGTGTCAGCATTCATCAGCCAGATGGTCAGACCCACAATTAATCAATTAGGCTGGGATGATCAACTGGACTAAGTTTTCCCCTTTGGTAAAAAACCCTCATCATGCGGTCAAGGCCAATAGCACTTTTATCCTGTTGCTTTTGGAGAACCTTCTAAAAAATCCCTCTTTTCTTTTTTAGGCTCCTAGTTACTGGACACTGTTATGCTTCAGGCTGCTTTGACAATATAGATACCCCAAATTGGGACTTTAACATAATAGGTTCTCAGCGTCCCCTGTGTTCAAGTATAATGTTTAACACACCCAGGCAGAAATGAGCTTTTTAAAGCAGCGTTCTCTGAGGAATATGACCCAGCTCATTTTACTAGAGCTTTCATATGGGTTCCATTCAATCCAGTGGAACAGTACTGGAAATGACTCTTTCAGTGGGTACTTATGAAAATGATGATCAAATAAAAACAACAGCAATTTATTGAGTGCTCACCATGTGACAGACACTGTTACGATCAGGACTGACAAATACTGATTCAGTCCTTATAAATAATTCAACAACGGTGATAGTATTCCATTTCAAAGACAAGAAAATTGAGGCTAGAAAATTCATCTGCCCAAGGGTGAGCATTTAATAAAGATGTGTTGAAATAATTTAGTACACTCTGAAATGAAAACTAAATAGATTTACTCTCCATTTTCTTACACACCTTACATATGTATGCATCGCTAAGACATAAAAATTAGGAATGTATAGTGGTTTCTTATTAGTCCTTGTCAAAGAACTTTAAAGAAACCTTTTATTAGTGTTTCCCAGCTCTGCAGATCTTACTCTCTTTCCGTGCCATTCTTGCTAAACACCGTCTGACTTGAGATTGCTTTCTTCCTTATTATGAGGTCATCATTATTATTTGCTGATAATTCTCAGCCTCCACCTCAACCTCCTTATCCAGATACAGTTCCTCTAAGGTTATTTCAGATACTAAGATTTTTCCTTATCCATTGGCTCTTAGGACAATTTGCCTCCTCCCAAACAAAATGTCTATTACTGACTGATTTTTTATGTTGAACCTTGTCTTTCCCTCTGATAGTTTATTTTCCCGCTCCTCTTGCTGTATTATGACAGCACTGCAGAGGGAGAGATGTTGGAAAGTCCTGTTGGTGGGAAGCCTCTATTTCTGATGGACATCTATGCTGACCCCATTAAGTAGAAATACGGACACCATGTCATATGTCCTTTGCGTTTCGTCATTGAACTTGGCCCTCTCTTTCCCTCACCTCTTCTCTACCCCCTACCCAAGCCTGACTTAAGGAATACTTCTCTTTAGCCAATTTGTGACCAGTATTTGCAGGTTATACAAAGACAGCATTGACTCAAATGTTCGTCCTTGAGATATCAATCTTTTATATAATTACATTCTTTTATGGAGTAGGAGGCTTCTTCTTATTTAACAACAGGGCTTTTTGCCTTTTTTGTTTGTTTGTTTTGCTATTTACCAAATTGGGAAAGCAATACCAAAATGCCAGGATAGTATATAGGTAACCACTGGTTCTTGAATCAAGTGCAGGAGCACATGGAAAAAAAAAAAAAGGTATTCCAGAAATCTTAACGAACCTCTTTTCTCCTCTAGAGCTCTCACAGTGCCCTTTTTTTTCCCTGCCTGTGGTCCTCTGATTTGCTCTTGTTGTGTTTGGTAGGCAGCTGTTGGAAGTTTTTCCTTGGCTGCTCCTTTTTCTGCAATCCTACCGTCTTCACCCCAAGCCGAGGAGGCTCTTTCATTTTGCCCTGCAGTATCTCTCTGATTTGCAGAGCCGAGCCCTGCCATCTAGACTGCCTTTCTGCTTCATTTTGCTCCTGACCTAAACCCCCCTGCTATTCCAGGCCTGGCCTCTCATGACCAGAGACTGCTGACTCATCCTGGCCTGTGCCAAGCTGTGCAGTCGCTTAGCGATGTGGACAGGAGTCGAAGGACTAGAATGAGATCACTGAACTCATTTCACTTGTTGCTTACGGTACAGTCCAGCATGAGCTGGAAATGTAGGAACCTCAGCCTCCCGAGCAGAAAGAGTAAGTAGATTACACACACTGCATCACCAAGTCCTCAACAAGCAGTGGTCGGGCGGTGGGTGGGGGCCGGCTTTCTCATGGCCGTGGCCGTGGCCAGGGCATTCCGGTTCATCAGGAGTGTTCCTTTGTCCTCTCTTCTTCCTCTCCTCCACAGTCGTACCCTCCCCCGCTTCCCTGAACTTCCCTTCTGAAAATGTCCGGATGGCACAGCAGTGATCTGGGCAGAAATGAAATTTTGCTAATAAGCAGGCTCTGCAAGAAATCCTGGAACAGTGACACTGTTGAAACTGCTTCGTTTAGTTTGTCTACTGGGAACTCACATGAACTTCCCAACAGAATTCAAGGGGATGAAAAAATCATTTTTGGTGTTTTTTTTTTTTTTCCTTGATTTTCTTTTTCTTTCTGTTTTGAGGGAGGTAGTTTCAGCAGACATGGCTGCATTCTGGTGTGGTGTAAAGTTTTCCGTCGGGAGACAATAATGTACATTCCTCTGGCAGGACGGGATGGGGTTTTTTTTGTTTCTCTTGCTGTTGTTTATTTATAAGACATTTCCTCTCAGTTAGTGGAAGTTAGATCGTAAGAGGCTCCAGTGATTTTCCTTCCACCTCCCCTCCCTAATTTCTGTGCTTCAGCACTCTGGAACACTGTGAACTCGACAAACTAATCAGAGCAGGGAGCTTAGCAGCCAGGCCTGGACACTCTCAAGAGACTGTGCTGATTCTCAGTCGACACTCCTTGGATCAGGAACCACAGTCCTGGTGAGTGGTGAGGTTCCAGAATTTGATGTGTCAAGGATTCTATTCTTGGTGTCTCTGAGGCAGTCAGGAAATAAAGGGTGTTTAAAAAAAATTACATTTTTTTTTTAAAACGCTACCAAACAATCCAACGGAATGATGAAGATTTTAGTGTGCACAGCTGAGAGCACTCTGTAGACAATGGCAGAGCCTTGAGTCCGTTCTCAGGAGGATCCTGCAGGCATAGGCTTCATGCTGCCACCGATGGATGTCAGCCTTGACATGCCTAGCAAACATGCTTGTGGGAGGAGGAAGGTAGGTGAGTGTGTGAGGGCAGGGAGGTAGCTCTCGGGGTGGTAAGAGGGGGAAATGAAAGTGGGACTCATCGTTCATTTGGAGTTTCTCTCTACCAACTTCACGCATATCTATTCCGGACATTTACAGTCTGCTCAGAATACTTACCTCCCCAGCTAAGCAGGAAAGAAAAGTAGACGCATATTGTTAATACTGTCCTTCTAGAGATCGCTTCGCTAAGAACTGGTTGCTTTTAAATGTGAGGGAACCTCCTCTCTCCCGACCTTTGGGAAATATTATTTGTCACGCCCTCTTCTTTATTCTTCTGCATTCATGCTATCAAATAGAAGAATGCAGTGAGAATCCTTATTTGGTTCCAGGGAAATTTATCATCCTGACATAGGAAAGCTAGATGACTGTCCTCACAGTATTAAACCCAAATATAGTATTGTCCTCAATATAAGAGACTCTGATTGAGTGTGCTCTGGGAAGTTGTCGAAGGAATGGAATGGGGGTGGTTGCATCCTGTTTGATACTAGACTAGCAGAAGAGTCGACAGACGAGCTTTCAGAGCCAATGTGTGCCTTCCGTGTCCTTACTAAATAACTCACACTCTCCTCGGAAGCGGAATTTCAGCTGGAATGTGTATTTGTCCTTTTTCATCAGGTGCCTACTTTGCTGCTCTTTTAAAGATATTTGATTTTACCATGTTTTCTTGTCTTTCTTCCAATTTCAAGAACCTGGCGTATTCCAAAATATTGAAAGTGGAAAAAACAAACAAACAAACAAACAAACAAACAAACAAACATGGTGGCCATAAAAGCATTTGAGTGTGCGGCAGCGTCTGAAGTAAATTGCTCTTTGGAAAGGAGGGAGGAGTCTTTGATGTCCCCAGTATGGTTCTCATGGGCTAAAACTTTCAAGAACCACAACCCAGCCTAGGGGGAACTTACTCGATGTTCTTAAATATTTGGAAAGAGATGCTATTTTATTGTTTTAGTTGTCCTTGCTGTTAACGCATTGCCAGTAGATTCCTCCTAAAAGTCGAAAATGCTTTAGCAATTGTTGATTTTACATTGAACCAGATGGGTTTTATGTGTGCCTGTTGTGTGCACTCTTGTCCAAGCTGGTGCAGTCATCCAACGTATTACATTGGTACTTGGCTCTGGAATTTTGTCTGCTACTCTGGATGATTCAGATCTTAACCAGAGAACTTACACATGCTCATATATCGCAAGTTCTCTGCAGAGGCTGACCCTTGCTACAGCCTCAATCAAGGTCTGTCATGACCTCTAGAACAGAGGCAGGTTTGTATCAGGATACCTGTCATTTGTGAGGCACCTCAAATTCCTCACCTGTCATCGTGATAGGAAGTGGCCTCCACATTTTATTAGAATGAGTATGATAAACATTTTAGTGGTACGTAATGGTAAAGTTTGCCTATTTCAGTTAGACATGCTATTTGTGGCCATACTATTTGTATGTTATAATGTCTCTTGGGGATTTTCCAGTAGTCTCTTGTTTTTTAAAGAAAGAGGTTGAATAGGAAAATGGTGTTAAAATTTTTTAAATATGGTATAAAAAATGTAACTAGCTTTTAGCCCATTACCACCAAGACCTATGTAGGAGGTTGTGCTTTATGCAGTTAACGCTCAGGCTACAGACTCCCAGGAGAATTATCTATAAGTCTCTGGTAAGGGTATCTATTAGGACTACTCCAAAGGCAGGCTGGATCTCAACACTTTGAAAACATTTTGATGTTGAAATCTCTTACATCTAATATATAAAATTTTCTGAGCATTTTTGAGCAGAGAATAGGTAAACAGGAATATCTAAGAGTGTATCCCAAGAGATGACATTTTAAAAATATAACCTGCCAGAGAGATTTTCCTTATTATTGGCAAGATCTGGAGGTCCACGTGGCTGTGGAAGAATTCAACAACTAAGTTGGAGTATATAAGTCTGAATATGATCAGTACATCTCTGAAAGGCAATATAATGATGTGTTTCTGCTTAAATTGTTGTATTAATATCTGATTTTTTTCCAATGCCTGTGTTATAAACCTTAATAGTGTACTAGGTGATTCAGTTTTTCAGTGCTCATCTCGAAAAATTGTAATGTCTTTTCAGAGGATGTATGCTGTAGAGTGTATATTTTCCTATGCGCACATTTTAGCTATAAGTGCGTTCTGCATGTTACGTTCATTTAATTAGGCAGCCACAGTTAGATAAAAATGACATCGCTAAATAACAGAATTATGATTACACAAATAAGAAATCATTCTTATTTATATAAAATGCTTTTTGATATTTATGATTCCTTTAAAAAGATACATATTTTCAGAAGTTAAAAAGAAGGGGTTGATTCATTGTGTCATCTGACTGTGTATGTATGTTAGCTTGTAAGTGCATATATACTTGCATAATGGCATCCCTGTACTCAACTATTGAAAACATGACCGACTACTAGCTAGGCTTACTTGCTTTTGAATTCAATCAGAGGTTTTGCAGATTGACCTTAAGTGAAATGTAGTTGACATTTTATCACACTGACAACACAGAAATTTTGTACAAATATTTATGAACAGTATCGACCAAAGGGGAGATTTGGTTAGCCAATAAGATGAGTGATTATCCTTCATCAAATGTACATGTTAGGTTATAAACCTAATTTCTATCATGTACAATCTCAAAATAATAATTGTTATATGTATAAAGTAGTTAAAATTAAGTAGAAAGAAATTAAATTGCTATTAATAATCTTAAAGTTGCGGTTGTATTTAATGAATTCGCTTTATTTTGTAAGAATGAATTTATATACGGATGTCCCAATTTATTCCAGTTTCTCAGTTACTTAGCTGTATGCTAAATACTTTGATGCTGTATTTACATATCAGCATCAGCAACTATAATTTTCCAGACACCTTTTCAAGACATCCAGCCATATCGTATCTTGCCAAGTCACGCTTGTTTCTCGGAAGCTGTTTATGATAACGCAAACTAAAAGTTAACTTCCCCTTCTGACATGGATAGCATTTTAAAAATCTTTAGGCTTCATTGGCACTTGTCATATACTGCTTTGAACTGAAGTTTTTTGTAGGTGTGAGACTACAAGTGGTTAGAAGGCAGGTAGTACATTTTATGTTTATCTCCCTCCCAACCAATGTCAAATTGCTGTCTGAGTGGAGGATCAGTGAGTAGGTGATTAATGAATATCTGTATGTCAGCGCATTGACAGTGTGTATGTTTTATTTATCATAACAAAAGGAATATGTCCAGAAAACAAATCAATAGATTCTTCTCTACCTGAACCCCTTAAGATCCCATATCAGATCTTCCAACTCACTGACAGCACCTGCCGCCATCTGCTAAGGTACCTTCTCAAATTTCCACAATGCACAGGGCACTCCTAACAGAACATAGGGTCTTGAACTTGCAGTAGTTATATTCATTTTCCAGGACTCTTGAGGATGGCTACATACCAACTTGTTGCACTCATGCAGTCTGAAAGGACCAGACTCACCTAGAATGTATCATATCGAACAAAGGCCTCTCCAGCTTACCAGTTATTCACTTACAGTCAGTCAGTGGTTCTTCCTATCCTCAGATCCAACATCTAAGGAGCTCAGGCTGATGTCAGATGTGGACAGGCATGAAGACTGCCTCTTAATGCCCTGTGAACTAGATAGTGGGGGTGGGGGAGGGCAGACAGCACAATAAAGACAGGGGCATAAGGACGGGCAGCCAAATCATTTGCCCTATCTTAACAGGCACTCATTAAGTGACCCTTTTTATGCAAATAATAGCTGAAAATAGCTAAGTGCAGTTGTTTCTCATGGGTGAGTAGAGAAATTGGTGAGATCTCTTGGTGCTGCTTCAGTCATTAAGCCACAGGACACTAAGGCACCATTAGTGCTCTGGGTACATTAGAGGAGAGGAGAAATTCCAGCACCTTACATGGCACCTGGCTGACATGAATTACATTCAGGGAGTAACTTCATATACTACAAACCAATCCTGATAAACAATAACTGAAAGAAACCAAGATATTGTATAAAATATGCTTTGATTTAGTCTATTGTCAATGGTCAGTCAATTTGCAGTCCTCAAACTACATCTAATTCTGTCTCCTACACCGAATGTTTTTCTAGAGCTTCTAATATATATAAATTAAATGTAGTAGTTTCATTTGCATCTTTTTTATTTTCCCTACTTATCCTTTAGTAAACTGAACTCCTAGATGTAAGCAGCCAGAGGAAGAAAGAGAAGAGGTTCACATAATGGATAATTAACCCTTGAACAATGGAAAGTTAACTCTCCATAGACATGCCAAAAACTGAAATGTTTTGCTGTTGAATTTGTTCTCCTTTGGGTGTTAACACATTAAGGACATCTCCATTAGCACAAACTTGGCACCAAACAACCTGTTCATCCTCAAGATACAAATGCCACACTCACCTTCCAGTTCATTCTGGCAGGATTTGTAGCCTGATGTCCTCTTGGGTAGCTATATACAAACTACTCTGAGGGGCAAAATTGTATGAATGCCTAATCCACTTTTGAAAATGAAAGAAAAGGATCTGTCTAATGAAAGGCACCTAATAAGGAAAGACACAAATTGTAATAAAAGGTATTAGCACCTTGCACCTCCCGTTAATTGCCTTCCTAGTCAAGAGGAACCAAAATAGTGTAATAAATGTTAAAGCTACATCATGAACAGAGTGCAAAGAATTGTATTTACCTTTTAGTACTGAAATGAAAAGAGTAACAAACCTTAAACTACCCATGCAGTCTTAATTTAGGCTCCTAACCTTTCTGTTACTTCATTTGTCAAATGAGAATACTACTACCCACTCAACTTACTTACTGATGTTGTTATGAGAATCAGATTACAAAGACTGTTCTTCAACACATTCATAAAGCATGGATTTAACATTAATTCATTCACTCATTTATTTAATTTATTAATCCAAGAAACATTTTGAACCCCTACTCTGTATCAGGTATTATTCTAGAAGCTAAAGATCAATGCATTTATTAACAAGTATTTATAGGGGAGCACATGCTATACACCCAGAACTTGTGCAAGAGCTGGATATACTCCAGTAAACAAAACAAACAGAAGTCTCTGTCTGACTGATCTCCTGACTTTTTAAGTCAGGAGAAAAATAATAAGTACATATGTCAAATATATCACATTGGATAGTGATAACTGCTATGGAGAAAACTGAAGGAAGAAGGAGAGTGAGAGTAAGTGTGTATTAGGAGTGAAGTTGCAATTTTAAATTGGAGAGAGAGGGAATACCTCATTGAAGGGGCAACATTTGAGAAGGGTGAAAAAGCAAATTTTTATAGATATCTTGCCAAAAGCATTTTGACAGTGGCACCAAATGCAAAGGTCCTGGACAAGAATGTATCTGGCAAGTTTGACTGATAATAGAGTAATGTTTGTGGCAGAATCAGAGTAGACAAGGAAAAGCCTGGTAGGGGATAATGTAGGAGTGGTGGGGCCTAAGCATGTAGGTCTTTATATACTGTCATGAGGGTTTTGACTTTGTCAGGGACAGTTCAAAGATTAATAAGACATGACCTCAAGCTGCTCCACAGGAAAGACAGATAGGCAAACAAGTTGGGATGATGGCATGTGCTAAGTATCGTAATTGAAGGATGTTCAAGGAACTTTGGAGGTGCAATAGAGTGTGTTCAGCTGAATGTACCTTGGGGCAGAGGGTCAGGGAAAGCTTCACAGAGGAGCTAATGAATCCATGCTGGGCCTTGAAGGATTTTCCCAGATGGTCAGAGGGAGGAAAGGCTGCAGGGACAAAGGCACTTCAAGAGGAAATAGCGTGGCGGGTCAGGGATCAGTGTCACTGATATTTAGCAAAGGAGGGAGGAGAAATGATGCTGTAGAGGTAGTTGGGGAACAATCATGTTGGGCACTGATCACCATGAGAAGTTTTAACTTCATCTTGTGGCATTTGGGGAGCCATCGAAAGTTTTAAGTAGGGAAGGTTAATGATCAAATTGTGTTATGGAAGATCGCTCTGGCAGCAGGCTGGAGGATGGATTGGAGGAATGGGAGAATGGAGGCAAGAAAATGAGTTAGGAGGCAACTGAAATTGTTCAGACAGGAAACAATGAAGCCCTGAACTAGGACAATAACTGTGGGAATAGAGAGAGGGAGACTTCAAGAGATAAGAGACAAAATGAGCACAATCTAATAACCTTTGGTCTGGGTATCGAGAGAAGAAGGCATTTTGGATTGCTCCCAGGTTTCTGCCTTACACAACTAGGCAAGGAAAGCCCTGAGGTCGAGCAGGTTTTGTAGGCTGGGGAAGATGATAAATTTGCTTTTGAAGGTGTTTATTTTGAGTTGTCAGGAGGATATCCAGACTTCTGGTAGGCTGTTGGATTTAGTCAGGAAAGCTGAAGATAGGTCAGTGAGAGACCAAAGTTGGGCAGTCATCTGAATTGTAAGCATCACGGTAGCAGTTGAAATTATGGAGTGGGCTTTTCTCAAGGAAAATTTATTGACAGAAAGCAAAAGGGAGCAGATCCTTAGAGTATATGACATTTATCAGCAGAGAGGGGAGGAGGAGCCTTAGAGAGGATGATTATTATGAGCAGCAATCATAGGCCAGTTGTTGTGCCAAATGGTGGGGAAACCAAGATGACTGGCACCCAGATCCTACCCCAGAAATACTCACAGTTTGTACAAGTGGAACTACACCAGCAGCCATGGGACCGTGGTAACACAGGAAATGCCCGTGCATAACAGAGAAAGTCGTGTGGAATACTTAATTAGCATCAAGGGAGATTATTATAAAGGCAAAATTCTAGAATGTTTGCTGCATACATTTTTGCTATACAGTTCATTTCTGATTTCTCTGATACTTGTGCGTGTATGTTCCACTGTTAGCATGGGTTCAAGCTATTGGCAAAACAAGCCAGGTGTAAATTATGGTAGAATTGAAATCGATAGCGCTTTGAAGCACTGGAGTGCCCAGTTCACATCAGGGCGTGCGTCTGTGTTCACTGAAACATGGCTATCAAGTGCACCCCGAGTCATTAGATGTGTTATCCAGTGAATAACAGCATAATGATATTTTAGCAGAGCAGCCTTATGATAAATTCTGCTTTAGTGAAACTCCATATACAGAGCAATTTCTCCTGGCCATGTACATTGCATGGCAAAGAAAGGATATCCTGCTGCGTATCAGAAGGCTGTAATTTCATTTAGGGGTTCTATTGACATCGTAAACTGCAAGATCAGAGCTCAAGTGGCTATTTAAGTCATAGGAACCTCAAGCTAAAATTACTGCCTGGTCCTAATCGCCACCTCCAGGGGACTCCTGCCTATATATACATGCTTTATATTTCCATCCTTGTGTCTATAAATACTCAATCACTCCAGGGGCTGAGGTGATAAGCTGTCCTAAAATATGGCAGGTATCAGTCACCTTTGTAGCTAGTACAAACTAAGGGCCAAAAGCAGCTATATTATTCATTGAAGGTCAAATACTAAAAGGGGCCAGAAACCCCTGACAAGTTCAGAGGTCAGGGGTTCCCGTTTATCTGCTTTCAAGATATTCTGTACCAAATTTAAGGTTGAGGTCTTCTAGCATGTTGAGACTAGAATGTAGGGATTTTAGAATTACCCATACAGCTGGGTTTACAGCCAATAAATCCTTGCCCTATTTTTTCCTCTTCTTTATTTTGACGCAGATCACTTATGAAAATAATAGTACTGAATAGTCTTAGTATCCAGGAAGATACAGGTTATATAGAAAGAAAGAGTCAAAGCTAAGTATGGATTTTTGTTTGTTTGTTTTTTAATGAAAGTTTTATGTTCATAGCCCTACGTTAACAATCAAGTTTGTCAAGAGTAGACACTACAAAATTGGACACTGGAGTCCAAACTTCTGTAGCTGGTAGGGTGCTGATGTTTTATTTGGTCACTCTCACTCCTGGGCTTGGGATTCATCATGCTGTCTTAATAAGATACTCCAGCAGAATTATCATGGCTAAGAAAATCACAGTAAGAATAGAACTTATGACTCCTCATAAGGTAAATATGTTCTATAGTCATCTTATTAACCCTTATGTCACCCTGTAGAGAAATGGAGGATGAAGAGGTAGAGAGCTGAACCCATACATCATGGCTGACTGAAACTAAAATTGTCACTTTCCATATCGACCAGCCTATTGTTCTACCACTTCAGCACAGTATTTCTTTATTGCTTAAATAGTGTAATAACAATTAAAGTCCACAAGAGCCAAATCTCTCTCATCTGTTCCCACTGTAGTTTCATTATATTCTTGAACAACATAATATGCCATTGTTAAACATTTCTGAGAAGGGCTACTGCTCTAGTAAGAGTATCCTCAAATCATTTATATTTATGGGAATGTAAAAAGATATTATGTAGACATAAACAAGCTCTGACCTGAGATAATACAATCCTTCTATTGTTCCTCTGGATTTAGGCAGCATAGCAGAGTGATTAAGAGGGCAGACTGCCTGGGTTCCACCACTCACTTGCTGTGTGAGCTTGGAAAAACCAATTCTCAGTACATCAGTTTCTTAATCTGTAAAATGGGGATGATGATACCATCATCATAAAATTATTGTAGGGAGTAAATGATCTAATGAATGTAAAATATTTCAACCAATATCTGCTATACAGGAAGCACTCAAATAAACATTAGTTTCTGTTATAATCACCATTATCATCCTCCTCATTTATTCCTCTCCTGTAAATTCAAGGTTAATACCTGTTAGAAAAAAACCTACACAAGTGTGTACATGTCCATATATACAAACACACACACACCCCGTCTTCCTAGGAAGGCTTGCTTACACCAGCTCTGGGCTTAAGCGTCACCTTCATGTTAATCTCAATATCTTCATAAGCAGAGAACATACGAGGAATTCATGCTTTAGATGCAGTGGGTTTGGTTCTAAGTTTAGCCTTAACACTGGTTTCAGGTACTTGATACAGAATTACTCAGATGCTGGACTCACTCCTATTACCTACTCACTCCAGTTGCTCTCATCTATCATTTAAGTCCTTACTAAACTATGGATTCTGTTAAGCACAGTCTAGTCCAGATCTATCGATCAGTTCACCACTATAGCTCAATAAATTATTGTATCAGCTCAATAAATAAATGTAGGATGAATGAATGAATGAATGAGTGGATGGATGAATGGATGGATGGGTGGATGGATGGATGGATGAATGGATGGATGAATGAATGAATGTTCTATTTACAGCCTTTTCACTTAGGTGCTAGTCCTGGTAACCTTAACCTGGTAACTGCTAACCTTACTGTCTGCCTAGGTCACTGTATTCACTATCCCTGACTATTACTCACATTCTTCCGGTCTAAACTCTCCTAGTTATTTTTGCCTTCTTGCCTGATTAAAAACTCTCAATACTCATATCCAATAACTATAATAGGCTTACCCCCCATCTGCTTCATTTTTCATTCATGGAACCATGAACACCGTCTTTAGAACTGTGTTCTTTATGCCTCTATCTATGCCTTTTTCCCATTCTAAATTTGAATTTTAATCTTACAAGTGATTCATTATCCATTCACGTTTTAATCTGATGTCCTTGGGTCTAACTTTGATTTTGATCTTCATATCATGTTGTTCACATACCCCTTTCTGTATTTATTATATTTTGAGAAAAATATGCCTATATCAATAATAAGTAATGCTGATATCAAGCCCTATTTGTAAGAAATAGCATTCAACAACTTTGGCAGACTACATGTTGTACCATTTCCTATGCTTCCCACAATGGTCCTTACCTTAGCTCCTTGATGAATTTTCAGAGATGTTATATCCTGAGCTTGGTCTCAGTTGCCCTATAGCTGCTCTACCTCTTGGATGGTGCTAACAACATCCAAACCTTAATTAGTGTAAAATTTAATTGGGCAATGTTGGCATTAGTGTAGAGTGTGTCCAATAGTAAATATCACATGTGAGAAGGAGAGGAACCAACAGAAAATGCAACATTGTTGTAGCCAGTGAAGACCATTAACCATTATATGTTGATATATTTATTGTGTTCCCTTTATTGTCACTATTTTTTGACTCTTAAAAAAAGGAGAAGTACAATTTAAATTTAGAAACAAGTATGATGATAATCTTAATTAGTATCTCTCACAATAGTTAACAGTGTTACTGATTATCTAAAATATACTACCTGCTTACAAGGAGCTTATAGTTTGTATAGTCTTGTTGCAGAGTTTAGTAATTAGATCCTAAAACTAATTAAGTGGAAACTACTAGCCTATTATTATGCACCGAAATGAGCAATAAAGTTCATCTGTGCTACAAGAATTCACATCGGAGGGGCGCCTGGGTGGCTCAGTCGTTAAGCGGCTGCCTTCGGCCCAGGTCAGATCCCAGGGGCCTGGGATCGAGCCCCACATCGGGCTCTCTGCTCTGCGGGAAGCCTGCTTCTCCCTCTACCATTCCCTCTGCTTGTGTTCCCTCTCTCACTGTGTTTCTCTCTGTCAAATAAATAAAAAATCTTTAAAAAAAAAAAAAAAAAAAAAAGAATTCACATCGGGTAGCCTCTACTAGTACATGGAAGGCTTCATAGTAGAGGGAGAGCTTTAGCTGTGTACGTATATGTGTGTATGTATATGTATATACATATATATGTATATATGTAAATATATATATACTATATATATATATATATATAAAAGCTGAGCGTTGAATGGAGGGAAAAGGGTCTTTTGGGGAGAAGGAAATATGGACTGTTGTGATGTGATATCAGAAAACAGAAAAGTAGTGAGAATGAAGAAAACTTTCAAACTGAAAGAAGGCGTGGCTACGGGAATGAAGTTGGTGTGCACAGGAAGTAATGAAATTAGAGATGAGATCCATGTTGGTGAAAATTAAGATATGAATTTGGAAAGGCAGATGGAATCCAGAATTTATTCTTTGTGGGTGATGAGAACATACAGTTGTACAACTGAGACTATTGGTCTGCTGACTAATTGAGCAAGCAAAAATAATGAAAGCAATGTTTTAGAAGTTGACCTGGCTATAATGTGCAGAGTGGTTTGAGAGGGATGAGTCTAGTCAGAGATGCCAGCTGGGAGAAAATTGCAGTCATTCAGATGTACAGCAATCAAAGCTCAAATGTAGTCATGACTGGAGATTGTTTTCTAAAGGAGGGGCTGGATATTTGAAAAACACATTAACAGCACTCTCCTTGTCTCTTCCCTAGCAGCCCTAACCCTACGCCCACTTAACCATCACTTTAACTAGAAAATATCTCCAAACTGTAGGGTCCTCCTGACCTTTTGGTTTGATTTTAGTGAAGTTGGTTACTACTTATAAGGCAGAACCAGATTGAAGAATGGACCCTCAGGATCACTCAAGCCTCTGACCAGTGAAGTCTTTCTTATATCCCTGAACAACATAATATGCTCTCAACGTTTGACTGCTCAGGGAATAAACTCAAGAGACACACAAACTCCTCTGGGTTCCTTTGTGAGTCTTGGATTTGCACAACTCTGCAGGAAATCTCAAATATCATAAAGTTCTGATCTGCTCAAGGGGGTTCAGGAGGAAGGTTCTTTTTTGTTTTGTTGTGGGGGTGGTGGTTTTGTTTTGTTTTGTTTTTTTTCCATCCATCTCTATGCTCTTCTTTCCCCCCACCCAGGGGGAAGGTTCTATATAGTTCCCAGCTCTCACTGCTGACTCCTAAATAGCAATAGAAACATTTATCTCCATTTTCCCCCTTCCTTCTTCAGTTCAACTAGATCAATACCAAAAGACTATGCTAGCAGAAATCTCAAGACCATTCCAAGCTTCGTCTTCACCCTGGATGCAGTCTCAGAGATCCCAAGGGTATTCTCTTACTTCGTTATGAGAAACAATGCTCATTAATGTGTCCTTTGCTGTGTGTCTAGTTCACCCATCACTATCAATCATGTTCTCAGTTGGCCTTTCTTTGGACAGTTCTGACGCTTCTTGAAGAGTAACAATTTGGCCAGTGCATCACATCTATATTCAACTTTCCATTGATCAAAAATTGTGTGTATGCATTGCTATGTTCTATTCTTAAAGTAAGTGCCCCATTTTATACTATAGTTATTTGACTATTCTCTTGCCTACTCAGAGCTCCTTTTAGATAAGGCCATGCCTTACTTTTCCACCTTTTGGGTTTAGCATGATGTATGCCCCATTGTAGACCACCAGTATACTTTCTTGATCACTCCAGATTTCATGCATTTTTTAAAGTAAACTCTATACCCAACGTGGGGCTTTAACTCACAACCCCAAGATTAAGGGTCTCATGCTCTACGGACGGAGCCACCCATGTGCCCCTGCCTTCATGTATTTTGAACAGGGACAACCATCCACGAAGTTTTGAGTCTCTAATGTGGAAAATACCTCCTGAGTATCAAACTCTCTTGCCTCCCCAGCCAGCTGTCCCAGATACATACTAGGCCTAATTTTTCCCAGCAGTTGGCATAGGGAATGCAAAATTGATGGCTCTGCTTGTCAAACCTGTCTGTCTGCACAGTGTAGAGTAGCACCATTTAGAGGAAGGGTGTTTAGAAAATTAAACAAGGACTGTCTGACTAGGAGACCTATCGGCCTGCAATGGAATGACAGGTTTCTGCCCACAAACTGGGGTTAAGACCTGAATATTGATGCTTCTTTTCACCCATTTGTGAGTAATGGGTCTCACCCCATTAGTGGGTGAATGTGTTACACCACTGGAAGTTGTTATGCATTCTCTGTAGGTCTGTATGAAGGAGCCGTAGATATACATAAATATGTACTTGCCGACAGATCTCTGTATTTATCTGCCTGTCAGTGGGAGCAGACAGGGCAAGCTCTTTGATGGGCAAGAACTGCAGGTCAAAGCTGTGTTCTTGCTCTTGCTGGTGCTGCTGCTGCTGCTGCTGTGGCTTTATCATCAGAGTCCCAAAGGAGGCTAGGGGCAGCTTGTCAGTTGTCATTCTAGCCCTAATCCAGGAAGCCAGCTCTGGTCACTGGCATAATTAAAGAGACCTTGCAAATGTTGACTGTCAATGTTGTTGTGGCTAGTGGAGACGGACTCTTAAAGCCATGGCCACCTACCGTCTATAATCTTTCAGTTGTGCCTCGAGAGTCCCTACCTCACGGCTACCTCTGGGCACTGTCTCTAACACTGTTCTGATACTGTCTTCTGATCCTTCTGGATTCTGACAGTCAGGTGCATTTCCTGCTGCAGGCTGTACCCCTCACTGTCTTTGAGCCTCTACCCCACTCAAGAGACACACCCTCTCACAGCTGAAAAAATTGTGTTTCAAGTTTCTAAGGGAAATAGTCTAAACTAGGTGCTTATTTTAGCCGCAGCCACAGCCCTACAAATACATACATCACCGAGCACGGTCTTGAGCATCTCAAGATGCAATATTAAGAAACAGAAAAATACTTTTTTCCTCCAAAGTCACAAAACAGTGGTTATGGCAAACTGAATTTATTATTACTTTGCATATAACTGAGGAAAATAAGCAGAGCAAACTTGTGTTTTTAATCTAGGCCCGTTTAGTTTAATTTGATAGTGGGAATTAATTGTGCAATTCTTAATATAACTACAGTACAACCACAATTAAAAGACATTCTTTACAGTCATTGCCCCTCCCTCTCATGCTTATGAGAGGGTGTGGACCGTTCTTTTCCCCAAAATTCAATTTTCCTCAAGATTGTGGAATTATTGCAAAAGAAGTGACAGGAGAATTTTTGTTTTTTGGTTGCTTTACTTGGTATCCATTTAATAAGAGTTGGACTGAAAGACACAAGGAAGGGAGTTCATCCTAGTGTTTTCTGACTGTGCCTTTTTCTAAAGGTAGTTGGAAGAGCAGAAGAGTTTTGTCTCAGTCAGAATTTGGAAGGAAAGAGAATAACTCATCAGAGAGAGGTGAGATGATGTGAAAGGGCTTATTTCTGAGAGTCAAAAAGGTGAAAGACAGATGTTTCACTGAGCAGGAGGGGTACTGGGCGCCAATGTGGAGGTTTCTATTCTGAGTTATTTTTGTTTGGTATGTTTTCTTCTTACTACTATTGTTAATGTGTCTGGGATGCAACAAAGCAGACTGATTTTTCTGAAGATCACCTCCAAAAGGATAGAAATTAGTAATTTGATCCACAAGATTGACAGACAATTGAACAACAAAAAAGAAACTCTGCTTACGATTAAGGATGTTTACTGAGCACAGGCTTTTTTTTTATTATTATTATTAATTAGAGATTGATATTTGGGAGTTAGAAGTTGATGCTTCAGTAGGAGTGAGCTAGTTAAGAACCCCACTTGGCTTTCTGCTATTGCCTAAAAGCCCTACAACTCAGTAAATATATCTAAAGCTATTGTAAAGGAACATTTGAGTTTGTAGTTTTGCTCTGAGAGCCTGCACCTGCTTAACATCTTGAAACACAATGATTCATTAGGAATGATGAATTTTTTAGCTGCTGTTGCAAAGGTTTCTCCAGGATAGTGTTTCTTATGTCCTTGATCTTAAGAATCATCAGGGTTACCTGTGAAGTATGCACATTTCTGGATCCCATCTCAGACAGAGAATCAGAAACTTCTATGGAATAGTCTCAGTAACTGTATCTGAAATAAGAAACCTAGTCGATCAGTATGGTCAGGGAAGTTTGGGAAACGCTACTCTAAGAGATTTTTTTAAAACACATGGAAAGAGGGTATGATGTATCAATTTATTTCATATAAAAGTGATCCCATATATACCTTTCTTTCGTGTTCTTCTCAGGAATTCAGAGGCATTTCAAGTGAGTTTTTCTGTAGACCAGGGTTTCTTTTGTTTTGTTTTGTTATAGCATCTCATATCTTTCCTTGTCCCTCCATATTAGTGACACTAACACTTTGTATTCCCCTCATATCTCTCCTTGTCCCTCCATATTAGTGACCCTAAGACTTTGTATTCCTCTCCTTTCTACTCCTCATCCCTACCTAATAAGTGGTCACCACGTAAAATAGAAGTTCCTAGCTTAGGAATTTGGAGTTTGAATTCTAGTTCTGGCTGAAACTCTGAGCTATGTGACCTTATACCTCCTCATCACTTAAGTGTTCACATTAGAACAATGATGAGGTTGCACAAAATGTTATTTGTGAACCATTACCAGCTCAACATTGTTATAAATATTAAATAACAACAAAGTTGTAACTATCTTTAGGGACCATAACCATAAATGATAATTTTTGTGCTTGATGGGAATGTGTGTTCAGGTTTAGACATGTGCATAAATCTTATTTCCAGGCTTTTTACCTATTTCTGAAACTAAGTTAAGTTATAGGTTAACATAATAAACTCGAGGTGCCTGGGTGGTTCAGTGGGTTAAGCATTTGACTCTTGGTGTCAGCTCAGGTGATGATCTCAGGATCTGGGATTGAGCCCTGCATCCAGCTCCCTGCTCAATGGGGAGTCTGCTTGTCTCCCTCTCTCTCTCTCTCTGCCCATGCACACACTCTCACGCTCTCTCGCTCTCTAAAATAAATAAATAAATCTTTTAAAAAATAAGATAATAAACTCTTTAGAAAACTTACATTCTGCTTCTGTTAGAAGCATCTTCCAGTGGGAATTATTAACAAGGGCTTGTCATATTGAAGCCACATGATGGTTGGTGATGTGTTAAAAGAGTAAGAGAATTAACTGACCCATTTAAAAAAAAAGAGTAAGAGAACTGAATGAATAGATGGATGGATGGATGGATGGATGGATGGATGGATGGATGGATGAATGAATGAATAAATGAATGAATGAAATGAGCGAACAACCTGGTGTGGGTACCTGTTCTGGGGGCTAACAACTTTCAAGTCTATGGAGGCAAGGAGAATTAGACCCTTCAACTAAATGTTGGAGGACTGGTAGTGAAAATAACTTTTAAATACAAATCCCATGGCTTGGGATTGTTACAAAGCTATATGAAAACTACATGGCTGGGTGCAGCTATAAAAATAAGAAAGAGAGAAAATGCCGCTCCAGAGTTTTGAAGGTGAAAACTCAGAAGTATAGTGGTAGAGGTTTACATTTCCTAAACTCCCTTGTCAGCTCAGCATGTCCTCAGTGTAAATACACATATGACAGTGGCCTATGCACTCATTCACACTTCAGAGAAGCCCTTGGTTTCCTTTTCTCCCTCCATTTTAGCAGTGGGCAGCCTGCAGCCTTTTGATGCAGCTGACTTTGTACATTACATGACTGAACTCAGCTATGCCAAACATCCTCGAGGAAGTTGACATTTGTGTACTTTGAAAGAAAAAAAAAGAAAAGTGAATCCCAACTGCTTCCTCCTGCCCTTTTGATTAAGAGAACGGTAAGTCAGCAGGAGAGGTGCTGCTTTTAACAAGCAGGGGTGTGCAGAACTGATTGGTATCTTTCTTTGAAAAAAAGTAGAAAAGATTGATGTTAAACAACACTAATCAGAGTTGATTACAGGGACTGAATGAATTCATTGATGGGAAAGAGCCATGGTTCCAGAGACAACAAAAGAGATTAGATAATAGTAAGGGGAATAGTATTTTGGAATTGTTCTGCTCCTCTCTGACACCCAGGAATCAGTTCCCCTAGCTCTTTAACCACTCTTTGGAATAGGCTTATCTATGCGCTGAGTGCTGTTCTCTGCTGGTAATGCTGTTCTCCCCAAGTTTTGCATGGCTGGCTCTTTCTCTTCATCCAGGTCAGCCCTCCCTGACCATCTTATCTGAAGTGGTGCTTCCATCCCAACCTTGATGGACCCTACCCACCTCTGGAACCTCATTGCCTGCTATTCCCAAGTATCACCTACTACTCTGTCAGGAACCACCTATGGTTCTCTAAGTGGATTAGATTCTACCTTTCTCTGTAATTTTAAAATTCTTTAATTTTATATTTTATATTTTTGCTCTTACCATTACCTGGTATTTCTTTCCATCCTCTCTAGTCTTTACCTGATCAATTCCTCCCATCCTACAAGTTTCAGCTCAGGCACCATCTCCTCTAAACTTTTTATTGAGCCTTCTCATTAAAGCTTAGGGTCCCATGCCTTGTTCTCACATAGCTATTTATGCTGAATTCAAGTGTAGCAGTTATCATCCTATGTCATAATTAGTTAGATTTTACTTTCCTTTCTTCCCAAAAGACTGAACTGTTTGAGGGCAGGGACTATGTTTATCTCTGTATCTTTAATGCTAGTAAAATCTCCAGAACATATTGGATGTTTATTAACAATCAATCAATCAATCAATCCTTTCTTCCTATGTTCCTCCATGTTTTATTTTTTTCTCCATGTTTTAAAATGATTGCCTGAAATAAATAACAACCCAGAGGAAGAAATTCTTACGCAGAATGGATAATTTATCAGTTATCTGTTTACCAAAAAAATAATGGGACAAAAGAAGTGGGGAATCAAATTTAGGAGCTTTTATAGCTTGTTCCAAATAACACTGACTGTAGATGAGGAAACCTCTGGGAAACATCTTATTGGACTAAGGCTATAATTTCTGACCAGTGAATAAATGTGTTGCTTATTATATAAAAATTAGGCTGCTGTTATTAAACTTATAATTAATTATAATATACTGTTTATATAGGCTTCTCCTTTAGGAACCCCCAAGTATTCAACATACATCATCAGCCTGATGCTGTATTCTGCCTCATGTTAATAATCTTATGAATACTGAATATACCACCTGAGTACCTGAGAATCTTGATAAATATTATCTAACAATGAATACATTATAATACTCATTATTTTTAATAATCTCATACATTTAAACTCCTACAGAAATGTGTTTTCTTCTTATACAGCAGCAGATGGGTAACCAGATTTCCATTCAACGCATGGAAAGTAGATCATACGGAGAATCACCCCAGCCTTTTTCTTTTTAAAGATTTATTTATTTATTTGAGAGAGAGGAGGGGAGAGTGCAAGCAGGGCGGAAGGCAGAGGGAGAGAATCTTCAAGCAGACTTCCCTCTGAGGACCAAGCATGATGCGGAGCTTAATCTCATGATCCATGACTCATGAGATCATGACCTGAGCCAGAACCAAAAGTCAGCCCCTTAACCAACTGAGCCCCCCATGCATCCCTCACCCTGGGCTTTAAAATGGAATTCATCCCAACAAGTTCATGATAGCAACATTTTATTTTTATTTTTATTTTAGTTAGCTAAACTAAATTTTAGTTAACATATAGTGTAATAAAAAAAACATATAGTGTAATATTGGTTTCAAGAGTAAAATTTAGTTATTCATCACTTATATACAATATTCAGTGCTCATCACAAGTGCCCTCTTTAATCCCCATCATTCATTTAGCCCATCTCCTGTCTACCTCCCCTCCAGAAATCCTCAGTTTCCCCTGTGTTCATCTGTTTTCTTTCTTAAATTCCACGTATGAGAGGAATGATATAGTATTTGTCTTTCTCTGGCTGACTTATTTCGCTTAGCATAATATATTCTAGCTCCTCCTACATTGTTGGAAATGGCAAGATCTCATTCTTTTTGATGGCTGAGTACATCTTCTTTATCCATTCATCAGTCAATGGACATTTGGGTTCTTTCCATAAATTGGCTATTGTTAACAATGCCATGATTTTATTTTATTTTAATAAAATATTTTAATATCATTTTAGATTTGACTAGTAACTCCATTGGGCCTAGAAAGAAGCAGCTATTTAATAACATCATAAGAATGCTATTGAGCTAGGGCGGGAAGAACCTGAAGCATTGTATGATTCAAGGTGATAGAGTCCCAAGGAAGCCAAACACTGGTTTACCACATCTGCTGAAATGTTGATTGTGCCAGTGGCTACAAGATGGGGGAGCTCAGGAGCCATTTATCATTGCCATGAAACTTTCATTTTCACTTTCATATAAGATTATTCTTGAATTGGTCCATCTCACATTTCTCAATGCAGTTCTTAATCTTACATTCTTCAGTGTATCTTGGAGATCTTTCCATATCAAACCAGGGAGAGCTACCTTAACTTTTTATTCAGCTGCACAGTATCCCATGACATAAATGTGTCATAGTTTATTCTACCAGTCCCTACATATAAACAGTTTTCATGAATTTAAACAATGCTCCAGTGAAAAACTTTGTACATTAATCATTTTGTAGATGTGCTGGTTTTCAGCAGAATAAATTCTCAGAAGTAAAATTGCTGGTTCAAAGAGTTACCTTCATCTTAAATTTTGCCAAATTTATTTCCAGAAGGGTCATATTAATGAGCAGTCCCACTGGTAATACGTGAAAATATCCCTTTACCCTCAGCCTCAAACAAAATAGTGTCTTTTTAGACTTTGGATTTTTGCCAATTGTATAGGTGAAAGATGATGTTTCACTATATGTTTAATTTGCATTTTCCTTATTCTGAGTGATTCTGATCATCTTTTAAATGTGTTTGATAATTTGAGTGTTTATTTTTCTATAATGTATCTGTTCATCTCCTTCTTTCTATTGGATTTTTGGTCTTTTTCTTATTGATTTCTTGCTATTTATACATTAAGAAGGTAATCCATTCATCTTTATGAATATTGCAAATTCTTTTATCTACATGAAAATATTGCAAATATCTTTCCTAGTTTACTTTTTAAAAAACTACTCTGGGGGCGCCTGGGTGGCTCAGTGGGTTAAAGCCTCTGCTCAGGTCATGATCTCAGGGTCCTGGGATCAAGCCCCACATCGGGCTCTCTGCTCAGCGAGGAGCCTGCTTCCTCCTCTCTCTGCCTGCCTCTTTGCCTACTTGTGATCTCTCTCCTCTCTGTCAAATAAATAAATAAAAATCTTAAAAATAAATAAATAAATAAATGAAAAATAAAAAACTACTCTGTTTATGGTACATATATTTTTGCCATACAGGATGGGTTTTTTTTAGTGCAATCTTTTCTATTATGGCTTCTTGATATTGAGTCATAGGTAAAAGTCCCTTCCCCATGCCAAGATTATGAAAAGATATACCAATGTTTTCTTTTAGTACTTTGATAGTTTGGAATTTTATATTGAAAAATATGATTTACTGAATGATATTTTTAATCCAGAAGATATTTTCAGGATAAGGGATGCTCTGAGGAAATAGAAGCCATAATATGTCCAGAGCTTACTGAGCTGTGGCTGATCTACTATCATTTGCATAGTATACTAAATCTCATTCCTTTCTGCCAGTAACTTACAATACAGTTATGATGAAAGAGCAATCTGTATTTTAAAATTAAACTTAAAAATGACCATGACCATGTTTAGCTTTTTGAAGTATTTACCTTTCTTCTTTCTATATTACTCTTTGTTTTATTTTTTATTTGTTTCATCATTTCTTTTTTTTGCAATAAGTGGTAATGTATTTTATTTTATTTTTAATTTTTTCCCCAAATATGTTTATTTTATTTTTTCAGTGTTACAAGATTAATTGTTCATCTACCACACCCAGTGCTCCATGCAATACGTGCCCTCCTCAATATCCACCACCAGGCTCGCCCAACCCCCCACCCCCACCCCTCCAAAACCCTCGGTTTGTTGCCAAGAGTCCACAGTCTCTCATGTTTCATTATTTCTTTGAGAAGGCTATCTACTACTAGTAGATGAGGCCTTAAACTAATGGCATTATTTATTGGTTTCAAATTCTAGTATATTATGCAATTCAGCACTAAACCTCTATTGCTTATAAAATACAAACTGGTATAAAATAGTGTATAGAACCTAGCCCTTGGAGTCAGAGGCCCTGAATTTGTTTGCTGTATCCCAGAGCATTTCTCTTTGCCATGATTTTCATCTGTATAAAATGGAAAGAATGAGATCATTATTTCAATAACAGTAAGAAAGTGAATAGGTGCATTTTAGAAGGTACTTTGAGTTTTATAGAAAATTAGTTCATGAAGTTATTAGTTGATGATATATTCAAATTATATGATATATGAATTTTTGGAGGGAAGCTTTAGGTAGAAACTCCGCCAAACTCCAGTTAATATTTGCTTACTGTCTTCTATATTTTGCTTTCATTTTCAAAAGTGGTCTTCCAACAAGTATCTGTTCTAGGTTCTGGGGTAAACAAATTAAACAAATACAAAAAATCAGTATTTTCAAAGTGCTAGTATTTGGAGGAGAAAGGCAGAAAATAAATAAATATACCCATAAAATATTAAGTATATTAGAATTCAGTAAGTGCAATAGTGAGCAATAAAGAGGGAAGGAGATGGGAAGTGCTGTGAAAGGGATATTTCTATGATGTCTAGAACCAAAGAAATCTATACACATTTAGCAGAGGACTTTAAAGGGTATTTCAGGGTTCCAAATACACTGAAATGACCCTTTGTATCAGAGAGAGAACCAGAACTAAAAATAGGTAAGTAACCAATTGTTAATGAACATATTGGCTCTATTCAAGGTCAAATGACAGCTTATGTCAAACTTTTCTACAAATATTTTACATGTACTCAGATACTCCTCTCTCTCATCTGAGCCAGACTCACCATCAGCCTTTAAGCAGCTCTTTAGGATGTGTTACTGAGAATGAAGGACCAATGCTGATGTGGTTAGGTGCTGATGAGATTCTTGTTTGTCATGTGATGTGATTAACCTCAATAGATGGAGCATGATAATCTCAGCTAGAGTAAGACTCATTAGATATGAGGTCCTTTTCTCTACCACTAATGTAGCTTCTCCCTATGAACTCCAAAATCTCAGAGGCTGTGACAGGTTATTCTCTACTGAAATTATGATGCTAATGGGTTGTTTACTGAACTTTCCTTAGATTTATATTCTTGACAGAGTAATGATCTTCGGTTGGCACTTAAGTTCCCTTTTTATCTAGTCCCAATTTATCTAAAAATTATCAATTTTATTTCTTGCTACTCCCCTTCACAAAGTAAATGATATGCTTTACCCAATGCATGATGACTTTTTGTTCATGTGGTTTATTCTGCTTGAAATGCTTTCTCTTTCCTTTCCATATTTTGAAATCCCATCTATTCTTCAATACTTCTGAATCTAGAATTTCCTTCCTTAGTAATTTCTTAAGGTCATGATTCATATGTATTTAATCTAGTTGGCTATTATTTATATATTTACCCATGTATCAGTCTGTTTATCAACCATCTATCATATGTCTATCTACTCATTATCCTAAGGTATTTGGTCTTTATTGTATAATGAATAAATGGATGAATGGTGAAGTAGGGATAAAGAACAGTTATGGAAATATGAATGAGTAGTAAAATAAAGGTGATCTTGAGTAGATCCTATAGTCTGCTTATGACAATATATTAAATGAAATATAAACGTACCTTGTTTGAATTGGTCTAGAACCTGGGAGGCTATCTGGTGGTTTCCCAGGCTGCTGTCATGTGTACAACAATCTAGAACAAGGTTTCCTCTTAGAATTTATAAGGAATACTTCTCACTGATGTGTCCAAGTTACTTCATAAGGATGTAGACTCTGCTAACCTCTCTCACTTGGTACTTGCTGGCATGCTAAGGTTGGATCTTGTTTCCTACCTGGGCTCTAAACATAAGAAAGCTAAAATATTTAATAAGGCTTTTGTGCTCCTGATTAGTTGAATCTAGTGTTTTCAAACATCACTGCTTTTCTCAAGATCTGAGCAACAGATGGTTTATTTTTAAAATTCCATTCTTTCTGAATATTTTCCACAAATAAAAGATGTCCTGAGAGAAGAAGAATTGAGGCATTAATTTAAGCATAAGTCCTAGTTCTTCATGAAAAAGCAAGCACCAAGATGCAGCTGGTTGTTAGAAAGAAGTGAATTGTGGGAGCATGTAGCTTGTCCTCAGTCAGTAACATAACACACTCATGTCTGATGAGACTAGAGAGAGAAAATAGCACTTGAAGCCCAGAGTCAGGTTTAGTTATGAGTTGAAGGTGAAGTCACTACTATTTAAAGTTTCATTTTATTTATAGGACTCATTAGTAAGTATAGGGTTTCGAAGAAAGTAGAAGACATGGTTCCTGACCCAGAAGCCTTTCAATATAATGAATGATGAATCTAATACAAGTATTATTACTACATATTACTGAAACTTTTGCAAAACATGCAAAGTAAGTAGGTTACTAATCAATTTATCTAATTGGAAATCTCAAATTAAAGGAATATTCTAACTATTTTATATCATATGTGGCATAGGGGTGTCAGATAAAGTATTATTGTTTCATAACAAATTCCACTGGACCTCATGACCAGCAAAAAGAAAAGAATGAGATCATCTCTGGGAACTAATGGAATAGATTTAGGAATTACCAGAACAAGGAGGCTGAAGAGAGAGAGACAAGAGGCTCTAGAAAGTCATGCCAACACACAGACTGCTTCCATTTTAACACTCATAGGGACAACCTTCACTGAACCCCTGCCTTACATCAAGTCTTTATCACAATCTGTTAGGAATCTTTTTCTATGGTTTTATAATGTAATTGCTCTGTGATTTGATAATAGAAGTTAAGCCTATATATTTCCATAATCACCTTCTCCAGAACTCATCCATTATGCAAAGGAGGGAAACATGTATAGCAATATTGGTAATGTTTTATTTTAGGTGTACTAAGTGCTTTCATGGATATTATCTCATTTGTTCCCCATAATAAATCTCTGAGATTGGTGCTATCCATTTTAGAGGTGAGGAAAATGGAGTCCTAAAGAAAGAAATTTTATATAACATTTTATTTGGAGTTCTGTCTCACACACATGCGTGCATGCACACACAAACATACACACACACAAAGCAAAAAAGAAAGCTCTGGGCATGGTTTGCACTTCTGAGTAAGAAGTCATGTAAACCTACTCTTAAAAATGATCTTAAGGGAGGTTTCAATCAGCCCGATGTAAATGTGAGTCTTATCTGCCTGTTAATGAATTTGTGACATTTGACAAGTTTTTCAACATTTCTAAGCCTGGGTTTCCTCATATATAAAATAATAAGAATAACAAGAACAACGATAGTGGTATTTTGAGAATTAAATAAAAATAGTGTAAGTAAACTCCGCAACCCATAAAACGTTAGCCATGATAAAAATAATTATCATTATTATCTTATTTTCAAGAACAGCAACAACAAAGGTGGGAAAATTCCTAAATTTGTTGAAAAGAGGATAAGGTACTTAAAAGATGAATGGTAACACCCTGTTTGCATGGAAAAGAGTGAATACCCTACCTCAGAAAATAATCTTCAACAAAAAAAGTACTGAAAGATGTGATAATCTGTAAGTCAATTACCTAAGAAATAATACCAAGTATATTCCCTCTCTATGTTCTTCTTTCAACTTCCTTAGCTTTGAAGAAATTCTAAGGCACAAGTACCTTGCAGGAAAGCATCTCTATATGTTTAGGAAAACAGAGTATTTCTGAGCCCTCCAGAAACGATTCTGGTGCAAACACTATAATAATTGTAGAGCATCATAAGGCTACTTTTGCTTCTAGCTCCATGGAAATCACAAGATCTCTATAATGAGATTCCAGATACTGTAGTGAAGTGGTGCAAGGATCATGCATTTCGGGGAGCAATGCCTGAAAGGAAGATCTGTCCAATTTTGAGAAGTGTCACAGATATCCTGTGCTGCTCCAACAGCATCCTAGCAATCAAAAACAGTGTACTGCTGGAGGGTGTCCAGAAAGGTATTTAGCAGAACAGCTCATTAGCTGTTTTGGGCCCCTCCACATAAAGAATGTAAATCTTTCTACTTTCCCCAAACTTGAAGGGATAAAAGACTTCACAAACAGGACCCAACCCACCAAAACTTCAACAGGGTCATCATTAAGCCAGATAATTACAAGGGTTTTTTTTTTAAGGCATTTTTTTTAGCGCTTTCAATTTTTTTATAACATGAATTACTTTTACATAACCTATTTTAGAGATGATTCATTTTAAAATATAAGTATTTTAATACAGAAGAAAAATAAAGAAAAAGATTCCTCGTAACTTTATCACTCAAATAGTCTTACTGGCATTATTTTTTAAGCATATAATTGGAAATTCAAACAGAATAGAAAAATATATATAATCAAAATTAAATATCTTCTTGTCCTCTAATCAAAAGCATCTTGTATATTCTTCACAAAAAAAATGTTTATGTATATGCCAGTATATATACACGTGTCTTCATTTTATTCATGCAAGAGGATTATTATGTGTGTCATATATCTTATCATATAACATATAAATCATATTCTTTTTTGGCTACTTCATAGTATTCCTTATAGGGGTGTACCACAGTTGTTTGACCAGTCACTGAATATTTGGTGAACACTATTACATTTATAATCAGAAAAATTTAACATTTTTTTATGTGTTTGCTAGACCTTGCCCTAAGGTCTTGCCCTAAGAGTAAACTAAAACCTTTCTATTTATTATATGGTCATAGGAGAAAAATCACTGTATGTGTATCTATGTATGTGTGTAACATATTAGAGATGATTGCCTTGATCTATAATTTTACAGTATAAAATGTCAGAATGGCCACAGGCAAAGTGGATAATGTTTCTTTGTAATCCTGGCTGAACTGTAGCCTCACATGGAAGTTGGCATACTTCTAGAGAGTTTTAATGCACTCACTGATTACAGTGGC
Source organism: Procyon lotor (assembly GCA_028646535.1). Lineage (NCBI taxonomy): Eukaryota > Metazoa > Chordata > Mammalia > Carnivora > Procyonidae > Procyon > Procyon lotor. Next base: position 134,260,404 of record CM053603.1, read on the forward strand.
TGGGATTTTACTGCAATTTCCATTGAGTTAAAACTCATTTTGTCTTTAAAACAAGTCTTTGGGCTTCTGCAAGATGGCAGTGTAGGAAGATCCTGAGCTCACTTCCTCCCATGGACACATCAAATCCACAATTTCATATGGATCATTTCCCCTTGAAAAATATCTGAAAATTGTATTAACTGTCCTCCACAACAAGGAATAAAAGACCACACAGAGATGGATAAGAGAGGCAGAGGCATAGTCTCACCAAAAACCCCCCTGCTGGTGTAGCAACCCAGAGTAGGAGGTGGGGAGTTGGGGGGAGAATCTCACCAGTCTGGCATTTCTCCTGGAGGAGTGAGGGCTTAGTACCCCACATCAGATGCATCAGATGCTGCAGTCCCTGGGATCTGTACCAGAGATATGAGCCACCAAAATTTCTGGCTTAGAAAACCAACAGGGCTGACCCTTTTAAAGAGTTCGCATGCTATGTAACTTGCCCTAAGATACAGAGGAAAAACAGCAGTTTGAAAAGCACCTGAACTATAAGTAAAAGACATTTATTTCTAATGTAAAATCCTAGGCTAGAGCAGCAGGGATCACTTGCAGTGGCCTATTGGAGTCCCTGGTAGATACTATTTTTACACTCTCCACCTACCGTGTGGCACAAGCAGGTGGGCTCAGACATGGCACCCTCTGATCATCTTGATAAGACAGGCAAGGCAAGTGGTCACAGCACTATTCTGCTGCCTTGCTGAATCAGGAGGGTGATGGTTGCAGTACTACCTCACTTCTAGGCTGGGACTGGCGAGCACAGTTGCATTATACTTTCAGCCTAAAGTCAGCACATAGACAAGACACTGTCCCACTGCATTCTTGAGACTGTGGGTGCACCCAGTCAAGACATTTACCTGCTGCCTTTCTGAAGCTGGCAAGTATGCCCTGCCCTTATACTTTCCAACTGCCTAACTAAAGCCAGTGGGTGTACCAGTCAACACAGGGGATGCCCATTGATGGCCTGGCCCTGGAGGCCAAGGGTGCTGGCATTCTTGAGCTCCATGGATTCAGAAAGACAGTTCTTGACAGTCCACCACCCCCAGGGCACTGAATAGATAGCAGACTAAAACACAGCCTCAGTCTTCCTGTGTAAAAGACCTATATACTTAGCGTGGAACTTCAGCCTAAGGGATAGGCTTTAGTTTTCCTCCACATCTAGAAACTAATATGGTGCTCCTAGAGAATGTAAGCAGGGAGGCACCATCCTTATACCCCTCTTGGCCTCACTAAAGATTGACAAGACTCCAGAAAGGAGCCTGTGCACTCATTTGGAGCCCCAATATTTGCAGCTGTTGCTCAGCAGACACCTCCAGAACTCCTGGTCTGGAGGCCAGCAGGGTTTATGATTACAGAGCCAAAGGACTGTACATGTTTATAAACTTTAAAAGCTACTGCCTGAGGGTCTGGCTTTCAATCATCCTGAAACTAGATGCTCAGTTAAATTCCTCTCCTTGGAACACTGACAGGTCTTGGCATTCCTTCAGTGATGAGGATATATCAAGAAAATCAAGTGGTTTAGATAATGACAAATGTTTAAAGGACAACCAAGGGCAACTAGGTTGTTCAACTAGGGCAAAGTTGAACAATAAAGTTTATTACCCACATAGACCACTCTTTAAGACTGAGGGAGATAGCTGTTTTGCCTTATACATAAAAACAAGCACAGAGTAGTCAAGCAAAATGAAGTAACAGAGAAAATGTTTCAGTGAAACAACAAGACAAAACCCCAGAAAAAGACCTTAATGATAGGTAGACAAGTAATCTACCTGATAAAGAATTGAAAGTAATGGTCATAAAGATACTAACCAAATGGGGAAAGAATGGATTAACATACTGAAAACTTCAACAAAGATATAAAAAATAGAAGAAAGTATCAAACAGAAGTCACAGAGCTCAAGAATACAATAGCTGCACTGAAAAATAGTCTATACGGATTCAACAGCAGACTGGATGAAACAGAAGACTGGATCAGCGACCTGGAAGGCAAAGCATGGAATCCCCCAAAAAGAGCAGCAAAAAGAAAAAAAAAAAAAGAAAAATTAAAGTAAGACAATTTAAGGGGCCTACAGGACAATATCAAGCAGAATAACATTTGCATTATAGAGGTCCCAGAAAGAGGAGAGAGAAGGGCAGAAAACTTATTTGAAGAAATAATTTTCCTAACCTAGAAAGAAACAGACATCCAAGTCTAGGAAGCCAGGGAGTTCAAATTAGATGAAACCAAAAAGATCCACACCAACACATTATAATTAAAATGTCAGAAGTTAATGATAGAGAGAGAATCTTAAAAGTAGCTAGAGAAAACAGTAACATACAAGGGAAACCCCATAAGTCTATCAGCTGATGTCTTAGAAATTTTGCACACCAGAAGATAGTGGAATAACATACTCTCAAAGTGCTGAAAGGAAAACACTTCCAACCAAGAATATTCTACCCAGCGTGGCTATCATTCAGATGCAAAAGAGAGGTAAAGAGACAAGCAAAAGCTAAAGGAGTTTGTCACTACTAAACTGGCCTTACTAGCAAGGTTAAAGGGACCTTAAGCTGCAAAGAAATGGCACTAAATAATAACAGAAAACCTATGAAAGTAAAAATCTCACTGGAAAAGACAAATAAATAGTAAAGCAGTGGATTAATCACTTACAAAGATACTATAAAAGTTAGAAGACAAAATAATAAAATTAAAACTATAGTAATTAGAGGAGATATAAATAAAAATATGTGAAATGTAACATCAAAAATATGAAATGGTGGGGAGTAAAAATAGAGAGCTTTGAAATGTGTTTAAACTTAAGTTGTTATCAACTTTAATAAACTGTTATACATATAAGTTGTTTCTGTAAGCTTCATGGTAACCACAAAGCAAAGACTTGTAGTAGGTACAAAAAGGATTATGAGAAAAGGATCTAAGCATATCACTAAAGAAAGTCATCAAATCACAAAGGAGGAGAGCAAGAGAAGAAGAAAGGAACTATAAGAAGAACATGAACTATAAAACAACCAGAAAACAATGAACAAAATGCCAATAAGGACATACCTATCAATAATTACTTTAAATGTAAATGGACTAAATTCTCCAATCAGAAGACAAAGAATGGATGAATGAATAAAAAAAAGAAGACCCATCTATATGCACCTACAAGAGACTCATTTCAGTGTAAAGAAACATGCAGAATAATAGTGAAGGGATGGGAAAAGATATTTCATGCAAATAAAAATAAAAAGAGAGTTAATGTATCTATACTCATATCAAACAGGGTGGACTTTAAAACAAAGACTGTAATCAAAGACAAAGAACGGTAAGTGATATATAATTATAAACAAAGAGGTCAACCGAGCTTATAAACCCATGCGAATGTATATATGAACCTAACATAGGAACAGCAAAATATATAAATCAAATATTAACAGACCTAAAGGGAGAATTTGTCAGTAATACAATAACAGTAGGGCACTTTAACACCCCCACCTACATCAATGAATAGATTATCCAGACAGAAAATCAATAGGGAAATATTGGTCTTAAACAATACATTAGACTGGATGGACTTAATAGGTATATACAGAACATTCTGTCTAAAAGCAGCAGAATACACATTCTTCTCAATTTCACATGAAACATTCTCTAGATCATATGTTAGGCCACAAAACAAGCCTCATTAAATTAAAGAAGATTGGAATCATGTGAGAAATCTTTTTGGACCACAACGACATCAATTACAAGAAAACTAAAGAAACTACAAGTACGTGGAGACTAAACAACATGGTACTAAACAACTACAACTATGGGGTCATAGAAGAAATCAAAGATTCCTAGAGACAAATGAAAACAGAAATACTGAATAGACATACTAAAATCTATGGTATGCAGCAAAAATGGTTCTGAGAGGGAAGTTCTTAACAACACTATCCTACTTCAATAAACAAGAAAAATTTTAAATAAATAGTTTTTCACACCTAAAGGAACTATAAAAAGAACAAATGAAGCCTAGAGTTAATAGAGGAAAGGAAATAATTGATTGGTTCATAAATAAATGAAATAAAGACTAAAAAGGCAATAGAAAAGAACACCCAAACTAAGATCTGGTTCTCTGAAAAGATAAGTTTGTCCCTTTTGTTAAAGATAAAGGGATCTTTAACAAAAGGGACAAACTTATCACTAGACTCACCAAGAAAAAGAGAGAGGGTACAAATAAATAAAGTCAAGTTCTAGAGGAGACATTACAACTGATACCACAGAAATACAAAGGATCATAAGACTACTATGAATAATTATAAGCCAACAATTTTTACAACCTAGGAGAAATGGATAAATTCCTGGAAACATAGTCTTCCCAGACTGAATCATGAAGAAGTAGAAAATCTGAATAGACTAATTACTAGTAAAGAGATTGAATTGGTAATAAAAAGCCTTTCAAAAAACAAAAGTTCAAGACCAGACAATTTCACTGGTCAATTCTATGAAACATTTGAGGAATTAATACCGATTTTTCTCAAACTCTCCCAAAAACAGAGAATAGGAGCAAACATTTCCAAACTCATTTTTTGAGTCCCCATTACCCTGAAACCAAAAGCAGACAGGGACTTCAAAAAGAAAAAGGAAAAGGAGAGAAGAGAACAAGGAAAAGGGAAAAGGAAAAGGAAGAAAGTTGAATATCCCTGATTAACAATAGATGCAGAAATCCTTAATAAAATATTAGCAAATCAAATTCAGTAGTGCATTAAAGGGATCATACATACATCATGATCAACTGGGATTTATTCCAAGGATACAGGGATGGTTCAATACCCACAAGTCAATCAACATAGTACAACACATGAACAAAATGAAGGATAAAAATCATTTGATCATCTCAGTACATGCAAAGATTGCATTTAACAAAATTCAACATTAATTTGTGATAAAAACCCTCTACAAAGTGGTTATAGACAGAACATACCTCAACATAATCAAAGACATATGACAAGCCCACAACTAATGTTATACTCAATGGTAAGAAGATAAAAAATTTCCTCTAATAACAGGAACAAGACAAAAATGCTTACCTTCCCTACTTTTATTGAATATACTATGGCACGTCCTAGCCAGAAAAATTAGGCAAGAAAAAGAAATAAAAGTTATCCAATTTAGAAAGGAAGACATAAAAGCGTCACTGTGCAAATTTCTATGGTATATATAGAAAACCCTAAAAACTGTACCAAAAAACAAAGAAACAAACAAACAAAAAAAACCTATGAGGCACCTGGGTGACTCAGTCAATTAAGCATCCAACTCTTGGTTTCAGCTCAGGTCATGGTCTCAGGATCATGAGATAAAGCCCCACATTGGGCTCAGTGCTCAGGGAGGAATCTACTTGGGATTCTTTACCCCTCCTTCTCCTTCCCCCTCTGGTCCTCCCCCTGCTTGTACTCTCTGTCTCTAAAGTAAATAAATAAATAAAATCTTTTTTAAAAAAGTATTAGAACTAGTGAATGAATTCAGTAAGGTTGCAGGATACAAAATCAATATACAAAACTGTTGCATTTCTATACACTAATAATGAAATACTAGAAACCAAAATCAAGAGAACAATACCATTCAAAATTTCATCAAAAGGAATAAGATACCTAGGAATAAATTTAACTAAGGAGATGAAAGACCTATACATTGAAAACTGTAGAACACTGATGAAAGAAATTGAAGGAGATACAAATAAATGGAAAGACATTCTGTGCTTATGGATTGAGAAAGTTAATATTGCTAAAATGTGCATACTACCCAAAGCAATCAACAGATTAAGTGCAATCCTTATTCAAATTTCCATGACTTTTTTCTTGTACAGAACTAGAACAAATAATTCTAAAATTCATATGGAACTGCAAAAGAACCTGAATAATCAAAGAAATCTTGAGAAAGAAGAACAAAGCTATATGATATTGGCATAAAAACAGACACATAAATCAATGAAACAGAATAGAGAGCCTAGAAATAAGCCCACATATATTTGGTCAATTAATCTACAATAAAGGAGGCAAGAATATATAACAGAGAAAAGACAGTTTGCTCAATAAATGATGTTGGGAAAACTCAATGGCTAATTACAAACAAATGAAACTGGACCATTATCTTACACTATATACAAAAGTTAAAATGGATTAAACACTTGAATCTAAGACCTGAAACCATAAAATTTCTAGAAGAAAACAGGCAGTAAGTTCCTTGACATTTGTCCTAGTGATGGTTCTGACTCAACATAGTACAAAGGCAAGGAGACAAATGGGACTATATCAAACTAAAAAGCTTTTACAGAGTGAAAGAAACCATCAACAATAAAAGGCAACTTACTGAATGGGAGATGTATGCAACCATATGTCCGATAAGGGATTGGTATCCAAAATATATAAAGAACTCATTCATCTCAATAACAATAAAGTAAAAAATACAATTTAAAAGTGGTCAGAGGACCTAAATAAATATTTTCCAATGTATATATACAGATAGACAATAGGTGCATGAAAAGATACTCATTATCATTAATCATCAGGGAGATACAAATCAAAACCACAAGATATCACCTTACATCTGAATGGTAATTATAAAAAGGATAAGAAATAACAAGTGTCAGCTAGGATATGGAGAAAAACGAACCTTTGTGCAATGTTGGTGGGAATGTAAATTGGTACAGCCACTATGAAAAACAGTATGAAGGTTCCTCAAAAAATTAAAATTAGAGTTACCATATGACCTAGCAGTTTCACCACTATCTATCTGAAGTATGTATCTGAAGAAAACAAAAACACTAACACAAAAAGATGTAAGCACCATTATGTTTATTGCAGCAGTATTTACAATAGCTGAATATGGAAGTAACTTGTATCCATCCATAGATAAATGATTAAGGGGATGTGGTTTGGATACATGATGGAATACTACTTGGACATAAAAAATAAAATCTTACCATTTGCAGCAACATGGATGGACCTTGAGGGTATTATAAATGATTAAGGAGATGTGGTTTGGATACATGATAGAATACTACTTGGACATAAAAAATAAAATCTTACCATTTGCAGCAGCATGGATGGACCTCGAGGGTATTATGACAAGTTAAATAAGTCAGCCAGATAAAGATAGATATCAAATGATTTCTCTTGTATGTAGAATCTAAAAAGAAAAACAAACTAAACAAAACTCTGATTCATAGATACAGAGCACAGGTTGGTGGTTGCCGGAAGCTGTGGGTGAAGGAGATCAAGAAGTACAAACTTCTAGTTATAAATTAAATGGCATGGGGATATAATGTAAAGCATAGAAAATAGTCAATAATATTGTGTTAATTTTGTATGGTGACAGATGGTAACTAGACTTATTGTGGTGAACATTTCTGATGAATACAGATGTCAAATCACCATGTTGTACACCTAAAATTAATATAATAATGTATTCCAGTTGTATCTCAAAAAAAAAAGTCTCTAAAAACAAAATAATTTTATTCCCATGGCAGGAAGTCTAATTCCTTTCATTTTATCTCCTAACATAAACAAAGAAAACTACTAAGAAATCATTAAAAAGTTGATGCAAAAACAAAACCCCTTTTGAATATATGAGCTACATCACTTTATTCTCCAAGTACTTGCTAAGGTCCCAGGTACCCAAGACAGAGCCAGGTGTAGGAAAATAATTCATACCAAGACTTATTGTAATGCTAGTAAAAAGGCAATTGCGGCTATTTGAAACCATATTGCTGCAGGTTGAAAAAAATTAACCTGTGTGCTTTTGAATAGAAGTAAGAATTTTGTTTGTGGGTATTGGCATGATTGCTCTATGTAAAATGTGGCATTGCACAACTCTAATACAGAAAAGAAAATGTGCAAGCAAGCCATATTCTAACCTTGAATATGTGGTTGCTTTTAATGACACCGTGCATCAAGGTCAAGAGAAGTTGCCCTCAGCAGATGGAAGACTTTCCAAACTGAAAAAGATTCATTTACATTTAAAATATATTGCATTTCACATGATTTCTGAGGAATACTTGGTTGTTCTAGTTATAGCCAGCCATGGTTCATTTCTGTAATCATGTGTCAAGTAAATGACTCACCTCACATGCTTTCCTGGGAGGTGTTTTCTGTGGAAAAGGCCGGGAGAAAGAGGTGGAGGAAGGTATTCCTTCATATCTTGTTACAAACCCACTAGGTGTCACTGCTTTCAGTGGGACTCAGGAAAGGAAACTGTCAGAGGACACGTCTGTGTCTTGGCAAAAAATAGACTACATAGGACTTTGACTTTAACCTCTAAAATTCTAGGAGAAGTGCTTAGGAGACTTTCTCGTGTTTATTTGTGCCTGCGGTTCCATTATTTTGAATTTTTCCTAAGATTGAGTTTTTTAGTATTTATATTTTAATCTTATTTTGTTCAGAAATAGTTTGTTGAAGCTATTCTAAAACAAGTATCCACCTTAACTTTTTAAATACACAAAGAAATTATTAAAGGCGTTTGAGTGCTTTGGTAATACAGAACGGATTCAGAAGGTTTGATCTCACAACGTTTGCACGACACTTCAGAGATGAGATGCCACAGGCTTTCATGCCAGTGGTATGGGAGCGATTTTCTTCTTTCTTCTCCTTATCCTGCCTCTCATTCTGTGTTCTTTTTCTCTTCTTGCTCTTCCTTTCTCTCTCCCAGTTTCATGAAAATTCATTTATCTGTGACATTTAAAGACTCTGTCTAAGAGGTGTCTAGAGCTGTGGCTGGCTGTGTACATCAATAGTTTCTTGGAACCTGGCACTCTGTCAATATTTGGGGGCCTCAGTAACCACACTTAAATGCACTGCCTGCCAGCCATCACTCTCTTGGTGTCTCAGTAACGAGTCCGAATGAATGGATATTAGCATGTCAACTTCTTTTACAACTGGCAAGACTTTGTTGACAGTATACGGACATCTTGCATTTGCCTGCTGCACCTCTGTGTTTGTGTGCTTCTTTTATATGATGTCATTTTCATCTCCGCGTACAAAAATAGGAATCTCTAAAACATACTATTAAGAAAGTGAAATAAATGGAATCATTGTACAATCTTGATTTGGTGGGTTTTATAGGATATAGCTATATGCATAGGCAACACAGTCTTCATTATATTCTAGGTATTTCTTTCTTGCTTGGGTTATATTTGGACCAGAATTTTTCTTGCTATTTTGTAGTAGAAATATATATATTGAAATTTTATAGGTGAAGTCTCCATAGTTTATGTATGAGCCTTTTGTGATAGAGATTAACTACATAAAGAATAAGTATATTAATACGTTGGAGAGAGAAGATTATTCTCTGAAACAAAAACAATTTTTATTTTCAAACATTTCTCAGTTATCCTTTCTACTCGTCAGTGAAATGGCCCATTTAGAAATTAAATCATTAAAGCATTATTATGTCAATTTTCCCATGAACTGCCCTAGATATTGGCCTTTCTATCTGTTTGTAAGAGAGACCAATAGCAGGGCAACATTTTAGTTTATGGAAATATTGTGTACTCTCAACGCATGTGTAATCATGACAGTATCCTATAGTGAGAATATGTCAGAAATCTGTAGCTTAAAGAAAGAAACATGGAAGATGAGAGCTTACCAGCAACCAGTCTTACCTTGAAGATCTGCATCCAACCTAGGGTAAATACAGCAGGATTTGCAAGCTTTAGGTCATGCTCAGATTAAATAATCCAGGTTTCCTATATTCAAGAGACTATTCTGCAACTATTAATGCCTCTGAATGGAATTATTAACTGCTGCTTCCTTGGACTCATTGGACCAGTAATAATTCCCAAGTTGAATGAATTCACCCAAGCTTCGTTTCATTCATGGACCTTTCCCATTCTGGATTTTCAGTTTAGGTCCCTAACATATAAGTACTTGTTTTCATATAGGATCCTCTATATACCATGGCAAATTTTCTTGTTAGGACTGAAAAAAAAGTACCTAAGGAACAGTATTAATGCAATTTCGGTACAACTGAACACAAATTGAGGACTTCTAGGGCCTTTAGTTACATTTCAGAAAAGGAAATACACATATTTATTTGCTTTATAATTATGAATCACATGTAAGGCTAAAAGTTTGCTTGATCAGCTGCAAATGCTGCCTCCTGATTTTATGTCATAATATGTAAATCATTGTCTAAGTCCAATCAGTCATCATCTTTGATAGGATGAAGTCCTCTTGGGAGTGTCATATTAAACTAGACAGCATAAAAAATAAATAAATAAATAAATAAATAAATAAATAAATAAATAAATAAATAAACTAGACAGCATAGATGAACAAAGAAGTGTCACAAGGACTCTAACTACCAAAAGTCATCTGACAGTATAAGCACAGGTCTTGAATTCAAAAAAGAAAAAATAGGCACAAGGATTGAAAGAACAGGAAAAAGAAAAGCATACGTATATATGGATTTGTGATATGGCCTGCATCAAGGAATTTAGTATTTTTCTTCATAATTCGTTTACCAAAAAAAATAACGTGTATGGATCCTAATAAAGAAAAAAAAACATGCTCTCCTGCCTTTGTTTATACTTAGATTGTTTTTGTCGTTTCACAGAAGAGGGGGAATATCCAATATATGCCAATAATCAAAAGATTTTTAAACTACCAAAACTTCAAGATTTAATAGAGAACATTTTCAGCACCTTCCATGAAGGAATCAGAAACATATCTGTTACTATCAGTAAGACTTGTCTGCTAGGTTAAGAACTTAACCTCCTCTTGCCGTGGATTCAAAATTTTATAAATATACATTATATCTGTTCTTTATTATATGCTTTTTTTTAATGTTAGACACTAATCCTTTCTGGGGCAGAGGAAGAAACCAGAATAAGATGAGAACATAGAATCATCCTGCAGAATTTATAGCTAAGGACAGAAGGAATTTTGTTTTCTTTTGGATCACTTTAGACACACTTTGGAACTGTAGTTGAAATTTGATGGGCTGCAATTTAACCATCTCTTTCCATTAATACTAAAATGTTCTCTTAACTAAAGCAGGAAAGATTTGGATTCCTCTTCCTTAGAAATCCTAGCAACTTCTCCAGCTCTTTCTTCGCTGGTATATATTTTGTGTCCTGATCACAGAATGAAGTGACAGAAATGAAGACAGTGGAACGGAAGTACTTAGGAAATACCTCTGATCCCACCTCAGCAGGGAAGGCACATAAATTGACTCTTTAGCATTGGCTACCCCTGGCAGAAAAGAAGTAGCTGCCTGACTGGATGGCTAATAAGCAACAGAACACTTGATGGGGTTGTTTACAAGGTCTATCTTAACATAAAGTGAAATATACTATTGTTATGGAGATGAGGTATGTTGGAGAAGAGGTATGTTGAGATATTACTCAAAGAGAGACCCACAATCCCCACCTCAAATGGCACAAGATGTAAATGGCCTATCTAGTTTTGGTTTTGTTACGACCCTGTCTCAGGGACATCATTACTCAGAAATCTGTCTCCCTCTATTTTTTAGCCAATAAATTGTTATTCTTATTCTTAGTATATGAATGATTGAATGATTTCTATAATGATTACTACCTTCCTAAAAGTCTATTTGCCAACTTTCAATTTAAAAAGACCAAGTAAGAAGTGTTATTATTACTAAACCAGTGCTTTTTGAGACTCAACTCCAGATCTAGTGTAAAGAAAAAGCGAATACTGAATTTTGGATGTGCACACAACAGAATGGGGACCATTGCCTTTGTTCTTTTTGGGAAAAAAATGAGCTTGTGAAATATCTATATGCTTTTCTGTAATCAAAGCCCTCTTTTCCCCAATAATTACCAAGTATATATTTTCAGTTTCTACTCATAAATAGTGACTTAAAAGCTACCTGCTTGACTAGCAGTCATGGATCCAGTGACCATTTATGTGTCCAGAAGTAATGAATGTTTGGTTTTGTACGTGACTCTCCCAGAATTATATGCTGGGAATAGACTAAATTAGGGCTTTGATTAACAGATTAAATTAATTATAACCGGTATAAGAATAGATTATGCTGCTAGAAAGTATACACCATAGACTTTTATAGAATAAAATTATATAAAAACAATAGGCTCATCAAAAATTGAGAATAGGTTGGATAAAAGAATACGTAGGACTAAGTATTTTAGAGGAAGATTCTCTTTAATCTTTTTCTAGATCTTAGAAATTTAATAAATGAGCTGCTTATTAAAGACATTGTTATATTTTTATTTAATGTAACTTAAAAACAAGATCAATTTAGAAATTCAAACTATTGGCCAGAAGTGGTACTCTATGGCCAATCACCCAGGAAGGCTGCTGTTATGCTCTAGCTCAGCTTGTGGGTGATGATACTTTCACATCTACCTTCGTTGTCTCTTCTCTGCCAAAATGAAACTCACTGTTTGGGAAACTGGACCTGAAAACAACCATTTTAATACTTCTATCTGCAAGTTATTGACATGGAATCTAACTTCCGTGCAGAGAAATATTCCAGGTAAACCCTGGTAAACTGATTTGCCAGTCATCTGACAATGCTAGGACACTAGGTAATAACCAACACAATGCCATCCTAATATGTTTTCTTTTTTGGCCCAATGAGAGTTCTGGCAAAGCTAGAGTTATGATCTCGCTCCACTTAACTAGCAGAGCTTTAAATTCTGTCTCAAATGACAAACAAATTTCTAATCTATTTATTTGATGCTAAGCACTTTAGAATTCTAAGGAAATGTTTATTAGGGGACCAGTCAATATGGAAAAATGTAGAAATGGTATGCCATTGCCTGGATTCTGGTCTTTGATTACCTTGATTATCTAGACACTTGGTTTCCAATATGAACAAACTCAATGCGGTCTAAATTATCGGCAGCAGCATTTAAATATGTCAAAACAAAATCTATTTTAACTTAAAATTATATTTTAAGAAGAAGTAAGAAGGGAAAAATGTTGCAAAATCACATTAAGAACAGGACACCAGAGATTCTAAATGGTTGTAAATCACTATTTTAGATGTTGAGGACAGAGAATACATGCTTTCAAAATACAGTGCTTTTATGCACAGTGGCCAAATAGCAATAATTTGAGACCTCAGAGAAAGGACAATCATTTGAAATAGACACTCAGTAAAATAGTAAATAAATAGAATGTCATTAAATCATGTTTAACGTTAGCATTCTTCACAGGAGGGAAAGCAAACCTCCCAAGTGGCCGTTCATTCCACTACTCCGTCACCACATATAACTATATGTAGAGAGAGAATTTCATAACTGTTCTAGCTATAACTAGATGTCATAACTATGTTACTAGCTGGTGAACTAATACCACACACCTAAACATACATATCCATGTTGCTTACTTTTTGTGGGACATTTTTCTCTCTCCACAAACTAAAGAGTCTGCAAGGGAAGGCATATTACCGTGTTTCTTCTGAATCTTCTTGTAAGTTTTGTATTTTCCATTACCTATGATGGTTTGGTAAATGTCGCTGATGGACTGAAAACAAAGAATGACTAGCTCTGTGGACAAAATAGCATCTAGAAGTAGAACGTAGAAAGTTAATCAAGAATGTGAATGGTAAAAAAGAAATTTAAAAATAGTAGTAATAGTGAAATGTGTAAGAAACATGCAGAATATAGACATTTCTACTATTTCCTCTGAGCATAGATCAGACACTTAATCATGTTTGTTCTGCATTCACTAAAATTTGAATGAGCATCTTAAAGAGAAAGAGTTATAAAGCCCCTCCCAATAAATTTAAATTTAACATTTTGAGAAAGAAGTTCTTTAAGGAAAATTCAAAGACATTGAGACTTTTTTATTCATCCTAAAAAGAGGAAGGTTGAGATACTGAGCTAATGCCAGTTTTTAAGCAAGTTAAGGGAAATAAAAATGAGACTTTCTCTCTTTTCTTCACTGAGGACTCATAGTAATAAAATATGCTTATCTTGCTATAGAAAATCTATAGGTTTGATAATGAGATAGGTTCTTGATAATGAGGACTCTGAATACTGAAAGGGAAGTTGTGGGACTGTCTGCTTTGAAGCTCTTCTTCTTAAACCAGATAGATTCACATCTTCCTGGAATAATCTACGTGTGTCAGGGAGAAGAAAAGGAATGATTTCTCTAGGTGGTTCACATTTTTCAGGAGTTTTTTCTCCCTCTCTCTCTCTTTTAGAGAGAGATAGTTTAATGCAGGCTCCACACTAGGGGTAGCTTGATCTCATAACCCTGAGATCATGACCTGAGCCAAAATCAAGAGTCAGGAGCTTACCCGACTGAGCCACCCAGGTGCCCCAACTTCTCTCTCTTTTTCAAAGTCAGTTGCTCAGAGGTGAAAACTGCTGGAAGCTACAGGGATGTTTAAATGTGCTTGGCATATATGAATGCAATAGCAGTGCCACCAAGGTTTTAGTGGACAATTCTCAGGAATCACAGGATGTTACCCTTTGTTACATATGGTCACATGTGTAGCCATCACACTATTTCCTGTAACACCTAATTTACTACAAACTTGGAACTGTGGGTACAGCTGCTGAAAAAAAAATTTTCTTGGGAACAAAGGGATTAGAGCATATTGTTCAGTGTTCTGTATAAAGTTATTAACTTTTAGTGGAAAAGTTATCACATTTCACCCTCTGCTTGTTGCTGTCAGTTCTCAAAGTCAAACCCACTACCATTAAACTTACACCGTTCCCTTCCTGCTATACTAAGTGAAATGTTTTTTATTTATCCTCCAAAACATGAAGCCAATAAGTGCTGGTGGTGTTTGCTACCAAAAAAGGCAGAGACCCTTGCCTTTTTTAGGGAAAAGACACCCTCAACTATAAAAAAGGAAAAGAATCTGCCACACTCTTTCTACTTGCCTAGCACTCATCTAAGAACTGAGGGTACACGGGTAAATAAGTTTCCATCAGTAAAGACTGCTCACAGACTAGTGAGAGAAACAAACATGTAAATAGGTAACTCTGATACAAAGAGGTATGTATTGGAGTAAAGGCATGTGGAGGTACTGTATAGATTTGCCTGGGACAATTCTGGCTTGTGACTATGATCTTGATATAATTATTCACAGGGGCCTTTCACAAAATATGTCCTGGTTGGACAATAAATTATATGGTTACCTATAAATAGCTAAAACCGTCAAATCTGCCCGAGGTTGTCTAGCAAGATTTTCCACAGATTAGGACAGAAAATCAAAGAGATTAAGAATTCTTTGCCACACATGTTGTCTACATCCAAATGGAAATGAAAAACTTAGTAGACTGACTGACTTTCATTTCTTCCAGCATTGTCAGTGGGAATTTAACTCATGTGGGGTGAGGAGAGGAGGACAAAGCAGGACAATCTAAACCCACTTACTGGTATATGGTATGCACAAGGGGTGTCTTTAAATGAGCCATTAAATTATGGATCCCATGAAGCTCTCAGGATTGAAAGGTGGTGTGAGAAAAAACTAGAAGCCAGGGAGGGAATTTTAGAAAGACAGCTTAAGGTTCAACATAAGAAAACTTATTTGGTGCCGTATTTTGTACAGAAGGGTTCTAAAGCAGCACTGGATTGCCTGTGAGGCTGAGAGCCCTATGCCCCTATTGATGTGCAGCAAAGGCTGAATGGTCACCATGAGCAAACTCAGGCACTAGGTGGAAACTCAGGGTTTCAGGGAACTTTAGGGTTCCATACACATTGCTGATCCTATTATTGTACATTATGCAAGGGGTCTTTTTGAGTAGCTTTTAAGTAAGAATCCTATGCTTGGGAAAATACCTAGAAGCTGAAACAACAAGGTAGAAATATCATAAAAAACAAACAGAACAAACTAACAAAACACAGTTTGTGTGAGCTAAGTGCTCTTATGACCCACTCTGAACACACACTAAAAAGAGACCAGGGAATGTTAATACAGATCTCACTCAGCTTATTCTTTGCCACTCTTACAAGCAAAGCAGCTTTTAGACACATAATGTTCAGAAGACACACCTTCCTCAGAGGTCCCTACCTCTTGGACACATACTCACTTGAAGACCAAGTTACCAAGAAATCTCTCACTCACCAGTTTGATTTGCATAGTTCCCAGTTGCATAGGAATGGGACCCGTGGCAAAGCATTCATTAAAGAGAAACAAAGCAGAAGACTGAACAAAGGATACGTTCTGTGCAAAGTTTGAAGTTCATACTGTCTCAGCGATCTTTGTCATGGTAAGAAAGATGTCCACCCCTACTCCACCTAAAAAGAATAGCAGAAAGTGACAAAAGGAGGCTCCCTGGAGGAGTAGGGGGACTAAAGACTATACACATGAAGAGAGAGAAAGGGGTTGGCATGGACACAGGAGATGTGGCCAAACACCCTGCATTCACAGCAGAGATAGGTGACTAGGTTGGAATCACTGTCACCTCTTCCCCAGGGTATGCAAGTAGGAATAGGTAGGGCTAGGGCAAAAGGAATGACATCTTCACGAGGCTCAGCTTTCCCAGGGGCCTAAGAAAGGTAGCAATACAGCTAGAGCCAAAATATTCTCACTGGTCCTTTTATATGAAATCTTGAATATCTGCATTTACAGATTAAAATGTTTTCCAGTACACCAGAGAGTGAAAAGTCTTCTGAAGGCCATGAAAACGACTTTAGTTCTCCAGTGGTTAAGAGTGTAAGGGCTTGGGGCACCTGGGTGGCTCAGTGGGATAAGCCTCTGCCTTTGGCTCAGGTCATGATCTCAGGGTCCTGGGATCGAGCCCTGCATCAGGCTCTCTGCTCAGCAGGAAGCCTACTTCCCCCTCTCTCTGCCTGCCTCTCTGCCTACTTGTGATCTCTCTGTCAAATAAATAAATAAAGTTTTAAAAAAATGAATTAAAAAAAGAGTGTAAGGGCTTACGAGTGAGGAAAGCTAGTTTCAACTCTTGGCTACTTAACAGATTGATGGTAACGTATTTATATTTCTCTAGGTTTTAATTCCCACATGTTAAAAAAATGATAATGCATACACCATTGAGCTCATGTAAAGGCTGTATTACGCATGTAAATTGTGTAACACAGGTAGTGTGTGGCAAAAATTACTGACAATAAAATTTTTATTCAGTGAGGACTGTTATGTCTTTCCGTAACATTGTCTGTCACCCATACCAAGCTCTGCCTTCCTTTTACGTCATTACTTTCTGTCTGGTCCTTGATATTCCACACTGTTTCAGCTTTGACCTACTTCCCCAGTTACTGTGGTATCTCTCTTCAAAACTTCATGTTTCTGTGTTCTTTGAAAGGTCTACCTGTAATTATTTGTAAATTCAGTACTAACAGTGTGCAAATATTCTAAATCATAAAAAAAAAAAAGATGGCTTTTAGGAAATACTGTTCTTGTCCTTGAGCACTGAAGGTACTCTTCATCTCTGATAATATTGACCCTGAGCCCAGTTCACGTTGAGTGAAAATATTATTATTTTATCCCCTCTTCCCAGGAGGTTAAAATGACTCACCAAAAGTCACTCAGTGATTTCAGATGACGAATCAAATGAATCAGTCTTGAAATCTTGACGTAAAATATGCCAGGGTCTCCATTTACTGAGAAAAAGTCAGCTTAGAGAAGATGATCCCCAGTAAATTTTATATTATGATATTACTTTTTTTTTTACCACATGCTTAAAATGTTTTTTTGGGTTTGGATTGACCCTCTGATTACCCATAGAATACAAGGAGAAAGCTGTGTAAGTTTCCTTCTCAACAGTTAAAGCAGTCCTTGTCACCAAAACTATCATATGTTAGATCACATGTCAGTGTCTGTGACATAGTCAGGCCTTGGCTTCTCAGGATCCACTCATTACAAGTGAATTTATGTGCCTTGAAGCATATGGCCTTGATATATGATCCCGGAGCAAAAGAGCAAGGTATTTCAAGCTGGCCGCAATTTTATTGACTCTCACAGTCTTGCTTTGTAGTCATTCCAATAAACTAGATGAGAAATTTCTGATGCTCCAAGCTATCCAGTCTGCAGGACTCCATTTCATGATTCAGAGTCCAACTAAACAACTCAAGAGTGCTTTTGTGTGACACTGTGACCACAGGAATAAATAATTGCTTAGTAATTCTCTTTGAGGCAGAAAATTCTAAACATGGAGGAACCATTTCCCCTTAATGGGAGCCAGAAATCCTGTAAGTGCTTGAAATGGCATTCACAAGTCTGAATGGTAAACAGATAAAAACAGGAGCGCACCAGTTGCACAAATGACTTGCTTGTCACAAACTTGTCATTGCAGTAATCTAACATTTCTTTCACAGAGCCCGATGGAAAGGATGGAACAAACAGGCCCTGCTGACGTTTTGGCTCTGCTAAGCCTTCCTCGGAGCTAAAGCATCTGCAGCATCTTCCTGTTCTAGACCCTTTATCTGCTGAAGTTAGCTGATACTGTACATGTCAAAGAAATGTTTGACTATTGAATTAACAAGTTGATGACAAGCAAGTTATTCCTGAAACTGAAATACTGCTGCTTTTAGCGGGCTGCCATCTTGACCTTCATCTTCTCCTACAGAAGAACCCTAACAGAACAGAGCATCAGGGAGATACCAGTATTGCTGCCCTAGGCTGTACAGATAAACAGGGACCACCTGTTTGAAACTTAGGCGCTATGGTATAGGGGACACACCAGGCGATTCCATTTGGGTTATGGATAGGATTTCCCAGTAAAACATAAACGTTGTAAACACATTCCACTGTCCCAAGGATTCTCTTTCTGGAATAAAGGAAGCTGCACAGAAATTCATTTCCTGCTGCACCTCCTCCATTCCCCACACACATGGGGGGACCCATATATACTTTATAAAATGTTAATTACTGGGAAAGTTAATGAAAAGTGTATACCAGCTTCAACCTCGTTTTTGCCAGTTCTTGGGGTTCCTCCCATTTGTGGCCTCTCTCCTAACCTCCTCCTCATTCAGGATAGCATCTGGAGCTCTCTATGCCTAGTCAGCGCCATGCTCTTATCCCCAAAAAGTCAGGTAGGCCCATTAGCCTCCTCACAGAAACCTTTGATGGCCTTCTCTAAGACACCACCACTTCATCTCCAACCGCAGCTGCCAGCAGGGAGTGCTCATACGCTGTGTAACTTCCAATTCCTGCCTTGCTGTTTGAGTAGCCCTCCTTCCTTGGAGGACCCACCCTTGGTCTTCCTGGAGTGTGCAGTGTGGTGGGTCCCAGGCTTATCCGCATGCAGAGCTGAGCTGGAGCCTGTAATGGGAGCCTGGCCTATTGGGCCCGATTATTCTGCTCTGGGTGTATCAGCTCTGGGAACAATGGAGTCTTTGCCCTAAGACTTTGGCCTTTTCATAAAGCTGAGTGTCTCTTACTCATCAAGGTGTCAGGTGCCCTGTGTTTTGTTTTTTTTTTAGACCCTCGGTTAAAGGTGCATTGATATTGTCCTGTCTGGTTTAAATATAGACGAGAAAACATTGCATCCTCAGACTTATTTTCTGCTGTTGCCTCAGGTGCTTTCATTTTTAAAAGTCTTGTGTAAAAATCGTTATCATCATTTAGCCATGAGAACCCATATTTCTTGCTGAAGTAGTGATGGGACTTACCTTGCTTTTAGATTTGGCGAACTGACCACACACAGTACTGTCTCCCAGATTAAATGTTCTACTCCCATCCCAAATATCTCACACTGTAATCTATACCTCCGCTTTGTTACCTCAGAAGACAGGTGGGAAGGATATGAGAGAGGGTCCTCTGTTTTCCACAGTTAAGGATATTACCCCTGGAAAAGGAGATGAAGGTAGTTTGAGGCAGGGCACTTATATTTTCTGTGAACTATTTGAATTTTAAATGGAGTTCTAGTGACTTTTTCTTTCTTTTTAAAGTTCCTGATAGGATTTCTGTAATGATTTTGTGCTTTATATTTTTAATAGAACTTAAATGGCAAAGAAATAATATGCTATTTTTGATTCAGGAAAAAAATAAAAGTCTTTTTTTATGGGAACTCTCTTTTTAAATACACATTAGGGAATAGATAATGGCACTAACAATAAAAAATGTTCTCTCTTCCTAGTCTGAGGGATAGCTGATTAGTGTATGGCTATGTGTTTTTAATATGTATTTACTAACTTACATGATTGTCTGCCTATTTATTTTAAGAAAGAAAGGAAGGAAGAGAAAAAAGAAAAATTCTAATGCTAGAAAATAATCTTATTAGGTTCATGATAGTCTATGACTTCGTATCACACTCACACTTGAGATATGTGGATACTGAGACCCGAAGATGTTTAATCACATGAACAAAGATACACAACAAGATTGTGGCAGAGCTAGGCCTAAAAATTTCTTTTAAACAAACAGTCTCATTTGAATAATTCACCAAGTCTAAAGGGCATTTGTTTTTGGAATGACTGGGGTTGTGTCCTGGCTAAGCCAATTTAGGGATATATATATTTGAATAGTTTGGAGACTATTCCTATAGTTTGGAGACTTCCTAAGCTGTATTTTATCTAAGTCACATAAGGAACCATTACAATTTCAGTTAAGTTTTTTCTCTTATAAAATTTCAAAGAAATACTTTCCCCCATTCCCATTTTGACACCTGAAAACATATATTTTTAAATGGGTCTGTTCCTTTAATAAGTATTCATTTTAAGTAGGTCATATTCTAACATTCTTGGAGATAAAAAATCTTTTACTAAAGTAAAAGAAATCCGGTTTTTATTCCCACCTTTAGTCACGTTTGAGTTGGTCCTTGTCAATTGTCAGTTCAACATAACACTATTTACGTTAAAACATCAATGTTTTTGTTCGTTTGGGCTCCTTTAGTTTAGCACAAGGGGAAAATAAAAAATGCGTCTACCTTTTTGCAGCCATGATAATTATATACTCTATTTTTCATTTATGCAAAACTTTATTTTTGAGGGTTTTCTTTTTGTTTCATTTCTCCGTTTTTGCATTTTCCAAACATCTGTACCGTGGCTGGTGGCGAGAGTAGCAGTGGCTGGCACTTTTCCTCCACGCTTTGAGAGAAAGAGAATTGGCTGGAATAAAACCTTGCCTTCCATATGGTCGACTTGAAATACAGCATTGAAAAGGTATCGTCTCTTTTTTCTTTTCTGAAACCAGAGGTGAAATGCACGAGCAAACAGCAATGTTGGTGCCAAACCACCTGTTGACTCAGATCAGAAAAGTCCTTGGCAAGGCACTCCCTGCTTCATCTTTTGAAAACCTGACTAGATGATCTCTGTGCATTGGTAACATCATGTCCACAACATATGCCGCCGGTCACTCACTTAAGAAAGCCTAGATTCTAAACGTAGTCAAGAGCTGAATTGAAAGTTTTGCTTTTGCTTTGACTGTGAAGTGTTTGCTGATTCCTGGAGTCCTGGGATCTATTGTTGGGGACAGTGAAAAGAAGGTGACAAGAGAGCTTTCTTTGACCTTGATTAATTCTACTTAGGAAAAGCATAGCTTTGTCTTATTGATTATTTTAAAGTAAAATACTTCAGACACATAAAAATATAAATAATGTGAACACACAAGAATCCACACCCAAATTAAACAAATACTTGGCACACTTATTTCTAAACCTGTTTTTTGGTCTTGTATTATCCTAAGTTACAGAAAATGACATACGCAAAGTAAGTATATAGCTTGATGAGCTTTTATGTAAGTATATATCCATGTGACAATACCTAATCCAAGATACACACCATTCACAATACCTAAGAAGAGTCCCTTGTGCCTTCTGTCATTACGACCTACTTTTACATAAGCCATAAGCCATAGTGTGGCTTATATAAAATGCGTTCTACTGTAGATATCACTAAAATTTGTTTGTTGAGTCTCTCATTGTTAGACGTTATTTTTAGTATTTCCCAATCACAACTAATACTGCAGTTAACATTTTTATACATGTTTTTACATGGAGGAGAAATTGCCTAACTCTAAGAAACATGCATTTTCAATTATTCCAAAGTGGTAGTGGCAATTTATATTCTCATTAGCCATCTGTGAGAACTTCTCCACATACTTCATAACATTTGGGAGGGCTAGACTTTTAAATTCTTTGTCAGTTTGATAAGTATTAAATAATATCTCATTTAAAAATATTTTTACTTATAAACTATTGGGATTTCTTTGTCTGTGTTGCCTGTTTATATCTTTACCCATCATTCTCTTATTAGGTTATTTGTTTTGTTATTGTCATTTGGAGCAGTTTAGGTTTTGGTTTTGATTTTGGTTGTAGTATTCTGGATTCTCATTCTTTGGGCAATAGAGCTTACAAATATATTTTCCTAATCTGTGTCTGTTGTAGCTTATTTTGGAAAAGTTTCTAATTTTAATGCAGTTAAGTTATTGATATTTTAACTTTTACAGTTTGTGCTGGGGCACCTGACTGGCTCAGTCAGTAGAGAATGCAACTCTTAATCTCAGGGTAGTGAGTTCAAGCCCATGCTGTGTATGGAGCCTATTTATATGTATATATATACGTATATATATAGTGCTTTTTTGTCATTAAAGAAATCCTTCCATATGACAACCTTCTTTTATTTTCTTCATTACTTTATTTTCTTCTAACAGTTTAGGAGTTTGGCCTTTTACATTTAAGTCTCTAAACTTCTTGGCATTTATTTTTGTATGTAATATCTTCCATGTACCCTATTTTATTCTTTTTCCATGGATAACTCAATTATCCCAGCACCGTTTAACAAGTTAGCCATCCTTACCTATTAATTTATAATGCCATCTCTTGCCTACATTAAATTTTTTAGGATCTTTATTTCAACCAATAAACTGTTTCTCTATTTTTGGGCTAACACCACAGTACCTTAATTATCATAACTTTATAGTATTCTTGCTATCTTATAAGACAAATCTCTCTACATTGTTCTTTAAAATTCTCTTTGCTCCCTTGCCTTTTGCTATTCAGGATAAATTTAAGATGAGCTGGTCAAGTTTTACAAAAGTCTTGCTGAGTTTTATTTGTAATTACGTTAACTTTAGAGAATAATCTGGGAGAGAATTGACATTTCTATAAAATTGAGTCTTTCTACCCATTAACAGACTAAATTCTTCTACTAAATCAGATCTTCCTTTATGTTCGTTAGTAATGTTTTATAAGTTTTACCATAAAGGTCTTGCTAGAACCTATTTTGTTAGATTTCTTCTCATATTACTTAGATTTTGTTCTTTTATGTATAGAGTCTGTTTTCCGTTTCATTATTTATTGGTCATTATCGGTATATATTTTGCAACTTTGCTGAACTCTCTTATTAGTTCTAATAACTAAACTGAAAATTCTCTTAGATTTTTTACATAGGCATGTATATCATCTGTAAATAATGACAGCTTTTCTCTTAAATTCTAATTCTTAAGTGTTCAGTTTCTTTTTCCTGTCATATTGCATGACTAAGACCTCTATAGAGAATTGAATTAAAGCAATATTATGATTATCTGTTCTGTTTCTTATTTTAATGGTAATTTGGGGAATGTGACATTTGCATAGCATTTTGATAAATTGAAATTATTGTGTTAAGGAAGTTTCCAGCATCTATTTATAGTTTGCAATGATTTTTATTTTTTTTTTAAAGATTTTTATTTATTTGACAGATAGAAACACAGTGAGAGAGGGAACACAAGCAGAGGGAATGGTAGTGGGAGAAGCAGGCTTCCTGCCAAGCAGGAGCCCGATGCAGGGCTAGATCCCAAGACCCTGGGATCATGACCTGAGCTGAAGGCAGACGCTTAACGACTGAGCCACCCAGGCACCCCTGCAATGCATTTTTAATCAGGAATACTAGTCAAATTTTACCCAGTGCATTTTCTACATCAATAATGTAGATAAAATTACCCATTAATAAGGTAATATTTTAAAGGATATTAATACATTTCCCGATATTAAACATTTCTTACATTCCTGGAAAAAAAACTTTTCGTGGTCCTGGTGTGTTTTTTAATCCACTGTTGAGTTTAATTTGCTGATATTTTATGTAATATGTTTTTGTACAGGGAGATTAGTCCTTAATTTTCCTTTCTTAAACTGTCACTGTAGAGTTTTAGTGTCATGGTGATATTAGCCTCATAAAATAAGTTGGGCAACTTTCATTTCTTTTTTTTTTTTCTATTTCTGAAATAGTAGTCACATTAATAGGGATTACCTATTCTGAAAGTGTTGTTAAACTTGCCTGAAAAATCATCTGGACCTGGTATTTTCTGTTCATAATGGGAAGGTAGAGTAGGGTAGACTTCTGATTATCAGTTCAATTTCTTCCATGGTTATTGGTTATTCAAGTGTTCTATTTCATCTTAAGTCAATTTTAATAAGTTTTTTTAAGGGTATACAATCAATAGTTAATCTACACTTTCAAACTTATTTGCATAAAATTGTTCATAATGGTCTCATGAATTTTAATTTTATCTTTACTATGCCCCCTTTTATTCCTAATATTATTTATCTGAGCCTTTTTCCTTACTCATTGTTAGACATTTTTCTGTTTCACTTATTAAAACCTGTCTTTTATTTTATCTACTTTGTTGTGTCTGTGTTGTATGTCATTACTTTGTGCTTGTATCAAGATTATGTTCTTCAGTCTACTTTCTTAATAGTTTAGACCATTTTTCTTTTTCTAGATTCCTGTGTTAAATTATTACTCATTTAATTCCAATGCTTTTTCTTATTTTCAAAGATGAATTTTACTCTCTAAGTTTTCTTCCAAGTTTTTCATTAGCTGCATAGCTTGTTTTGGTATGTAGTTTTGTTCAATTTTAAATATTTCACAATGTCTGCTTGATTTATTTTTTAACCCTTGGGTTACTTAAAAGTGTATGTTTTTACTTTCTAAACATAAATTTACTCTACTTTTATTACTGATCCAGTATTTAATTGCATTATAATAGGAGAATGTGTTTTATATGGGTTCAACTAAACTTTTTTTTTGTTTTTTTTTTGTGACCTAGGACATGGATTTTACTGCTGACTTAAAATCTGTAGGTGGCTTATCTATTTCTCTAGTGCTTATATTTAATTTTTATATGTATACCTAACTATATAATTTTCTAATAAAAATAATCTACCTTTTAGTATTTCTGGCTTTCTCCTTAATGTAAAAAAGGTGCCTAGCATGTTTTATCTACTAATTAATTATCAATCTTTTCTAATTATTGAATGGAGTTTTAGTTTTACATATTTGTTTTAAACATATACAAAAGTGGTTATCATTGATTTTTATAGTTAATACCTAATTATATTTGCTCATATATTTTAGCTATTGCCATGTCCACCATTATTCTTGGATGATATGGCTTCCTTTCTGGGTTCACTTTTGTTCTTGTTGAATTACATCTTTTAGTAATTCTTTTGGGAGAGCCCTGGGGAGTATATTCTTTTCATATATCTAAAAATGTTTTTATTTTATCTTTTATCTTAAATAGCAATTTATCTGAGTATTTTTGTTTAGCAGTTGAGGATATTACTCAGTTACTCTTACATAATTGTTCTTCAGCTATCATTACTTAAGAGAAATCTGCTATCAATCTAGTTTCATCTCTTTGTAGGTAGTCTGCCTTTTCCCCCTGGTGACTTTTAAAAGTTTTTCTATATTCTTGATGTCTTATAGTGTCTCTCAAATGTGTCTGGATATGGATTTATTTTGAATTATCAGTCATGAACTCAGGGTATACTTTCTAATCTCAGGACTCTAATGCTAGAAAATTCTGTTATTATCTTTTTCTTTATTGTTTCTTTGTTATTACCTCCATTTTCTTCAGGGA
The DNA here is from genome assembly GCA_028646535.1 of Procyon lotor. NCBI lineage: Eukaryota > Metazoa > Chordata > Mammalia > Carnivora > Procyonidae > Procyon > Procyon lotor. The sequence continues at coordinate 134,286,139 of CM053603.1, forward strand.
TTCTTATAAGATATATATTGGTGTTTCCTAGTCAATTTACATATCTCAATTGTTCTTTCATTTTCTAAAAATATATTTTACTTTCTGTGATTTTTTTTCAGAGTGCATTCCTTAATATTACTTTCCAGCTCACTAATACTCTCCTTGAAATTGCCCAATCTTAAATTATCCTATCTATTGCATTTTTAATGTCAATGAACATATTTTTCATTTTTAAGATTTTTGATTGGTTCTTTATTAACCTATTCTTACCTTACTGTTCTCTGTTGTTATTTAATAATTTCTTATTATCTTATAGGTATGATCTTTTTGTCTCTGAGCATTACAAACAAATGAATGTTGAGATCATTGTCAGACAATTCTATAAAATCAAATTCACTTGTAGTGAATGTTCTAATTATTAATTTTGCTGGTTGTTCTTCTTATCATTAGATTTCTTGCTATGTTTTAGAATTTTCTTTTGCAGGTTAATGTGGGTTATAAGGCTGCTTTTTTTTTTTTTTTTTTTTTGACTTGTCTCTTGGTTTTTTTTCTTCCTCTTTTTTCTTTATTCATACATCCCTGACCAGTGGTTTTGCTGTTGCCTCTATTGGGATTCCTAGGTTCCTAGTCTCAATCCAAATGTTCTAGTGGTAACTTCAGCTTTTTCTCTTTAAGAGTATTTGATCATGAGTCTGTGTCTTTATCCTTCCACCTCTCAGTGCCTACAGCTCTATAAACTATTGCCCCAGGTAGGAGTTGGCCAAATTTTATAGCCTCTTGCTGAAGTAGTGAGCCAGGCTCAGGTCTACCATTTCATATGGAAGTCTTTGGCCTCATTACTCCAAGAGCAGACTCCCTGCCACCTCTTTGTGTTTCTGGGTTCAGACTGAGCAGGTTTATAGCTTCAGCCTCCTTTGCTGCTTTTAGTTTCTTTGTAAAAATGATCACTGTCTTTTTTAAATTTCACTCTGCTTCTTCAGTTTTCTCATTTTATACAGTTATCAATTTTTTTAGTTAACAATATATCTTACGTGACACTCTTTGATTTTCACCTCTCTTATTTACATATGTCATCTTAAAACAAATATTATAAGTAACAGTTATTACTGAATGTTTAGTTGGACTAGACAATGAACTTTATAAATATTATCTTATTCTATCCTCTATATAATCGGTTATTTTTATTCCCCCTATATGAACGAGGAAATTGAGGCAAATAGGCTAAATAAACTCCCTCTTAGGAAAGAGGTTATAACTAGTAAATGGCAAAAGTAAGATTGGAACTCAGGTTTCTCCACTACCAAAACTAGTGCTCTTAAAATACTATTCTATGGTTAGCTTTTATATTTAAAAAAAAAAAAACTCTGCTATAGTGTTTCTGTTTTATTATTAATAAATTATTTTTTATTCTTATAAAAATATATCTGGTCCTACCTCAGAAATTTTATTGTATATTGTCTGGTTTTTATACATCCTTGGTCATGTCTCTATCCCCCTCTTTTTTTCTCTCCCTCTCTCTCTTTTCTTCCTCTTTTGATATATGATGATTCTATTTATTATTAGTCTAGTAAATTTAGAAGTTATAAAGCATAGTTTATTCTTCTAATAATGATTACTATTGTTTTTAAAAATCCAGTCCTATTTTCTTTAATTAGCATCATTAATGAAATTTTATGCTGTATGAAATGAGAAATTTAGGATGCCATTTCTTCATTTCTCCTCCTATTCAATTTTCCATTTTTTGTTATAATATATTATGTCAGTTATAGATTATTATTCGTTTTATGATACAGCTGTAAGAGAGGATAATCACAAAAGCTAAATCACTTATTTGGGTAGTAGAGAGCTTCTAACACAAAGTAGGTACTTAGTAAATATGTGTTGGGTATGAAACAAATGTACCTGTTTTATGTAGACATACATGCATACAGAAAAAGAAAACGTAGCTGAAATGCCATTAGAGTCTCCCTCTACTGCTAGATGACCCACCAATTCATTTAAACTTTTGACTTTATAAACTGTTGGGGCACTGTATGATTTAATAAGTCCTCTTTCTTCCAATTATTTTGTTAGGCAAACACATGCCTTTGTTTGGTTCACAAAGAACCAACCTTTTGCAATCAATGCACTTCTGTCCAAGTTAGTCCCATTCTAGGTAGTTCCATCTTTGCCCCTACAAATAATAAATATATCTGGCAACTCCCATTCTCACATCAGCAACTACCCTTAAGTTTTCATTTGCCACTGTGTGATTCTTAAATTGAAATAGTGATTAAATATCAATAATTGTATCATATTCAATTGCTAATAAGCTTGTGTCCTTCCAGAATACTTCATGTTGTTTACTCTTTATTTTTTCTTTTAAAGATTTTTTTATTTATTTGACAGAGAGAAACACAGCGAGAGAGGGAACACAAGCAGAGGGAATGGTAGCGGGAGAATGCGGGGCTCGATCCCAGGGCCCTGGGATCATGACCTGGGCCGAAGGCAGATGCTTAACGACTGAGCCACTCAGGCGCCCCATTGTTTACTCTTTAAATAGAAGCATTTTGAAGTTGTTCTTATTGCTTTATTTTTTAAGGATAGTTCTTAAAATCCCCAATTATAGTCAAAGGAAATTCTTTATAAAAGATGCTAAGAAAATTGAATTTTCCTTTGAATACCACTAGATATTAACAAGAAACTTAATGATGATCTGTAACATGCTAAAAAAATATGATGCTTCTATTGTAGCGAAGTAGATTAAATAAAACAATGTAGATTAACAAGAAAAAAGCAAACTAGTACAAACTGGGTCCTTGCTGATGTGCAAATTTTATGGAAATTTTAATGGCACATTTGATCAATTTATAAGAAGTGAGTGTGTTTATAAGAACACTGAAGTTTCCTATGTGGCATGATTTTAACAATCTTTTATTTTTAAGAACAGATTGAAATTAAACTGTCTTCCTAGCTATTTCTATTCTTTAAATTGTAAAAATGATTTTTATTATTCTCTATTTAAAAGTCACTGAACTGGGAATCAGGAAACTTGGTTTCTGGTCCCAGTTCTGTCATTTAAATAGCTCTATTCTCTTGAGTAATTTATTGAACTCTTTGAGTCAGTTTTTTTATTTATAAATATAAAGAATTGGACTTGATGCTCTGTAAAGCCCCTTCAGATTTTCACATCTTGTATTCAGCATTGTATCTGTCTGTAACTCTCTCTATTATGTATAAATACCCACATATAAAAACTTAACTGCATATAGGGTCCATAATCAACAACCTAAGTTATTCAACAGAATTCATAAGGAAATATCCAAGAATGGGATTAATTTTCTCCTGAATATGGCAGTTGAATTTAGCTGATAGATAAATAACTGGGAGCTTCAGTAGGTTCTTGATCTGGATAAAAGCAGCATGGTATTTTCAAAAGTACTGTTAGGCAGCAGTGGATAGAATGGATCAGAATGGAAGAAATCTGGAATAAAGACAGGCAGAATGATGCCATAGTTCAGGATGAGATAAGGAGAGTCCAGAATGAAGTGACAACATCTGAGATGGAAGCAAAAGATATGAAGATATTGAGATAAATATTTGTTTAAAAAAGATATAAAAGGGGGTGCCTGGGTGGCTCAGATGAGCATCTGCCTTCGGTTCAGGTCATGATCTCCAGGTCCTGGGATAGAGCCCCATGTCAGGCTCCTGGCTCAGCAGGGAGTCTGCTTCTCCCTCTCCCTCTGCCTCTCCCCCTGCTTGTGCTCTCTCTGTCTCTTTATCTCTCTCAAATGAATAAAATAAATAAATAAAATATTGTGAAAAGAAAAATCACAAAAGAGAAAATACAAATGTCTAACAAACATATGAAGAAGTTTAACTCACTAGCACTTTAAGGCATTATTTATGAAAATAATACTTCTCGGGTCCCTGGGTGGCTCAGTTGGTTAAGCAACTGCCTTCGGCTCAGGTCATAATCCTGGAGTCCCGGGATTAAGTCCCGCATCGGACTCCCAGCTCCATGGGATGTTTGCTTCTCCCTCAGACCTTCTCCCCTCCTCTCATGCTCTCTCTCTCCCTTTCTCTCTCTCAAATAAATAAATAAAATGTTTTTTTTTAAAAAAGAAAAGAATACTTCTCAATGCTAGCACATGTGCAGTTAAACTGGCACTCATGTAGTGATAGTGGGGATATGTATTGACATGAAATTCCACAAAATAAAATGGCATTATATTATCAAGAAATTTTCTTTAAAAATATATCTTTCTTGACTCAGTAATTTTACTTCTAGGAATCTATCAGGAATAGAAACTCTAGACTGAGATTTATGTATAAAGATGTTCATCACAATGTCTTTTACAAAAATGGAAAAAGAGAAAGGCAGTCCTAAATATTTCATTGGAGAAATTATTAAACAAATTATGGGACATCCATAGATATCATTACATGTAAGATAGAAAGTGTTCATGAAATAATGTAATAGAAAGTATTTGATCCAAAAGAAACTTGTATACCTAACATGATCCTGAATTTAAAAAATGAAAGTGTATGATTTTAATCAAAGGAAGTACATTAAGATGTGAATATCTATATGGTGGAATTAAGTGATATTTTATTTCTTCTTTTTCTTAAACTTTCTAAATGTTCTAAAAATACTATAATAATTAGAAAAATAAAAATTTGAAGCAAACAGCAAATAATTTAAATAATATTAATTTCCAAATTTCATCCTAATTCAATTTAAGAGATGAATATATGTTTACTATTTATCACCCCGTAATGGAATTAAAATGTTCTGCTTTTCCAATTTATTAAGCTTTTGAAATATCTGTGATACAGATTTTTGGAATCATATCATATGGAATATGATATGGCATGTATTTTCTGAATCTGACCACATTGTTTCTATTGCCCAGTGCTTCTCAGAGTCTCTAATTTTTTTTTTTTTTTGGATCCTTGTACGTTTGCCTCAGGTTATCATGACATTCTAGAACCTCATTTTCTTTAGTCTTTCAGTCAGTTCTGACATTAATACACTCAAAGCACGTGCCCAAATATATGAAATTATCATAAGGGAAGAAATCTAGATCACTCTTTATGTTTTCAATTTTTTTTAACTTCTAAATTTCTCATCCTGTAAAAATTTCATGATCTAATATTAATAATATTTTGAGTAATTGAGACATATGAAAATGGAGTAAAGGACACAGCCAATATGTCAGTAAAGTCACTTTTTGTGGTAGAATAAACTACTACTGATAAAATTTATCAGGCACCCATCTCAAGAATAGAATCTTGGCAACTCTGTGTAAGAGTGAATAAGCATAACAACTTACTTGACTCTGTACACAAAACTTAGCCAAAAAAGAAACCCAGCTAGATTCCGGAAAGAATGAACCAGATAAAGTTTTATTGGCTCAAAATACGTAAGTAACTTCATCCACTCCTTTTCTAACAAAACTATTTAAGTAAAAATGTAAACTTTTTAAAAATCTATATTATTTACATCAGCCAATGGCAAAGTACTGGAGTAACTAAACATTTCCAGACTGCACCCTCTTTCCTTTCTGCCAGGAGAATGAACCACTCTCTCTCCACTCAGGCCTCCATGGGCTACAAGTTAATCCAGAACTATTTATACACAACTCATCTCATTTCCAGCTCGGTAATTCCAGTGAAGGTAGAAGTTATATCTTACTTATCTTTGTTACCTCAGCTTCTGGCAAAGTGTATGATTGTTGAATGAACTAATGAAAGATCAGCAGCTTACTTTAGTTGATTTTAGTATCTATAAAAATAAATTAAGGAAAAGTTAACTTGGTTTCAAATGTTCACACCCTATGTATTATTATATAACCAATCTCATTAGCATTTAGGCAAGTTCCTTTACAATAGTAAACATCTTTCAAGAACATATTTTTTATGGCTCTTGGTTAAGCAATCAGTTAAGGGGCTGACTCTTGATCTCAGGGTCCTAGGATAGAGCCCCACATCAGGCTCCAAGCTCAGTAGGGAGTCTTAAGGATTTCTCTCTCTCTCTCTCTAATAAATAAGAAAATCTTAAAATATATATATATTTTTGCAAGGCATAAGGCAAGAATTAAAGTAGTGTAGGAAAACCCATAAGCTACTCAATCTCCGAATTTCAATTTCTTCATATGAAAGATGGGAATAGTAATAATGCTTACTTCATAGCCCTTGCTCTGGAGACTGGATGAGATCTTCAATATCAGACAGCATCATGCCTGGCTAAGCCCTTGGGCTATTATTACTAGAATTAATTCCTCCCAGGACAGCTGGTTGTACTTGCACGTGAATCTTGACAACTGGGACACAGGGTAGGTGTACCAGCAGGGATCACACTGGATATAGAATCAGAGAGCTTAAGTGCATACGCCAGCGTGTTTCAGGCTTTAGAGCCTAAGAATTATTTGGGAAGCTCATTTAAAAGGTAGATCTTTGAGTTCCACCTCAAGACATACTAATTCAGTTGATTTGCTCTGGGGTGTGACCTTGATGTATGTCTTTTTAACATCCTCCTCAGGTGATTCTGGTGTAGCTGGTCCTAGACCGAACTCAGGTAACCCTGCCAGCATGACTCCATCCCAGCCTCAGCTGCATAGCACCTCCAGCCTTATGGCATCATTCTCCAGGACTTACCCTGCTGAATACTTACGTAGCTTTGTTACCCCGCTCCTTTGTCCTACCCCATGGAAAGCAGAAGGGAAGAATAGAAAGAGACAAACTCAATCAGGAAAACTTAAGTAGCTGCAATAAATTATTTGTTATTTTGCATTAGTTGGACTAATGGTCTTTTGCATTAGTCCAAAACTGAGTTGACTTGACAGGTAAGCTTGAATTTTAGAACAGTGATTTTCTTCCAATAACTTTAAATGATTGGCCATAGTGAACTTTTTCTTGTGGAATTGCTATCTATAGAACTTAGATGAATAAGCACAATTGAAGTGCAAAGTGTTAAATGCATGCTTTGATTTAGTCAATGCATTTGCACATTGAAGTAATTAGGATGTATTTAAAAGCATTCTGCTTGCAATACTTTGTTCTCCATTTCCTACAAATCAAATTAGTGAGGGTAGATTTGATTTTGACATCATTTTGAAAATATTTTCTTTTTCTTTTTTAAATTTTCTGAGTATTACATTTTTACAAAGTTCAAAACACAACCAACTGTGACTAAATTCATAAAAACAAAACAAAAAGTCCAAAGAGCAGGAAAATGAAAAACAGCACAGAGTAATATGCAGTAGAACAACATAAATCATACCTCACAAATATAGTTGTAATAATACGCCTTATCCATGTCTGATCAATTAATAACAAATACATATTCAGATAGCAAATAGCTCATTCTTTTCCTTTGATTGAGAGCCCCAAATTTAATTACTCACCTCAGTCCAAATAAAAATGAAAAGGTAGCCAGACCTTCTAAGAAAAATCTTAACCATCTCCTTATTTTCACTGTAGTATTTGTAATGTAATAAATGATTGTGAAGAAAGAATATAAAGGGTGTTTTCTTTATTTACTAATAAAGCATTCAAGCAAGATTATTTTTTAAATAAAGTTAGACTTGGTACAACTAAGAAATGCTTATGGAGCTCTTTGCACAAAGACAGACCTGAGTTTAAATCCCAACTCTGCATACTGTCTGTATGAGCTTTGACAAATTATTTCACCTCACTGAGCCTCAGTTTTCACATCTGTAAAGTGAGGGTAATAATATCTACGATGAGGCATCACTTTCTTAACATGCAATGATGTATTGGAAGTGCCTGAAATTTAATATGTACTCAACAAATGGAAGTTAATATTATTAATTCAGGAAAGAAAGTTTGAAGGGGTAAGACCCCTAAATCTGCTGAGGAAAAAACACCAAACAAAAATATTCTGTGTTCTCACGTTCTCAGAGGCTATTTATAGGAGTCTCAGATTTTATCCCAGAATTTTATCTGCAGAAGAGATAGTTTTACCTTTATAATTTTCTTGCCACCCAAATTGTTGTTCTTAATGTAAATCAGTGACCTCAAAACACATGTTGAGAAATATCATTTATATCTTTGAAGTGCATATTTGAATAACTGTAATTTTCTAATGCAAATCATTATCATATTCTTTTATTGTAGATAAACAGTACTTTGGACTGGGTACAGATTACATAAATCCAATTCCTCTCATTTTTCCTATACTAACCTTGTAGTTTAAGAAGTATATGTGTTTATGCATAGAAATAAAGGAGAGAGAGAGAATGGACAAGAACAGTAGATTCATTTGTGCTTCATAGGAAGCAGAGAAGCTATCTTGTTTGATTCTATCATCAGTGACTAGCTCTGTGTTTCATTTATTAAAAGTGCTCAATAAATTATTGTTGAATTAATATGTGGGGAGAAACAAAATGCTAAGAAAATATCTGTATAACATAAAGGAACCAGCTCAATAGTATGTATGCAAGTAGTAAGCAGAGAGCTTAAAACTTACTTATGAGGGTCAACACTCCTTTAGTTAGGAGGGCTCCGTGTGGAACTACTGGTAGCCATTTTTATTCAGAACCTCTAATTTTGACTGGAGAAAACAGCAAAACCAGAAGAGCCAACTGATCCTCAGTCAGAGAGCCATGACATGGCCTCCATAGAGCTGCAGGGAACCATAGAGATTTGCTAGTATAGGGTCCTCACTTCCCTGTTGAAGGAAATGAATGATTTCCCCAAACATTTGGTGACAAAGTTGATTGATACTCCAACATCGGTTTCCTGATTCTGGTCCAATTCAGTTTGTATTGTACCATGTGTTAGCAGCCTGTCCCCCTGGGGTTCCCATATATCTACAGTGACTTCTCATCTTTTGACCAAGACAGTGCAATGTAATATCCAGCAATGCCTCCAATTAGAGTCTTCTCACCTTGTCTGGCATTTTCCTTAGAGCCTAAGAGGCTTCAATAAAGAAATTCTTCCTTTGACTCCTAAATTCACTTTTTTAAATTAAGAAATAATCTATATTAAATTATTATCAACCATAGAAAATTCTATGGTTAATAATAAAAATTAAAAAAAAAATAATAAAAATCTTTAGCTCCTTTCAAATGATTATTAATTGGAGCTAAAAGGAATGGAGAAGAAAGAACCATTTTAATTTGACTGGAGGAAGAGAAGAAAGAGTTCTGTCCTTGAGATGTTACCTAGGGCAAGGAAGGGCTGGGTGGGCTGTGACTGGGGGGAAGGTGGGGGGAGATATGGAGTACTCAGAAAGTCACCGAGAGATTTGAATCTCGAGAATTGAAGAGAGGAGAGAAGAAGAGGTGAAGGGATAGAGTGAAGAAGTAAAAGGACTAAGTAAAAGGTGCTATAGGTAGACTTCATAATTTGGGCTTTTGCTTCATTATTTACTGTATTTGTAACCCTCGTGCCCAGGGGGAAGGAAACCTCGGGTTCAGGTCATTTGTGTCCTGTTATAATTTGTATTGCTACTGTCAAGCAATAACTAGAATTCCAGTATTCTATATAGAATCAAGTATTAACAACATCCAGTAAAGAAGAAATAAAGCATTTAATAGGTAAATATCTTCCCCTTCCACCTAAAGAATGGAGGAAGTGTTGATGGGCTGTTGATGGTGAGTTAAACTGGCACACCAGGAATTTTTATAAATGGTTTTCCCATGCTCCGTTGAATCTGTGGCTGAGACTTTAGTTGTATACCAGCTGTGCGTGCAAAATCTCATAATTATTCTTACTGTATTAAGCATTTTATAGCAATTTTAGCTCTAAAATGCTAGGCAATAGTTTTTATGCAAGTGTACCAGACATGTAAGCTGTTCCAATGAAAACATTTCCTTTCATTTAGACACGTGGTTTTAGGTTTCCAAACTTAGCTCTTTGCATTGATGGAAGAATCTTTAGGCCAGACATCAGGTTTTCTGGTGGGGAGTTGAATTTTCTTGCACATACTTTATTTCTCCAGGCAGCCTCATCAGAACAGGGGCATTTCAGTGAGTGTACAATAGTGATATTAGCGAATACCGCTGCTGAGTACTAGCTCCTCCACAGCCCGTCCTGTTGAGAAAGGCACTGAAGAGGAAGCTGGGGTTATCTCGGCATCCCTCTGGGGCATAATGACAAGCATGCAGAAGGACTTGGACTTAACCTCTCTGCAGAAGGCTGACACCTTTAACACTGCCGCACATGCTGCTGCGCCCTGCAGTGGCAAGTCTTGGGCCTGAGCCCAAAGCTGGTGTGGAGTTTGAACCCTTGGCATTCTGGCCCAGGGCCAAGTGCTATCAATGGAACCCCACTGACACCTTTAGTTATTCTTCCTAGATTAGGATAGTAATTTACTTGTCTCTTTGATTTCAAGTGTCTGGTTTTGTTTCCAGATGCCTCCCAGCTCATCTGTATTCCAGGGGTTTCAAAAGACTTTAACCTCATTGGTTCTTTCCTTTGTCAGTTCCATTTGGTGAACACAGGAGGGATACAGAGACTACAGAGAGGCGAGGGAGGGGGCGGTGCGCGTGTGATGTAGGGGGCATGTGAGGAGGGCTTGGGGAGACTGCAGGAATAAATGAAAGGCATATTCACTTTCAGAACATCAGCTATTGTACCAGAGCAAGTCGGGGTGGAGTGTAAGAGGTGATGTGTAGGACAATGTAGTGAAAAGTGTCATTAGATGGATTCATGTGTAAAAGCCCTCCAAACAGCAATAATCTCAAAGTCCCCCAAATGACTGCAATATGTGAAAGAGATGGAGAGACCATAGAAATTTTATCCCAGTGCCAATAAGGTAGAAGCACTTGGATTTTAACATGCTATGGTAGGAAAAGGCATTTATGCAGGGGTGTCATTTCATGTTTACAAGGGCCTGTCTAGCACTGTTTATTGATTTTACTGCAGTTCTTTCCCCAGGACCCTGTAGATAGATAATTGCTAGAAATGTCCATCATTAGCAGAGCAACGAGTGCAACCATCACACTAGGAAAAAGATACACATAGGACCCTGAGAGCAGGCATCAGATGGGGGAAGAAGTCACACAATAACACGTGCAGCTATAACTCCAGGCAAACACACACACAACACCCCGTGTAGCCATTGCACTGAGAAAATACACACAGCCCCCTGTGCAGCCATCACACATCAGGAAAATACACACATGACACCCCTATGCAACCATCACACCAGGCAAAAGCACAGACATAAAATGCTAAGTCAATAGGAATGAACAGCTCATAAAAGCCTACTGGAATAGATCACATCACAGCCAGGTACATCTGTTCTCAGCACTAACCATTATCGTTAGCTTAAAATGCTTAAAATCACTGCACATCCTCAGGTCTAGGGACAGATTATTCCAAGAAGATTCTGCTAAATAGATTTGGCAATGCAGTGAAGAGGACCTCTACTACATTAAAGTGATGCGTTTTGCATCTCAAAGGCTGTCAACTGTATTTAGAGGAACTCTGTGATTGAAGAACAATGCTCTGGGATAGAATAGCAATTTTTCCAGCCCTTCGAAATCTGGGGGTGATTTTTACCCCAACTTGAATTAAGTGTACAACTGAATGGGCAGCTATCAGATTGGGAGGTGACTAATAAAAGCAGAATCTGAAACAGCTTTCATCTGTGCTGCAAAGTGAGCCACTCCATCCTGTTTTAAACTGGAGCTCTCAGGTGGGATATCATATCCAGAGGTCTTCGTGAGGTCAGACTTCAAGCCATCAGCTGGAGATACATAAGTAGGAACTACAGTCCTTGCTTCAGAGGGTTGTCTGCCCAACTGGGGGGAATAAAGGAACCACCCACCTCTTCTTTTGCCAGAGACTTCTCTTTATCCTCTTGCCTTGGTCTATGATGTTATCCTAACTGTGTGACACAGGGGTTACAGCACTGCAAGGGAAGCTCTGTGTGTCCTTCTGAAGACTGGCCCAAAAAAATAGTTAGAAAGAGTTTCAAGCTTGCAGTTCCATGTTTCAATTACAGTGGCGTTCTATGTTTCTACTTAGTGAGACAAGTTTCAAGCTAGCTTGTTAAGAATGATTTACACCATAATTCGAGGAAAAAAACAAATGTGAGTGACTGAGATTTGAAAGGGAAGAGTAGGGGGGAAGTGCCAGACTAAACGAATCCTAAGTAAATAGGGTGGGGCGGGGTGGTGGGTGTTTTTTTGTATGTGTTTTTTTGGTATTTTTTTGTTTGTTTGTTACTTTGCTTTTTTAGAAAAAAAAGAAAGAAAGAAAGAGATATATGTATTGTTGGTAATTACTTCCTCACCTGGGTGGAATGAAGCAAAAGAAAACAGAATTGCTCCATTTGCTCCTTAACCAAATTTTTAAGAGAGGACAGGTGTTTCTCTTAATTCGCATGACATCTTCCTGGGAATGAGCAGTACTAGAAATGAGAACTAAGAATTCTACTTTTTTTTAAATGTGGTAGAAAGGTTTTGTTAGGGAGAGAGAAAAGCATTTTCCATAAAACAATGCAGTAGTGACACGAGGTAATTACATGGTGACGGGGACACACCGCATGGCATACTGGAGAAATTGCATGATACCTACGTGATAACTATAGTAACTCTAGTTATCGCTACCGTATTATCTCCTGATAACTATATAATTAGTTTGTGTCACAAAAGCACCCTCAACGTATGCCTGTTCCAGCTACTCTGGTAGGAAAAAAAATAAACTTTTTTGCAAGGGGAAAAAAAGCTAATGAAGAAAGTTGCCAAGAACAGATATTTTGTAATCTGTGCTAAATCTCTGCTGGAAAACATGAACAGTAACGAAGCTGAGAAGACAGTAAAAGAAATTCGGGGCAAGGTGCCAGACGCCCAGACGGAAGGAGAATGTGGACCAAAAGATTGCGACAATCGGGTAATTATGGTTTATGAATTTCAGCTTTAATCTGTAGTTCAGTGAGTCCTGATTAAATATCTGTTAAACACAATTAAAGTTTGTTTTTGTATTTCACCGTCTTGATCAGAATAATTAGAGACTGCGTGTTTCATGTCAAAAGTAGCAAGAGGAATTTTAGTGAATGAACATCGTTTTTAAAAGCCATTTGTAGCACCAGCTGTTGGCATTATTTTATATTTTAGTGTTATCAGCATAAAGATGGTCCTCTGGATGCTGAATAGTTTCCAGCAGGACAAGGATGTTAGGCTGTCAGGATGGGCCTGTGCTGCCGAGGCTTACGTGTTGGAGGCTCATCTTCACGGGAGGGAGTGGACAGGGGAGGTGTAGGTCAGGGAAGCAGATACTTCAGGTGAAAGAAGAGGAAGACGTTTGAGTTACATTTATCCAAACAAGGAGCTGAAGGAGGGGATTTCTCGTGGTGTAGTCAATTGCATTAACACCTGAAAATGCTGGTGAGCCTATAGAGACAGGGTGCATATATGTCATGCCCGGGTGAAGGGCACAAGAAAGGTGTGATGAGCTATGCTGGAACGTCGTCCTGGTTGGCTCTTGGCTAAAAACCTGGATCTTTTATTCCTGGAGTTGGTAGAAGGTAGTGCTCAGAGAATTTGCCATACTAATCATTCTTTGGCTAGGGAAAGCAGTATGAATTCTGCAAAAAAAAAAAAAAAAGACGAGTTGGAATATAAGGAATAACTAAAACTGGATAAAGGAGCAAAATAAGACTCTCAAACCAAAACTAAGACTATGAGTTCCATACCCATGGGCCAAAAGGGAAACTGGGGAGTTCTAAATTACTATCTCTTAAAAATTATGTGAGAGTATATGTGAATACTTCCATGCAGTTTACCATGATATGAGCTTTAAAGAAATAAAATATTATCTTGCTTGCTATTTGAAATTTGGGTACCTGGAAGCTTTTGATCCCTGTGGTAGACAGAATGATAACCTCCCCCTCACTCCACCCCCACACCCCCCACCCCTGTCCTAATCCACAGAACCTGTGAATATGTTGCTTAACATGACAAAAGGGACTTTGCAGATGTTAGTTAAGGATCTTGAGATGGAAGATGACCCCGGATTATCTGGTGGTCCTAATATAATCACAACAGTCCTTATAAGAGGAAGAAGGAAGCAGTAGGTCAGAGTCAGAGAAGATGTGACAATGAAGCGGAATCTCAGAGAAAATGAGATGGAAGATGTGGCACTGCTGCCACTGAAGATGGGGGAAGGGCCATGAGCCAAGGAATGCAGGCTATGTCTAGAAGCTGGAGAAGACAAAGAAGAAGAGTCTCCTCTGGAGTCTTCAAAAAAGAATGCAGTCCTGCATCCTTATTTAAGGACTTCTGACTTCCAGAAGTGTAATCATTCCTGTTTTGTAAGCCATAAGCAGCAAAAGGAAACCAATGTAGAACCCATGAATCTGCTCTGTGGATTTCATCTCTATGTAAAAGTTTTCCAGTTCAAAGTGCTTCTGGGAATGAGAAAAACAACTAGCTTCTATGAATTTCATCTTCTTTTTTTTTTTTCCTTAAAGGTTTTATTTATTTATTTGACAGAGAGATCACAAGTAAACAGAGAGGCAGGCAGAGAGAGAGGAGGAAGCAGGCTCCCTGCTGAGCAGAGAGCCCAATGTGGGGCTTGATCCCAGGACCTGAGCCAAAGGCAGAGGCTTTAGCCCACTGAGCCACCCAGGCACCCCTGAATTTCATCTTCTAAAGCCCGTTCTCCAGGCTGTCTCTGTGGTGTCACTTGGAGGTAACTGCCAATGTATTGTAAATTAAAATCATGGGCAAATTCAACCCCACCCTCCAGTAATACGTTCCACGTGAGTAGAAATATTTACAGGAAGAGAAGACTATAAAGTAAAAGAAAATAATTTCTCCAACAACAATAGCAGTTGACATTTGAACACTTAACCACAGGTTGGACCATTTCTCTTTGTCAATTTCCACTTCCAGAAATGGCAATTTCATATGGTGCCACATACCCAGTGTTATCTCATTTAAACCTTCTAGGACTAAGATTAAACATTTCTCCCAAGATTGTAAAATTAATAAATGTCAGAGTTATGTAGAGGTTAGGGCTACTAAAATGCTATGTGCAACATATTCAGGTAAAAATGAAATTAAATCCCAACTGACCAAAGGTGTTTTTGCAGAGTTGAGGTTGCAGACATGTCTCTCCTGTGCTATTCCACAAAATGACAGCTTGAGTCATGAGAAAGCTGTAGAGTAAAGTGAGCATAACCCAAATAGGCAAAGACAATGATTGAAATTTGCTACCTAGCATCTTTGTACTTGAAAGAGCATATACTACTACAGAGGAAGAGGGCATAGCAAGTGCTTTAGAGAGGTATTGCTTAAAGGATTTCTAGCTTCTTATGGTTTAAAGCCTCCATTAATAATCTCATGAAAGCTGTGAACTGTCTCCCCACAAAGGACAGCATCCTGTCAAAGGATTCACAGGGCCCCTCAAGCCTATTGATGGACCTCAGATTAATTACCCCTGATTTACAATTGTGTTCCAAGAAAAACACTGTGGGACTGACTGGTCTGACATGATTTAAGACCAGAATTATGCAATACTTATTTACCACACAATTTTGGACCAGTCATCAATATACACTAAGGTCCAAGCTTTTAATTAGTAAAATTAGTACTTTTGATGCTAATGTTCTAGGAAAGTACACTTTTGTTTTTAAAACATTTGAGGTGCATTTAAAGACCCACTGAAAAACACTGATACTGCTCTTGCTTTCTGTCTATTCTTTTATCATTTAGTCATTTATTTACTCATTCATTCAGCAAATACTTATTGGGCCCTTACTGTTATAGGCACTGGGAATATAATAGTGAGCAGGACTCACATGGTCCTTTGTCCTTATGGAACATTCTAGTTAGAGGAAATAGTTAATAAATATGTAAGCATACTAACACGTGCCAATGAGTGAAAAGAAGAAAACAAGAGTATAACCTAATAGAAATAGCATGTAAGGAGATGGCATGTGGCTGAGACTTGAACAATGTTAGAAACCAGCTACGTGAAAATTTGGAGGAAAAGCATTTCAGGTAGAGTGGAATAGCAACTATAAAGACTGAGATTAAAATGAGATAGGCATGTGAATTATGAAAGGTCAGTGCATAAGGAGAAGTATATTGGAGAGGTGATCAGAAAAGGAGTCAGAATCCAGATTATACAGCCTTCATACTGAACAGTTCAGATTTTATTCTAGTTGCAATGGGCAGCCGTCAGAGACTGATTTGGAAGTGTCTGATTTCAAATATAAAGAAATCATTGTTGTTGCTGTATAGAGAAGGGAATGCAGAGGAACGAGAAGAGAAATAAACCAAACTAATAGTTAAGAAGATGCTCAAAGCTGAAGAGCAAGTAGTCTCATGGCCACATAATATATTGCCTCATGGATTTGAGATGTCTCATATTGAGCAGCCAAGAGAACAGAAACTGATTTATGAAGTATAGCATCTCTGTTTTTGGTCTATTAAAGGATTATTTTGACCTAAAAATGTTCTTCCTGAAAGGAAGATGAAAAAAGAAATCTGAGTACAGTCTAATGATATTGGCAAATGAAGCAGTTATTTGGTGGGTAAAGGATTGTTAAGGTAACTGAGAAAGTCACCAGCAACCAGGAACCTCATTAGATAAGGGTTTGGACCCATTTCACTAAGGTTCATTACAAGTCTGCTTCTTCTGTTTTCCTGAGGCTAGCTTAAGATCACAAGTCTTCTGAACTGTCTTCTGCCCCTTTAAAATATGGGTTTAGGGGCATCTGGGTGGCTTAGTCACTTAAGCATCCGACTCTTGATTTCAAATCAGGTCATGATCTCTGGGTCCTAAGATCAAGCCCCATAATAAACTGGACCCTTAGTGTGGAATCTGCTTGAGATCCTCTCTCTTCCTCTCCCTCTGCCCTTCCCTTTGCTTGTGCTCTATAAATCAATCAATCAATCAATCTTTAAAAATCTATAATAGATAGATTTAAATGCCCTGCTTCTCACCACCATTTACCCCTCAAAGTAGTTCACAGAGAAGATCACTATAGGGATTAGGGGCAAATGTAATATAACTTGAATGAATATCAGGAAAGGAAGAAATTCTGTTGTTTATAGGAGTTTCCCAATAGAATTAGATATTTGTGCAGTGTATTGAGGCTTTAGTGTGTCACCAACATTACTTGAAAGAAGTTTAGTTCAATTATACTTTGTCAACCAACTGAAATCCTTTAGTAAATGGCAAACCATAATAAATACACCCAGGAATAATGACCTGTATAAAAATAGTGATGTAGTGTTAGTTTATGGACAACTTATTTTCACTAATAAGCTGGAAAATTATATAATTCATTGCTCAATGACATTCATAAATAATGCAAATTCATAAAATATGCAACTATATATAAAAATATATTTAGAAAATCATTCAGAAGGCAAGGGGCAGGAGCCTTTTCCAACTGGCGTTCCTGTGGGACTCTAAGTTACAGCTTTGGGGTTAAGTGTGACAAGGTGAGAAAAGTGCCCTAGTGTGAAGAGTAACCAACTGAAAGTGATGTTGAATTTCATAATCAAGGTTCCTAGAATGAGTAGAATGCAAATTATATTTCCAGGGAAACACGAGTATAATAGTATAGTATTATGGCATAGCTGTATTCCATGGACCAAAAACAATTAGGTACTATATATGAGAGCTCTGTTGCAAATACAACATGCATGGAGCTTATGTTACATGAAGGCTTAACAAATGGTTATTACTGTTGTTTGTTGTTAATTAAAGCTGAAATCCTGTAATAGAACCTCCTGCCCTTTACCACCTATGGTCTTTATGCTGTTTTAAACCTTTCCCTCCCTCCAGTTCCCAAACTGCCCTTTCTCTGGGGAACAGAATATAAATTATCCTATCTAAATTTCGAGAACGACTATTCCCATGTGAGAGAATATCAAAGCTGAGAAGAGAATACAGAACTCTTAACAACCAGTACTATTCACACCAGCTCATCTGCTACCTCCTAATAAAACTGGTTGTTAATCTTCCCTGATTTGTCTACATCTTTCAGGTAATAAAAGTGTCTAAACCATAATGCATTCTTCCAGAGAAGATAATCAGGTAACTTAATACCTCTCTGCTCAGCAACACAATGTCCCTTTGTATCCAGTCCTGAATTGGATTGACATTTCTAGCTGACGCTTTACATCAAAGGTCATTTTGCTCAGTTCACTATCTGATCTTTTTTATTGTCTTCTAGCATATTCCTAATTCTCAAAAAGATTTCTTCATCCCTGGCAGTATACTGAGAGCTCCCAATTTCATTATCTCATCGGTATATTTCATTAATTATTAAGATCTCTCTAATTGTAAGGTTCTCCTCCCAAGAAAGTGTCTGAGTCCCGTCATTAGAGATATTAATAAGCAGAATTTGGTGAACACTCAAAGTATAGTTAAGTTGGGTATCACCCTGAACTGCCAAGGGAAGAGATCTCCCAAGTAGAAGAAGCTCTTTGAACTGTAGTGATTTCATAAGGGTGATTCATTAATTAGTAAATTTTATTCAAAATGGAATGAATCAATGTGAGTAAAAGATTTGGTTTCCTTCATTTATTTATGTTGAGCCATTCCATTCATAAAGGTTGGAAAACAATTCCCCAGGTAAGACCAGCTAATTTTTGTGAATTAATATAAATGCTACATCCTGAAGGGTATCATTTATTTTCTCCTCAGTTTTGGCTGTCTCTATTTTACCACCTAGAAAAGACAAGGCATAAAAATATTATGATCTAATAAAATAACAGAATTTCAAAGTTTATTTACTAAAAATTAAACTGTAGTCATTAATTGTTTAATACTATCAAAATTGTAAACAAAAAAGATTGGACAGGAATTAGAAATCAAAAATATATTAGGAAATCACATCACAGAAATATTAAAATATGGTGCCCTTTCTAGAATCTAAAAACTCTGAAGATTTAGTACTACTGCTAGAACTAAGGGAGATAAGTTCAAAAGAGAGATTCCCAAGAGAATATCCAGCTTTCAAAAGGATGTCTGAAAACTGAGGGAGAGCTACATTTTGGGTGAAACTTTCATAGTGATAGAGCATTTACCAAGGTACAAATAGTCTATAGAGTGCAAGATAGCCTATCTCCCAACAAGATTTGATAGTAAATGCAGTTGAGATTAGGAAGGTAAGGAGGATTGAAAGACAAAGCTCAACATAAGTTAGATGCAGAAACAGACCTGTGGGAGATACATTGAAAATCATGAGTTCATATTACATAACTGTTCATCTTTATCCTACTTTGTAGAAATGTGTGAACAAATCCAGAGGTGGAGGAAAGCCCACAGGAAGGAAACAGTTAACTTCTCACTGGCATGCTTATTCTGTTCTTTAAAAAAAAAAATTATGTTTATATTGAATGGTGGGATGTTGTTACCTTCCACTGAGAGAGGATAAAAAAGGAAAAGCAGAAGGAATGGAAGGCAACAATACCTGTGTTATCTTCCAACGTATTTTCGAATGACTCTGATCTAACTTCAGTTTCAAGCTGTTTAAATCTATCTCACTGACGGGTCCATATCTAGTGCTCACATGTTTAGGACAATTAAAATCAGCAGGGTCTGTGGCTCCCTAACCCAGGCTTTATTGTATAAGGGGTAAACAGCCACTTGTAATTTAGTGAGTAAGTGCAGGTCTTTCATGATGCACATACCAGCCCCACTGAAAACCCATCAATTTCTGTGCTTGGCAGTGGCATTCATAAGGCCCCTATGGAGCATTATCCCAGGCCTGAGGGTCATTACTCTTCCACAGAAGCACTGACAGTTGTGATGAATGGTGGTACCTGGGAAGAGGAGTGTTTGGATGTTTAAACAGATTACATTTTCCTTTTAGAGCAGTAGACATTAGATCACGTCTTAGACTGTCTACCTATGTGGACAGTGAGGATAAAACCAGAGCAACTCGTATGTGACCCAGTGAGATTCAGTTGTACCAATCATCATTTCTGTTGGGGGAAATGGACTTGACTTTGCGTCCTGTCACGATATTGTATGTGCTGCCAAGCAATGGGTGATAGCCACATACAGCTGCTGAGATGCTAGACTGTCAACAGGCATGAGATTCCGTCCATCACTATTATCTACAACAAAACTCATTACCTGCCAGCCAGTAAACATCCCATTTACACCATCTGCAATGAATTAAAAAGTGACGAAAAGAATCAGTATCTGTTTGAGCTGCAACATGATTGTCAAGTTCATTTTCATCTCTGGAAGCCCTTCAGTTCTATGAGAGACTTTAGGGAAAAATATATGATGAAGAAACCCAGGAATAGCCTGGCAGTGACAGTTGTCACTGACAATTGTAAGGTTTTTAACCAGGCATTTACAAATACAGTTAGCTTCTTGAAGTGTAAGAAAAGTCCAGGCCTTTGTCAATTCCCTTTTTTCTGGTTTTCTGGTGTGCTAGAACTGGGACTCAGTGTTTGATATGCCTAAGTTGATGCTGACTACAGTGAGAAATATTTCATAAAAATGTATATATTTCAACATAAACTCTGCGGCAAAGCTGCCACTGTATCCAGACAGGAAGTGATGATTAGTTTCTAATTTACACGTGCAGTGATTTCTTTGGCAAGTGCGAATTCCATGTCCTACAGTAAGGTTCTCCATAACTGTTCCTACTTGAAGCAGCTATAGGGGTATTAAAAAGATGCAGAGGTCTACTTGCACTTGAAGCTATTTAATTCATATATAAGCAAACTAACTGTCCAGACTACATGTGAGGTGGTCAGGTGGTGGGAACTGCAGACCAAAAATCAAATAGAGGTGTCATACACAAACCATGTGAGAAATAGCAGAAAGATTTTACTTTCTTGATATATTCATATGCTTCACCTTTCATTAGCAGAATCTCCTGGTTTGCTTTTGTTTTTGTTTTTGTTTTAATCTTCTCTTTTCTTAATCAGCTATTCCAACAGCAAGGAAATGACTTTCATTCTTACCTTGAGGATGGGGGTTTCTCAGTGCTGCTCAAGGTACTGCTCTGAGCAAAGAGACCAATTCTGAAATGAGGGTATTGAAGATAAGCCCTTCTGAAAATAACCCTGGCTATGTAGTAGGATTTCACTCCCAGAAATCCATCTCTTCCTCCCACAAATTGCCCTTGTGGAGTAATATAGGAAGGAGATTATATATTACCTCATCTCCTCACAGAGGAAAGGACAAGTGCTATGGGAAAGCTTTGTTTCATTTAATCATTCCAGGCATCCCCTGACTTCAATATTTCACTAAAGAGGTCCTCGGTTGCCTCTAGAAAGACACTCTAGTGAGAGAGAGAGAAACAGAGTAATGAAAATGATGACCTCATCTGGAGAGGCTTTCCAACCCAAAGGGATAAGCTAGCTGGGACCCCCATCCTCAAATCTGTGAAGCAGACAAGGACAGAAAGGTAGTATGAAGTTATGACTACCTCCTCAAAATTGTGCTTGGTAACTGTTCAATCTGATACTACAGTTTAGCAGGAGACATCTTTTTCTTGCAAGCTCATCTTTATGTTTTTATAAAGGGGTGAAGACACAAACCTCTATGTAGAAGATCTTTAAGGCTACTGACTTTGTGCTAGAAATAAGGAAGAGAAATGTCACATTGTGGGAATAAGGAAGCTATTTTGCAGAACCTAGAAAGGGAGTGAATAAGTTTCATTCTCCCTTCCTCTTCTCATCTACCCATTCCTGAACTTGTACACTGTATTAATTTCATTAGGGCAAAGTTAACTGATGATGGAGACTTTGCTTCTCTTGAAATAAAATCTTTTTATTTCAATTTATATTTATATTTGAATCATTTCAGTCCTGAACAACACATTTCAAACTACAAGTAGAAGTAATGTACTAGATAAGTTATACTGTGAATTTATGGTGTTCATTTTAAATAATAAATTTGACCAGCCTAATAATAGTATGGTTGGGTTAGGAAAGCTAGAATCCATTTCTAATAGCACCAGAAAAAGGAAGCCCAGTATATTTGTAGTAAATGTACACATAATGAAACACAAAATTCTGTTTTCACTGATATGCCAGAGAGCAAAGAAATACTTTAAGGATGGTGAGAAGAGGTTACATGTTTGGGAAAAATAAAGTTAAATTATGCTTTAATCTGTTATATTTTTCCTATAAAATAATTTAATGTACGTGCCAGAAATTGGTAAAAATTGAGCTAATGTGCTCATAAAGTGTTCATTAACTTTGCATACCACATCATGCATCTGTATAGAATACAACTTGGTGGAGTTCTTAAAGTCTTTTGTGTGTCACTAACACCCAGTTGTTTGGGCAGTCCTAAGGTAAAGTCTTGGACTGGATTGCTTCTCAAGTCTAAATGCCCAAGTGAACATGAGGCATTACTCCAGGTATTTTATTGGCAAGATACCATATAACTGCCCCATGAAATTATTGGGAGAGAAGAAGGTGAAATTTTGAAGCTAACTTGAGAGTACATCTTTTAGTGTCCTCATATCAGTGGTCAAACTTGGACTTATTTTCCTTGTTTATATTAAACAGTGTTATTGAAAACAATAATTCTGAGGGCAAAGATCTAATGCAAAGTAATAGCTACCATGTCCACATGTATCAAATTTCTAAGCTTCTGCCTTGAGAGCAAATAGAGACAGATCATATTGGAATACCTGACCTTTATGCCTAGCTTTGTCTTATTCTACCAAACACAAGAAGATTGTATGTGAGTGTGGGTGTGTGTATATACACACACTCATGTATGTGTTTTGAAACAACTACAGACATAGATCAAATTGTCTGGTAGAGCAGCCAGTGGCCACATCTGCAGCAAAGACTTTTTTGTGGGAGCTCCTAAAGCTCATAACCATGCAGTGAACCATAATTATATTGTTTAGAAATCCATGTCAGAGAAAAAGCTCTTTTAACTTTACCCATTTCCTCCATTAATTTGGAGCTGTTTGGAAACTGGCCATAGGAATATTTACTTGAGTCTCTGTAACTTTCCTATTATTTCAATGGTTCTAATGTAGAATTGATTAGTGAATGACTAAAAGAAAAAAGCACGAGAAGTTAAGTTAAACTTTAAAAAGGTGCCACTGTCCTTGACTTTGTGATCTTTTGGGATTAGATTTGATAACCCAATTCCCAGAGAACTTTAGCTACAGAAAAAATAATAAGGAGATGTGGTTAAGCTGTAATAGTAAATAGATACCCAGGTATCTAGAATGTCCATGTTTTTAGCTGCAGTTGAGTTTCCATTTATTTGTAGAATTAAAAGTGTTCTAAAATGTTCTAAAACCATAAAACTTCTGTGAGCTGCATTTCCTTGAAGACCATATTGAAAAGTTTATAAAAAACATCTGGGCACAATCAAAGTTTGTCTAGTCACATTGTTATATCTACTTACATCCTTTCTGACTTCAAAAGTAATGCCATTATTAGGCTGGAAGAATATTTTACATTGAATGCCATGGGGTGAGTGGCAACTTTACTTAGAATAATTTGTAAAAATAAAATACAAAATATTATCTATGGTTTCCATAGAAGAGCATTTTTTTTCCTGAATAGCCCACTTTTGCTCTAACACTCTTTACTTGGTTGTTTGTATACACTCCTATCTTCATTTCTCTCTGTCAAATGTTCAGACCCATCTCAAATGCCACTCCTTTTATGAAGCCTTTCTATCTCATTTTCTTCACCTCTTTCTGTAGCAAAAGTCATTCTTCCTGCAAATGCCCCCCATCAAAATTTTGGTGAAATTTTGTTTTATGAATTATTACTTAATTTGCATCATATCTGTAATTTGTCTCATCCATCTGCAAAGTGTGGATCCTCAAGTGAAATAACCTTACTTGGTATAAAATCTTAGAGGAGATTCTCAATAAATTTTATAACTCAAATTGAATTTCTTTCCTTGGAAACAAAAATTTTTCTTGAGAGTTTCCCATACTACTTATAAGATAGACTGATAAATAAAAACATTTTAAAATTTAAAATTAGACAATAAAAATAATTTTTAATCCTTACAAGTCTACAAGCTCCCTTTGTTTCAGATGCTCAGGCATCTTTTACTCCAGATCCTCTTTTAAAAAATCATCTTAAGACTCTCTATGTTCAAAAGATAACTCATAAATTATGACTCTTTAAAAAGACAAAAAATACACCAACTGGAAGAAAATTAAGAAAGTAAGAATGGGACCAGAAAATAAGAAATTATAATTTTCTTCCTAAAGGGTGAATGAAAATCCTTAAAGACAGCAAAAAGAAGGAAGGAAGGAAGGAAGGAAGGAAGGAAGGAAGGAAGGAAGGAAGGAAGGAAGGAAGGAAGGCAGGCAGGAAGGGGAAAGGGAGAAAGAAAGAAAATGAAAAAGTGGTAAGCTAAAACAACATGCTTGTTGTCTTCAAGGTTTCTCCATAAATGGAGAGGAAATAAAATTGAAGAATGGCAGACTTGTCTGGTATCATGCTTATATAAAGCTATAGACAAATTGACTTGCAATTCAGATTTTGATCCATTTACAGTGAATATGAATCAGTTTGATAAACATATATGCTCTATGCAAGTCATCCACCAAACTATAGAATGATGTAGGTACAACTAACCACCGAACCAAAGTGTACCCAGGAAATATTTTAATTGCATAAGAAAAATAAGATTGAATGTGATAAGTGAAGGAAAAATAATTAAAGAAGATACAGTTATATAGAAGTAGAAAGAATATTTTATGGAGGGAAAATTGAGGAAGCTCAGTGATAAAAGCAAAATAGTGAAAATGGAATGGTTGGGGTCCATCACTCAGACAAGAAAAATGTCAGGTTTGAGGTGCACTGCTTAACTTACAGGTTCACCAAAGTCTAATATCAGCATTAGTGAAAAAAAATTAAAAATAATCAACTTGTAATTCATTATGGAATCAACCCTGCCCACAGCTTTCTAGGAAAGAATATTCTTAGTATGATGATTAGAGAAATGAAAAAAGAGAAGGCTCAAAGGAGTACAGCAGTAAATTGTTTATGTCCTAAATCGGGCATCATTAGCACTTTTATAGTTTGGTGGAAATTGCTGTGTGAAAGCCAAATTTATGTTTACAAAAGGAAAATGATGCTGTAGTAGAGAATGGATTGTACTGCATGGATTTAAGATAAGAGAAGCCATCATGGTACTAGTAATATTACCATGGTGAAAAAACTCAGCAGTGAGGATACACACTGAACATTCAAAAGGATTTTGCCATTAATTTGGTAATGTTCTGTTAAAGTAGGTAGAAATATAGGATTGGTAGAAGCCATACATACAATTATTGTATGTAATTGTCCCACTACACTAAGTCATACACTACAAAATTAACACTGAATCTATCTTAATTAAAGAAAGCATTTAACACACTATACACAATGTGGCCTGCTTAAGAAAAGGTATTATTTGTAGTTATAAGAACTGGTGAACAAGATTATCTAAAAGGAACACAAAATTCTCTTTGGTTGGGTAGATATTTAGTGAAAATTCTTAAAGGGATTTTGTTTCCTCAAATAAGAGGAACATCTGCCATTATATAGAATAACTGTAGAATCGTCATCCTTTGTGTTCTCTCAGTAGCCAAAGGTCAGAAACAAATATAGTTATGCCTTGGTATATTAAGAGGCTTTCATATGTTTATTTATTTCTTTGGGTACTTTTTCATTTAACTGTTGTGAAGAAGTGATTTTCTTATCCATGACTGATTTCCTTCAAAGTAGGGCTCAGGTCTTAGTAATTATGAAGAAATGAGATTCCTGCAAACATTTTCTGTGCTTCTTTTCCTTTATAGTCTTGTTTAAGAAATAATCCAGCCATGTTTTTGAAACTTGGTTTCCTCTTGGTACACTTGTAGATGAACTGAATTTTGAGACTACCTGATCTCCTGGACCTCTCTAGTTACTTAGATATCAGTTGCATGAGAAAAGTGAGATGATATAAGAGATCAGTACCGCAGACAGACTTCCCACAAGTTTTCATCGTACCTGAATAAAGGACGAACAGAAGCTACAGCCCTTGGATTCCTGCACAGTGCTTTGTGCAAAATAAGCATGAATTTTCCTTTTGCCTTTTGCTCCCAAACAAGCAGGAATCCATATACAATCAACAGTAGTTCTGATTCCATGGCAATAAGCCCAAAATCTGAGTGAGGCATAGAATATGCACATACACATGTGTCCCTTCCAGGGAACCACATGGTTTTTGATCAGGACTGATCTGCGTATAAATTTAAACCTGCTGTAATGGCACCTTACTCACTGGTTTCATGTAAATGCATAAATGCTATTTGAAAAAAAAAGAAAATATCCGAGTACCCTAAGAAAAATTACTTGAGTGTGATTGTCCTGAGATGGCACATCTCAGCACTACTATGTCTTTGGCTTAAGAATTACAAACAATAGAAAATAGTATAAAAAGTCAAAATGCACCCTTTAAATTATGTTGCAATAATGTTTTAACCATTTTCCATTTAGTGGTGGAACTTTTATATCTCCTTACTATAAGCCTTAAGCATCATCTTCTTGTAAACCTTACATATTGTATAGGCATTTAATAAATACTGGTTTAATAAAGAATTAGGTAATTTAATGAAAGTTGTAAGCTGTTATATAACATTAGGGGAAAGGAGGCATTACCCATAAATCTGATCTACATGTCTGTGGTTTACACACACATACACACATACACACATGTCCCTATTCATTTGAATATCCCGTCACTGCCTAAAGCATCTTCCACTCTAGCAATCCATTTATCCATTTTCTTTTCCAGTTACCGTCCATGAGACCCTTTCCTTAGGCCCTAGCACTAGGATCATTTTAAAAGTCTCTTCTCTTGCCCCTCACTTCCCATTCAGTACATGACTAAATTCTGCAAGTTTTCCCTCAATAATATCTCTTCAATTGACCTCTTTCTTTTCATTTCCGGTACCTCCCAGTGAGCCTTGGAAACGGTGGCCCTTATCTCCTTTCTGAATTTAGAAATAGGACACCCTTCCTTCAGGATATTTTCATAAAACCGTTACACATCTAAAATAATTGTTCCCACCATCATTTTCCTTATCTCATTTCTTGACCTAGGAATCTATACTGCTCCATTCTATATATAAATTAAAATCCAAATTCTTCATCTGGCTCGAAAGGTCCTCTATTATGAGTTATTCTCCTTGGCCTCTTTTCCTCCCAAACTCCAAGGTTCTCATCACCTCCTATTTCCTCTAAAGTAGAATGAACAAGGGCTTCATTTGGACACCTTGGCAATCTTTGTGAGCCCTGTGAGTCAGTCCCTCCTAGATCTCCATGCACCTGAAGTGATGCTTCTGTTCTTCATTACCCTGCTTTAGCCAAGTTGGGGACTCACCCTTTCCCACTTCCCTCTCCTTGTTTATGCTGTCTCCACTATATGATGCTCTTCTCTCTCACTTCAGAAAACCTATGTCCACTACTTCCTTCCACATCTTTTTATCCTATTGATTACCCTAAAGACTTAATATATACGGTGCACACTCACTTTTGTGTTGTTCTGGAAGTGTTAAGCAGTTTTGCCTGTATAGATTATGTTATTTCCTCATTCCCAGCAAGATTATAAGCCTCTTAAGGGAGTAGAGAGCATTTTCTTCAGTATGATATAGAACTCTGCATAAAAAAACTTCTTCAGTAAATGTTTGCTGCTGACTTCTTAATGAACTATGTGACCATCAGATCTCAATGAGACATTTGAATTCTTCACCTATGATTAAAAATAGTCGTAAGTTGCAGAAGGACTCACTGTACGTCTATAACCTACTGGTCCAGACCAGGAGCTTAAAAATATTTGAGGAACAGGTAAAGGATTCAGGACTCTCGGGCAGGGTATTGAGTTGGAAGGCCTTGAATGTGTTCTACTCTGTGAAGAACGTCAAAGGTCCTATGTTTCCTGGACAAGCAATAGTGCTCAGAGGCAGTGGGGTAGGTTCACTGTTTAGTAGGGGAAGCTTGCCAAACGTTGTGATCATATTCAGATGAGTTTCTCCTTAAATGAGCACATCTGACGAGCATCCCCACCCAAGCTGCTCTCTGAAGATGTAAGTGGGCAACAAAGCACAAGTGTGACTCAGTCAGCTGCCAGAGACTGACTGGCTCCCAAAACATCCACACCCACCATTTTACACTGTGTGAAATGTACTATTTTGCTCTCATTGTGCCAGCCCAATGTTTGAGATTTATCAATGAGTCAGGAAAGGAGAGAGGCCATCAAAATTATGGATTTCAAACATTCTTCATTAGAAAATGTTAACAGACTCCCTAAAGGTCCCGTGGGGACAACTGTTATGCAAGGAAGTCTCCTTCTGACTCTATTTTAGCCCACTTAATAAAAGCTGATGGCAGTGCATGGGTTGCTTCATGGAACATAGTTCTAGATTTAAAGAAGAACTAGAATTAAATTTTATATCTTGCTCCCAAAGAAAAACTTTGAGAGTATATGGAAAGGCCTTTTCCGCCATGAATTAAAGAACCATTTTAGGAAGATGGTTCAGATCTAAAATTTGAAGAGACTGTTACCTTAACCAGAGGCTTGGATTGTGTATTCTTAAGTAATGACAAAGACTGCCTTCCTCCAACCTGATGAAGAAAAGCAAGACTATTGAGAAATTCTTGGTGTCCATGCTATGGATTATCAATGATAATAACACTTTATACCACATCTAACCTCTATTTCACTGGAAGGTAGGTATTATTTTCTCCAACTTACAAATAAGAAAATCAAGGCTTAAAGTGGTCAAGTGGCTTATACACGGTATAAAAGTATGTAAGTGTCTTTGATAAATACCCTGATCTCTCTGGTACCAGTGCCCGTGCTCTGAATCCCCACACTGCTGCCTTTCAACTAAACAACACAATGAACGTGAGAGCATTTTACAACCTATAAAGTGGTCTACAAATGGTAGTTTATGTAGGAGACTAAAAGTCCTGAGGACAATTTCCAAATTACCCTGAAAAGAGCTTTTATAAGTGACTTCTATTCTGAATACTTTAAAGATATTAGCAGCCCTTTTTGGTTATATACAGAAGGCCATAAGTTGTTCTTCTGTGGCATCCAGACCATCTAGTAACAATAGAATTCTTATTCTTTTTTGACTAGCCTTGCCAGGAATATAAATATCCAAAGTAGGCTTTCCCTCCTTTGTATACAGGAACACTTACAGATAATGCCATCCCAAGGTGTGAACAGAATTCTTGTATTTTAATATATGCATGAACTTCATGAGCCATTTCATTTTAGTTTTCTGACAGGATTTCTTCATGATAGCCACATGAAGTAGGTAGTCATTCTTCTAAATTTGTGGGTGGATAAAATTAGCTACTAGAGATACTATCTCCCATGTTCTAGATACTAAGTAAATACAGATTGAATGAATGAGTCACAGAGTTTTTAACATAGCTAGAAGATACCCTACACATTTGAAAATCTAGTTTATAAGAGCACATCACATAATTTTATTGGCTTTAGGTAATGTGCCTTTTTTATAAAGTAGATTTCTTCCCCCAAATCATTGTTTTCTTTTTCATTGATTTGCTTTCATTATTTCAATAACAGCTCTGTCATGCTCAGAATATTAGCGAGAAGATAATTTGTAAACAAACACTTAAAATGATATAAGTAAACTATTATTTCTAAAATTCTTTAATGAGATGAACTTAAATGCTCACTGTTTTGAACTTCATTCATCTCTATGACCAAACTTAATAAGCCTAACTATGGCTAGTGTTTCCTCAGTGATGGTAAGAGATTGTGTCGTACACTATCTGTGAGAGCAGAAGCCTGGACCTTCTTGTTCACTGCCTTGCCTGATGCCGACATAGTGAGTGCTCAATAAATAGTTGCTGAAAAATGAACGAATGAATCATTTCTAATTTGTCATGTAGTTTTGTAAGGTTTCTTAGAGTGAGGAGGAAAGTGTTGAAATTAACAATATTTATCTATTTTCTGAAATTTTTCGTGCTTGCTCTCAAAGATAAATTTTGCATGAAAATCTTTAAAAAAAAAGGCATCAGAAGACTTTTGAGTTAAGCTATTATAAAAAGAGACCTCTTTCTTTTCTTAGAAAATAGTTGTTAACATTTATTTCTATTTTTATGACCATTGAAACCTTACCTTTTTTCTTGGTCTTAAAAGTGTAATTGGCATGTCCAACTTTGCCCACTCTTTTGGTCAATAAATGTAACTGTACTATCAAAAAAAAAAGTGTAAACTGTATTATTATAAATATATGCTGATGTTGTTTAAAAGCTTGGGAAATATAAGTCTTTGGATATAGATAGCTATAGCCCTTGGCTTATTCTGGAAACAACCCATTTTCTAATAGAATTTATATCACCTAAAGGTTTTATAGTGAATTCACTACTTGTTTTTTAGAACATAAAGTGCCAAGAAGTAGGCAACTTGGTCCATATCATAGGTGATCAAGATGATACGTGATGCTGACCTCACCAATCCAGTTCTCCCCCCTGTTCCTCTGTTCAAAATCTCCTCTACACCATTTAAGATACGAAAAGCCAATAGGACTCAGGAATTATTGATTATTTATCTTTTTCCTGGGTACTGTATGGGTGTGAGATTTTTTGATTTCGGTCATTGTTATCAGTTGTGATTCATGGTTTCAGTGAGATGTCTCTGCCTTTCATTTAAGTCCCACCCCCCTTTTTTTGCATTGTAGTACTCCCAGGAGCAAATCCTGGTTGTGAATGTGCCAGGAACTATGCAATAAGTTATCTGTCTATTGAATAAAGCAATTGAGGAATCAGTATTTATACATTTGGAAGGGAATTTGGCTGTGTTATTCTGAGTGGGTCTGATTCACCTGAACCCTGCCTGTGTACCTCACTGCCAAAGGAGAAAAACCAAGTAGGTGGAACACATGTATCTTTTGTGTACCAATCTGCTAGACCTCAAACAAGATTACTGTTGACAGGGAAAAACAAGTTTCCTTTTCATTCTACGGGATAACTTAGCTGCTTTCAGATGCAAAAGCCCTTCCCCCCAACCTTCATTCTCCCTCCCAAACCCTCTCCCCTTTAATTCCTGTCTGGAACGGATTCCTCCCAAATGAGGATAATCCTGCCTTAGCTGTTTACTCACTTGGTTACCTTCCTGGGCTCAGCACCGTCCACAACAGGCTTTGCTGCTTGTGTTTATTCCTGCCAGAATGCACTTAGGAGTTTTTATTATTGTCTTGGTTGAGGTGGCACTTTAGCTTTAAGCCCTTATATTTATGATTTATAACTTTCTGTCGAAATTGCATGTTGGACTAGAATTTCTCCAGCATATTCTCTGTTTAGACACAAATGTTTCATAAAATTTGAAGGAAATGTTGGAAGTGGCAGCCCAATATTCAAGAATTCATTTCACTCACCTGCCATCAGAAGTAGCTGATATACCTCCATGCATTATGTATTGAACATATCTGGACAATAATAAGCCATAGACACATACCTAACCTTAGGAAACTATTATGAAAAAAATTCTATGCGCCTTTTAATAAAATGAATTTTCCATGATCATTGTTTGGTGTTTCAGAAGTACCCTATGGATAGCTACTTGATAGTTAAATTATGGTTATTCATTCTTTAATGGTAATAGTTGCTATGGTGCTGTAAACTCCAAGAGAGCTTTGTAAAGCCTGCCTCACATATATTGCTTCATTTCATCTTCATAATCATCCTATAAAATGGGTATGATTACTCTTGTAACTTGCTCAAAGTCACCTTGGCTGGCAAGTAATTTGCTCAAAGTCACCTTGCCTGGTAAGTAGCATTACAAGGATCTGACTCCCTATCTACCTATCTCTAGAGCCTTTGCTTATTCTATTAGATGTACGCATAAACCTGAGTAGTCTGAGTTACTTATTCTACTTAAGTAATAGTTCCCAAGAATACTTTTTGTCATGCGTTGAAAGAACTGGCCCACGTGTACTATCACAGCCAACAGGTTGTTTTGTTGTTTTTTTTTTTTTTTTTAAATATAAATTATCTTTCCTTCTCCTGGAGATGGTTTGTAATCAGAAGCAAAGGTTAAAGGATTTATAGGGGAAATGGGTAAATTTCCTAAACAGGAGTATGGTAATCACTCAAATGGGGCATCATAATTTAATTGATAATTGCACTTTCCCAGTGTTGTTGGTTACATATAACTCTAAGCAGACATCTACAAGTTCAATCCTAATCTATTGTGTTTTATATTCTTTCCAAGGAACTCCATCACTGACACATTTATATTAAACATATATTGTAAAAAATCATGTGAGGAATGTTGTAGAACTGACAGAGAGTAGCACTAGAAACCTTAATTTTAAATTTCATGACTTTTGCGCAATTAGAAGCTCAACCTTAACATTGCATTAACTTAGCTTTTTTGCATTTAATTATAGATATTGGGTTAAAGCTATGGAAGTTAATATTTTAAGCCTCCATTAATGGTTGTAATCGATTTTTTGTATTATTTTTTGCTATAATAATCAAAAGAGCACTTAACCTGGACAGGAAATAAATCTGGGATTCTGGAGATTAATGTTAAATCTGCTAATGTATTGTCCTACCATTCCCTGGGAGCCTAGGTTATCTGATGCTATACGCCAGAGCTTACAGGTGACAAGAGTCTCTTCTAGGTTTCAGTATTTCTCTTTGAATTGTCACAACAGCATTGTTTTTTTTTTTTTTTTAGTTTCACAGTGGGATGTATTTTAAGCAAATGGAGGGTGGGGATTCCAAGATGAAAGGAATTGACATTAAAAAAAACTAAAGGAATTGCTTAATTTGTAAATTTAATCCTGTATCATGATTCCTCATTAGGGATATTTGCTGTTCTGATTCAGTACCAAGCACAGGGGGCAAATGGGACAGAAAGAGCACTAACTGTATTGAAGATGGCACTAGAAATTTGGAGGGCTCTTAATAATTAGGTACTTAAGCTCACCTAGAGAAGTGATTAGTGTTTAGAAGTAGAGACACGGCTACAGGAACACAGATAAATTAGAAGGGAACAAAATGTCCAGTTTGTCGCAGTTCTTTTAAATAATCGTAGCCAGTGCAAGGGCTGTGGCAACACTGTCCACGCTGCTCACACATCCTTCACAGGCTGCTGAGTCCCAGTACCTCTGACTGTGGCACCAAGGCAGCCTGAGCATGAGGATCCCTGGCTTTGTTTTTTTTTCCTTCTTCAGGTCTCTGTCACTGACTCACTAGATACTCTCAGATAAGCTGTTCACTCTCTTGATTTTCCATCCTTCTACTTGTGACATGGATGAAATGCCTTCCTCTCAAATAATACGAACATTTATAATATATTCTTAAAAAGTGTAGGTTGAAAACAGTTTACAACTAAGAGAAGATGAACACTTAGAGCTCAGAATCATTGGGCAAACACGTAGTAAGATCTCACCAGAGGCTTCAAAATGCAAACATGGATGAAACATTGTTCTTGAGTAGCTCTAGTGAAGGCTGTGTGAACCAGAAGGGTGGATACAATCTAGAAAGAGATCAAATAGATAGAACAGGAATGGTATCATTGCAATCAGAGGGCATGGTGGTGGGATATTTGAAAAGTAAGAATAAGTAAACAATATTAATATGATGTAGAGGAAAGAACACTGGACTAGGAGTTTGTGCTGGCCTTGGCTGCTTACCATGCATGCTCCAGAATAATATTTTCTGTTCCTGTGTTTATCTATAAAATGGGTATATTGTCTGATTCCTTGTGCCACAATGTATACCAAGAGTCAAATCAGAACTATGTCTGTGGCAGCACTTTGAAAACTTTACAGTAGTATGTGAATGTCTAGCATTTTAACTATCATATTACCAAAAATGATGGAGAATCAACATAATTCAATAGGTGATTCAGCCAAAACTTATTTTGCCAAAAGTGCCAAATAATTATAGCAGAAGTAAATAAACGTTGATGCTTAAATCACATGAATAAACCCTCTGACTGAAATTTTATGGTATGGAACTGAAATGCTGGGGCCACAGATTAACAAAGTAATTCTGACTTGCCAAAATTATACTCTTCTGAAGCTAGGAAAGAGAAACTTAAAAGTGGAAAAATCCTGGACGCTTTTTTTTGGGGGGGGGGGCAAAATCCTGGACATTTATACATTAAAAATGACAGGATGAAAAAGAAGGAGGACTGTGCTTTTCCAAATGTCAAAATTTGAAATGCTAATAAAATCCAATAAATAAGATATTTACCACGGCTACAACAACTAGCAAAGGTTAGCATGGACAAGGACTAGAAACCATTAAAGGTACTGAAGGAGAACAATCAATGAGAATGCCAACCCCGGAAGAGTTTTAATCTCACTGGCCTGTGCTCAAGTCATGGAACATGTTTCATAGACTGAATCCAACTGTAATCGTTATTTAGAAGAGATTTTTTAATACACATATTATTTCCTTACCGTGCTGCTTTTTTTTTCATAGTCGAAGTTACTTTTGAATCAAAGTAAGAAAACTGTTTTTACATGATTTAACTCCAACAGTTTGAGTCAGATGACAGAATGCTCAGACACAAACAGGACCTGTTTCTACACATCTTAGACAGAGAGCAGAATATTCAAACATGTGTATCTTGCACTTAATTTAAACTGCGTGCTTGGTTACCTATCTCTTTGGCAATTCAGTATAAAGTTTTATTACTGTGAAATAGAATAGGGTAGGGATTTATGTCACACAAAAATGAATTTCCATGGATGGGAACACACATGAAATAATTTAGGTAAGCAGTATGTCAAATGAAAATTTAAGATGTTAGAGCTGGTGGTGCAAAGGGAGGAAGCAAAGAGGAGGTTTGTGTAATAGATGATAAATATATCACCAGGGAAAGAAAAAGGACCGTAGTTGCTATAGGAAGTTATTACTAATGTTGAAGAATTGTGGAAAACATTGAAGAATGAATTTTAGGACCAAGAAATCAAAGCAACTGATTAGATGAAGGGAAATCTCATTTGAGTGTCAATGGAAAACGTAATACTTAAAATAAATGTGAGCCTTTGTAGTTAGATCCAGGAATGAATGAAAACCATGGGCCTAGAGGGCCTATGGGTTTAGCCCTTAGAGACATTCATTTAAATCTTTTTTGCAAAGTCACTGAAGGAATGGCAATGAGCAAAGTTCCCGTCCCCATCACCTCTACAAAAATCCTTCCCTTTGTTTATTCAATTTTGTTTTAAAGCAGTCCCAATTTTGATAAATGGAATATGAGAATGTTCACTCTCATGGTCCTCTGCTGGCTTATAGTGTAACTCAGGTATGATGGAAGGGTATGAAAATCTTTTTTTTTTTTGTCATTCCATACTTCTTGCCTTTTTTATATGTTTGTGTGAAGAAATTTATAATAGTAAGTCTCTGATATTGTGGTAAAAGAAGTCCTATTTTTAATTGGCCTTCAGTTCTCCAGTCTCAAAACCTAGGCTAAAAGTCTCAAAAGAACAACAACAACAAAAAAAACTTATTAGGATTTAAAACTTAATTAGCTAATTTAGATAAGGGACAGAAGAGGAGGATAAGGAAAGTTTAAAGTATCTAACTTGATGTGATCTGCCGAGAGAGGTAACATGGGAGGAAAAAGAAGAGGTTTGCCAAGAAAGACAATGCTTTTGATTTGGGACTTGTGTTTAAGGTTGCTGCAAGACGTTTAGATTTTCTCAAAATATCAAGGGACCATAGACAATACAGATCAGGAGCTCCAGAGAAAGTGCTGGGCTGGAGGTAAAGATTCAGGAGTTACTTGTCAGGAAGTGGTAGGTGAAGCCATATAAGACTGGATGACATGATTCTAGAAGTTGTGAGGAGAAAACCCAGTGCAGAATACAAGGAAATTCTAGTACTCAAGGAGCGGATAAGAAAGTGGAGCCAAAGAAAAGACAAGACAGGACTGTCAGTGACAGAGAGTGGGAAAACAAGCCTCCAAGAATTGAGGAAAACCAATGTGAGGTGTTGCAGGGAGGGGCTGTAATGAGGCCAACTAAGAATGAAACAGAAAATGTCTAAGGAATTTGGCTCAAAAGAGGTTAATACTGACACCGAGAGTAAGGTACCAAAAGTGCAGTCCTCTATTTGAGATAATAGTTTATAGTGATAATTTCATTAGTGGTACTGGTGGTAGAAGCCCCATGGAACTCACGACATTTTTTTAATCCCTTAGTTCTCATATTTCTCAGTTTATCCCTTCACTTATCCCTCCCTTTGGTATTGTTCAACTTTTCAAAATATTTAATGGACACTTTATTTGGAGAGCACAGTTCTTAGGAAGGTAGTCTACAAACTATATTAAGAGGCTATGGATATCATAACAACATTTCTACACCAGAAAAATCCATCATCCCTACCTTCTACCTAAACAGGAGAAGACAAAAGGCTAGGAATTTTTTTACCACCTTCTATAACTTCCAAAGCAGTTATGTTCTATTCAACGTTTTTTCAACTAGAGTTCTGTGGAGGAAGAGAAAGTGAAAAAACATGTTCTGTCCTTGAAGACATTACACACCAGTAAAGAATTCATTACATGGTGAAAACATGGTCAAAGAAACATAAGTAAAGTGTCTTAGAGGGAAAGCCAATCTCTGGTTTAGGGAAATTCTTAGTTTAGGTAATATTGGTTTTTATAAGACATAAATCCCCAAATCTCAGTGGCTTAATATAATAGAAGTTTCTCTTTTGCTCATGTAAAGAGTGGCCAGGGATCCAGGTTGGCAGGGTTTCTGTCATCTTTAGAACACAGCTTCCAAGGTCACCTTGTATGTGACTTCCAGTCAGAACACTGTTAAAGAGAAAGAGCAATAATTGTAAAGGATTGTTTTTTGGGGGACCAGGGCAGGAGTAGCTTGTGTCATGTCTGCCAACATCCCACTAGCCAGAATTTGGTTACAAGGCCGTAGCCATGGGCACAGAGGGCTGGGAAATTGAGGTGAGCTATGTGCCCAAGAGGAAAAGCAAAGAGCTTTTTTCAAATTAGCCAGAGACTGCCTGGGCTCAAGGAAGGTCCCAAGGGTATGATTTAGACTTCAAGGCAATGGGGGAGTCCATGGAAGAGTGATACAGGATGGGAAAAGGGAGGGTTGAAGGAACGAGCTGCTCCAACTTCACCTTCGTGGGTGGAGTCCACAGTGGTGGTAGGGACATGTTAACTTTCCATGTTAGCTCCTTGACAACATTGTTCTCTCATCTGAAAGAATTTGTCTATTTTAGAGAAAAAAAAAATCTGTAATGCATGCTAATTTACTTCACTGGATATTAAATGTTAAAGCAGAGAGGAATCATAGGCTTTCTCCTTAAAATTCATTTCAGAGGTAAGGAAGAAGAGCCTGAGGAGCCCATGCCCTCTGGGTCTCACTCTGTGAGGCATTGTTGAAACCAGGGTAGAACCCAGGCTCCAGCTACATTCCAGAGCTTTCTGTGAGGGAGGTACAAGTTGTAGAATTTTTGCAGGGGAGGAGTAAGGGTTAAATTCCAATCACCACAATTATGTAGAAATAACCATGGAGCTTCATCATAAATTGTTTCTGTCATCGTATTTTAAATTCCACTGCCAAACTAAAGGAAGTCAGCTAGTACTGATGTAAAATTTCTTCTATGCTAATCAGAATAGTCCATATTTACTTCGTATGAGAAAAAAAATCTTTTTTTTTAATCTGAAGGCCACTGTATACATTCTTTTCTTATCATGTCTCATGTCCAAATATACAGAGCCAGCGTAGATGAAATCAGCATGTTTAATGTTAGTCTTTTACCTTAATTTCAAAGGAAAGAGGGAACCAAAGGTTAGTGGTGAGTGAGTTGGATGGCTATAATTGAGTTTGTGTTGCTTTCATTGTTACAAAATTTTAATTGGTATCAACACTTAAATGTATATCAGAATGCATGTCACAACTTTTGTACAAGAATACAATTGACTTTAGAACATATTTTCTTAAGTGAGAATGATAAATTATCTCAGAACTTGTGATTCTTTACTTTTAAAAATCGTAAGGTCAGTTCTTTAATTAAAAGATAAAGAAAAGTCTCAGTGTCCATGTAATCAAATCACTTATATCAGGATAATCTGCGAAAGAAAGAAAGAAAGAAAGAAAGAAAGAAAGAAAGAAAGAAAGAAAGAAAGAAAGAAAGAAAGAAAGAAAAAAAGAAAGAAAGAAAGAAAGAAAAGGAAGAAAAAATTATGAAGGGAGGTATTCAGTCTATCTTCATAATAATTTGCCTCAGGATGACTTCTTTTATGGTCTCATAAGATCCACTTTTCGAAGCCTCTCAGTGCAAGAAAATGGAAATGATACTGGGTACAACAACGAATTTGTCCTAAATTTACTCACGTCAGTTTCAGTCATGAGGCTTACTTGTTTTTTTCTATTAAATAATAGGTCTCATGGATAAACATTCTTTTTTTCCAAAACAACGTGAATATACGGTCAGCCTCTGGTATAGAAAATATAGATATAGGGGCACCTGGCTCAGTCAGTTAAGCATCCAGCTCTTGGTTTTGATTCAGGTCATGATCTCACTGTCATGGGATGGAGCCCCGCATTGGGCTCCATGCTCCACGTGGAGTCTGCTTACAATTCTCTCTCCCTCCCATTTATTCTCTCTCTCTCTCTCTCTCTCTCTCTCTTGCAGGGGAGGAGTAGGGGTTAAAATCTCTCTCAAATAAATAAATAAAATCTTCTGAGAAAAAAAGAAGATATAGATACAGGTGCAGATCTAGATAGGTATATAGAGAGATATAAAACACTCATTTGGATCTACTGGTAAATATGTATTAAGTGGTAAAGAGTCCAGCTCTGTGTATTGCCTGCCCAGCCTATTTGAGAGTCTTCTCCATGTGTTCCTACAGAGGCAGGTTAGACAATGACTTTTTATACCTTTGAGATTATGGCAAGGTATGACAAAGACCATTAGATAATGAAATATAGCTGAACATTTTTAAACACCAGACCTGAGAATGTTTGCTGATGGAAGTCCCAAGATCCAGCTGCATCTGGGTATGTGAGTATTGTGATGACAATACTCTACAGACCTTGCTGTTAAAATGCTTCCCCGTGAAGTAATATGGATATTGCCTTATCCACCCAATATTCTGGCAAAGAGAAGAGAGTTATTGATAAACCAATACCAGATTGAGTGCCAGAAACCTATTTCCCATGTAAGAATTGCCCTCCTGTGAGGCCCCAGTCATGTTTTTGGACCTGCCATCTAGTGGCCACTGAAGTAACAAGGCAATTGACACATTCTGGTTTTCACTTAAAGACGGGAGTTGAAATGTGGCTCATCTGCAGATAAATAGGAGGCGTTCCAGCGATTAAGCACAGTCCCCTCTTTTTTCATTAGACATATTGCCATTTTAGTAGAGCAGCTTCGAGAAGAACATTTGTTATATTCACAGGAAAACAGATTTTTCACACAAAATTATGTACTTCCCACCTGAAATTTAAGAAAGAAGAGATCAAGAGAGAGAAAGAGAATAGAGAGAAAGGGAGGGGAGGGGGGGGAGGTAAGAAAGGAGGGGAAGGGAAGAAGGGAAGGGAAGGGAGAGGAGGGAGAGAGGGAGAGAAGGAGAGAGCTAGGGAGGAAAGGAGAGAGGGAGGGAGGGAGGGAAGGAAGAGAAGGAAAGGAAGAAGGAAAGAAGGAAGAGAGGGAGGAAAGGAAAAGAGAAAGAAAATCTTTCATTATTGAAAAGAGCTGTGGAGGCTGAAGGGAAAGGGGAGGGGAGAGGGGAAGCTGGAGAGCAGGCACATTTTCTGTCAAGTAGTTCTACTTGTGAGACTAATTCTTACAAACTGTGCACCCAGCAGAGTAAACCTCTTATTTTGCTGCTTTTGCTCTGATCCCCCACATAGCTGTAATGTTCTACTTGTTTTTCCCTGTCCTATAAACCACATAGGCATTTGATATGATACATAATGTTGGCAAAGGAACAATTTACAAATGATTTAAGTAGGTAATTATTTATTAGAATATTGGTCTATAGAAGTCTATGTTACCGTAGCAAAACCTGGTAAGAGGTTAGTTTTGTCTCAGTGTTTCTATTATAATCCCTGTTTATTAGTTTTCCTTTTTCCAGGGACTTATGAGTGGAATGTAAAAATGCACAGTAGGCTATTATTATTATTTATTATTTGTCAAAGAAACGTGAATATACAGAGCAAAGGCCAGTTTGTGAACTATTCCAGACAGTCTCTAGCCCCAAAGACCTCACAATACAACTCTTAAGCAGGTCCTGAAAAATGCAAGACAGAATGAAAACAGATGGATGAATGATACTTATTCAATATCTTAAATATAGAACTCAGTGGTGCAGGTGCATCTTCAGATGTTATTTGAAAGAAGAGACAGAATATCTTGGCATTGTGTCATTTATTCATAAATATTATAAATTTTATATTATTTGAGAAACTATTCTAAATATACAGGGTGGTTTGAAAGAAGGTGTGAAAGCTGATTCCCTCAAATGAGACAAAGGGCAAATCCAGTGAAAAGCAGGGACCGAACATAGTTAGAAAAAGTGAAAGAGAACCAGACCAAAGATGGAGCAAAAGGAAAATAAACCCCAAGGGGATACATAAAGTTTGATGAAAAAGAATTGCAAGAATTTTTTTTTTAAAGAAAGAATCAACTGAGAAGAAAGTTGATCTTGGCAGTTATGTCTTGAATATACTAAAATTGCCAAGAGACTCCAGGAACAGTAATGGCAAAGACAATGATTTAGTTAGAGAAATTACAATGCAAGGGTATAGAATTCTGTGTGGTGGACAGAGGGCCTAGTCTTGAATACAGTATCTATATAGCAGGAAGAATAGCCAGATTTACCTAAATGCAGAAGTAAAAGGTGGTACAGGAGTCAGGTTTGTTAGATCGTTGAGGAAGACAGAAGTCAGTGAAACCATCCAATGGAGTCATGGTATTTTTCTGAATATCCCTCATCTGTCCTACGTTATGTTAGTTCTTTGGGAGTGTACTATAGATGTGAGTCAGGACCCCTGAGACAAAATAAACCTGTGTTCAAAGTGAAAAGATAAGATTGACACACCTTCCGCAATTAGAAAAGATAAGGCATAGCAGAATTTTCTGAAAGAGAGAAATCAGCTGGAAAAGTCATCCAAGAGATGAGACCCAAGCTGAGACTTGAAGAATTGGTGTATGGGGAACTGATATTAAAAACAGGGAGAAACATGATGAAATTGTCAGGATGAAAATCAACAGTGTGTATGGAGCGCGGGGGGGTCGTAAAATGCCCCTGCTGAGTGAGATCGATGGTTTGAGCAGGAGAGTAAGGAGAAACAGGTAGGATGGTAAAAGGGCCAGTGTGTGAAACTGAGACAATGAGGATTCCTCAGAACATGATGGGGACACTGATGAATTCATTCTAGATATCTTTATGAGGGCATATTATATTTCAGGCGCAAAATAGAGAAGGTTTTTCCCCTTATGGAACTTACATTCTAATGAAGGAAGATAGAACCTCCCTCCAGCAAAAGGCAAACAAATAAATGAACAAGATAATTTCAGAGAGTGATTAGTGCCTTGAAGAACATTAAACTCAGTGATAGAGAAGAGTGTGACTGGCAAAAGTCATGATGGCCCAAAATGGGCAAAAAAGAGTAAATATTTAAAAGTGAAAATTCTTAACACATGGATGTAATTTAAAGAGAACTTAGAAAGGGATATTATAGGTGATTAATAGCTATTCAGTCATATCAACTGGGAAGATGAAAAGTGAGGGAGGAAAAATTGGGGAGGAGATCAAAGAGCTCCCTGCTCCCATAATCCCTCCTTCTTGAAGTCATCCACTAGGCCTTGGTTGCCATCTCTAGTTTCTTACAGATTTTAGTCACTGACTCTTTTTGTCTTTCCCTCATCACAATTCCTAGTCATTTCTGTGTTAAAATATGTAATCCTCCCAACACCCTGGGTCTCAATTCCTTGATTGTCTCATGATCTGTCCTTCACCCTAACATAGCAATTCACTTCAGTGGTTATACTTTTGACCTTCTCATTACTAAATAATCACAACTTTTCCATAATCTCAATTTCAAGCATCCCACTCTTCAACCACCACCTTATATTTTCACAGTTCCCTTATTGCAACAACTCCAGAATGTACTGGAGCTCTCATTCATCAGTTCTCCCCTTATCCCTTCGTATTCTCACTTTCTTATATAATTTAGACTCCTTGGACAATGATTTTAATCTTTTTCTTGCGCACACCCTTAACTTCCTTGATCTTCTCTTGCTTCACTGTCCTTTCCTGGCAAATCCCAACTGTCATGATCACATACAACTCCATGCCTATTGTAGGGCTGCATGCCAGCCAACTGTGGCTGGAGAAAAACAAGTACACTGATGACTTTCACTGATCACTCCAAGGGTTTCCTAGTGCTGCCCTGCAATGATATTGTGCTTCCCTGTCCATTCACTTTCCCATATCTCCACAAAAGTATTTCATATCTTTCCTTCTCTCAGACTTCCAACATCTCCTTCCCTATTCCTACTCTCAACTTATGACCCTCCTTCCTACTTCACTGAAAAAATAGAAACAGTCAAAAAAGAATTTGCATGAACACTGGCTCTCCAGCACACCTACCCTCCCATCTGCATGCATGCCCACACACTGCCTTCTCCCCTATAACTATGGATAAACCCTGTGTGTTCCTGTCTCAGCCCACCCCTCACTGTGCCTTCAGTCAACCGCACCCCACTCACACACTCATACACAGTGCTCCTGAAAAATCTCCCCTCTTTCTCTTACTTTACCAGTTTCCCTATCTTCCAAATCTCTCCTATAAACACACAAACATGTAAGTTCTCTCAATCTAAAAATTACCCTTTTCTAACCCCACTCCCTGCCAGCTACTATCCCATTTCTTTGATTCCCACTATAGCCAAAGTTCTGAAAAAATGCCTGTAATTACTACAAGCACTCTCTACTTCTACTCTCTGATTCTCTCTTGATCCTTCTCTAATTAGCATTTGTACCCACTATTAAGATTCACCAGTAACTTCCAAGTTGCCAAATCCATTAACTAATTCAGTCTTCATCTTTCCCCATCTGCCAGCATTGTTTTCCATGGCTCCTTCTTTCACTATTAAAACACTTTCTCTGCTTGGTTGGCTTTCAGTCCCTCACATTCACTTGATTTTTTTTTTCCCATCTCAAAGGCCATGCTTTCTCATCTCCTTTGCTGGTGTACTCTCATCTCTGCAACATATAAACACCAGAAGGTCCTAGAGCTCAATTCTTAAACCTCCTCTTTTCTTTATCTCCATTCACTGTGTGGTGGAGTGACTTCTTCAGAGTCACACCCCAGCTTATGATTCAAGCTAGTACCTCTGGTCTAGGCCTTGAATTCTAGGTTCACATGTTCAGTGGCCTACTCAACATCTCCACTGTGAGCCTAATGGACGTCAGGGACCCAATATCCCCCCGTGGAATTCCTTATTGTATTCAGCAAGTATGGTTTTCCCCCACCTTAGTAAATAGCACCTCCATCTTCAGAGTTGTTCAACTCAAAAGTTTATTTCTCTCCTAGCTTTTTATTTCTGTCACAAATTCAACTTATCAGTGAATTCTGTAGTTCTTCCTCCAAAATATATTCAGAATCTTACCACTTCTTATCCTCACCGCCGCTACTACCGTGATTCAAGCTACTACCATCTCTTGCCTGGATTATTGGAGTTGCCTTCTAATTATCTTCCCTGATTCTGGCCTTGCCACTTACAGTCTATTCATAAAACAGCCAAAGTGATCTTTGTAATGTCTGTAATGTAATTAAGTCAGACTATGTCACTCTTCTGCTCAGAACTCTCTAAGAGTCCCCATCTACTCAAAGGAAAAGCCAAAGTCTTTATGGTATTCCGAAAGGCCCTACATATTGTTTCCCTGTTAACTTCTATGTTTTTCTTTAGCACTTGATCAATTACTCACTCCTCTCAAGCTTCATTGGCCTCTTTGGCTTCCATACCTACTGTACATGATTTCACCCCAGGGCCTTTGCAGTAGCTTTTTTCACTGCCCATAATTCTTTTTCCCAAATAAGTCTTATTTGCTCACCACCCTCAAGTCTTTGCTTAATTTTC
Organism: Procyon lotor; assembly: GCA_028646535.1. Classification (NCBI taxonomy): domain Eukaryota; kingdom Metazoa; phylum Chordata; class Mammalia; order Carnivora; family Procyonidae; genus Procyon; species Procyon lotor. The sequence goes on from CM053603.1 coordinate 134,330,154, forward strand.
ATTTCTTCTTTTTTTTTTAAGATTTTATTTGTTTATTTGATAGAGTGAGAGAGAGAGATCACAAGTAGACAGAGAGGCAGGCGGGGGGAGGGGGTGGGAGCCGACTCCCTCCTGAGCAGAAAGTCCGATGTGGGACTAGATCCCAGGACTCTGAGATCATGACCTGAGCCGAAGGCAGAGGCTTCAACCCACTGAGCCACACAGGAGCCCCAATTTTCATTTCTTCTTTTAATATTTTATTTTTTTATTTTAGAGAGTATGAGTAGGAGGGAGGGGCAGATGGAAAAGCAGGCTCCCTGCTGAGCAGGGAGTCCAATGTGATATGGGCTCTCTGCTTAGCAGGGAGTCTGCTTTTCCCTTCTGATGTAGGCCAATCCCAGGACCCTGGGATCATGACCTGAGCTGAAGCCAGACATTTAACTGACTGAGCCACCCAGGCACCCCTCAATTTTCATTTCTATGTAAGGCTTTCATAACCACCATACTTAAAATTATACTCCCCCTCTACTTTGCTTCATTTCTCTTCACGTTTGATTTACATATTTACTTCCCCCTACGATGAAATATAAGCCCAGTAATTGTAGGATTTTATTGTATGGTTTTCAGGGGTTTTGTCTGTTTTGTACTTTAAGAAGTCCCCAGTGTCTAGAATAGTACCTGATGTATAAAGGTGCTCAGTAAATATTTGCTGGATGAATGAAGAATGAATGCTTCTTTCCCTGTTTTTGTTAAATGCGAAACTTAATGTTGTGACATGGGCCCATGATTCTCAATGGCAAAATTTTCAGATTCTTCAAAATTAATTTTGAAGTAAGTGCACTTTGTGCAGGTTTATCCAGAATATTAGATAGCCCACTATTTCTGTTTAGCACCCAAAGCAGCAACATCTAAAGTACTTATTATTTTTTCCATTTGGTAAATGTTTATCAGGGAATATGAGCATTCTAAACATAGGTAGTGACATGTGCAAAGGCTCAGAAACATAAGAGAATATAGTACAATGGACTGTTACAGTATCACAAGTGACAGATAATGGAGGCCTGAGCTAATGTGGTACAATGGGAGCAAGAGACCTAGAAATGTGAGAAACATCAATAAGTAAAAGGTCACTAGAATGAAGAAACCTGGTTGATGGGAAAACAAAATACTGCCTATCTTTATCAGGCTATAAAGTGGAAAGTGATTGTGAAAGAAGTAGGTAAGAGTGGAACTTGAACTTAGAAGACATGAGTTGTAAAAGTCCCATTGTAGGGGCACCTGGGTGGCTCAGTGGTTTAAGCCTCTGCCTCAGGTCATGATTTCAGGGTTCTGGGATCAAGCCCTGCATTGGGCTCTCTGCTCAGCAGGGAGCCTGCTTCCTCCTCTCCCTCTGCCTGCCTCTCTGCCTACTTGTGATCTCTCTCTCTGTCAAATAAATAAATAAAATCTTTAAAAAAAAAAAAAGGCCCATTGTAGGATATAGACTTAGAATCGCACATTGTTATAGTTAGTACAAAAATATTCAGTGTGTTCATTGATGACCTTGTTAGAAATATTCAGGAAGGTTATCCCAGAACAGGCCCTAACTCTCATTCTTCCAACCCTCTGACTGACAGTTGAAATGGTTTGAGGTTCTACATTTTCTACCTAGTGACCTCACCCTTCCTGAAAGTTTTTTTTCTTATTTTATACTGAAATTACTAGATCAATAGAGTAATGTGTATATGCACAGAGATACACACACACACACACACACACACACACATTTTAAACCCAATTAACTGTAAATATCGCTTTCTATGCACAAAAGCCTCCCTCAGTTATTAAAAGAAATTACATTAGAATTACAAATCTGGTGATTATTTGAGGGGTGATGAAAAAGCAACAGATGGTTCCCAGGTATGGGGCTTGGGCAGATGGGTAAATGGTGATGCTATTCGCTCACATAAGGAACATAAGAAGAAGGGAAACTTGGAAGAAGATGATTCAGCTTTGGACATATTGAGATATCCAACTGGAATTGTCCAGTAGGTCTTTTGATACAGAGGGCTAGAGGTCAGGAGAGAAGTAATGGCTAAAAATACAGATTTGAGAGCTATTAACATATTGATGATAATTAAAATGGGAATCTTGGGTATACAGTGGGCAGTGGGTATAGTAGTGTGAATGTATTATATAAAACATTGCCAGATGTGATCTGGACATCAAGGAACTTCTAATCACTTATCTGACATCTTCCTAAACTAATTTCCTCTTAAATGCACTCCCACTCCTCCCCTACACCAGGCTACATCCTATCCCCACCCTTCTTTTTATTTAAAAACATCTACAGTTCAACACCTGAGCCCTTTGCCTTGCATACATGCCTGATCTCTGTAACAACAGGATACCTCAAAATTGAATGTAGAGAAAAAGAACATAAGTAAGATCACACCGTTAGTGAACTCTAAGCTATCATTATTTTAAGAAACTATTGAATAAGCCTATTTGCATCATGAACAATGTCCCCTAATTTATATATTCACTGAGTTTTTGTCAGATTTTCTTTGACTGGCATGGATCATATTCATCTGTCATAACACAAACCATTGGGATATTTAAGAAGACCTCTGTTAATAAGTGAGAGGGAGATCATCTTTATTGTTTTTTTTCTTTCCACTTGCAGTGAAGAGGAAAGAGGTACTCAGAACTTAAGTTACTCCCTGAGGGCCAGCCTCTCTGTAAGTCAGCCATGCTACAGAAATATAACTTCCAATTTTATTGTGCTCTTAGATTACTAATTTTTTCCTTGCCTTGAATTATTTAAATATGTTTTCTGGCCATACCACTTTTGTCACCTCTATACCTTGGTAGGTTCATATATTTACCTTTTTATTTTAAAATGTTTTGCTCCTGTTCTTGCTCCTCATACTGAAATTTTCCTTACAGAGGCAGACTTTGAATGGAAAGGGTATGTTGGTTTTAGAGTAGTAGTTGTAATATCTGTTGTCTCGATTTTCTAGAATCTATGATTCTTGGGGACTTCTCTTTGCTGTGCCACTTTATTGGCAGTCTCACTTTCTTTCTTGTGTCTTATCTTTATCCCTCCAAAAAAGCTTCTGTGAAATGTGTCTTCCCCACCAATCTTAATGCTACGCTGTTAGTGTGTACAGTCTCTATGGTAACTGGGACACACGCCACAGTACCAAGATTATTGGAGCAACCATCATAGTGGGGAAATGCACATGCACTCCTTTGGCACCATGGAGGTTTCCCCCATTGAAACTGGAATCAGACATAATACTATTTTAATATGCAGGGCAAGGAAGGGAACAGGGAACATGCTATGAACCCAGTCTTTCTACCCAGGCACATTATTGGCTTTTGTTGGAATTCATGAAGTTGATCTTATTTGTCATGAATAAAGCTAGACTGGTACATAGTTTCTGACCAGACATGGATAGACTGGTCAAATTAGGGGAGGATGACATTCCTTGTTCTTAGAGATACATGACTAGTCTGTAAACAAGCTAATTTTACTGAAATTGAGATATATTCTTAAACTCAGGGAGAATTACCAGTAAGCTATAAAAATTATTCACTACCATTGTAGAAACAGACTTTTTCAGATGGTTTCCCCCAACAACTGCATATAGACCCATTGGGGGCAAAAGGCAAAATGGCTGTCTCCCAATGTGCCTTAGGGTGGAGACAGTTCTGTTGAGAAGGAAGGAGAATGAAGCAAGAAAGCTCTTTTGGTTGCTTCCTTTAGGACTCAGCTTCCTCTCAAATAATGGAGGATTAGACTCCCAGGTACAACCCAATTGAAACAAAGGGCCTAAGACAGCATTTTATAACCTTGGCCTTATTGACATTTGGAGCCAGATAAATTGTTGTGCAGGATTGTCCTGTACTTTTTAAGTTGTATAGCAACATCTCTGACCTCTACCCACTAAATGCCAGTCACAATTTCTTCAGTCTTGATGACTGCCAAATGTCCCATGGTGGGAGGAAAAATTGTCCCAAGGTAAGACCCTAAAGCAAGATGTGGCTTGGGTAAGAAAAGAAAGTTGGAGAATTCCTTCAAAGGCCCATTATATTCATTCAGTGGATACTTAAGCACGTATTTGTTGACTCTCGACTACCTTCTAGGCACTCTTTTGTGTACCAGGGCTGCAGTGATGAACAAAGAAAGCCCTGATCTCGGTGGAGCTTACATTCTAGTGGATGTGTGCCACATGTTCCTAACCAGCTGGAACTCTTTGCCTCGACACAGCCTAACAGCAAATGCTTCAAGCCAACTGAGGACCAAGAAAAGAAAAAACAAGTTCATATTTGAAGACTCTCAGTTTATGAACCTCAAAAACGGCACTGATTTAAAAATGAAACTTGGCAAGTGATTAGTTCATATGTTTTAGTTTATAATATGTTTTAATCATTTTGGGTGTTTTCAAAACAAATGGTGAGATTAGGGGGGTTTTTCCTTCTATTTTTGGCCTCTTTCCTCTGGAGAGTCCTTCTCTTGTGTTTAGTTTTGGTGTTCTTAGTATATTTGAAGAATGCTTTTAAGTGTTTGAAATGTGTGCACGTGGATGAAAGGAGATGAGGAAGAAGAAACATAAGACTTTGTGATCCCTGATCAAACAAATACCCCTACCCCAGCACGAAAGCAGTGTTTGGGCATCACTTCCTCAAGGAAGCCTTCTCACAAAACCCTCAAAAGTCCCCTACCCCAGGTCTTCTTCTAACACTCTTCATATACCCTTATTGTAATTGAAATTAAGGAACGGACTGTGAAATTTGTTGTTCAGGTGTTTCCCTGTCAATTATAAGCTCAGTATGGCTCAGCATCATGCCTGTTCTACCCACAGTTCTACTATTTTCAGCACAGGGACTGGCACACAGTAAGTGCTTAAGAAATATGTGTTGACTGACTGGGAAACCCAGCTTTTGAGGTGTCCTGCCAACACTTTTACCCCATGCACTCCCTGTGAATTACCCTACACCCACTATCAGACTTTATTGTGTGGATAAAGTCCACACAATAAAGGATCATTATCTTGTAGACCCTAAATTAACATGTAAATTCCTAAAATTATGCTTATATCAGAAAGTCTAGAGGACAGCTTAAGTTCATTAATCTTAGTTCAGGCTTATTTAGAGATTGTAGGAATGTAAGGGAAAGAATAGAGCATGGTATTTAGGAATATTTTAAAGTATTACTGATGCCCTGAGCACTGTTCAAGAATTACAAGGGTTAGAGGATAAGTGTGCATAATTGTCAGTGTGGGGTACAGAAAGAAATTATTGACTTATTTACTAGTTTTCTTCATTGATGTCTCTTTCTCCCCTTTCGATTTTAAGCTCCATGAAGGTGGAGAACTTGTCCTCTCAATAACTTTATCCTCTGTGCCCAGAATAGTATTTGACACATAGTAAGTATTCGGCAATTATTTGTTGAATGAGTAAGTGTAAGCACTCATTAAATCAATCCTATATTGATTGATAGATTAATTGCTTATTACTGCATCAAAAATGGAGAAACACAATCAAGTTCTTATTCATTCATTCAACAAATGTGTTTTGATGCCATGCATCCTAACATCCTAGAACAATGTCTAGCACATAGTAGGCACTTGTATTTGATAAGTGAATGAGATAATGAATATTCAAATGTACTCAAAGATGGTTCATTTACCAAGTGTGTCCATTTACTAGTGCTGCCATAACAAAATGCCATAAACTGGTGGCTTAAACAACAGAAAATTATGTCTCACAATTCTAGAGACTAGAGACCCAAGATCAAAGTATCTACAGTGTTGGGCTCTTCTGAGGGCTCTAAGAAGAATCTGCCCCTTGCCTCTCTTCTAACTTCTTGGGGTTTGCTGGCAATCTTTGATGTTTTTTGGCTTGTAGAAGCATCATTCTGATCTCTGCCTTCATCTTTGCATGGTGTTCTCCCCGTGTTCCTGTCCGAGTCCAAATTTCCCCCTTTTTAAGAACCCTATCATATTATATTAGGGACCTGCCTCACTCTAGTATTACTGATCTTAACTTTATTAGTCACATCTGCAATGACCCTATTCCCAAATATAGTCATGTTCTCTGGTACTAGCACTAGAATTTAAACATATGAGTTTGGGGAGGACACAGCTCAACTCAATAACCTAAAATAACAAATCTTCAGGTAGTACTATTTTGATGACTAATTTCTATTTTGAGAACATCAACTTCTCAAAATAATGTCTTGTTTCCTGAGTCTATATGGAAATTACTATGATATTAATAGAATCTACTATATTACACAAAAAAATTATATGTTTGTAATATAGAGAGGGAATGTGGAGAAAGTCCAAGAGGCATGAATGTACATAGCGTATTTTGTTGAATAATGTGTGACCAACAATGAGTTTTGTGGGGATGACTGCTAAAGATTCTGAAGGAAACTGTATATGAATCAAAGGCATTTGGTCTTTATTTTACAGACATCAAGGAACCAGAACAGAATTTAAAACTTATTGAACTACAGAAGGGTATAAAAAGGGTGAATCATGTGTAAATTATTCATCAAGGAACGTGACTTTAAAAAGAAAGAAATAAAATGATGAGGTTGAAGAATGGACCTTGGGAACTAGCAATTCAGAGGCTTTTGGTGACCTTGGCAGTTTAATTAGAAACAGCTAGAGAAACCAGATTTTAATGCATTGAGGAATAAATCTGGGTTTTAGGAAGCTTGGAGGTGGTACACAGGAGGAAAAGATCAGGTCCATGGAAGATGGTTTGTTATTTATTAATTTGTTATGGTTGCTATTGTTTGTTTTAAATGAGGGCAGCTGAAGCATATTGGCAGGCAGTAAAAAAAAAAATGGAAAAGACAGAAGAAAGAAGTAATTGATATAATAAAATCCTGGAGCAGGCCATCAGTACTAGGGAAAAAGGTCTCTGAGATGTGATGGGTGGGTTCTGAAAGAGGTGGAAGGAAGAGATGCTATTTGATGATCTCTGTTTCTCTGTGAAGAAAAGAGACAAGGTTAGTTGAGAACGAAGAGTAGGAGGTAAGTTAGAAGGAGTTAATTAGAGGATAAATGGAAAATGGGAATAAAAAAGGCAAATGACTGGGAACAATAAAAGAACTGTAAAGCAGTTCTGAAACACCAGCTGGCAACCATGACTCTGGAGAGGCCCCAGGCTGTACAGTTTGGGAAGTCCAGCATTGTTCAGCAGCCTGGGAGCTAAGGACAACACTCATGAGAGGGTTCTTCTGGGCTCAAGAACTAGCTAGGTACACCTGAGAACCATAGATAAGGGAATTAATAGAGCTAGTAGATGTCTTTAAAGTTAACAACCTTGGGGTCCTGGATGATAGGGAAGAAACTGGAGCTTAATAGTCTGGGGGGAGGGGAGGGAAAATGTCAATGTTGTAAAGCCTTTGGTAAGAAGGTAGAGTATTTGTTTTCTGGAGCCATGTATACCCCAATAAGAAAGTCTGCCCATACCACACATGTCTTTTGACACTGGTCTGAAAGAAATCACAGAAGGTAGACTGAACACTTTGGAGGGCATAGACTAGACTCAGAAAAAGCCTGCAGGTTAGGATTTCATTCCCAACTCTGCCAAATAACTTCATGTAGCTTAATGGCTTTGCCATCATTACCACCATTATTGCAGTTTGCAGATCCTTAGGGAAAGCGTGTTACTTATATATATATAAGTAGAATAAATGGGGCAATGGTGATAATAATTGACAAGAGGCAAGTATTTTTACTTTTTGCCTCAGATTCCAAAAGTGTACTAATGTTTCACTCAAGCATGCTTGTTTATTTCTCTCATTTTAAGTTTCTCTGTTTATTCTATTAGTGAGTCTCCAGAGCTGGCACTCACTCCTTTGGCACGCACTCTCCCTTTCTGTGTCTCTCTTCCCTTGTTTCCTCCTGCCTTCAGGCACTGAATGTGGTGGTTTGTCTCAGCAAACTTCCCCCCACCCAGTGACCAAATAAAGTATTTTCATAAGCTTCGTATTAGAATTTTTTTCCAAGAAGACAGGGCTAAAAAGTTGTTGCTTGGTTAGAGAATACTTTTAGGTACCTCCCAGATGACCCTGTACAGCTAACTCCTCATGCCCTATGCATTCAGATGAACCCTGGTATCTCTCTGTGGTATTCATAAGGAGAGCCCTGTTCCCATGGACCTAGTCTCCATATGTCAGATTGGTGAAGTAGCCAACCATGTTATTCACTGTGAGATACCATGCTCTACTTATCCTCTACTTGCTTGAGTGACTGTGATGAACATAATACACTGGGTTTAGTGGTTTCCTAAATGCTATGAGAATTTTTAAGTTCCCTCTTTTGATATTGTCCCAGTATACGTTCAAAAAAATAATTTGGGGGGCATTTCAATAAACAACCCTAAAGAAGTTCCTTTTTTTCCTTGCAAATATAAGTCCCTATAAAATTCTATTTTTTCCCCTTCTCATGACTCTATTAAAGGTCTTTACAGCACAGCTAAAAACCTAGAGATTAATATGACCAGACATACCATGAATTTTTTAAATCTCAAAAGTCCCAGTTTCTAGTTCTTGGTCAATCAAATACAGGTTGTATTTGCTTTTGTATATATAATGTAAAGTATATTGTCACAAGTCTTCTCTAAATTCTTTTTTTTGGTTTTATTGTCCTCTAAAATTGCCCCTACGTGCCTCTCTGTTATAAAGAGGCAAAGGAAAGAACTTGAAAGATGGAGAGGAGAGAGTATGTCATGATGGAAAGAGAAAGCACAGTAGGGAAGAAGGAAAACCAGTGAGGAGATGGAACAAGTAGTGATTTCTCTTTTCCCTAGTCCCCTAATGGTGCTTTTATGTTTGGTTTTGATATTCCTCTCACCTAATACCCCAAATGACCTCCTCCTAGCCATTTGTTCTACAAAAATAATCTTTTCACTGCCAGCAAATATCTCCTACCTACCCTACAGGTCAGAATCTCCTGCTCTAGCAGCTTAACATCCTCTCCAGCCCCTCAAGCCCCTTACCCGTGGACTCTGGGGACTCAGACCCTCCTCTTATCCTGTGCCGGCATGGAGAGTGTTAATGGCTGATGTAAATCTGAAAAGAACTCTACAATAATTTGGTTTTACTTTATTACCATTCAAAATATAAACAGATAAACTGTTGAATTCATTAATTCTTGAATTAATTCAATTCAAGTTGAATTCATTAATTCTTCCTCTGCCATTTAGAAAGATGAAAACTGCATTTTTAAAGAAGGGATTGATTGGTGTCATGTACGTATTTGTTCACTTCTGTTTATGCAAGATAATAAGAGTATTAACATGGAGGTAAAACAATGGAATTTATCATTCCATCACCTCTGTTTATAATAAAAAGAAAATATCTGAAAAGAAGTGGGAGAGAACACTTGCTGCTCTGTTCATATATTATTCTTCCTTTAAAAAAAAGGCGTATGAGGAAGAGAAAGTTTAATGAGTTGAGGAGTTAGTGTTCTTTATATCATGTTCACTGACACTGACCTAAGATTGCTAAGTTTAGAAAACACTAAAATATGATGGAGGGATACCTCCTTATAAGGAGTGTAGAGACCAAAGACATGTGCTCCATTAAATCCTCTTTGAGACTGAGATTACTTGAATGAGACTAGGATCTTCTTTGGGATGCTGCAGTGTCCTATCCTGGAGAGTAGTGAGTGCTGTGTCTGACAGACCTGATTCATAATTTGCCTGTAACTCAAGATATGCTCCCTAGGAGCTGAGGCTCCAAAAGAGAAAAAAAGAATATTTCAAATAAGTTGGCTTTTTTTTTTTTAAGATTTTATTTATTTATTTGTCAGAGAGAGAGAGAAACAAGAGAGCGAGCACAAGCAGGGAGAACAGCAGGCAGAAGCAGAAGTAGGCTCCCTGCTGAGCTAGGAGCCCAATGTGAGACTCGATCCCAGGACCCTGGGATCATGATCTGAGCCGAAGGCACACGCTTAACCAACTGAGCCACCCAGGCGTCCCTCAAATAAGTTTGTAAGGACCCATTTCTAACACTTGAATAGTTTTGGACAGACTTTTATAACATTTTCTCAGTTGTTTGAGAAAGAAAATAATTGGTGGTGGAGAAGAGATTTCTTAGCTAAGTAAGAATTAGCAGAGTTGATAATATAGACCATAAAGAGGTCACTCATGAGTGCTTAGTGGATGTCAAAGAGCAGTCGGAAAGAATGAATAAGGAACAAGAAGAGAGGTATGATAACTTACCTAACTGGGCTAATAACCTGCCAGTGATAATGGAGGCCTAACTTTCTAAAGCATACGTTAGAATGAAAGGTCCTTGAGAGCAGGTGTGGAGTCCAATTAGCAGAGTGATTAATAATAGACTCTGAAAAAACATTTGTTAAGTTAATGAATTAATACATGCCTCCATCTGGGCAGTTCTTTCCATATTCTCCCTTATCTAACCAATTCTCAAGAAAAGTTTAGAAACTTTGTTGGGGTCTCCAATGAGATAGTTGAATTTTAACAAGGGCATAAAATCACTAATTTTTATTGATTTATTCATTTTAAACTTTTTTTTTAAGATTTTATTTATTTATTTATTTATTTTTTAATTTTTTTATTTAACAGACAGAGAGAGATCACAAGCAGGCAGAGAGGCAGGCAGAGAGAGAGGGGGAAGCAGGCTCCCTGCTGAGCAGAGAGCCCGATGTGGGGCTTGATCCCAGAACCCTGAGATCATGACCTGAGCCGAAGGCGGAGGCTTAACCCACTGAGCCACCCAGGTGCCCCTGGTTTATTCATTTTAATCCTATTCATATTCCTGTTCTTATTCACCCACCTACGTTACCATGTTCCATTGGTAGTTGGACCAATTTTACATGAAACTGATGGGAAATGAGTTCAAAGAGGTAGTGAGGGTTTGGGCTTCATAGGCCATGGTAAGGGCTTCAGAACTCCAAGCATCAGTGAGCTGAGAAAAGTCTGATGGGCAGGAGTCTTTGAAATCACAGCAGCCCGATTGTAGGATTACCAAATGAAGCAGTTTCAGCTAAAGGCTAGAGGCACACATGGAAGAGATGATTTAGGCTGTATGTCAAATATAAAATTTCTGACCACTGCAGATAAAAAAACAAACTGTGCCTCATTGGACCCCCTTCTTTCCCTGCTGAATCCGTTTTACCCACCTAACCCTCCCAGTTAGCAGCCATACTCACAAGAAGCTTAGGGAGCAATAGTGAATGTGTTTTAGAACTTTCTCAAGGTACTTGGTTCCAAAGCATAGTTTTTAAGACACTTCAATGAAGAATTCTAAATATCAGATAGGTTTCCCCTTGTACTGACTGTCTGCTGTTCTAAGAACTATGGAAGTCTTGGGCATGTACTAGTGTGTGCATAAATCACTTTGCAGAGGAAAAAGAGGTTGAAATTTCATACAAAAAGTGCATGCTCTAGGACCAAGTCATACCAGAATGAGCCAATTTGGCACACGTGCTTTTGAGAATGTGAGAGAGCTGATAGTTTGCCTGAGATGGGACATGCAGAGGAGGTCATTTTCTTGTCCATTTATGTATAAATCTTTAAAATTCTGAAGCCATAGGCTAGTATAACTGAAGGAAATAGCCCAGAATTGTTCTTATCATGTAGCAGAGATGACAGACTTAAAATCTGATGGCTCTTCCAATAGCTTCTAAAAGAACTAAGGACTTGTCTGGCTGCATTTGTCTCTCCAAGAAGTATTTCTGTAATTTATCCATGAGGGTTTCTAGCAGAACCTTACACTTACTGTCTAAATTAATGATACTCCTTTCTTTTGCCATGACAAAAACCACTCTATGCTATATACATTATGTTAAAGACTTTTTTTATTTTAGCATGTGGACATATTCTGTAAAAGCATTTTCAGTTTCATCACATTGACAAGCTGATTCCATTAAATCACCCACCATCATCATGTTCACTTTTTTCTTTTTTGAAAAGTTAGAAAACAGTGATCATCTTGGAGTTTTCAAGGCATTCACTTTGGCAAAAATAAATCTGGGGGAAACCTGAGCCTATTCCCTGAAGTGAAAAAAAAAAAAGATGGGTTATATCATTTTCTCATTGGCTCTTCTGTTGAAGTTGTTAAAGATAAGGAGGGAGGCTGGGTCTTTTTTTATCTTTTCTAGTAAAATGAGATGTTAAAAAAAATTCTAGATATAGATCAAACTTCTCTACCTCAGTATTTATTATGTATTATTTGTTATTTAAAATAGAAACCTTGGTATGTTGAATGAGTAACATGAAAGTGTTTAATTCAAACATCTTTGAGCATTTCTGCACCCTCTGATAAAATGTTATTCAGTAATACTTTTGGGTCACACTGCTGTTTTGAATTAGAGCAGATATACCCTAGCTCTCCCATCACTGTGCTTTCCTCACTGAGAAGAAAAAAAAATCATCTGATCATGCTACTGCTGGGTCATTTAAAGCATTGAGTGGATGTGTGAAATGAGGGAAAAAAACCGCTCAGTATGGGGTTAATTAGCTCTGTGGAGTTGTGGGTGGGTCACTTCCTCAGGACCAAATCATGCAGGAGGAACCATGCACGTGCAGACTTGTAAAATTAAAAGAAAGCTATGAATCCTCAGACTCTGGGGGCACAAATTGATTGCCTTTGGAGACAAAAAAGGAACTCTTTTTGCACAACGAGTGCTTAGGGCTTCGCTGGTCAGAGAAGAATGGACTTCCCTTGAAGTGTCTGGTGTAGGCCACTGTCAGGCACTGAAAAATAAAGTTGCAGTTGAGAAAACCTTGGGAAATCTGCACTTTTTGCAATTTACCTCCGCTGGACTCTTTTAAAAATCGTATTATGTTGCTCATTTTCTTTAAGGTGCCTTATTTTCTGGATCTCATCTTGGAAACAAGGTACTTTCTTCCTTAAAATCTGGGCGAATCCTTTCTGTTTTCCTCATTGTGTTTCAGAGACTGCCACAGGTTCCCTGGCTGCTGAGATCAGCTCCGCAGCGGGGGTTCGGCCTGGAGGATCCCTACCAGTTTGTTTATAGTCTAAGCCCCTCCTGAAATAGGAGGTAAAGAAGCAAGCAGGAAGCATCCTCAATGCCTAGATCGTTAATAGGTGAATCTGAGAATTCAGGAATTTACAGGGAAATTTCACAGGCAGGGTTTTCTAGGGAAGAGAGATATTGTGAAAAAGACTCCTTCAGCATATGCTAACCAAGGGCCCGGAACCAGGAGAGATTAACTGTGAGGAAATCACTGCTGAAGAATATGCTAGTGAAGTGTCTGTGCAAAAACATTCCTGTTTTCTTCTGCTTCTGCCTAAATCACTCTGACATCAGTAGGAACAACAATTCATGGAGTGTATGGACAGAAAAACCCCAAAATATGAATTATAACTTTTGAGAGAAAAAAATATATGTGGCACATGCACACACGTGTATATATCTTTACTTGCATTTAAACTATACGCATTTGCTTCTTGAGTTGGGGAAGCAATAAAATGGAAAAATTTGAAAAGTCCAAAGCGGAATCCACCACCACCACCACCACCACCACATACAAACATAATTGCCGTACTTCCTCCATTGCCTGTGGAAAAACCTAAATCTAGAGCTTATAAAGACAGTTAAGAAAATGCAGATGCCCCTGAAAGGAAGTATTGAATTAAATTAATAGATTTTTCAGATAACTTAGAGCAAGTTGGACTTGAGGAGGACAGAGAGCTGACTGAGAGTGTCCCCACAGAGGCAGTCCCAGTCATATTTGTTTCTTTTTCTTCGACTGCCTGATATGATAGGTGTGTGGAAGTGAAAATATGGATATGGGAATTAGAAGAGATGAAGACAGGCCATGAGTAAGTTCTATGAGTGCTTTCCTTTTTTTAATTGAGTTTTCATTGACACACATTATATGAGAATAATATATTGGCTTCAGGTGTACAACATGATGATTCAATGTTTGTATATATGGCAAAATGATCCCCACAAGTTTAGTTAACACTTGTCAGCATGTGTAGTTACAGATTTTTTTTGTTATGATAAGAACTTCTAAGATTTACTCTCCTAGCAATTTCCAAATATTCAATAGAGTATGATTAACTATAATTACCATGCTGTACATTATATCCCCATCACTTATTTATTTTATAACTGGAATAGTGTACTTTTTGACTATCTGCACCCATTTTGACTACCCCCCTAACCCCCAACTCTAGCAACCACCAATCTGTTTTCTGTATTTATGAACTTGGTTTTTTTTTTAATGGTTTTTATTTTGCTTTTGTTTTTTTGTTTTTTGAATATCACATATAAGTGAGATCATAAGGTATTTGTCTTTTTCTTATTTGTCTTATTTCATTCAGTATAATGCCCTCAAGTTTCATCCATGTTGTCACAAATATCCTTTTTTGAAATGACTGAATAATATTCCATTGTGTACATATACCACATCTTCTTTATTCATTCATCCACTGATGGACACTCAGGTTCTTTCACTATTATATAAAAAAATGTTATTATATAAGAAAATACTGCATTGAACATGAGCATGCGTATCTAGTTTTGAGTTTTCATTAAGATGAATACCCAGAAGTAGAATTGCTGGATCATATAGTAGTCCTATTTTTAATTTTTTGAGGAAACGTCATGCTAGTTTCCATAATGACCACACTAATTTGCATTCCCACCAACAGTGCACAATGGTTCCCTTCTCCTCACTTCCATGCCAACACTTATTTCTTATCATTTTGATAAATAACCATTCTAACAGATGTGAGGAGATATTTCATTGTGGTTTTGACTTTCATTTTCTTGATGATTGAGCATCTTTTCATTGTACCTATTGGCCATCTGCATGTCTTCTTTAGAAAAATGTCTATTTGGGTGCCTGGGTGGCTCAGTTGGTTAAGTGTCGGACTTGGTTTCAGCTCAGGTCATGATCTCAGAGTTATGAGATTGAGCCCCATGTTGGGCTCTGCGCTCAGCATGAAGTCTGCTTGAGATTCTTTCACTCCCCCTCTGTCCCTCTCCCCACACACAGCTACACACACACACACGCACTCTCTCTCTCTCTCAAATAAATAAATAAAATCTTTTTAAAAAGAGGGAAAAAAAGGAAATGTCTATTCAGATCCTCTTCCCACTTTCTTAATCAGATTTTTTTACTATTCAGCTATATTAGTTTTTTATATATTTTGGATAGCAACTCCTTATAGGACATATAATTGGCAAATATTTTCTCCCATTCAGTAAGTTGCCTTTTCATTTTGTTGATGGTTTTCTTTGCTGTGCCGAATATTTTTAGTTTGACATAGTCCCACTTGTTTATTTTAGCTTCTATTGCCTTTGCTTTTGGTATCAAATTCAAAAAGTCATTACCAAGACCAATGTCAAGGAGCTTACCACCTATGTTTTCTTCTAGGAGTTTCTTTTACGTTTAAGTCTTTAATCTATTTTGAATTAATTTTTGTGCATGGTATAAGGTAGTGTATGGCTATCCAGTTTTATCATTCTATTGTGTATGGCTATCCAGTTTGCCCATCATCATCTATTGAAGCAACTGTACTCTCCCCATTGCATATTCTTGGCTCCTTTGTCATAAATTAATTCACCATATATGAGTGAGTTTATTTCTGGGATCTCTATTCTGTTCTGTTAATCTATGTGTCTCCTTTAATGCCAATACCATACTGTTTTGATTACTACAGCTTTGTAATAAAGTTTGAAATCAGGGATCTTGATGCCTCTGGCTTTGTTCTTCTTTCTCTAGATTTCTTTGGTTATTGGGAGTCTTCATATTTCCATACAAATTTTAAAATTCTTCCTTCTATTTCTGTGAAAAGTGCCATTACAGTTTTAATGAGATTGCATTGAATCTGTAGATTGCATTAGGTAGTATGGACATTTTAACAATATTAATTATTATAATCCACAAGCACAGAAGATCTTACCATTTATTTGTGTCTTTAATTTCTTTCATCCATATCTTATAGTTTTCAGTGTACAAGTCTTTCATTTCCTTGGTTTAATTTATTCCTTAGTGTTTTATTCTTTTTGATGCAACTATAAATGGAATTGTTTTCTTACTTTCTTGATAGTTTGTTGTTAGTGTATAGAAATGCAACTGATTTCTGTGTATTGATTTTTGTATCCTGAAACTTTACTGAATTCACTATTAGTTATAACAGTTTTGTTTTGTTTTGTTTTCTGGTGGATTATTTAGGATTTTCTATATATAGTATCATGTCATCTGCAAATACGACATGACAGCAGTGGCTACATGGAGCAACCATTATCCTAGTTAGGTTAGTTTTAATTCTTCCTCTCCAGTATAGCTGCCTTTTATTTCTTTTTCTTAACTGATTGCTCTGGCTAGGATTTCCAATACCATGTTGAATAAAAGTGGCACAAGTGGGCATCCTTGTTTTTTTCCTGATCTTAGAGGGAAAGCTTTCAGCTACATCTATTGAAATGATCATATAATTTTTATCCTTTATTTTGTTAATGTGATGTATCACACTGATTGATTTGCAGATGTTGAATCATCCTTGCATCCCTGAAATAAACCCTACCTGGTTCTGGTGAACAATCCTTTTAATTTACTGTTGAATTAGGTTTGCTAATATTTTGTTGAGGAATTTTTAGTTTATATTCATCAGAGATATTGGTCTGTAATTTTCTTTTCTTGTGATATCTTTGTCTTGTTTTGGTATGAGGATAATGTTGGCCCCATAAAATGAGTTTGGAAATGTTCCCCCCCCCTTATATTTTTTTAAAGGGTTTGAGAAGAATCAGTATTAATTTTATTTGAATGTTTGGTAGAATTCACCAGTGATAATGTCTGGTCTTGGACTTTTGTATGTAGGGAGTTTTTAAATTACTGATTTAATCTCCTTATCAGTAATTGATCTGTTTGGATTTTCTATTTCCTCATGATTCAGGTTGCATGTTTCCAGAAATATATCCATTTTTTCTAGGTTGTCCAACTTGTTGGCCTATAATTGTTCATAGTAGCCACCTAGATCCTTTGTATTTCTATAGTATCAGTTTTAATGTCACCTCCCTCCTTTCTGATTTTATTTATTTGAGCCCTCTCTCTTTTTTTCTTGGTGAATCTAACTAAAGATTATGAATTTTGCTTATCTTTTTGAAGAACCAGCTCTGGTTTTAGTGATCTTTTCTATTTTTTTTTTTTTTTGGTCTCTATTTCATTTGTTTCTGCTTTGATCTTTGTTTTTTCCTTTCTTCTACTAACTCTGGGCTCTGTTTATTCTTTTTCTAGTTCCTTAAAGTGTAAAGTTAGGTCATTTTTATTTGATATTTTTCTTGTTTATTTGAGATTTTTCTTATTTCTTGAGGTAGGCATTTATCACTATGAACTTTTCTCACAGAACTGCTTTTCCTGCATTCATAAGTTTGGTGTAAGTTTTATGAATTCTAACAACTGATACTATTACTTATAGTACCATAACTTTTTGAAATTCAAGTTGGTGGTTAGCTTGACACCTTTGCCATTCAGTTCACCCCTGTCATTTGAACAGCTTAAGCAATGGCTACATGGAGCAACCATTATCCTAGTTAGGTTGTCAAAGTCAGCTTAATGCTTTTTTTTCTGTAGTGATATTGAATAACAACAACAATAAAGTGTTTCTTTTGAAAGATCTTAGACCTCTATCCTTCCAAATCCTGATCATAGCATAACCAACCTCAAGAAGTAATTAGTGAATACTAGAACAATAACCTATAACAAGTTAGCTATGAAGAAATTGGCACAGTTTATCTCTTTGATTCATGTTCTTATGAAAATAATGTGTTGCAAAATAAAACATTATTTCTTTCTCCCAACATTTTTTAACCAGATTATTACAAGTTACATTGGGACTGATTTTTTTCCTAATGAAGTTTGAATAACACTCAAAGATTTAGTAACCAAAGTCCATCTTTAGAAATAGCTTTCTTCTATAATGTACTGCCAATTCCTTATATGTGTGTATTTTGACCTTCCTGATGCCTCTGCTATGGGCTGCCTGTTGATTGGTACATGTTAGTGCTTTGCTTATAAGAGTTGGGCAATAGTTCAGTGATCCAGTCCAAATGTGGGCCATAGATAGAATAGGCTCATCTTCTATTTAAGAAATGTAGCAAACTGCTTTAAATGAAGTTGGTTCAGACAAGGTCATTGGAACTATTCATCTAACCCTGTGTGCTGTATGTAATGGACACTTCTGCTGAGCTCCAAAACTGCAAGGTAAATAGACAAGAAAGCCAGTAACTTGCCACCCCTGTGAGAGCTTTCTCTTAGTCTGTTATTAGATTTACATTCTTAATCATATGGGGCCCATTGTGGTCATTTAAAAGGACTTGTTCACTGGTTCTCCTGATGTCTTTGAAGATAGTCCTGGGAATAATAATAGTGAGTTCTTATACTATTTTTCTGGTCTTTTCTAACTTTTTTTTTAATTGGAGATTGAGTTAATATGCATATTCATACCAGGTTTATGAAATATTCAGCTAAATTTCTTAGACATGAAAGAATTAATTGTTAGAATGTTTTACTCTAGCTAATCATATGTTTAAACTATAGTACTTTCCAATACGTTTTTTTCTCAATTCTATTTGTGACATATACACTTGGCAAATTGAATCAAGACGTAAGCATTATAGATACTATTTTGAATTTAGTAACTTACAGATTTTTTGTATTGCCTAATCCTCTTCAAACTGTAGAATGTATTTTACTCAACTGTGTTGTGGTTCTGTACAGTTTTTAGGATCAACATGTTATAGGATTTTGTAGTCATAAAGAGCTCACGATGAGAGAAGTTATTGAATCCATCTCCTGACTGGAGGCAGAGCTGCATTTATTCCATCCAAAATAGATGAAGATCTTTCCTATTTTTAAATAGCCATGAAGATAGAAATCTCATAACTGCTCTTAGCAATCTATTTGATTATTTACCACTTGCACATTTAGGATGTTCATCTTTAAGTCTTAATTTAGTCTTCACTGGACAGTTTAATATCATTATGCCCTAGGACAAAACTGTCAATCATTATCTTCTTTATAACAACTCTTATAGTCAGAAAACCATCAAGATATACCTCAGCTTTTTCTTTCTGAAGCAAAATTGTCCCAGTGTTTTTTTAAACATTTACTTTTGTTTTTATGGCTCTTTTTGTATGAGAGTGGCAAAGGGGACTATTTTAAAAAGTTCTGTCATGTATGAAGCCTCTGAGAAAGACACTGCATATTTTAATTTCACTGTGCTGATGTGGAAGTAGCCACAGCTTTTTCATTATATGCTGATGGACAGAGCATTTGTGTTCATTTAACCTTGAGGTTGAAACTTGTTCCCAAAAAAGTAACTGACTCATAGCATTGGCTAGACCCAAGAATAAAGAGCATCAGTTCTCCTAATCTTAAAGCTCATCTTGCCCCCATTCCTAAAATGCACTAAAATTAACTTTTCCTTGACCTCTCTCATGTGCTATTTATTTACTGATTTAACAACTTTTTTCTATCATCTTTGTCTCCTAAAATAGACAGCATTTATTCAACAAATGTTGGAGTGGAGTGTCATGCTGTGTTTAAGACACTATCTAGGCTTGGGAGATTCAAGTATGAACTGTTAGCAAGGGCTCAAAGACAAAGATGTCCTAGGCATGTTCAGGGAGGAGCCAACAGCCTGTCACAGGATATAAGGAAGCAGCAGTGTGTAGGGGGCAGGGAGAGCCAGAAACAAACAAACAAACAAAAACCAAGAGAGGTGGATTGGGGCCAGATTGTTAAAGATCTTGGATTCTCTTAAGCAAATAGTTGATGGTGACAAGGACAAAAGTAACATTTTTCAATCTATATTGTGGAAAGCTCTTTCCAAGTCTTTAAAACACATACTGTGCCCATGCTGTCTTCTTGGTTTAGTATCTAACAGATCACTGGGTATAAGTACCTGCTTAATTTATATCTTTTGGTATAAATTTTATGTCATGATTTTTTCCTTTGAATTAAAAAAAAAAAACATTTGAGGAAACCATTTGAGTAAAGACAGCCTTCTGTTCACACTGATCTGGATGTTTCTTTCTCCTGCTGTGCCTGTATTTATTCCAAAGCCCTCTGTACCACTAACATGTTACTTTCTGTGTTTACACACCGAGGAATCTCAGGATGAGTTTCCCTTGTAATAGACTCAACCTTTTTGTGCCAAATGGCGTTAATGGTGGTCTGTGAGCAGCATTATGACCAGATATTTCTAATTGATTGGACCACATGATAACAATGCCAGACCTTTTTAGCATCCCCTAAAGGATATCAGGATACTATAGTAAAAGGTTCTGGTATACCAATCTGTCTGAAACCCATGCATCTACAATTTCAGGAGTTTGAGATATAGAAGGAAAGGTTGTTTGGGATCAGACTGTAGAGAGCTCTTGACTGTCTTTACAACAGTTAGGTCTGTTTTAGAAGCTGTAAGAAATCATCCTCAATGTATTAAACAAATTCAGTTCCTGCCCTGCCACCCAGCTCTCCAGATTTTATTTCATTCTTATCTTTCAGGTCCTATGCCTGGGAGAAACAGGAAGACTTGGGAGGACTTGTATGTGGTGGGGTGGAATGTCAGGTTGTCTTAGCAATGTCTCAGAGCTAGAAACAGTCCTAGACCTAAATGCTGAACTTTAGCTTTTGAATTCTTTTTATTGATCATTATTTCATCACCTGTTTTTTTTTAAGGTAGATGCTTTTCAGATTTAACAGCATATTAAGGAGAGCTAAGGCACCATTGATTTCCTTATCATTCTCAAGAGGGATCCAAAAATTGGATGGTCTTGAAAAGCACCTCAGATATGAATGACCATTTGTGGCATTTATAGTCTTCTTAAGACTGACCAAAACGAATGAAAATACTTCAAGAGCTTTGTCTTCAGGAGACTCCAAAATCTAGCTAGTGGAAGATTGCACATGCTCTGTGTGCACTTCCGAATAACCCTTCCATCTGACTTTAACTTGTAAACCTTTGCCAGTTAGAAAATAGAGAATTAAAAACCTCTGAATTCAGGGCGCATGAAATGTCATTAAATCTAGCATAAAATTTCTTGAATCTGTCAGATAAAGGAAATCATGTATCCATAGAGAAGATGGAATATCAATTGACAGGAACCTATGAAGCTGGCACTTATTCTGAGAGACATATGAATCTAAAAATCCAATAGTGCCTCAGTCTTTGAAAACACGGAAGCCAGAAAGGTATTAGGAAAATCAATAAGGTAAAAATCTTCATCCTACTATTTGGAATGACTCCCACATAAGAATTAATTAACACAATACTTCTAGAACATTAAAAGGTTGTTAAAATGTTATCTCTACCCATAGAAAACAAAGATATAAACCCACCTAACTTCTAGAGAGAGAGAGTTGAAGAGAAAAGACTGGAGAGATTACAGGCGCATATAAGAGGTCATTTCTGTCCTGTTGTCACACCATTTACCCTCTTCAGATACAAGGATAAGTGTTGAACTTCAGTTCATCTGAATTCTTCAGCTCTATCATCAATGCTGTGACACATTCTAATTTTCTGATTCATTTGTGATGAATAAGCTCTCTCTTTTCTATTCACAGTGCTAAAAGTAACCAATTTTTGTGAGTGAGTTATGATTACTTATTTTCCATTTTTGTATTGCACTATTATTTTCCCTTTGCAAAGTTTCTCTCACTCTTTCTCCACCAGTGTGAATCCCATGTACAAAAAAGCCCTTGGACAGTACTGCTGCCGAGGCTTCAGTCAGTCAAGAGGAATGAAAGACTAACAACCTGATTCCGTTTTTAACCCAGCCAGATACCTCAGCTGGCAAGTGGCTCAGCTTCCACACTATAAAATGGGTATAATAATAGCTTTCCCTTACCACTGTGAAATATTTAGAATACAAATCAAGCCAAACCTGTCTCCTTCCAAAGGAGAAGCTAAAGCTAGCCTACAAAATCCTGAATGAGCCCAGATTTTAAGGGGAAACATAAAAAGGGAAATACCTAGATGTAGTGTAATTTAGTGGTTAAAAATATGTAGACTTTGGAACGGTACAAACTTACTCAAATCCCCGCAACTGTGGGACTTGGGGTAGGTTTCCTAATTTCTCAGATCTCCTTTGTTCTATAGTAAATTGGAAGTTAACGCTCTTTGCTCTTCTAGTCAGGATGAAACAATCTGCTGCTAATGCTGCTTTTCAAACTCCTCCACATAGGTAATCCTCAGGATAGAGCGAGTGATCGAGTCACTCCTCAGGGTATGGGCCATTGCTTGAAGCGGTCTGCCACACAAGAGACTTTCTAGGGAGATCTCAGGGTTCCTCCTACAGATACATATGCATTCTGCATTCTACTCCACAATATGCTCTTACTTGTTTCACTGACCCAGAAGTTCCACGAGGACAAGAACAGCGGCTCTTTTATTTCTTCTATAACATCCAAGAAATAGTTATCACATAAATAAACATATGTACAAATGAGAGTTTAAACTATTTAGCCACAAGGACAACTGACCCTCCAAAAAGACAGTCATGTCTTAATTATGGATT
Organism: Procyon lotor; assembly: GCA_028646535.1. NCBI lineage: Eukaryota > Metazoa > Chordata > Mammalia > Carnivora > Procyonidae > Procyon > Procyon lotor. The sequence continues at coordinate 134,352,668 of CM053603.1, forward strand.
CCGCGGCCTGGTACACTCCTGTTACATTGCTCCCCAACCCTTAGGAAGGCCCACATTCAAATTTGAGAAGCATTTACTTAGCAGAATGCCTACAGCCACAGAAGGTGCTGAGTAAATAGCAGCTCCTCTCATTTCTCTGCTCACTACTCCTCTACCTCGCTGTTCCTAAGCCTCTGTCGACTTTTTAAAAAAGAAATTGTAAAGAACTAGGTAAGTCAGAATCTGGGAGGCCTTTACAGGAGTCTGTGTGTCCCTAACCACACATGCCCATGAAGAGCTCTGTTTTCTTTTTTTCTTTTTTTGGGGGGGGCTTCCTTTTCTTAATTTAAAATCAGTTAATTAACATAGAGTGTATTATTTTTTTTTAATTTTTTTTTAAAGATTTTATTTATTTGACAGAGGGAAACACAGTGAGAGAGGGAACACAAGCAGCGGGAATGGTAGTGGGAGAAGCAGGCTTCCTGCTGAGCAGAGAGCCCAATGCGGGGCTCAATCCCAGGACCCTGGGACCATGACCTGAGCCGAAGGCAGACGCTTAATGACTGAGCCACCCAGGCGCCCCAACATAGAGTGTATTATTAGTTTCAGAGGTAGAATCCAGTGATTCATCAGTTGCACAGAGCACACAGTGCTCATTACATCACGTGCCCTCCCCAGTGTTCACCACCCAACTACCCTGTCTCCCACTCTCCACTTCCAGCAACCCTCAGTTGGTTTCCTATGCTTAAGAGTCTCTTATGGTTTGTCTCCCTCTCTGATTTCATCTTGTTTTATTTTTCCTGGGTTTGTTTCTTTTGCTAACCAGAATCATGTTGTATGTATTGTTCTTTGATGTGCTTGTTGGAGATGTTTTCAGCCTAGCACACTCCTTTTATCCATTATATACGCCACAGAATTAGTCTATTTCCTATACATTTTGTTTACTCCTAGCTCCAGTGTATAGTGACTTGTTCAGCTTCCTGGAGGTGGTAAGCAATGGGATTGCATGGGCTTTTTCTCCCCTCTCTCCTAGGCCAAGGGTGACTAAACTGGAATTCATGGATGACCTTCATGGAGTCTGGAAGATTCTTGAAACTTGCTATTTTTAAGGAATTTCTTTGGGAAGGATTCTTACAGAGATCCGCATCACCTCAAAATGTTGGAACCCATTGCCCTTGAACATTACATAAACTGAAATCAGAATTGACTAATCTTTATTAATAATACATTTAATTAATAATACATTTAGTTCCTTAGAGATTGACACTATACAGTAATTTCTACTGGGAAATCACAGAACACAGTTAGACTTCACCATAAACCACCCTTCTTCCCCTCTCTACTCTATGTGGCTAATGTGAAACCCTGTCCATTTCTGATTCATTTAGGCTTTATAGTTATATATTCTTTGCTAGATATTTATGCTTTGAGCCTAGCATGCTTAATGCAAATGTTTTTCATCATATGCAAAACTACCATAGATAATTCTTTGCATTTCAGATGAAAACAACTTACAGACATATAAGGTGAATATCACTTGGGCAGAAAGGGCATACATATCAATAAAATAACAATTTGAACTGAACAGGAATAAACCTATGTAGATTAATACACATTCTCAAAATTGCAGATTGTAATTCAATCAAGAAGTAGGGGCCTTTTGACGTTTATGAACATTTATAAATTGTATAAGAACTCGGAGATTAAATTTTTAGCCTTAATATTAAATTTGGGATAGGTATTATTGTTTTTCATTAATATATAAAGACGACAATTATATCCAATAAAATCTTCAATTTAACTTGGCTTTAATTTGTCTTAGACTGTAACATACACACTGTGATTTTTCTCTCTATCTTGGATTCCTGTCATTGACAGCCTGTGTGTCACTTGACATCCCAGCAAGATATTTCGTCTTCATTCCAGACCTTGGATGTATTAGTCAATCTGGGTACAGTTTACATTGATCTCTTTTGATCACATCAAAAATTTAACTTTGATCAACTTTTATGAATAAATGCTCCTTGAAATTTGAAAAGGAAAGTTATGTGCTCAGATATAAGAACATAAATGCTAAGTATAGTTTTTAAAAAAAATAATGTATTATCAAGAGTTACTGGGTTTATAACATGCAATAGAGAAATGGTAAGTGAGCATATTTCATAGATAACCACTAATTACATTTTTCTCCTTTTTCACAAAGGTTGAGGAAAAAGCAAGCTCAAAAAAGTTGGGAGGAAAGGAAGAAAGGGGAGGGGAGAAAGGAAGGAAGGAGATTTAAAAAATAGGCTGGTGCAATGACCTAGGATCCTGGCTTGTAGAAGGGACTAGAATGTAGCAAAACTTAGAACTTTAAAATCTTTGAAGACTAGTCAATCTTTATATATATTTCAAGTGTGTGTGTGTGTATGTGTGTGTGTGTGTGTGTATTTCCAATGAATCATACATAATCTAATTATGTTGCTTAAAGTTTTCATTAAACTCATCAATTTTGTGAAATAATTTGAAAGCATTGGAAACTCCCAGCCTCTCTTGTGTTAGCGTACATTATGATCCAGGCTGCAGATTTTCACTTATTGTTCAAAGAGGGGAACACCATCCTTCACACTTACATGTGCATGGACAGAGTTTCACATTAGCCACATAGAGGAAACTTTTCCTTTGGAAGAATCTCTGTGATAGTGCACTTGTCTAGAAAACTTGTTGAAAAGTGAACTCTCTTTAATTGATGGGTTTGTTTGTGTTTGCTTTAGCCTTATTCTATGCTGCTAAGTTATATAATGGGATCTCTCTACTTGATCTCTTTTAATATGATTTGTTTTGCATATTTCTTTTTTTTTTAAGATTTTATTTATTTATTTGACAGAGAGAGATTACAAGTAGGCAGAGAGGCAGGCAGAGAGAGAGGAGGAAGCAGGCTCCCTGCTGAACAGAGAGCCCGATGCGGGACTCAATCCCAGGACCCTGAGATCATGACCTGAGCCGAAGGCAGAGGCTTTAAGCCACTGAGCCGCCCAGGCGCCCCAGTTTTGCATATTTCTGGAGGCCTTCTATGAAGTGGTTAAAATCATGGTGTCCTAGAGAGGCAAGAATTCAATCAGCATACATTAAGTCCTTGACATATCTGAGTAGGGTGTGGGTAGAGAGACCTGTTTTGTTTTTTCAGTATCCTTGTTTGGTTTATTAGTCTCTCATGGATCTTCTGTTACTTCAGTTTTATTTTTGTATAAGAGAAGCTGTCAAAACAGTGGTGAGCAGGCCAGTCCCATCACAGCTCATTTGGCTTATGAGCTGAAGATTACAAAGGAGAATTATCTGATCTGAAATACAGAATAAGAAGCTGTTAAGATCAACTCCCTGCAAACCTGAGGTTTTCATCATTAGAGATGTGTTTTGGGAGATAGAAGTTTTCATTTAAAATCATTCTGTCAGAGACGACACTCCTAGACTGGAGAGGAGGAGCCGAGGAGGCAGTATTCGGTCCTCAGTCTACACCAAGCTAACACAAGGCCGAGTCGCATCAGGTCATCAGTGAGGGGTGGTGCTGCGTGTAGATGTTACCTCTGTCCAGAGGATCTACTGGGCATTAAACATACTGAATTTACCCTTAAAAGAGCCAGAGTTTATCAGTTTTATTCATCTTTGTCAAAATGAGCTAAAATGTGTCCTGTACTACACAGTAAGGCCTTTACCTATTCTACTCAGTGCTGCTTAATAGATATTTATGCAGTGATAAATAAGGCAACCATTGAGTCCTTAAAATGTGACTAGTGGGGTGCCTGAGTGGCTCAGTGGGTTAAAGCCTCTGCCTTCGGCTCACGTCATGATCTCAGGGTTCTGGGATCAAAGCCCTGAATCAGGCTCTCTGCTCAGCAGGGAGCCTGCTTCCTCCTCTCTCTCTACCTGCCTCTCTTCCTACTTGTGATCTCTCTCTGTCAAATAAATAAATAAAATCTGAAAGAAAGAAAGAGAGAGAGAGGGAGGGAGGGAGGGAGGGAGGGAGGGAGGGGGGAAGGAAGGAAGGAAGGAAGGAAGGAAGGAAGGAAGGAAGGAAGGAAGGAAGGAAGGAAGGAAGGAAGGAAGAAAGAAATGTGGCTAGTGGGACTAAGTAACTAAACATTTTGGTATTTTATTCAAGTTTAACTAATTTAAATAGATAAATATAGATAGTGGCTACATATTGAAGAGCACATCTCTAGAAAATAGCCATACCATTCGGATCAGAATGAAGTTAACATAGAAAGAGGTTGACACTCCTTGTGCCTGGAAATACTGTGTTGGTCATATAGCAGGAGATCACACCTTTGGAAAATTTTATGGGGTTGGATCTCTTTTTTTTCTTGGGCTACAGGTAATAAAACAGGCTCCTACTGCTTATCCTCAGGAGCAACCAGTTCTGTATATAACTTAGATTGGTTTTCCTTCTCCCTACTGTATCACAGGGTTTATTTTTAATTCCTTTTTTTCTTGTTTTTGTTTTTGTTTCTCCAGTTCCGTGACCATCAGTCTGTGGCCTGCCCCTTCTCTTTATGTAAGTAAAAGTGGTTTCTTTACTTTTCAAGATGGCGTCATATTGCAGAAATTTGGATCTTTATTGGCATGTTTTCTCGTTGACTTTGTTGTGGTTTCCAGCACTTCTTTGCTACCTGTTAGCTTCCTTTGGGTTTGGAATCAGTGCTGTTGGTGGTGATAGTAGTTGCCATCCATGAGGGGGCTGAAAAGACCGGGCCTCAGGCATTGCCTTCTATAAAGACTGCTTTTTACTCAGCCGCAGCTGCTGTTTGCAGAAGTCACTGCTCCTCTACACTGAGGCTTACATTCCTCAGCCAGATAGCTGCAACAGTCGGGCTTTTGGTCCAGTGTCAATCAATGGGCAATTATTTATTCTTCGGTTACACGCTCATCTCTAGGTCCAATAGTTTTTAATTTCAACTTCTGGGTCAGAGCTTTCATTTATGGACAAAATTTCCAATACCCTTTTACTCAAGAAGTACAAGCGTGAACTATAAGGCTGGGTCCATTTAGGCAAAAATTGTGTCTGTCATCACAAGTCCAGAAAAAAAAGAGAGAGAGAGAAGGAGAAATCTGAGATTACGTGTGCCAAGAGGGCTATGGAAGGTACCATCCTTTTTTTAGAAAAGATGTGAAGTCATTTGAAAAGGGAGGGAAAAAAGAGACAGAAAACTTGATTTCAGATGAAAAGAGAGAATATTTGTTCTTTAAAGCCCAAACCAGGCTGCACGGAATGGGTTGGAAAAGTTTTACCTTGGGCTGTTCATAAGAGATTCTGTAGCAATGAACCCAAATAATCATAGTCACTCACTACGTGAGACACCACCCAAAGCATGCTACAGGTAGGGGCAGTCACCTTACCTGACAAATAAGCATCAGCATCTACCCAACTGCTTCTAGCTCTCTGGTGAACGTGGTCCCCTATTCGCAACATCTGTCTTACTTCGCTGACTTCTCACTCTGAGGTATTTCTTGTGTGGTAATCATTTGCACAGAAAGGGGGTTCCCCTGGCTGCCTGCATGTGTGTGGCTTCCACTAACATTCCTAGAAAGTAGTTGCAAATATATTCAGGGGAGCAGAATCCCCCAAAGGACGGACTGTAAGGCTAAAGTCCAAAGTGACAGCCATTTGACAGAGAAAGGAGATTGGTGAAACTCCCCAAAGACGACGGGAACTGTGTGTAATGCATTTATACAGCAGGGGCGGGTCCTCCCTGCCCCTGACAAGTCTTATTATTCTTTATTCTCTGTGTTGATAGAGCAGGTCTGTCAATGCTTTGGAGGGTGTCAGTGTGCAAGCTTATGGTTACCGATTTCTGTTTCCGCATCCCTACTTCAGTTACCCAGCACTGCATATTTCTAGTCCTCCGACTGGCAAATCATTTTCGTTACAGTTCTTTTGTGTAAAAACAGTTCACATAATAGCTCCGTGTTAGACAAGGCATTAATCCTCCCATCACCGGGGATGAGTCAGCACAGTGCACTCCTGCCCGCGCGGCTCAGCTATTATGACGTCAGCACTGTAGGGCAAGCCTCAGACACAAGCAGTACAGGGGACTGGAGACCTGTGTCACAGATTAGAAATCAAGGGGGAGACCTTTGAGATAAAAACATAATTGAAAGGCTGTTTCTGGCTCATACGAAAATGTGAAACTGATTCCATGTTACATCAACCATTAATCAGGCAGCTTCTAGAGAGATCCTGGTTTTTCACCAGAGACAAGGCTGAGAGAATGACCTGTAATGGGCTGACAGCCCATTCCTATACCCACTAACCTTGTCCCACCCCCTGGACCAGGCTTCATACTTGCTTGGGTTGTTCCAAATCCTGAGGCTGCTTTTATTTCAAGGGTGACATGGCCAGTGACAGTCCTGCTGTCCTCGAGTGCCCCACAGACACAGCTGATGGCTCCAGGGATGGTGCCCCAGATACCTATCAAAGGAAAAAGAAAAGTTTCTTGGGAACAGATCAGAACATTAGCTCCCCAGTGTTTCTAGCTCCCCGGTGCCTCTTCAATGACCTTCTCCAGACAGGTGCAGAATTCTGCCTTCTCTCCCTGGCACTGCATTTAATCCGAAGTCCCAATCTGGATTTGACACAAATTTCAGTGGGAACTGAATAGCTTCCAGATGTTCCCCCCAAGAGTTTTCCATCACATCACTCTTTAGCAGGAACAAAGAGGAGCCCACCATAGCCTGCCACACTGCCTTAAAGCAGGTAGCACAGACTTAGCCTAGTTGAGAAACCAAGTTATTTTAAATTAGACCTCTCTACAGTTCAGACTCAGATTCATTCTCAGAATAATATCTTTCAGTATTGAAAACTCAGTGTTGAAAAGACTGAAAATTCACCGCCTCCGTGACATTCTCTGCTAATAAGACATTCCTCCATCCATACCCTCTGTCCCTCATTCTTCCTTTTACCCCGTGATAACCGTCAGAAAGTGCCTTACTGCTGCGATCTTCTGCCTTCATTAGATTGCTAATAGGCTCCATGCTTAGCTTATAGAAGCTAATGCTACTGCTTGGCTTCATTTTGATTAATTATCATGCACAGCTCTTATTCGGTTTTCAGTCAACAAACATTTATGGAAAACTAGTCTCTATGCTTGGTTCCTAGAATGCCAAGATAAATAAGAAACGCTCCCTGTTGCTAAGAATCTCACAGTCTGGTAGGGATGATGCATAGTAAATAAAGGCTGTAGCATGTGGTGGACACTGGAATGGAGGCATCAACAAGATGTAGCAAGAGGAAGAAGAAAGGCCTGCCTACCTGAAAGCTGAATCTAAAAGTCTACAGAACGAATTGCAGTTTATCAAGTCAGTAAGGGGAAAGAGAAGAAAAGGGGACCATAATATGAAAAAAGCAAGAGCGTTTTCCCTGTCAAGAGGTATTGAGCAGCAGCCAGCTCTGGAGGGCCATAGTTCAGTGTGCCCAGAGCATGGTGGTTGAAAGGGGAGCCTGGGCAATGAGGCTGGAGAGTGGGTAGGAGGCAGATTGTGGAGGGTCTTGGAAGCCATGCAAAGGAGTTTGGATGTGACGTGGCAGGCTTGAGGAGGCATTAAAGAATTTTAAGCAGATTTATGTTTTAGAAAAAGAGCACTCTGGCCATGTAGAGATGGATGATTGAGAGAAGAGAGACCAGGTCAAAGGTAAAAACCAAGGGCTTGGGCTATGCAGTGGGGGATGGGAGCAGAGAGGAGAGGCTCTCTGGTAGTGTTGACATGGACACTGACATCTGCGTGATGCCAGCATATCGTGGCCTAGTGCACAATCCTTGCCTTCTAGGAGAAAGGTTGATGTGTTGTGTAGGGCCAAATTTCAGACCAAAGCACTCTTTACAGGAGACCAGAATTTGAATCTGACCTCACACTGAGCTTCTGCCCACTGTTCTCCGGAGAGGTATGATTCCTTCTCCCACAGTAGATTTAGGGGGGCATCAGACAGATAAGGATGAAGCCATTTCCAGTGTTCTGCTTTTCATTTCTTTCACCTGAAATCAAAACATTTCTTAATAATATCCCCCTAAAGTCAAGCAATACCCAATTTCCTATCATCTTCCCATGCTGTCTTTTTCTAAGAAGTTCCAAGCCATTGGGCTGAATGGCAACGTACATACTGGTGGTGTTGAAACAGTTCGGTGTGTCTCCTACTTCTTTCTGAATTAGAGTTCACCATAAGTGCGCTTTTCTCTTATTCACTTTGGGCTGCCAGGACAATTTAAAGGAAATTTTCAACAGCTTATGTTTCGTGGACCATGTTCTCTTTTGCAAATGGGAGGGTATGTGTGGGTGTGTTTAAGTCTTCTCTATATTGCTTTCTGGAGAAAGGTTTGAGGAGATGAACAAGATGAGGAGTAGGGACCTACTGAAAGCCCAGGTCCCCCCAGTGACCTGAATGCAGACTGTAGGCTGGTGATCAGATGGTCAATTATGTGTTTGTCAAAACATAGTGGGCTGCATTCCAGACTGCCAGCTTTGGAAGCCCAGCTTCTGCCAACCAAATGTCATCTGGGAACATGCAACACTGGGCACTGTGAAGGAGTTTGAAATAGACCATGCCACAGCCAACCTACTGCCAGTCTTATAGCACCAATATGGCATGCACAGCCGGGCCCCGTGTTTCAGAGCTCAGGAATTCACTGTACTAAATTCAAGAGGTCAGATGGGTTCATGTTTTCAAAGCCCCTGTTCTCTGCTTTGAACATTGTGACTTGCTCCTCAGTGATTTCCAAGTGATTTTTCTAGTCATATCTCTGTGGAAACCACCGTTTTTGTGATGGTTATGAGAGCCTTGTAGAAGTCCCAGAGGAAAGAAAAAACAAACTCGCTCTGACAATGACTGTGATTCCAACAGAGGGATTCCAACTCTTAGGAAATTACATTAAAGGTGCATAGCTTTTAAAATATCAGGAACCACCTTGGCAACTTATAAAAAGCAGAAGGGCTTTGCCTATTTTATAAAGTGATTTGCATATACCTGCATAAATAATGTCCCCACCTGTACTTTTATGCATTTAGGTTGAATAAATTAAATTCAGTGATCTTTAAAATATTCACTGTCTTTCATTGCTCAGATACCATTTTCAGGACCCTTCTAATTTTTTTTCCTGTGGTAGTAGTGGCTATTTTTTTTTTCAATCTTCTAATTCAGAGAATCAAAACACTCTGCAGACCAGCCTACCACACCTAAAAACATTACCTCCCTCTGCTTGCATTTCTCTTAGCCTTTCTGCCTATCAGACCATGTGTTCCATATGCTTTTTATAAAGGAAAATGGGGGAGTATATTACCAGGATGAAAACTCAGCACATAATAGGATTAAGCTTTACTACCTGTATGTATCCAGACTGTGCTCGTACACAGCTCGGGGACATACTCATAGTAACCTTTTTTTTTCCCTTTGGCCACTGCCACCACCCCTTCAGAAACCATCCAGCCACTAAACCATATTAATTGTAATTGATCCTTCAAATCACAGCCTGGTCAGTGGACCAGCCTCAAGCACAACCATCCCATAAGATATTATTAAGCACTTACCACACAAAAAGAACCATGTTTAGTAGGGAGCTAAAGCATAAATCTAGGACATTGCCCTTGCTTGCTCTTAAGGAACTCAAAATTGGATTAGGAAAACAAGTTATGACTGTTGAGTATTCCATATACGTATGAGACAATAAGTGACAATTCCAAAAGGAATTATACAGTCCAGTAAGTACTATAGGATTTCATTCATGAAAGAGAACCTTGAGGGCTGGAAAGCTTCATGTGAAATGTGATTTAGCTGGGTCTTGAAAAATGGCTAGAATATAAAAAAAGATAAAAACCAAAAGAATGATATCCCAAGCAAAAGCATAAACCTAAGTGTTAGAATCTTTGAGGGGGTCCAATAAATGGCACTGCTTTTTCCCACTCAAGTTCTAAACCCATTGAAAAGTAAGACAAAAGAACTGATAGCTGGGGAACAAAAATTTGTGAGAAGCTTGGTTGAAGGATGTATGAGAGTTAAAATGGGTTCATTGACTCCCTTCCCTTCTATTTAAACTTTAGAAAAGCCCTCCCAAGGGACAATTTGGATCTGCATAAGAGCATGGCTCTTCTAGGTCACTAACTCCCACTTGTCTAAGTAGGAAAAGGAGGAGAAAGAGGCTAAACTCCTGCCCTTGCAAGCCTCAATGATCCATTCCCTTAATTAAGAGACATGAAGCAGGGGTTTTTACCAATAGGATGATTCACCTCCATGGGGAAGTGTAAGGAATGACACACACAAGTTGTGTTTATGAAAACTTCTTTATGGAAACTAGGAGTTGGGAAGAGGCATTCCTACCAGTCTTCTGACCCATAGGCTGGAAAACAAGAGGAAGTACTGAGTGAGATGAAAATGAGAACCGTAGCCGAGAGGTCAAACAAAGTACTCATCTAAGGAGACATACCTAGGGTAACCTGTAGTCATAGAATTATCAGAGATCTAAACTAAGGGTTCCTTTTCAGACTCTCAGAGTTACCTGAGTCAGAACCCAAAGGAACAGGCAAGAAATTAAGATAATGGACTAAAACCTCATTGGGAAAAAAATACAAAAACTCTTATCTTTAGTTAAACCAATAATCACAATAAGAAATAGCTTGTGTTGGGGAACCTGGGTGGCTCAGTGGGTTGAAACCTCTGCCTTCAGCTCAGGTCATGATCTCAAGGTCCTGGGATTGAGCCCCACATCGAGTTCTCTGCTCAGCGGGGAGCCTGCTTCCCCCTCTCTCTTTCTGCCTGCCTCTCTGCCTACTTGTGATCTCTCTCCTCTCTGCCAAATAAATAAATAAAATCTTAAAAAGAAAAAAAGAAAGAAATAGCATGTGTTGAGTGCTTGCCTTGCTTTAGGCACTGGACAAATACTTTTTTTTTTTTTAAGATTTTATTTATTTGACGGAGAGAAACACAGTGAGAGAGGGAACACAAGCAGAGGGAATGGTAGCGGGAGAAGCAGGCTTTCTGCTAGCAGAGAGCCTGATATGGGGCTCGATCCCCGGACCCTGGGATCATGACCTGAGCCGAAGGCAGACACTTAATGACTGAGCCACCCAGGCGCCCCTGGACAAAATACTTTTAACAGCCAACTGATTTAATCTTTAAAAATACTCTTATTAAGTGGATGCTATTGTAATCCTAATTTTGAAGATGAAACAGAGATTGGGCATGTTTGAGTAATTTTTTTCAAGGCTACCTAGTAAGTAACATAGAACTTGAAACCAAAATTATCTATCATAAAAGCTTTGGCCAAATTTCATCAAACACGAAGTGAATGTCTACTAAATGCTGAAGATATAATGGTAGGCAAAACAGGCATGGTTTCTGCCCTACTCAATTCACAACTTGGGGATGGGAGACATATTAATCAAATGGACACACAAAAGAACTTACAATTACAAACTATACTTGCTGCCATGAAATAAAAGTTCCAGGAACTCTATGAGCAAATTTAAGAGGGGGATTTGAGTGAGTCTACAAGTTCATGAAGAGCTTCCCTGGGAAGCGATATTTGAGCTAACATCTGAAGATGAAAAACAAGAAATGAGATTAGGTGGTGGTAGAAGTTTCTAAGCAGGGGATGCAGCATAGATGAAGGCATCAAATATAGTTGGGTGGAGATAATTTGGTGAAGAGCAGCCCAGATTGAGGTTGAAAAGATATATGATGATGTCAGGATCTTTGGAGGCCACATTAAAGACCTTCCTAAGGACAATGGGAAAGTAAACTTAAGAAGTAAACTTAAGTGAATGTAACATGATCAATATTGTATTCTAAAAAGATCATACTACTCTTGCACATTTATCGCAGACAGATGGAAACATATCCACACAAGAACCTGTACACTAATGTTTATAACAGCTTTTTTCATAATATCCCCACACTGGAAACAACCCAAATTACCTTCAATAAGTGAGTGGTTAAACAAATGGTGGTATATCCATACCATGGAATACTTCTCAGCATTAAAGAGCAACCCTTGATACATACAATTTGGATTAATCACAAAGATAAAAATATTATGCTGAGTGAAAAATGCCAATCTCAAGATTACATATTCTATTTATAGGGCATTCTTGAAATAACAAAACTATAAAGATGAAAAAGAGATTAGCAGTTGACAAAAGTTAAGGAGCAGGGGAAAGATGGAGCTGCCTATGGCTATCAAGCGTAGCACGAGATAGCCTTATGATGGCACTATTCTGTATCTTGACTGTGGTAGTGCTCATGCAAATCTATATAGGTGATACAGTTGTGTAGAACGAAATATACACATGCACACACACACACACGTGCATATAAAACTGGTGAACTTTGAATAAGGTGGGTGGATTGTACCATTGTAAAACCAACGTCAATTTCCTAATTGGGATATTCGACTATGGTTATATATTACTATTGGGTGAAACTGGATAAAGGGTATACCAGATCTCTCTGTATTATCTCTTACAACTGCATGCTAATCTGCAATAATCTTAAAATTAAAAGTTAAAAACAAAAAAGATCAAGCTAGTCCATTGCGGTGAATGGTTTTGCAGAAGTAAAAGTAAGGAAGCTATTGTAGCATAGCAGATACGGCTTAGACTAGGCTAATGACTGGGAATGGAAGAAAAATAAATGGAACTGAGAGATAATACAGAAGCAAGATATACAGGATATTCTCATGGATTGGATGTGGGAGATGGAGGAGAGAGAAACAGCCACTGTGACTACTGGTTTTATGCTCATAAAACTGTATAGAGGTTGGTGCCATTCACGGTTATATAAAACACTGAAGGATAATGGGAATTGAGGGAAGATTACAAGATCTATTTTTGAGATGTCTAGTGTGAGAATCTTTATCTTTGATAAAGAAAAGTGAACATATTGACTAGGCAGTTGAATATATACAATTGGAAATCCGAAGTAAGGTGAAGGCAAACAAGGCTTTTGGCATGTATGATACTGACAGGGCCAGGGGTGGATTGAGGAGAAGACCCAAACAGAGACTTGAGGAACTTTTACTACTTAATCAGCTGGGAGCAAAAACTGAGGCTGTGAAAGAGCCTCAGAAGGAACAACTGAGGGGGTAGGAAGAAAACACTGGTGCAGAAGCCAAGAGAAGAGAATGTTTTGAAGAGGGTGATCAGTAGTGAGACGTGCTGTTGAGAAGTCAATTCAGTCAGGGATTGAAAAATGCATTTAGTATATTAATGTGGAGGTTGTTGACTTTGGAAAAAGCTGTTTCATTGAAGTGGTAGAAGTAATAACCTGTTTGTAATGGTATGGGGAAAGAGTGGGCAGTGAGGAAATAGAGACCACAAGTATGGATAACTCTTAGAAGTTTTCCTGTAAAGAAAAGGAGAATGAACTAGTGTAATAATGACTTGGGAATGAAGGAGTGACGTCAAAAGATTGTTTGAGAAGAATGGAAATACTGGTGTTTTGTATGAATTTGGGAAGCATACAGTAGAGAGCGGAGATTTAGTTTATGGAAGAGAGAAGAGGTTGAGATGATTAGTAGTGTAAGATTCCTGGTAAGGCTAGACACTTGGAATCCTGAGCATAAATGGAGGTATTGGAGGAGGAACATCTCCCTTTGTTACAAGAAAGAAGATGGAAAGGTTGGGGGCAGGTACTCACTACATACTAAGAGGTTGAGTTGTTTCCCAAATGATAGCTCCTAGGAGGGCAGGGTCCTGCTAAGAATAAGTGAGGTGGAGATTTGAGGAAATGAAAATTTAAAATAGTTCTTGTGACAAATGGGATAGAAGTTGGCCAGAGATTCACCTTAGCAATGTGGAAGCCATAGGTGAATCACCCCATCTGCCTTGGGGTGATTTTTTTCCAGCAGTTCAGTGACCAAAGTAGAAGTTCAGAAGAGATGTATATTTGAGTTCAAATTAAAATGGGGTTTTACCTAGTATGTGTGAAAAGACATTAGGGGTTTTAGTTTCTTTTTTCTTTTTTCTAGATGAGGCTAATATAAAAGGCAGTTAAAAGGGCTCAGTTCGGGGTGCCTGGGTGGCTCAGTGGGTTAAAGCCTCTAGCTTGGGCTCAGGTCATGATCTCAGGGTCCTGAGATCAAGCACCGCATCGGGCTCTCTGCTCAGCGGAGAGCCTGACTCTCCCTCTCTCTCTGCCTGCCTCTCTGCCTACTTGTGATCTCTCTCTCTCTCTGTCAAATAAATAAATAAAATATTAAAAAAAAATAAAAAGGGCTCAGTTCAATTCTCCAGGTAGCTGGTGAGCATCTACATTACACCAAGCAGTGTGTTGCATACAGAAAAAACAGAGGTGAAAAAGGTACCAGCCCTGCCCTCAAGTAGCTCATAGTACTGGGAATTTTGAAGGTTGCCATTTGGTGCAAAAGGCCAGGAACATGTGGTTAGATAACTTTTGTCAAAAGACACAGAAACCCACATCGATCCTTCTTTCTTCTGCCTGCTCCTTCCTCCCATCCCAGCATTACCTAGTTTCTTTCTTGCTTTCTCAACAAATATCTACTGCCTGCCTTATTGCCAAGCCTCTAACGTGCATCATATACATTTAAGTGACAATTCTGACTTCTCCCATCATCATTTTGCTAAAATATGATCATTTAGGAACAATTAGATGTTCTACTTGAAGTGTGGTATTGGTACTGTATGAATTTTCTCTAAATTTTAAGAGCTGGCATCTAACTGTACAGAAAGGCTATGTATTTAAAAGAGGGAGGGAGAGAAGAAGAGTGGGTAGGTAAGTGGAGGTAGGAAGGAGGAAGGAAAGTAGTGAAAGAAAGAAAAGAAAACTAACTACAGAAGATCTTATGTAGCAACCCATCCTTGTTTTTCAAAGAATTCCCATTTGAAATGAATAATTGAGCCTCCTTTCCTAGTGGTGACCTACACCATCAACTTCCCAAAACACCTTCCAGACATAGGGACATACCAGAATACTATAGAATAATTAAATCCAGCATCTGGCAACATAAGAAGAAGACCTGAAGAACGTGGAAATTCCTAATTTCCAGTAGAAGTAGGATTCCTTACTCAGATTTATTCTAAGTATTAAGAAATGGTAACAGAAATAGGTGGTGGTAATGGTAGCTTTCCTTTATTTGAACACATTCCATTCTGCTAGATTCCTTTAGGAAATGACATTAGGGCCATTTGACTCAAAACTAAATTGCAGATACATCTGGGGTAGGATTTGGCAGCTGTTGAGCAAAGCAGCTGTATTTTTTTTAATATTTACTTCTTTCATGACTCTATAATTCACACATACTGTCAAATATTAAGAAACTATAGAGTACAGAGAAAACATCTATAATGTCACTATACAGAAACTATTATTAACAATTTCTTAGATCACCTTCTAGTCTCTTCTTTGGATTTTCACAGAATTGGGCATACAATGTATGTACAGAGTTGTATCTTTTTTAATGAAATATTTTATAAGTGCTTCCTGGTGTAATTACAAACTCTTTTCTTAAATCCTTACACTGTAATATCTAAATAATTTTTTATCATCATATAACCCCCTCGAATTTACCACACTGTGCCCTCGATATAGATATTTGGGTTATTTCCAGTAATTCAGTTTTAAAGTCCTATAAGGCAGGAACTACAATGTATCAGCTGCAATTGTCCAACCTGGAGGAAAGTTGAGGCAGGTAGTGATGTCACCCATCAGGAAAATGATCAGGCAGTGATGTTATCCTATTAAGAGAGTTACTAATTGCTAATGATGATGAAACTCATATTTGAATTTTTAAGTAGCTGTTGCAGGGTTTATATAAGCTCTTTTCCCTCCAAAGTAATGGTTCTGACTTTTATTTCTAGAGTATACACTTAGTTTTGTTTGAATTCATTACAGTGATGTTATAAAAAGAAGAACATAAAATCCATTCAAAATCTCACCTCTCCGAGAGAACCAGTAGTAACACTTTGGGAATTATATTTCCATACTTTTCTATTCATCTGTCTCTTTTTCTTTCCCTTTGTCTTTCTCTTTCCAAAATGGAAGGAGGATTTGCTTGTTGCCCGGTAATCTGCTTTTTTACTCAACATTGTAAGAGTCATTTTCCATTTCATAAATATAGATCTACATTTTCTTTTTGGTAGCTACATTGTTCTTTAGTTTATGGGTAATTTATTGAGTCAGTCACTTATTGATGGACATTTAGGATATTTGGACTTTTTTTCTAACTAAACAATGCTACAATAACTATCTTTATACACATATACATTTTTTAAATCCACTTTCCTAATTACCTCAAGATAAATTTCTAGTAATGGAACTGTCAAAGTAAAATTTACCTATTGCTAAACTGTCCTCCAGTAAACATATATCAAATTATACCCCCACCAATGAAAAAAGATCATTCATTTCCCTAAATCTTTTTTTTATTTTTTTTTTAATTTTTTTTTTTTTTTTAAAGACTTTATTTATTTGACAGAGAGAAACACAGCAAGAGAGGGAACACAAGCAGAGGGAATGGTAGCGGGAGAAGCAGGCTTCCTGTAGAGCAGGGAGCCCGATGCGGGGCTCGATCCCAGGACGCTGGGATCTGACCTGGGCCGAAGGCAGACGCTTAACGACTGAGCCACCCAGGCGCCCCCCCTAAATCTTATAAATGCCAATTTTTGTAATTTTTGCATACAAGTGAATATTTTCATGTTGGGAGAATGGACGCTTTTTCCAAACATAAAACCAAAGTCTAAAATCTTTATTTATTTATTTATTTATCTGCCTATCTATTTATTTATTAGATATTTTTTAGGAAGGGAAAGAGGAAGGGCAGAGGGAGAGGGAGAGAGTGAATCTTAAGCAGGCTTCACACCCAGCATGGAGCCCCACACAGGGCTTGATCGCACAACCCTGACATCATGACTTGAGCCAAAATCAAGAATCAGATGCTTAACTGACTGAGCCACCCAGGCACCCCAAAGTCTAATATCTTAAAGAAAATGTATTAAATTTTATTTTGGGAAAATAAAAGTCACTGTGGTAGAAAAAAATATTTTTTAAGCTGGGAAAATATTGTGACGTATCCCTAATATTTTAAGAGTGGTTATAAATCAACAATGAAAAGGTGAATGACACAGTAGAAATTTGGAAGGGCAAATGAGCAGTCTAACACATGTTTAGCTGCTTAATCTCTCTCTTTACTGCAAAGGAAGTACTCCCTAAAGTCCTATGAGGGCACCTCCAGCACTATTTGCTATGCCCTGGTGGCATCACCCACCCTCACTGCCCCCCGGGAAATACGGTGAAGAGCAAAGCACCAGTCAGAGGACCTGAGGCTCTCTGGGCGGGGGATAGTTAGTACTTCCCTTGATTGCATATATTTATATTTATTTGGCATCACCATCCCCCAAAGAGGCAAGCTAATTGTTCACTCACACAAGTGTAAAAATGATCATCTGAGCTCTGCCATCACACTCCAAAATCAGTAAATTATCGGGAAGGGAAAAATACACACTGGCAACGTTGCCTAATCCATGTCTCCAGGGCAGAATTGACACTATTCTTCTACCAGATGTAGATAGAGATTTCTGGATGTTCTCATAAATAAAGTGCTAGAGGCCATGTCATCAATGTCCTCCACCTTTCCCTCTCTCTTTCTGACTCCCATGTGTATTCTACATACTTAATGACATGGACAATTTTTTAGCAACTGCAGGGAAAGTGAAAGACACTGGAGAGGCAGAAATGCCACACTGACGGCATCAGCCCCTGCCTCCACAGTACAAATTGTGACAGGGCACATTCCCTGTGTTTTGGGACAGGGAGCGTCTGGGTTCTTGGAGTGAGTTCCCCAAGCCTTTCAGAGGAGCAGGAGTTGTGCCAAGCTGTTCTGAGTGGTAACTGGAGCGTTCTCTCAGCACGAGAAGTTCACTTGCAGAAAATCAGGGATGGCATGTGTTCCAGGGCATTCATTCTCTGTCTTCAGCAAAAAAGCTGTGTACAAGAAAGTTGTGTGTGCCTTACCTCCTTAAATGGTGTCCAGACCAAACATGTTAAAGATTGTGGAAGCCCCATTAGGCCAACCACAAGCTGAGGCGAGCAGTGGGAATCAGGCCTGGCCAGCAGCTTTCTCTCTACCTGAACAGTCTAACTCCCCAGGAAGTGTGAGGATGTGGTTAAGAGCCAGGTGTCAGTGGTGCCTGGTGCTGAAAGAGGCCACCCAGCTGGCTCAGTGTACCCAGGGCTCAGAGTAATGAATGTCTGGCTTTCTTGTGCTCTTAGAAAACTTCACCTATTTTCCATCTGCCTCTATAACATAGCTTACCCTTGGAGGCCAAAGGGGGACACAGTAACGATGATTAATGTTGAGTGCTATTAAATACCATTATGAGTATTCCTCTTGTTCTTTATCACCCTTCTCTTTTCCTCCCCAAACATCATGGTTGCTGACTCAAAGCTGGGGAGATAGATAGATAGATAGATAGATAGATAGATAGATAGATAGATAGATAGATAGAAAGAATGAATACGATATATAGAGATGGTACCTACACAACCTGTTTGTTCAAAGAAGCTTTCTAATAGGGCACTTGCAGAGGCATCTTGTGTAAGAGATCTTTGTGGTAATAAAATTAAGATATTTTTTTTTCTCTTTATGCATTCTTTCTCTAGTCTCTTTGTAATTTTTCATTTCTTCTAGTGGGGGGATACTAGACAAATCAGGCATAACTTCCTTGTCTGAGAGAATCATTTCCAGGTATTTACTTAGAATGGGCCACCTTACCCTGAATACTTCAGTAGACTAAAATGGACTCCACCTTTAGTTCCTCCTTATAAATTTCTAGTCTTTTGGTATGTGGAAAATAATTATCACCTCTAATTTAAAATTAACCCTGTATTTTGGGTAAGAGAAGCATGTATCTCATGACAGAATTTGAGTAAAAGGTACATCTAAATCCTTTAATAATATTGTTTGGTCTGGTCTTCACAAGCAAATCAAGGATGCATAAGAGAAGTAATAGAAATCCCCAGTTAAAATCCTCTTCTGGGGGTCCTTGGGAGTATGCAGTCAGTTAGGCATCTGACTTTTGGTTTTGACTGGTAACTGGTTTTGACTCAGGTCATGATCTCAGGGTCATAAGATTGAGCTCCACATCGGGCTCCACGCTCAGCTCAAAGGATGTTTAAGATTTTCTCTCTCTCACTCTCCCTCTGCCCTTCCCCCCCAAATGAATAAATGAATCTTAAAAAAAAAAAAATCCTCTCCTGGGATTTGTTTCCCTTTCTTTTTTCCATCACCTCAAGGCTTGAATAATGTCCACTACATTAGTTCTTCACTAAGAGTTTCCACATATATCCCTAACCTGTTTTCTAACAGTACATTTCAGTAAACATTAGAAAGAATCTCAATACTGTTTACTTTTCCTAAAATGTATGAAGTATCTGTTAACAGGATGTCTGCATACTATCTATCTCTCTATGTATGAAGAATCAATTTGTTTATCTTCTTATTACCCCCAGTCATTAATATCAGTCTTCTAGAATAGGGTCAGAGGACTGCCACCTCATAGCAAGCTATGTGTTTACCACTCTGCTCTAGCTCTGTAATATACCTAGGGAAAGAGTTTCAGAAATGTACGATAACATCCAGAAAACTTACTTCGGATCTGAATCTTAGTGGAGGAATCCAAGAGAAATCTTCTTGGCCACTATTATTTGGAATTTTTCCCTTTTACCCAAACAACAAGGAACTACAGCCAAAATACTTAGAAGAATTCCTTTTGAGCCATTTTGGTGTTGGATTCTGGTTTGTTCCTTCTTAGAAAATGGGGGATTACATTTAAATTCCAGATAAATGTTTTTACCTGATAAGAAACGAATGTGTAATTTTTGGCTGCTGTAATAAAATGATCTTTCACGAAGTGCAGCGTCTAACACTCATCTCTACTCTTAGATAGCCAAGAGATGAAGGTATGAAGGTCTTCTTTATAGAGGAGACAGAGAGGGTAGCTCCCCAAATGAATGCAAATTTTAAAACAGGAAAGGATGCAACTAGAAACCAGAAAAACAACAGAGCACACTGTGTGCACATTAACAGCACCGGCAACCCTAAAATGAATTGGGCTTTAGTTAAGGTGGAATAAAAACATGCACTCTAGATATTCATCCATTTCAAGGATTGTTCAGAGTTTAGTTTCTCCTCATTTCTTAGCAAAATTCTTTTTGTAAAAATAACTTGATCTAAGAAGAAAGATTTCCCCACACCGCAGTCAGATTGTTTCACAGGAACAGTACACCCATTGGCAGACCGCACTGACTTGTGGACCAGCCTGAGGATCCAGGGAAAATAGACTGAGTGACCCAGAGGGACACACAGTCAGGGCCAGCTGTGGACAGGAGTCTTCGCCATCTTCCAAAACCTACCCCAAATCAGCCATTTATTTCCTTTCCCAACAATAAGCATTGGAAAACTTAAGAGATCAAAGTTCCTTTTAAGGCCGGAGCTCTTGATGTATTTATAGAGAGATTATTTCTAGGTCAGCTGCAACTACCTTCTTCTGTTGCTCAGGACCTCAAAGCAGTTCCATACAGGAACACAGGCACACACACGCGCGCGCACCCTGTCTCCCGATATGAGCTTTTCTCCTGCCTGTTAGAAGCATTCCAAATTTGCTTCTAATGGGGCCTCTCTGCATTTCAACAGAAATATTTCTGGATCTCTCCTGGCTCCCACAACATTTGCTGGGTGCACATTTAATATGTTTTAGCTTTACTGCCTGAAGATGGAATCAGGGACATCTACCTGCACATGACAGTGCTTTGGCTCTTGCAGTTGCAGAACTTAATGTATGTATCAGTAATGAAAATCTTAATTAAGAAAGCTGCATCATTGTCCATGAACACTCATTTTTCTCCCCCTTCAAAGCCCTTTGTGTATTGCAGTATATACCTGGTCCAGACAGACGGAGCCCTCGAAGAGCTTGTCTGGCAGATCTTCTCTTGATTATTAACAGCCAGCAAATGACAAAGTCTCACTCTCCTTTTGTCTTGAAGCTGAGGCTTGGAACAGCAAAGCACACAATGTACTGTAGGGTTTGTTTGTGTTTTTTTAAACTTGCTTTTATTACGTTGGTGGGTTTAAAAATCCGACAGTGTTGATCAAAACTAATTTAGGTAACTTAGAGTTGCCAAAACACTAGCAGATGCATATTTACACATATACTCTCAGAGAAATGTAATTTTCCATATAGAAACAATGCACAAACATAAGAAAGGACAATTTTAAGCTGTCTGCCCATGTTTCTGGTGCCTTTGGCCTCCAGTGCTTGAAGCCTGCCATATCCCTACTTATGTGACCTTAGCAGTTACTTCTTTCCCTGTGCCAATGTGCATGTGCCAATTTGTCATGTGTGCAGACAGTAAGAAGCTTTGGAAAAAGGAATAACTTTAGGGAGACAACTAACTAAACCCATAAAAAATTGAAAGAACTATAAAGAAGGTCTTTTGAGGGACACCTGGGTGGCTCAGTGGGTTAAAGCCTCTGCCTTCAGCTCAGGTCATGATCGCAGGGTCCTGGGATCGAGCCCCACATAGGGCTCTCTGCTCAGCGGGGAGCCTGCTTCCCCCTCTCTCTCTGCCTGCCTCTCTGCCTACTTGTGATCTCTTTCTCTCTATCAAATAAATAAATAAAATCTTTAAAAAAATATAGAGGGTCTTTTGAAAAGGTGGACTATAATTATGTTTATGAACCCATGTCTAATTATAATACTTTAATAATACCCAAATCATAACTTCCAAAACATAAAGTGAATTTATTTAAAATTCCCTTAAAAGAGGCGCCTGGGTGGTGCAGTCATTTGAGCATCTGACTCTTGGTTTCCATTCAGGTCATGGTCTCAAGGTCATAGAATCAGAGCCCCATGTTGGGCTCTGTGCTTAGCAGGGAGTCTGCTTGAGATTTTCTGTCTCTCTCCCTTTCCCTCTGCCCCTCCTGCTCACTGTATCTCTCTCTCTCTCTCTCAAATAAGCAAATAAATATTTAAAAATAAATAAATAAAAATAAATTCCCTTAAAAGCCTCAAAGCATTTCACTCTTCAAACATAGCAACTCCTTCTATTAATTCCGTGACCTTGAACCATGACCTACATCTTGAAGAGAGAGACGAATGTGTATTGTTTAGTCTTCTGCATTTTCCAAGTCTCTATAGCATTAACCATTTTCTCGAAAGACCATGTAAATAATTGAATTGGGCTCTAGCTATATAGTTATATATCACTTCTACTGGAATAGGAGGACCTGGCTACTTTTAAGAAGGTCTAGTAATAAATATTTAGGACCTGTCTTCTTACCATATACATACTGTCCTCTTCAAGAGGGGAGCAGACACATTGTCTGATGGCACTATGTGATCTGTTTATTTACTCTACTTTTTAGAACTTAATATGCTTCAGCTCATTTATTTTCAAAATCACTGTAGAATAGGCAATGGTCAGTTTTCTGCATTTCTGTAGTACAAAAAAGAGTTGTATAAGTTTTCTCTATGTGTCATATGTGAGGAAGACCTTATGGGAAAGTTGTTTTTGAATATTCTGACATTAAAAACTCATGATTGCACTTAGTATTTTTAATTAAACTTAAATATGAAAAGTAAATATAACTAGACCTCTGATTTTATACCAGAACCATAGTAAGAGGTTAGAAGAGATGCTACCAAGTCTCTTGGTTGCTAGATAGGGAACACTGTAAACAGGTTGTTTTACTCAGGAAGATTTTCCTTTTCAAGAACCATCTGGCCAACCCTGCCATAAATCCTAAAGCAACTGTTAAAGTAATTGGGCTAGAAATACGTCACAGGTATGTAGTGTGAGGCATATAGTTGGCTATCAATAAATGTTTGGAAAATGAATAAATTAATAAATTATGAATGAATAAGGGAAAAATGAATTTGTTGGCATTTCAGAGATTAAACTAGAAGATCAGGTACTTTCCTTAATTTTGGAAAGTCCTTTATTAGAAGTTTGATGTGTGCTGAATTTCTAGACCTCGATATTTAACTCTCCAAATAATAAAATATTCAATAGAATTATGCACAATCTTTTAAGGTTTAAAATTTAGGTAGATCAGGGGTGCCTGGGTGGCTCAGTGGGTTAAAGCCTCTGCCTTCAGCTCAGGTCATGATCTCAGGGTCCTGGGATCGAGCCCTGCATCGGGCTCTCTGCTCAGCAGGGAGCCTGCTTCCCCCTCCCTCTCTGCCTGCCTCTCTGCCTACTTGTGATCTCTCTCTGTCAAATAAATAAATAAAATCTTAAAAAAAAAAATTGGGGTAGATCAGTTACTTTCTGCCTCTGAAACACACACACACACATACACATCTGTATTTCAGTGAGATAGATCTAGATGGATGGATGGATAGATAATCCATGTATGTGTATAAACAATCAGTGGATCACAATGTGAAACCTACAATGAAAATGTTTGAAAAAAATTGGGTGGATCAAGATAATAATCTTTTCCCATTCAGCAGTCTACAATTTGCTTAAAACTGAAGTGCGACTGGGCCCGTTAAAAATGGCAGGTGGCAGGCCTTCTGATGATTTACCCTCATCCCTGCCCTGCTGCTATACCTCAATTTGTTTCTTCATCATTTTTGTGCTTGAAATACCATATGTTGTATCAACTTTGGCCTAGTCAAGAAGCTGAAGAATCAGGCAGGCTTGGGGCCAAGAAGTCTCATGCAACTGGAGTAAAAGGTCTTTCAAAAGCATACTGACTCTAAAGATGATCTTCAGTTCAAACGTGACCACCCTTTGCTCTCACACAGAAATACATTCACTAGCAGGATTGTAAGTGATCCTGTCGGTGAGCGTGTATCAGTGGTCCTCCCAAACATCATATTTATGTTAGCGCCCAATGAGACGTTCATAATGCAACATACAGTTTATTATATTCAAATGCCTATGACTTCTTTATTTCAAAAGCAAGTACCTTTAAACATAGTAATGGCATTTCTCTATATGCAAACCTCTGTACATAAAAAGGTTTACATTTTAAAACAAACATGTTTTTGAGTTTTATCCAAATTCAAAAAAAGCATCTGAAAAATTTAACAGCTGAAAAACACTTTCTCCTTGCTGGGAAAACTTAAACCTTGCTAGGCTTTATGCAACTTTAAAAAAAAAAAAAAAAAATCACTTCTGTGCTGAGAACTAGCATGAGAAATCTCAGCATGAAAGGTTGTTGGAATTTTTTTTTTCTTCATAGAGCTAAAACCAATCGTTGGTTTTAGAGTGATACCACAATATGCATATACTTTGTCAAGAACAAATATGATCTAATTTCAAGGGCATCCTCACCAAAAATTAGGTGGGGGCGGGGGGGTGATAAAGGCTACTTAAGCAGCAATCCAGTGCCTGAAATGAAAGCAAAGGTGAAGAATATCATTGACCATCAAGGTCTAGAAAGGCTGCTAACCCTGAGCTAGTTGTTACTGTTTGAAAAGCCTGCAGGTCTCTCGTTATTGTCTCGCGCGCGTGCTTGGTCCTTACTTAACCAAGAGGATCTCACAAGAAGGCGCTGCTCTGTGATGCTGTCCAGGATTTTGTTTCCTGTTTGCTCCAGCCCAGCAGCAAATGGTCTGGTACCTGCCGTGATGACTAGCATGCAGTTGCTGAGCAGTGTTTTTAGTCAGAACAAATTGTATGACTGTGTTTCTAAAGAGCTGAACCACGTTCGAGATAGTGTGGAATTGGAAACACACGTGGACGTGTCCACGCAATCGTACGTTTATACCAGACACGTGTGTTCAGGCCTATTCAGGCAGCTAGCAAACAAGAAAACAGAGTGGACAATGCAGATGTAGGAAGCCTTGTTCAAACACGTGCAGCCCATGCTCCCAAGTGTCTACACATGTAGAAGTGACTTTCCAGAGAAGGCCTGCACTCAAGCACAGGCCTCTTAATATTCCCCTGGGAATGAAGAACACGATGTGATTTTTTTTTTTTCCCACGCATATTGGCTACCTTTAGACTGTGATACTTTGGGTAGTGACTTCGGGGACCAGGGCTGGAGAGGAGACGACAGCTCACCTCTACTATTGGCAGGGTGATATTTGAGAGAAACAAGTCCTTCCTTGAAGACAGGCTTCGATATTTCAAGACCTCCTCAGAAAAATTTTTCAGCACCTTCTGTGCTCCAAATTGAGGCAGTTTGTATCATGTTTCAATATAACTGAGTAACAGGCTGGCAAATTCCCTGCTTTCTTATTCACCAAAATCCAAAATAGAACTCACAAAAACTCCCTCTTTCCAACCCCCACCCCACAAAAAACACCCCCACGGCGGCCCCCCAGGGAGGAACAGACCAGTAAAAAACAACCAGTAAATAGAGCCAGCCCTGAAAGACAAATCCCCAGCTGTAAACTGTGGCACTTTGCTCAGTACTGTGAGCTTGCAAGAGCTGGCACATTTTTTATAATACAGATGCAGAAATGTGCTGTCTGAGGCAGAGGGGTGGGAGCAGCCCCTTCGGTGTTTCTTGTCTAGAATATACTGCGCAGGAGTAGCCTCCCCCGACCCAGAATAAAAGACTTAATTTGCCGTTGGACTTTTTTTTTTTTTTAATTACGACCTGTGACTTAATTTTCATCATCTTTGTAGGAAACCACCTTTTTCAGACTTTCACGGCATTTTCAAAATTCAGACTCTCACTGTCTTTGTCTCACACAGGCGCACGTACGCACGCACATTTACAGATGACATATTTAAAGTGAACGGTATCAACATGGACCACTTGAGAGGTTTTCTAAAGAGCATGTGTATGTGTGTGGGGGGTAGTGAATTGTTTTCTAGTGAACATATAAGATAATCAGACCAATGGGAAATCATGGTTCAAAACCAAGATGGACATTAATCTTCCTGGACCGTGAGATTCACATTCTTGAAAGGGCAGCTTATTTTATGGAATACCTCATTTTTCTTCTCTAAAATTATTTTCTAGAATAAAAATTTTAAAACAAATAATACCAATTAAGATGAAAGGAAGGAAAAATGTACTCTGACCATAGATCAGTTAAACTTCCAAAATGGGGCCAAAATGTTGTCCTAAATTCAAATCTGGCCTCTAAAGGATACAGCTTAGAAACACTGAGGTCTGCGCAAAAGAGCCCAAGGTCTGAAGGGCACTTCCAATAGCTCAGGGACAAATTCCAGGGGCTCTGAGTTGTGTTTGACAACAGGCCCTGCCTGTCCCTGCGTCCTTTGGGACAAGTCGATTAATCTTTAAACCTCAATTCCCTGAGCTATAAAATAAGAATAGTAATAGTAATTCCTTCACAGAACTCTTGCGCAGATTAAATGAGATGATCGTTGTGAAGCATTTAGCCCAGGATCAGCTACATAGAACATGCTCCGTAAAGGCAATTATTCACACAGATTATTTTAGCCTTGGCAGTATCTTTGGAGTAAGTGGCTCACCTGGACACGGAGGGGAGGCACCCTTTAGTTATTTCTGCCATGTTTCTCAGTTCATACATGATGACTTTTTATAACCACCACACATACAATGACACAACCAGCATTTTGTCTTTTCAAGGTGATATTCATTACTCACTAACAGCGGAATGTGGAAGGCATTGATGCACACCATCTCATATAATGCTTACAAAGGTCTTCTAAGTTACCATTATTACCATTATTATACCCACTTTGCAGATGAGGGAGCCGAAGCTGAGAAGGTGTTAGCTGCCTGCCACACAGTTTAATAGTGGAGTCAGACTTTGAACCAGCCTGCTAGTACAAAACTCTACGAAAATAATTACACATAAACAGAAACAATTGTAAATAAGATGTTTATCATAGATATATTTTTTACCTTTTTATTGTAAACATTTCAAACATTTACCCAAGTAGGAAGAACATCACAGTGAACCCTCGTGAGTTCCTCACTCAGCTTCCATAATTTATCAGCACACAGCAAATCTTGCTGCATATATCTGTATTATAAAACTGGAAATCAACTAAATATTCAATTCTGGGTGACTGGTTAAAAGTATTATGACATATCCACTAGATAGAATTTTTTGAGCCATTAAAATGTTAATAAAAAGCTTATAGGGGCGCCTGGGTGGCTCAGTGGGTTAAACCTCTGCCTTCAGCTCAGGTCATGATCGCAGGGTCCTGGGATCAAGCCCCACATGGGGCTCTCTGCTCAGCAGGGAGCCTGCTTCCTCCTCTCTCTCTGCCTGCCTCTCTGCCTACTTGTGATCTCTCTCTCTCTCTGTCAAATAAATAAATAAATAATCTTTAAAAGAAAAAAACTTATAATAACCTGGACTTTTTATGCTACATTTTAATTAATTAAAAGGTGATGTACATAATTTACATATTGTATAATCACAACTACTTATTTTAAATAATAGATTGTGGATCCTGGAAATGTGACATTTTTTTAAATTGTTTTGTCTTACTACTTTATGACATTTCTGAAATTATGTATCAGGGGAATATTTCATTTTTAATAATACCAAAATTATTTCTCCAATATTTAGGAAAATATAGGTGTACTTATGTATAAAGAGAGAGATTACTTATCTGACTTCACTTTGGAAATCAGTTGATATAACAGAATATTCCATATAACCGATAAATAGATGTTTATCTCCTCTTATCAATAATTTTTTAACTTTATTAAGTTTTGATATATAGTGTCTTAAATTTATGTGCATATCCAGCTTTCTGATGACACACTTGCCAAAATTCAAACATTTCTTAATAACTCAGGGCCATCATTTTATTTATTTATTTATTTGTCTTTAGGGTCATCATTTTAAACAACAATTGTTTTGTGTGTGTACTGGTGCTAATGGGGACATGGAAGTATAAAAATAATGCTGTATATTTGAATATTATTTTGTGGTTTCAAAGCAGTTCCACATGGCATTAACCACTGGTCCTTAGTCTATAAGATTCTTTGCTTCTGTGCTTATTTACCCTCAGACTGCTATAATATTTTTAGTCCTCATCTCTTCTTTTTATAGTTTTTATTTATCTTCGTTAGCTATCAAGTTACTTCTTGTTGTGCAAGCCTCTAAGATCCTCATTCCTTCTCGAATGCACTACTTCTAATCTGGTTTGGACCAGGGAAACAACCAACCAACATTGTTTAGGTTGCATAGAAAGCCCTTGCATTCACTCCTTCACTGGACAAATATTTGTAACCAGTGCACTATGTTTTCAGCAATGGAAAGGATACACAGATAAACAAGACACCGATCCTGCCCTCAGTGAGCTTTAATCAAGCAGCAGAGCTGAGACATGGGCCTACTTTGCTAGCCTCCAGAGTAGAAGGGGCCGGGTTCTATGATAGTACAGATAAAGTGTTCCTGGAATTCAGAGGAGGACTACCTGGGGATTTACCAGAAGAGCTGATACTGGATTTGGCTCTCGAAAGGCAAGGAGAACCTGAGCACACAAAGATAGGAAAGAAAGAACATTTCTGAAACCATGAGCACTGCCTGGAAGAATCAGAGGGGAAAGATTCTGCAGAGAAGTAGTTGAGTTTAACTAGAGCATGTCATGTGTAGAGGCGAGTAGTGGGAAATAAAGCGGTGAAAGCAGATCGAGACCAGTTAAGTGAGAGGGCTTGATTAGCAGGCCAAGGAGTTTGGACTTTATTCAGTAGACAATGGGGAGCTATTGAAAGTTTTTAGCAGGAGGGTAACATAATCAGAGCTGTGCCTCAGAAAGATTAATCTTGCAAGAGGGGATAAAGTAGATCTGAGTAGGGAGTGACCAGAGGACACAGGTCAGGTAGGAGACAATCAGCAGTCCAGGAAAAGGCAGTGAGGGCCCTAACTAGGGCAGAGGCAGAGGGAGCGAACAGAGCTGGTGAGCTGATTTATGAGACATGGCAGAAAGAGGATTAATCCATCATGTTCAGGGGGCAAAGGGGAGGAAAGTACCGAAGACATGGCTACGATTTTGAGCCAGAGTGGGACCATAAACAGAAGCAGAGAGCTGCAGAGCAGGGGCAGGAGCAGGTATGGGAGAGGAAGATGTGAGTTTAATTTTGAACACACTGAGTGAAGGAACCAACTGGGGATCCATGAGAGGTCCTCTGGGCTTTTGGAGACACGAGACTACAGGGCATCTGAAAGTCAGGCTCGGAGATGGAGATGTTGAGCCATCTCTGTCTCTAAGACAGAGGACAAAGAGGCAAGAGGCAGAGCCCATCAGAGAAACTTGAGGGATTTCTGTGTGATTTCCCTTATGCCACTTTGGGCTCTTTGTGGATCTTTTCACATCCTTCCTCTTCTTAACCAGATTTGGAATGCTGCATAAGTGGCTTGCAGATGAAGGAATTATTGCATTGTACATACAAACATACAGAATACGTGCTAAGGTAATGAAGTGATTTGCAATATAGCAATGGGGTCAATTTCACATTAGCCACAGTCTTTTATCTTCATACATAATATATTCCTGTGTGACCTTAGAGAAGTCACTGTTCCTCTCTGGGTCTCAGATCCCTGTCAGTTAAATGAAAAGGTTGGGGAAGGTCCCCGTAACTGGCTGCAGGCCGCTGAAACTGACATTATATCAGAATCAGTTGGAGAAGAGGGGAAGGGGCCAAGGCTCAGGATCTGTATTTTTTTTTATTAATTTTTATTAACATATAATGTATTATTTGCCCCAGGGTACATGTCTGTGAATCTTCGGGCTTACACATTTCACAGCACTTAACAGCACATACCCTCCCCATTGTCCACAACCAGGATCTGTATTTTTTAAACCTCCGTCAGTGATTCTAATATGAAGCCTGGGTTGGTAACCACTGGGCTCGGCTTCTCAGCTCTTACATTAGCAAGCGTTCTCAATATTTAGACCGACTGTGCTTTTTTAGCCACAACTCACAAATAAGAATCCAAAATAACAAATTTACTGTCAAATTCAGTCCATCCATAACAAAATACTCCCCCTCTCCCCTTTAAGTTAGGAGTAAAATATAAAGTGTATTTGAAAAGCACTGAATTTAGAAGTCTCCTGTGATGTTATAAAATGTGAAAGCTGTGTGTTTGGGGAAGGTGGAAGGGGAAGAAAACCAAGGAGGATCCGACCATGCACCAGCACAGCATGCTCTCCCTCAGCCACATCCGGGGATCACCCACATACCCAGAATTCAAGGCTGCCTGTGCTCCAGAGCTGATGTTAATGCTCCAGCTGTGCTTGTCAAAGCATGCGGTCCTTGTGCTGCCTCGGATTGTACCTGTCAGATTGTATAGAGAAGCATTTCTGCGGTACCTGTGCAGACTGTCTTAGCCGTCCAGACTGCTATAACAAAATACCACAGACTGGGTGGGTTATGAAAAAACAGAAATTTGGGGCACCTAGGTGGCTCAGTGGGTGAAAGCCTCTGCCTTCAGCTCAGGTCATGATCACAGGGTCCTGGGATCGAGCCCCGCATCGGGCTCTCTGCTCAGCAGGGAGCCTGCTTCCCCCTCTCTCTTGCCTCTCAGCCTGCCTCTCTGCCTACTTGTGATCTCTCTCTCTCTCTCTCTCTCTGTCAAATAAATAAATAAAATCTTTAAAAAGAAAATGGAAATTTATCTCCCACAGTCATAGAGGCTGCAAGTCTGAGATCAGGGTGCTACAAGGTCCAGTGAGGGTCCTCTTCTGGGTGGAACACTTCTGTTTGTATCCTCATGTGGCAGACGGGGCTAGGGAGCTCTGTGGGGCTCTTTGATAAGAACATCCATCCCATTCAGGAGAGCTCTGCCCTTATAAGCACCTCTGCCCTTATAAGGCCTCATTTCCTAACACCATCAGCCTGGGGATCAGGATTCCATCATGTAAACCTGGGGGGACTCAAACATTCACACCACAGCGTGGGCCCAGCATAGGTCTGGAATGGGGTAGAGGAGCTTAATGAGATTCTAGTGGGGGCAGATGAGCTTTCTCATTGGTGGGCTCGTCCTTAACATATCCCTTTGTTTGGTTTTCATCCTACTCCTCACAGTTTAACTTTTACGTAGCCCCAATATTACAGCATTGCCTTAGCATCCATAGAAGTTACGTTCTGAAGTCCCCACAAAATCTAGAGTCGACTATACTAGGCCACGAAGGCAGGAAGGAGAACGCTGAGGTATCAATTCTTTCTCCACTTTCTATATTCTTTCTCCCTTCCTCCCATAAAGGAAGCAGTTTGCTGCACCTGACAGGTTGGACTGGATTAACCTAGACTGGAGAAAGAGGTTGGAATTTGGGAAATCTGAGAGTTTCCAGCTTCTAAACTAATTTTGACATCCCATTTGCTCAACAGTTATTTATTGAGGAACTGCTACAAGTAGGGCATTCTGCTCAGTATTTACATCAGAAATCAGCAACCAGTTGTGATTTGGATTTCACACTGCTACTAACAAAATTCTAAACATAAGTACAGAGTAGGAATAATGATAATGATGCTACTACTTTACATTTGCATAGATCTTAACAGTGTTTGGCACAGAATTATATTTGGCGCCCTCCCACTCCCCTGAGGAAATCCTTCTCATTTGTATCACCGCCCAGACCCTTCCTCCATACTTTAGCTCTGGTTATCCTTATCCGTTACCTTGCCCCAAACTGTGGCTTTGAGACTTTAATTATACTCAGGGGTTCTGGTAACCTCAGTAAAGTAGTTTACTCCAAGGTGTGAATGACTTTTGACCCTCTTAGAGAAATCTGTGTTTTAAAAAAGAAGCTCGTTAGACAGCTGGGTTTCTTCCCCCCTCCAGTTAGTGACACGTGAAAAGAGATGTTTCTGAGTCTGTCTCTCGATATATCCCCTTTGCCTTCTGGCCCCCAACACACAAAGCTTTACTTACAGTGGTAAAAGAGAACAACGTAGGCAGTCAGCCAAGCACCCCAATTTATCTTATCTACCACCCCCCTGCCTATTCTCTATATTCTCTCTCTCTGCATGGTGCTAGACTTTTAATGTCACGTGAGACCCCTGTATCTGCCCTCATGACCTGTATCAGCCACCTACGGACCTGAGCAATGCTGGACTCCTCGCCTTCATTCCTACTGGGTCCCCACTCCGAATCCTCAATCATGCTCCATCTCCTATTTGTAACCTTATAACTGCTCTTTAAATTTACCTTTTTAAATCTTGTCCTTCTGCTTTGGAGATAGTTTAGTGAAATAAGTGAAGCTTAAACACTGGAGCCAGGGGCTACTCACTAGGCACATAAATATAAGCAAGTTGATTATCATCTCTAAGCCTCTGTTTTCTCAGACATAAAGTGGGGATATTGTGAAGATTAAATGTGATACACAGAATCAGCAACATTTTGTTAAGTGTCCAGTGCATGTGGTTACTACTATTAATATGATTTACCATCTCCACTCCCCTCAACAACTTTGATTTGGATTCTTCTACTGGTTCTACCTCAGAGGATCCAATTCTTTAGTGTGCTGTACTGGTCAGAACTAGTTACCTGGACCTTTTTGGCTTTACACACAAAGTAGATGATGAGACCTTATTTTCTGAACATAGGACATAATTTTATAAATATAAGCATATTTGTGGATGTAACAAAGGCATGATTTGAAACCAGGTCTGGCCAGGAAATCAGAGACTTAGGGTTTTTGTATCTTTGCTTAGACTATGAATTTTATACTCTGGATGAAGATGAATTTCAGAATCACAAGGTAGTGCTAAACGTAATTAAGAATGTGACCTCTCTGGTAGCCTTTTGTATTAAGAAAGCAGGGTGAATCACACAAGGAAAAGTGTCTACATTTCAGGGAGACATTTTTCATCCCCCAAAAGAGAAAGCAGAGGCTTTGACGTCAGATCTGGAGTTGCCTCCAGACTCTACCACCTAAAATCCATGGACAAAAAAGACTCCCAACCCCCTGTCATTAATCTGTTACTGATAAACTGGGCTCTGATAAGTCAAATAATTTGACCAAGATTAATGACATCCATCTTGCAGACATAATATGAAGATTAGGAATTATGTATAAAAGCTTGGCATGTTGTTTGGTCTAAATAAATACATTTCCTGGAAACCCAGAGCCAGGGTTCTCTTCAAGGGACTAAAATTATGCCCACGTTCCATATAAGCAGGCTCTATATTTAAAAGCAAACAAAAACTTGACTTATGTAGGGTTTAACAATGGAAATAAACATTTCCCATGTTTACATTATTAATCTCAATTTGTCCAATAAATAAATCCGGATAGGCTGGATATAAACTAAGTACTTTGCAGCATTGACTTCTAAAAAGGAAGTTTTCAAAGGACTCCTGATGTACTTTAGCAGTATAGAAGTACCTTTTGTGTATAAGGGAAACATAGAGTGATCTGAGGCTATGTCATAAAAAAGCCATAAAAAATGGTCACTTAACATTTTATGGAGAAATATGGAAGCACTTCTCACAAAGAAGAAACCCTGTATTTTGATGTATTTAATGCCTAATTTCCAAGTAGAAATATTACTCTTATCTAAGTAAATCTTGAACATTTTAGATAAGCTGAGAAATTGTATGCTGAGTGGTTTTTGTTTCTTATTTCTAATGAATCAGTAATTTTGACTTGCCTCTTTAATTTATGGTGAATAAAGTCATACTGATTTCTCAAAAATTAATACACAATCTCAAGTCACAGAGTCTCCAAATTATGATATTTCCAATGGCAAATGAATAACATGCTGTCCGTGCAGTTAGTGAGTTGAGGCAATTTGAACATCATGATAAAAGTGGGAGGGGGATTACAGGCAGCGTTATAATTAAAGGTCTGTTGATTCTTCGGTTTAAATGCCATTGTTGAAAGATTTTTCACTCAGATGTCAAAGTCTGTGGCCAGCCAAAACTTGGCATGCTAGAACTCAGCCCAGGGAAACATTGTGTTCTACAGATTTAAAAACCAAAATCTGTTAAGAACAGAAATGTTGGGCTTGGGCTGATTTTTCATGAATCAGAACCAGAGCATAGCCAAATACCACCTCCTCTTTACGAAAGGAAGTAGTGCAGGTGGATGTTAATGGGAAATGTTTGTTCAGATGGAAAATGAAGGGAAATTAGCATTAGATGTCATAATACAGAGCACTGGGTTAAAGTTTTGTGTAATTAAAGCATGTTTCCTTGAGAAGTTTGAAACATTTTAGAAGCTTCTAGTTAATGGGAAGGAAATTTACCCATCTCCCAAGATTTGTGTATTGAGGTGCAGTTTCTCCACATCGCATCCCCTATTACTGGAAAAACTTGAAGCAAAACTTTATTTGCTTAACTCCCTATATACTCCCTATATAGAAAGGTTTTCCAAATACCATGCTTCCCTTTCTGTAATTTGAAGGTTATAAACCAGTGGCCCATGAGCTGCATCTAACTGGCCTGTAGACTAGGGGTGGGGGGTGGGAGGAACCAAGTATCTTAAAATAATTTGAGTTTGAGTCAACCTTTTAAATAGATCTGACCCAAAAAATCCGGCTTTTTTCAACTTCTCCTGATAATTTAGAGATTTGGCAGTATTAGATCTGCATTCTTACATAATACCAATGTCTAGACCCAAGCAGGGGCTGCTCCCTGCAGACAAGCCATGGCCTTTCCAGTTTGACAAAGTCCCTATCACCCCATATTTTATGCCATACCCACTTCACTCATTTACTCTATCACCCTGGCTCCTGGAAGCATTTGACTTTTCTCTCTTTGCTTATGGCAGATATATTAAGCAAGTTCCTTGCTTTCTTTGCTTGTAGTATTAAGAGTTAAAGCTTCCAAAAATTTCTTTCCAGTAAATAATAGCATTGCAAATGCTATGCACAATGGTAATCAACAAAGCATTATTGAAAATGATAAAAATTGCAATGTAACCAAAATGTCCAAAATTAGAGAATTGCTTAAATATATGTTGATGTATCTATAGGATGGAATACTATGTAGGACTTAAAAATATGTCTTAAAAGAATGCAGGTTACAAAACAATGTATACAGAAGATTCCTATTTTATAGGAAAAAATTTTGCATGTAAGAAAAAGGTTAAAGTGATGTCTCAGGGCAGTACTAGAAAAACATATACATATGCAAAATACATGCAAATAAACTAATAAATAAGCCCCAAGGGTAGCTTTTATAGATTCCCTACCCCAAGGCTTCCTTATTCCATTTTGACCCAACAGCTGCAACATATATGGAGCAATTTTTCAATTTTCTTTGTAAAGCTGATTTTTTTTTTTTTTTGCCTTTATACATTAGGGGATACAATCACAAACAAGATTTCCAGAGTTGTTTTAAATACTTGAAAAATATTCCTGCTTGACACCTGGGTGGTTCAATTGGTTAAGTGTCTGCCTTGGCTCAGGTCATGATCCCAGGGCTTTGGGATCAAAGTCCCACATCTGGCTCTTTGCTCAGAGTGGAACCTGCTTCTCTCTCTGCCCCTTCCCCTTCTTGTGCTCATGCTCTCTCTCTCTCTCTGACAAATAAATAAATAAAATATTTTTTTTAAAAAAGAAAAGAAAAATATTCCTACTTGACCACTATACTAGACTATCATCATGGCAAAGCAAGAGAACCAATTCCCATGCTGGCCTGGAGTGGCTTTGTTTTTCTATAGCACCTTTTACTAATACCAAAAGTTATTCAAAAATTTAAAAAAAAAATCTCGGAGCAGAAAAATACACATAAATATGTGTATTTTTGCTTAATAACATGAACATAAAAACTCTTGGGGGCCAGAACTGAAACTCATCGTCACAAAGGCATTAATTTTGTCCCATTCGGCCACCTGTAGGAAGCAAAACTCACAAGTAAAAGCCATCTATGCATTTATGGATATTCTTCTGATGCCAGCACTTAGCACAATGCCTGGCAAACAAAATAGGCTCCAAAAGTATTTGTTGAGTAAAATATGAATAAATTTGCATTCCCACCAAGGAACAATTTACCCATACATCAAAAACTCAGTCACCTTTTAAATAAAACTTGAGCAAAAAAATTTGGACTTTACTCATAAAACTTCCAGATATAGTTTGATAATGCCGTAACTTTTTTTTCCAGAAAAGGGAAATGTTTGTATATGTGTGTGGTTGAGTACAGGTATGAGTTTGGGGAAAACGTATAAAGGAGTAAGCAGTGGTCCTTTCAAGGACGGGTACAGTGATGAAGACTCCAGCTCTTAAATATACCTCTTTCTCGGCAGTGCTAGCTTTACTGTTTCTGATTTGGAGGTTTTGTCCATCTGTCTCCACTTCTCTAGAACACTCTTTCCCTCTGGGCTCCACTGAATCTGTTTTCATAATTCTCCTGTTCACATAAATGATCCTTCTTGCTCCTTTATCCATTCTACCTTCATGTGCCCACAAAATGTAAGTTTGCCCTTCTTTCTTCCCTGACTGCATTCTTGAAGTCTGAGGGCAGTTTCATGGGGCCCATACAGCTGCAACCAGACATTCATATCACCTCCCCGAGGATTGGAGTATGTAGTTCTAATCTGTCGATTCTAGTACTTACGAAGATGGGTTTCCAGCTGCCACTGGATATTTCCACTGGTTGTGCCACCCACTGCGATCTCAAACTCCTGCTGCTATCCTTTGAGTATTCTAGAAGTAATCAAATTAACCCCAAATACACCTTGTGCTTTCCTCTCCCCATGCTTTTATTCTGTGTCCCTTGCCTAAAACCTCTCTGTCCAAATTCTAGCTATTGGAATTTTCCCCATATTCCAAAGTCCATCTCAAACACTGCCTTCTTCAGGTAACTTTCTTCAGTGTCCATCATCCAATGATATTCTTCAAGCCACTAAACCTACAGATTTCTGTTAGCAACCTTTTATGGTATTTGCCTTATTTTGTTTTGTATTTTAGTTATGTGGTGTTTATTTTCTTCCAGATTCTAAATATTAGGTTTATGGCTTCTTATCTTTGTAACTATTTTCTAGAGCTTAGGTCCTAGCAGAGTCCTTTGCTCATAGCAGGTCCTCATTAAATATTCAATTGTTTGTATGTAATAAATTAAATTGTGTTTAGGTATTAATTTAATTCAAAGTAATTTGAAAGACCTAGAAAATCCACCCACCCAATGTCTCCCCTACTTTCTGGGCCATAATATCTTGCTTTAGGGACTTTCTTTTCTGCAAATGGGGATTTTCCACTAAGTGGTGTCTTTTTGTCCCCTAGCAATAAACTATTGACTAGTTAATACTTGAGTTCCCCTACCTTCTAATATTCACTCATTATCACTTAAGAAGAAACAAAGTCTTAAAAGAATAGACCAGAGGTCAGGTATGTTCTCATGGAGGTAACAAATAAGTAAAGCTCTATGAGAGGGTGGGGTAATGGATGGTACCCTGGGCTGTGCCACTTACTAGTTGTATGCGTTTGTTTTCTCATCTGTAAAACTGGATGATAATAATGATTTCTACCTTATAGAGATGTTCCAAAAACTAATAGAACTAAATACTAAATAACAAAGTGCTTAAAATAAGATCTCACACACTGTAAGTGCTAATAAGTGTTTGGCTCTTAAGTATTCATATATATGGTATATACATAGCATATACGATCATATGTATAGTAAGTATATATACATATACTTAATGGATAATACATATACATATATATTTAACAAATATTATAATTGTTTCAATTGTTATTTCACCCCATGCACCCGATGGCAGATGCCAAAGAAACTCTTGAATACCCAGAGGCCTTACGCATCTGAGAATGGAACATTTAAAAGAAAAGAGAACAGGGATGCCTGGGGGGCTCAGTTGGTTAAGCATCTGCCTTCTGCTCAGGTCATGATCCCAGGGTTCTGGGATAGAGTTCCACATTGGGCTCCTTGCTCAGCAGGGAGCCTGTTTCTCCCTCTGCCTGCTGCTCCCCCTGCTCTCTCTGACAAATAAATAAATAAAATCTTAAAAGAGAGAGAGAGAGAAAAGAGAACAGGCTTTGTCTGTTGAGGGTTTGCAACGCAGATGAGGGTTTGCAATACAACTCTGCCACCTCTAAACTGTGCACATTGAGGAAGTTACTTAACCTCTCTGAGCCTCGGATTTTTCATCTACAAAATCTGAACGCCTGTCTTTTCCATTTACTTTGAGGATTAAGCAAGCTTTTGTTCTCCCTAATCATTTTGAGATCGAATCTCATTCTTTTGATGATTTCTGTCCTTTTTCTGAACTTCACGTTTGTTTTCTTGACAAATCAGATTGTAGACTTTGTACTTTGGACCAGGCTTAGAAGAAAAGAGTAGCATTGCTTTGGGAAAACTGTGGCAGTACCAACCAATAATTTCAAATTATTAATAATTTAATGCAATAGTGAAATGTTAAAATATGTACCAATTAACATGCACCAAGCCTGATAAAGAACAAATACTTACCAAATTGTGGCTAAATCCTTAACCTAGAACAAATTTAGCAGTCCGACCAGGTTTTTTTTTGTTTTTTGTTTTTTGTTTTTTGTTTTATGAAATATGTTCTACCTATGGAAATAATTAGCTGTACTAATCCAAAGTTTTACATGGTCATTTTTCAAAACTACAAGAATTTAGATTTTCACTGAAAAACAAAAAGTCCCTTCCACGCAGTCCTGCTTGAAAGGAGTGTGTGGGGGCTGGGGGGGGGGGTGTAGGGAGAAGGAAAAACAAAGGAGAAAAAAAGCAGTCATGAAAGTACCTCCAAACTCCTGGATATTTGGATCTGAAAGAAAAAGAACCTTGTAATGTACCTTCTCACATTTAGTCCTGTTCTTGTAGTGCTGTGATGTGGCACTTAATGCTCTAGGGGACCTAGAGCAAGTGTTACAAATGCAACCAAAAGTCTCATGAAAATGAGCCTCTTAACAGTGTGTGAGCTGGTCTGCAATGGCCTCAGGAAATCCCCCCAGCTATTCACGGCCTTTTTATCCACTACATTCTCTGACTCAAAGGGAAACCTCACTTCACCTCCTTGACCAGAATTGAGCAGACATTGATTTGGTTACCCAGTGCTTTATTTATTCCTTTATTAGTCTTCTTCATTTGTATTCCACTAGAACAAAGGAATATATCTTTTCTTTGCATTAATTTAAGTTTAAGGATGTACGAGTGTGTGTTTGTGGGAGAGTGCCTGTTTATGTTTGTGTAAGTTTATGGGTAGCTTGCTTTAATTTAAAATATTTTCCATCAAAGCTGTGGTACTTAGAGCCTCACCATCACCATCATTCTACCAAGTAACTCTCCTTGACATATTAGCTGAATTCCTAAAACCGTGGCACAGAAAGTGAGCTCTTTAAAAGAGAATCATGTTTTTCTATTCACTTACGTAATTAGTCAGGTCAAGTGTCACATGGGAAAAATAAGTGGCCCAATGCATAATTTAAAAAAAAAAGAATCACAACTTTTACCTCAGTGATGATGATGCATTTATCTATGGGCATTTTATGTGTCTTAATTGCCGCCAGGAAAAGCCAATAAGAAGTGAACCCAATTAAACAGCAGATATGTTGGAAGCAAATACTATGTATAAACCACTGGTACCAAAGGCAATGAGAAATTCAGAGAAGAAGTCAGGGTTTATCCTCAGGCAGCCTATCGTCTAGTTAAGGATACATGACAGAAAAAGTGGAATTGCACACAGCTGAAGATTTAAATAACAATATAGGGTATTACCTGTGATTTTGCATAATTATATTAATAATTTATATTAAAATATACCACACAGTTGATTTCTGTTCCATTGGAAAGACTCAGTGATTGGGTAACATCTATCCATATAGCCACCAAAACAGCAACAGTCCATGAGATCTTCATCCAAACTTGAGTCAGATTCGTTTACACGAAGTTTGGACAATTCAGAAATTCACATTTGCATTGTGGCAGAACATATATCCCTGTCCTTTTAAATGTTGAATGCCTGGTAGCTTTATTACAAATTTTCCTTTGGGAATGCTCATTGAACTATGAGATACTTCTAAGTAGATGTTTGGTGTTAAAGAAACCAAGGAATGGCCTTTGAAGAGATTTCACTATTCCATACCAGCTTTGGATGCCATGCTTTCTTCAATTTTATACTAGTGAATTTGTTCTTACTCAGGGAATATGTTCAAAGTAGAGTTGGCCAGAACACAACCATAGTAAATTCTGCAACCATTTCTATTTAATGTATAAGTGATCAATATCAACCCAGAGATCATACAGAGACTTAAAGGAAATAACGTCATTAGTTACTGCTTGAGTCATGACCTGACAAAAAGATTCATGTAAGTTGGGGGGAAACCATGGAGGTATATGTGACTTAAGTGTCTAAAAGTATGCAAACAACCGTGCCCAACATTTCCGTACCTACCTTTACTCTCCTGCTGAAGGGTAAATAATAATAACGTCAGTAATGCCAAGCAAAAGGGATCCTTAGTTTACAGAGCATTCTAGATACATCATCCCTTGTGATCCTCAGTATGTGATTTCAACAGCTTGTGAGATTGGCAAGGCACATATTATCCACATTTTACAAACGGAAAATCTGTGAACTTTAAAAGGACTTCCTTAAGGACACAGAGCTCTTAAAAGGTTCAGCTGCTTCTGATGCTCACGTTGTGACTGGTTGAGAGGAGACAGCAATCCAGACAAGGAGTCTTTGCCCACCACAACTGTCCTGCAAGGTACGCAGGAATCACCAAAGTGCCACCTGTTGACTTATATCTTCAGAGGATGGAAGAGCCCTCAGGCCAAAAGGCATACCTGCTGTGATTGCATGAGAGAGGGAAAAAGAATCCTTAGCTGTCTTTTATGAAGTTGTTTTCCCCTCACTTCTACTGTGTCTTTGGTAAATTCTGAGAATTTTCATACTGATTGATCCTCATGATATAAAGAGATAAAATCCTTATGAGAGGGGCGCCTGGGTGGCTCAGTGGGTTAAAGCCTCTGCCTTCGACTCAGGTCATGATCTCAGGGTCCTGGGATCGAGCCCCACGTTGGGCTCTCTGCTCATCAGGGAGCCTGCTTCCCCCTCTCTCTCTGCCTGCCTCTCTGCCTACTTGTGATCTCTCTCTCTCTCTCTGTCAAATAAATAAATAAAATCTTAAAAAAAAAAAAAAAAATCCTTATGAGATAAAATCCTCATGATTTTCCATGAAAATCAAGGTTGTGTCCGATCTAGTTGTGCCAGAGTTTTTTCCAACCCCCTAAGAGTTTAGGATTTGATATCTTTAAAAAAAAATTTTTTTTTTTTAAGATTTTCTTTTTATTTACTGAGAGAGAGCGAAAGAGCGCAAGCAGTGGAAATGGCAGAGAGTGAGGGAGAAGTGGGCTCTATCCACTTCGAGTCTGACCCAGGGCTCGATCCCAGAACCCCAGGATTATGACCTGAGCCAAAGGCAGACAGTTAACTAACTGACTGAGCCACCCAGGCGCCTCTTAAAAAGGTTTAATCCTGATCTAGGTAGTCCTCCCACCTGTCAAAATTTATGTCTTTTCTGTTGAAAACTTTGTGAATAAAATCAGTTGTCTTTGAGCTGGCTTCGTGGAGCATCTTACTTATTTAAAAATATGGTATGAAAATGATAGAGATCTGGGGCCACTTTACTAAAACTGAATGTCACTGGGAATTGATAAAGAAGTGTGGTTCTGAATCCCAGAAGCCACAAGCCTTCATTGGCAGTACAGAATTCAGAGCTGTCACTAAATTTTGCTACCTGATGAATAGAAAGGCGGAGTTTCGAATCAAGAAATTCAGCACTTAGTTCCGGAAACTAATAACATCAGTGGCTCCTCCGTTCGATACTGCATCCTTTACAAGTCTACAGATCCAGCCTTCATTTTGGCTTGCAGAATTAGACCTGGCATCTTGAGCTTCTTGAATTTTTACTATTATTACTTCGGAGCCCCAGCTAATGCAAAAAAGCAAGGCGATATCCCCAACACCTTGGTCTCAGGACACTCGTGATCCAAATTAATGTTTCTTCCAGAATGATAGTCCTGCAGTTATAACATGTTTTCTTATTCATGATCTTATTAAGTCTTATATTAGCCTTATGCATGGACAGGGGGCCTATTATTATTATTATCATTATTATGATGATGATCAACATCATCATCCCCATTTTGTAGATGAGGAAATAAACAGACTGAGAACATGATCTGTGGTCACATCGCTGGTGACAGAGGCACATTTATACCCAGGTGAGCAGGTGACCTGACTCATAGCCCATGTTTTTCACCAGGCTTGCCAAGCTTCATAGATTTGCCCCATGACAGTAGTTGTCAGCCAGGCTTTAAAATTACCAAGAGGGATCTTTAAAACATAGGCACTGATGTATCCACCTCTGGGTGTCTGATTAACCAGGTCTGGAGTAGAGCCCAAGAATTTATTTTTCCAACAATTTTCTGGGCAATGCTGAAGTTGCCAAGGAGCACTGTTTTAGGAGCACTGTTCTACAGATTATATGCAGTGACTGAATGGCAACGATACATTAAGGCAAGATAGTCTTATAAGAAGGAAGTCTATTTTACATGATGCTGCCTCACACCTCATTCTTTTCTCTATTTCTGACTTCTACTGGGAAAGAGCAGAATAAATGCGGGGAGAGGGGCTGTAAAGGGGCACCTCACTGTATAGAATGAGTTTAAATCTCCTGGCACTTAAGAATTAGACCGCAAAATCCTTCAGTTTGCTTCTAACTGGAACCTACTATTACTGACTAACTTGAAGGTATGATTGCCACCCCAGCGATGAAGAGCCACTTTAAGACCAGACATGGGCAAATGTAATTCGATGGATCTGTAGACAACTGACCTATTAGTCAACAATCTTTAGAAGGGTGTTCTTAATGGCGAGAGAGAGAGAGAGAGAGAGAGAGAGAGAGACCCATTCTTGACCTATCCTAGTCAGTATTTTTCTGACGACTGTTGAGAAGACCCTATATCACAGGCTCATTTTGAGTCAACAAGGTAATACATCTGCTAAATATATAAATATATTTATAATCTGCTAGATATATATTAAAATATATGTTATATATAAAATATATATTAAAAAATAAAAAAGAAGTAGCTTGCCTTTTCTAGCTTCTGGAGGCTATCTGTACTCCTTGCTTCATGACCCCTTTCACAAGTAACTGCAACCTCTTGTCTCTGTCAACGTATCTCCTACAACTAGCTCTCATCCTCTTGCCCCTCTCTTACATGAGCCCCTGCGATTACACGTAGAATCTACCTAAATAATACAGGATAATCCTCCCCATCTAAGTATCCTTCATTTAACCGCATCTGCAAGACCCCTTTGCCATATAAGGTAACATTCATAGTTTCTGTCCATAGTCAGGACATGGATATTTTTTGGTGGAGTCATTATTCAGACTACCATAGTCCCTTTGTGATGTGTTTCTTGGACTACATTTTAAGAATATGGTACTTCTGGGGCGACTCAGTGGGTTAAAGTCTCTGCCTTTGGCTCAGGTCATGATCTCAGGGTCCTGGGATCAAGGCCCGCATCGGGCTCTCTGCTTGGCAGGGAGCCTGCTTCCCCCCTCTCTCTCTGCCTGCCTCTCTGCCTACTTGTGATCTCTCTCTCTCTGTGTCAAATAAATAAATAAAATCTTTTTTTTTTTAAAGAATATGGTACTTCTTTCTCAGCACGAGTATTTAAGAGGCTCTTTAAGAAAGAAGAGGGCATGATACCAGGAAATAGAAGAACTCCATTCCAATACTAGCTTGCTTCCACCAAGTTGTGTGACCTTAAGCTCGTCTGACAAAATGTTCTGGAGGATGTTTCAGTTCTTCTCTGTAAACTGACAGAACCAGAGAATCTCCTTAATACTTCCCATGTCTAAGATTCTATGCTTCTTAAACCTAGCCACCTGTTTCTAGATGATATTTCAATTTAAAGGCAAGAGCTTGCTTACCATCTCTAATATTCAGAATAAATCTCGTTCACTTTTCTTTTGAATTCAAAATTCACTTAAATTTTGAATTTAGAATGTGCTGAGTACTTCTTGCTGTAAAAATTGTGGTGAAGCTAGAAAAATCACTAATACCAGTGATTTTACTAGTTAATTCCTAAATATGCTATCCAATAGTATTACTTTAGTTTAAGCACCAAATCACCAGGTTTGTACATACCGGAGCACCGAACGAATACACTGGAATTTCACATGAGGAACTAAGAGAGAACAGTCGTTGCTGCCAGCTCTCCTGAGATACCGTCTACCACCATGGGCAGGTGCGATCCTGGGCAATACATTAAATAAGCCAGAGTGTAAAGACCTTGTCCCAGAGATCTCAGTCTCAGGGCATGAGAATGACAAACTAGAGGATAGTCACTGAGTGACTGCTGTCATCATTACAGGGGTCAAAGAGGTGGCAATGGACTAGGTTTTATTCTCTCATTTTTTAAAATTTGTCTTCTCAGATAAGGGCATGGAACATGGCCACTGATTCTCCAAAGGAAGTAGGGCTAGTTTGGTACAAATCTCTCTACAGCATTAGAGTCATCCCACAAACACCCATTTTAAATGATGATTTACAGAGGGCCACGAAGAATAATTCGGAGGAAGTTTATAGGAAGGAAAGCTTTGAGAGCTGAACCAGAAAAGGTGCTTGAAAGTAAATCAAATTATGGCATACATTGAATTATGGCATTTATTATTATGTGCAGAGTATGCATGGAATTTTGAACTAAAAGCCGAAGAAGCAAAGGTTCCAGAAACTCTCATGCATAGTAAATAAATTAACCCTTTATTCTCTTACTTTCTGTGCTCCCTATATTTGTCGACTTTGTACACTGAAAAGGACTAATAAGCCATGCGCTACCATAACACAT
Organism: Procyon lotor; assembly: GCA_028646535.1. Classification (NCBI taxonomy): domain Eukaryota; kingdom Metazoa; phylum Chordata; class Mammalia; order Carnivora; family Procyonidae; genus Procyon; species Procyon lotor. The sequence continues at coordinate 134,397,387 of CM053603.1, forward strand.
CCAACTGTTTGTGCATATGATTCAAATATATGCCTGCAGGAGATTTTCTTCGGTCTCATGTGGACACAGTCGGTGTTTCAAAGACCAAGAGTTCTTCAGGAAAAGAAGAGTTGTGTGTATTTATGACTGTCAAACTTTCCTAAGTTTATTAAGTTGGGATCCTTGATCCTTTCCTTCTATAATTTGAAGCTTATTCTAGTAATATGTTTGGTGAAGAAAAAATCTGCCAAATAAGTCAGGGCCTAATAACTGTATTAATGACTTCTCTAAAACCCCTGAGTTCGATATACTATACCATTCAAAACCTAGCATTACTTTCTACTTTAAAAGATCAGTTTTCATTGCTGGGTTTTTTTTTTTTTTTTTTTATGCTAGAATCTAGAATCTATATAGTATAAGGAAGTCGGCTTATCATGCGCAGGTCATCAGCTCTTGAAATATCTGCCCATGAGAAAAAAATATATATATGATTGGAATCCTGTCACCAGGGAAATGGCTTAAAAATCTGTTTACTTCAAATATTAGCTTCAACTAGTTATCTTTATTTTGCAATGACTTCAGTTCTTTTGCTCATTCATTTATTTATTACATGGCCTCTATTCAGGAATCACTTAGAAAAAAAAAAGAACACCCTGTATTAATATGCGAACCTTAAATATAACTATATGTGTTTGTGTGTTCCCATGCTTTTTTAAAGAGCACATTTGTGACAGGAAATGAAGAATGGCATAGTCGGGGAAAAATTAAAGAGACACGATGTAATTATCCGAACTGGAATTAAGCCAATTAATAACCCGTGTGCTAACACTACCCTCAAAGTGCTGAAAATGCCGTCAGATATTTAAATGCCCTGGGTGGTCAGAGGCAGCCATCTTTGCCTCATCCATTTTCAACACCACACAGGGACATGGCTCACCCTGGCTTCTGAGGAAGGGCTGCCACCTGAAGTGAGCTGCCGGCTAGATAACAGGTACAGATTGTATAATCTGAGCACAAGATTCTCTCCAGTGATTGTGCACAGATTCCCACTTAGTTTTTAATAAAATCAAAACACTGGTGTTCTATGCACTTGCTCATTTATTCAACACATAGTTACTGGAGGAGACCTACCATGTGCCCGCCCAGCATCGTGGCTGAAGATACAGGCTTCAGAGTCAGATTGCCTGAATTTCCTCCCCAGCTCTGCACTTAACTAGCTGTGAGCTCTTGAGCATGTGATCTAACCCTTCTATTCCTCAGTTTCCTTTTCTGCGAAATGAGGCTTCATAGTGCCTAATTCTTAGGGTCGCTGTGACACGAAAGTAGGACACAAATATAAAGTACTTAGCAGAGTGCTTAGCACAAATCAAGTACTCGGTAATATGTTGGTTATTATTATGAGCTGGGAAATAGACGACGTCTAGGTAGAAAGAGATCAAACAGTCCTCATATGATCTTTGAAGTCTGAATTCTAGAACTTTGGGATGCTAAACTTGAGAATCTCTACTGCCAACCCTTTCTAATTGAAATCTGTATATTAGATACTTGCTTTGCTGGAATATTCCTGTCCTGAACCTACATGCTTTGAATACACACACTCAGCACACCCGTAGCGTGCAATTCTATTTATTACACACTCATTTTATGCTTGCCTCCATAGTAATTACCATGTAATACCATCTATGGACTTTATATATGTTTGCTCATGTCATGCTCAAAAAAACCTTATGGATTAATAGTGTCACCTTTTACAGATAGGGAAACTGAGGTTCTGAGAGTGGCCATGACCTCTGCAATGTTATAAAGGTCTATTTCACTCCAAGGCTTATTCCCTTTTTCACCTGGTTCACCTAACACAAATTTACTGAGCACCTCACGGCTCTGCTCTGGGCTCTTGCCTATAGGGTGCTTTGAGGCGTGCAGGAAGACCCACCAATGTCAAAAGCAAGGGTCCTTCCTCCCCCTAAATTGACTGACTGTGGACCCTGTGTTTTAGACAGGTCGAAGCAGCCATTGTTAAAGCAGTTGATGTGCAAATAAGCTAAATGACGCTGGCTAAGGCTTCTCTCAGCTTACTTGCCCTCCAGTGGGCTCTCAGGTGCCTGACATTTCTTTCAGTTTTCTTCTTCCACCCGAAGTAGCAACATCGTCACTGATGTGTGACTGAGAAGGGCTTTTCGCTTCTATATGCACCATGATTCTTGTCTTAGGACAAGAGACCTAATCTCTCCAGTATCATCTGATGGCACTGCTCTCTTTATAAGCACCTCTTACCCTCCCCCATTTAAAAAAAAAAAATGTACCTTCAATTATCTGTTTTCAAGAGAGAGATTCTTACTGAATATGATCATCTGTGTCCCCCCCAAAAAAAGATACCATCGAATATGTGGGCAGATAATACCGTTTCTCCAAATTTCCTATTTTAGAAGCTCATTTCACTTGAAATATACAGGAAAAGTTGCCCACAGCTAATCTTCCAGGTAGCAAATCTCATCAGTGATTTAGAAGGGCATTATAGGCTGAAAGCCTCGATCTCTTTCACCCACAGTGTGCCTATATTTTAAAAAACGAGTCCATCTTCTTACACGGTGATATACAGCAGATGAGAATCGCAGACTCTGGGAGAGGTCTCTGTAGATGGACCCACTGACCTTCTTTAGCTTGGAAGGCGCCAGAACATGTTGCTCTGACAGGGGCCTCTACAACGCTGTGTTTTTCTGCTTTGCTCTGAGACTGAATTAAGACTTAAATCCCTATCCCTAGAATTCAAAACGGACAAGAAAATATTTCCACGTAGCTATGTAGACGTTTCAGAAACTGGAGGCTTGTGCACCAACTACAGAATGGAAGAATCTTGTTATTCTGGAGACATCCATACCTGTTGGGCCAGGGTCTGTGGTGGAAGCTGGAGGTTGGCTGGGTTGGTAGAAAGAGCACCAGCCTGACGGGCCGCTGGGGCCCTGGGTTCCAGTGTCGACCTTGCCTTGGTGATTAATTAGCCTGAGTGTCTGGGCCTCAGTTTCCTCGACTGCTAAGCGAGGGCGTTGGGGAGATTGATCTCTGTGGCTTTTTCCGGCTCTGGTATTCTCTGGGTCTGCGAATCGCCTTCGGTGTCTGCCAGTCTGCCTTGCCAGCTCTGTTTGTCACAAAGATTAATCCATTTTAACTGTACCTTGGAGTGCTCCCGGGAGAGAGGCTGGATGGATTGTTTTGCACCTAGTATTGCATCAGAACTTTTGCCTTTCTCGATGAGATCGTGCCGTGCCTAAAATCCGTCTGCCTGTCTGCCCACTGACTTTGTCTGTGCTGATCTCTTGCCACAGTGCCTCTTCTTTCAGCATCCATCTCCCTCCAAGATCTAGACTCGGCATCTGACTGTACCTGTCTTGTTCTCTGCAGCATCTGTCTGCTACCCTCCTAGACCATCGTTAATAAACTTTCACACATTACACGCAGACCCTAATATATTGGCACCCGCACATAAATACCCACCGTTCATAAAACTCGGGGAGAAAACTCCATTTTTTTTAAAGACCTCTATCTAGTGCCATTTGTATTTGCACTTTTTGTTTAGTTGTAAGTTTTAATAGTTCCCCCTTTGAGGATTTGTCAGAACGAGCAGTATTGCTTATCAGAACACACCAACAGTCTTTTTGTAATATTCGCTTTTCCCCTTTGGTTCAGCCGAGCCTGCTGACAGATCATTCAAATTCAATTGTTTTATGTCTAAGCCGAACAGCTAATTAAAGTAGGGATGATTAACCTGACTGGCAGTGTCGCTCTCCCTCGCGCTCTCTCTCCCTCTCCCTTTCTCTCTCTCCCTCCCTCCTGTTCCAATCAGTCTTTTTCTCACACTCTCTCTCTCCTTCCGTGTCTCTCTCTCTCTCTCTCTCTTCCTCTCTCTCTCTCTCTCTCTCTCTCTCTCCCCCCTCCCTCTCGCTCTCCCTCTCTCCCCCCTCTCTCTTCCTCTCTCGGTCTCTCTCTCCCTCCTTCGGTTGGTCTCTCTCTCTCTCTCTCTCTGTCTCTTGCTCTACTGTTTTTTTTTTTCCTCTCTCTCTCTCCTAAACGTGGTCTGCTTGCTGATGGCAGAATGGCACTCGGAGATTTGTGCATTGTGTCTGGTTTCCTACGGGCAGGCTGACCCAGTGCCTCCAGGGACTTATCAATAGACCACTCAGAAGAGACACAGACAGGAGAGAGGAGGAGGGGTGGGGGGAGAGAGAGAGAATCAATATCAAGAATAGAAGGAGCTCCGAAGCCATTTTTTTTTTAAAGAAGTATCGGGACTTGGGAGAGGGTGACAAAGAAGGTTTTTCAAAGAGGCAGTGGAGGAGGTTCTAATAAATTTGGAAGGAAACAGTTCCCTGTCTTGGGAAAAGGAGAACTCCTGACTGATTAGCATTCACACCAGGTATGAGATGTTCGCTACCCCTTATCACTGTGTCGCAACCGAGATGGAAAAGCCTTTTTTTTTTTTTTAGGAGACTGAGGGAGCATGTATTTCGCTGTGTTTGTTGTTGGGGGGTAAGGGGGGTGGCGTGAGATCTGTGGGCATTTGTGTATGGGAGCAGAAAGAATGGAAGCAGTACAACGGGGGGTGGGAAAGAGTATGGAGTATGTTACTGTCTTCCCTGTCTTTGTGCACCCCTGGGGGGTTACCCAAGTTCATTTCTAGCAGGTGGATTTGGACGGGAGTTACTTAACGCTTGACCGCCAGTTTTGAAAAAAAAGAAAAAGAAAAAAAAAACGTTGCTTCCTATGTCTATTAAAGGAAGCTCCAATTTCTCTCTCTCTCTCTCTCTCTCTCTCTCTCTCTCTCTCCCTCTCTTCCCTTCTCTCTCTCTCCCCCTCTCTCTCTCCCTCTCTCTCTCTCTCCCTCTGCCCCCCCATCTCTCTTCCCCTCTCTCTCTCTCCCTCTCTCTTCTTTTTTTCCTCTTCTAACCAGACAGCGGGAGGGTTCCTGGCTCCCAGCCAGCCCAAAAGCCTCTAAGTGTTTTGCACTTGTTTCAGGGAGTAGCTGCCCGGGGATTTTTCAGCATTTTCACTAGAGAACAAAGAGTTCTTTACAAAGGGAAGGGGGGGGGGGAGTGAGCTTAATGTCTGATATATGTTTTTCTATTTTTATTAGTTTTTCGCCTAAAAAGAAAGAGACAGGAACAGAACATTCACTCTATAAAGACACAAAGACATTCAAAAGAAATCCAGTTATCTTTTCTCCCCATCACCCCAATATATATACATAAAAAATAAAAAGGAAAAAGACTAATGAAGTTGGATATGTTGCTCTTTTCTCCTCTTTTAATCTTTCTAAATCCAACTGTTCTTATGCTCACTCTATGCTATTTTTTTCTACTCACAATAAAAGTTGCTCTGGATGCATCTTCTCTTAGCTCTTTACCCCTTCTGGGTCCCCAAAATCCTGTGGCGGAGAGAATGGGAGTACAGCAAATACTCAGTGTAGTGGCGAGTACTTCCACCTTCACCACTTGGGTAAAAAGTTACTTAAGGAATTTGGGCCCCCCAAATACCAATGGGGTGCAGTAGTTCATCCAGCCTCACAAGTTCTTGCATCTATCTGTTTACAAGGTACCGCCTGTGTCACTTGTCAGTTATTAAGAAAAGGTACTAAGGGAGCAGATACTTGTATTTTATTTTTGTTTCCATCTAATTACGTAGATGACAAAAAAACCCCAGAGAGATTACTTGCCCCATCCATGATACACTAGTTTAAGCGAAATGTGGTCTAGACAGAGATTTTTCTACGATTCTGATTGCCATGTAGCTTTGTGTTCTCCACTTGATTTTTTGCCTATGCTTGTATATTTTTACCATGAATTTGTGTTTGTAGCAAACATTCCAGAATGCTTATCATTTTCAAATTAATGCTCCGACAAAAGGAAAAAGAAATCAGCGTGTGAACTGTATGTGCAAAATGTACTAAACAATCCTATCATTTATAAATGGCTTTATATCTCTATACTAATATTCTTGAATTATGAACTCAAGAAAATGTTTTCTTTCTAAAAGTTCTCCCCCTAATGCATTTGTATCTCGATTGTCATTTGGAAATCTTCTTAAGGTACATAATAGACATGAAACTGAATGAGAGGAAAAATGCAAAAGCACCAGAAAAAATGCTTAAATATATATTATGTACAGTACCTAAGTACAGATAACTGTTTTACTAAGTGAAAAATGAGCTACAACAGTTGTTTCAAGATTCAGAAACTCTTTTCTTTCTTTTCTTTTTTTCCATTCACTGAAAATATAATCTATTCCTGTCCCTGGGGAGAAAAGCTGTGGGGAAAATATAGATATATACATTTTTCCATATTTTTAGAATGCATTTATGTAACTGTTTCTTAGGAGTGTAACACATATCAGGGGAGAGTGTGATGTCTACTAGTCAGTAAACCCTTCTGGCTGGGAGGTGTGAGCGCCTTATGTTTGAAGTAACTTGATAACAAGGAGTCTTTTCGGGAAACCTTACTGTGTATGTGTTGCTTCAGTAATGACCCTCAGAGAAAAAACAAGAGCTAGGTGGCCACTTGAACTCTCTGAGAGACATTAGATTTAGGGGAACTTTTGACAAATCCAAAATTTTTTAGGGTAGCTCCCTTCTTATAGTTGTGTGTTTTCTTCGGGAAAATTCTTGTATTGCCTCCAGACTTTTCTATTCCTTTTGTAAAGCTTTTGCTTCTAATAGTGCTTCCGGAGAAAAGGATCTTTAAAAAGCAAGTCATCAAAATAGGAGAAAGCAACTTGGTCTTTAAAAAGTTTTATATCGAAGGCAAGAGCTTTCTCCCCACCCCTTTGGCTCATTTCTGATTTTTTCCCCCCTGAACTCTTTTGTTGCTGTGGGCTGTTGTGCTTACATTTTTGGTTTTTGTTTTGTTTTGGGTTTTTTTGTTTTTGCTTTCTCTCTCTCTCTCTCTATCTCTCTCTCGCTCGCTTTTTTTTTTTTTTTTTTTTTTATGTGACCAAGAGGGTCTACGGAAGGGGCAGGAGAGGTATGGTAAGAGGCTGTCACTGAAAGCTGTACTAGCCCCTCTTGATCCCAACTCAGGCAGCCCCTATCAGCTCGTTGTGCCGCCAAGAGTCCAGGGAAAGGTGATAGCTGTCATTCTGGGATTCTTCGTGGATCTGACCTGAGAGTAACACACTCACAGGCGAGGAGAAAAAGGAAAAAAAATAGAGGAGGAGGAAAGAAAAGCTCTTTGAGCTGGAACACACTGGCCCTTTCTTCCTGTAGGCAATCCGCTCCAGTTCTTGGCGACGTGTCCTGCACTATCAGATATCATATGACTTTTTATTTAGATTCCTTTTCGGAGAATGGCCTGTTAGGACTCTGTTTGTTTTCTTTTATTTAATTTCCTTCTCCCCTCACCCGCTAGTCTTGTGTATCTGCGTGTGTGAGAGAGAGTGTTGTGCGCGCATGCATATGTGTGTGCAATTTTTATCTTTGTTTTTGTTCTGTTGATCTGATGCTTTATTTAAGGACAAAGCTTTAATTATTTCAATATACTGGTTTAATCATTTGCCAAAAAGAAGCCTCATTCTAGGCTTTTTGGGGGGTCCATTTTTAAGCACGTCCATTAACGCAGGAGGCTGGAGATCCGAAATGCCTGCTGGTCGGCCCTTGGCCCACTCCCTCACCTTCACTTAACCCTCCCTTCATCAGCATGCAGGGCAGTGGGAGTTAGGAAACACCTGTGCTGAGTTCAGAGGGAAATAAAAGTAGAAGCAACTTCTTCAAATCTGCACTCCTAGTTTCACTTTAATAAACTTTTTTTTTAATCGTTGGCTTTTTTTTTTTTTTTTTTTGGCACCCTCTGCTGAGTTTGAAAGCGTCAGAGATCCTGACCGATGTTTCTGTGGAGCTTTTGTGAGGTCAGCTGGGCACCCCTGGAAAGTAGAGCAGGGGCTGAAAGTCATTCAGAGACTTCAGAATTAAGTGGGAGATTTCAGTAAGATCTGTGAGGTCTGTGGGCCGTGCAAGGTTTGGTGATAGATGGTGAAATGGAATACTTGGGGATCCTCAAGGAGGAGAAAGAGAGAAATTCCCAGGCGGGGGGTAACACAGGCATTCCTGCTGCATTGAGTACTTTGAGAATCATAGTTAATCAAATTTTTATTTTGTTTAACTTGCAGTTTAGCCAATTGATAGGCAATTGCCTTCCTTCCTTGCTTCCTGTATGAAACAGAGGAATTAAAATAACATTATTACAGGATTTCTCCTAAATTTTTGATGTATTTCTTTTCCAGTTTTGGAGAGTTCAGATTTTAGTTAGTGAAAGAAAAACGTAACTTCTCTAAGTGTGTAAATGGTTGGTTGCCTATACATTATTCTCATTGTGATGTACCCTATCTATACATGACATGACATATCCTGTTTGTGTGAGGATTTTTTTTTAATATAGTAACAAGCCAGACTGCTCTGAACGTTCAGATGACCATTACATTCTTTAAACCCATAGTTCTTAGTTCCTTGTTACTTTGTCTAGAATGATTTTTCACAGACCTTCAATTTCTAATGCTTATCTCAGCCAGAGGTGAGTTCTGTTGAAACTTGGAGGGAAATTTATTCCACCCCTTTAAGAGTACCCAAAAGGGAAGGGAGAACTATTTTTTGTTCAACAAAAAATTTTAGAAGCCTTTTTTTCCCCCAGCGGAAAACTCCAAAACAGCTTTGTCTCAGAACGTTAAACTTGGCATGGATAAGAAATGTGAGTTTTGCTTTGTTTGAGGAAATTTGTTTTTGAAACAACAATGTTATAAATATTTTCAAATTGCCTGCTGAGCATGCGCTGTATCTGACTTTATTCATAGTTTTAAACACACACCAAAGTGCAGTCTTCTGAATGGCCACAGGTAAGGCTGTTGATTTGTATGATCTTTCTCAGAGCTACCTTCAGTGAGTCTACTCAGTTTTCCAGAAGGGAAAGGGGCGAGAGCTGAGTTTAGACGTGGACTCCCTTCTAAAAATCATAGAGCAAAAGTAGATTCCCCCAATAAGGCTTGCACATTATACTTAGGGTAAGTACTATTCAACTTTCCTTTCTTATAGGAGTCGCTTGCCTTAACTTTTCGGCTTAATGGTAGCGAAGGAAATTAGGAAAAAATTTAACTCAATGAGGTATTTGACTGAAGTCGGAAATTTGCAGATTTTTTAAGGGCATCTATTGTGCATAAATTTGGGGATACGAGGATTTGCCAGTGAAATGATAGCAGCTCTGTGCTTACAGTGCAAAGATGTGCTAGTCTGAACATGCCTGATCTCATCTGGAATCGAAAGCTAAATCTAGGTGGGCCTGTAATAATACCAGAAAAGGAACACATGTATCTTTTGTGCAACCTTTTTTTTTTTTTTTTTTTTTTAAAAAAGCCAGGCTTCCAAAGGTAATGACAAAGAAGTAGGTTCTCCTCTTTCTTAATAAGCAGTCATATTTTAGCTTCTGGAGATATGTGTTTCCAGTTGTTTGGGGCTGTTTTGTTTTGTTTTGTTTTGTTGTTGCCACTGCTGTTGAAGTATATTCTTTCCTGTCAGTGATTGTTAACACTTTACATTTTGCAGAAGGGCTTTATCTCCATTAACTCCGTTTGATGTTTCCTCACTTGGTTACCTTTCCCAAGTCTGCAATGACCCTCCCAGGCTTTGCAATTCTGATCGATTCTTGCCAAAATATATTTATTCATTCACTGTTTGTTATAGTTATGATGGAGATAGTCTCATTTTTCAGGCCATTATAAGTAACCAAACCAATTTCATTTTGAGGTGAAATTTCTCATACTTGTTCTCGACTCAGAACTGAACTTGTCTTGGAAAGGCTTGAAAAAAAATGCAATTAGCCGTTTTGGGTTTTGTTGTTTTTTTTTTTTTTTTTGAGAACTAAATATTTTAATAAAAGCAGAGGGATTCTTTTACAAAATACGTACTGATATGCGATGTTTTTCCAATTTGTCTTTCTTTTCATGCTTTAAAACAGAACCTGAAAATTAAATGTATAAAAAAAAAGAGAAAAAAACCTGCCAGGTTAATGCTGAATGCTGATATTTTAAATGCCCGATTTAAAATAATTCAAAGTTTTGATCTCTATGCAGCTTATCACCTTGCAATGTCAGGCAGTAATACTTTGTGCAGATACACACACACACACACACACACACACACACACATAGCTCCACTTTACATTTATATTAATTTTATTTTTACATGAAAGAGGATTAACATTAATGCAAACTTTTATTAATTTATTATATTCTGTTTTTTTATAATTTACAAATCTAGCTAACTGTTACCTCCCTCTGATTATTTAATATAAGTATATACTTATTAATGTCTATTTGTATTCTAATAAGGTATCTTAATTTATAGAGTATTTTTATAAGTCTCTCACACCCGAGTTTTATGTCGCCATATTAACGGAGTTTATTCGGATGCAGTTTGCTTTGTTCGTATCTGTTGCTATGTTAAAAAGTTTTTCCGCTTTCCCAACCTAGAAAGACTATGGCCATTTTTCCCTATATATGATTTCTATGTATCTTCAGTATTCTGAAAAAGAAACTTTCTATCCTTATGATATACTGGAAAGCCTTGGAGCAAGTGGGAGAAGTAATCTTGACCTTGCTACTCCCCAGAGCTCCTGCACTGTTCGCCCTCCCTGTACCCCCTCACCACCAGCAACCCTGAAAAAAACAACAATAATAAACATGATATGATGATTTTTCTGATCACAGGACCAGGAAATACCAAAGAAAATTGTGGCATATGTAGGCAAATGCCAAGAGCTCCTCCACTAAGATCAGCTGTTTTTGTACTTTTTTTTTTCTCTCTCCTGAATTTTGTTTGTGACTTTTTTGGCTTGCTGAAGCATAGCCCCATAATCTTACGAAGCCACAGCAAATTCCCAATGCCACAACAACACTGTGCAGCTGGGGAGAGCCCAGAAGACCTGATCCTGGGTGGCTGCAGACTTCCCCCGCAATGATGCAAGGCAGGAGGAGTAAGTAGGCAATACTTCTCTGCTTTCCACCTGGGCTGCTTAGCTAGCCAAGTAGAGTGATTTTTCTCTCTATCGCTTTCCCCCTTAGCTATCTAGGGCTTTTCCTTCAGTAACCAATGGCTTCCTGCCTCTTTCCAAGGATGGTTTATATAGCAAAACATCACATTTTTCTTTTATTCTGAAACATAGGAAGCTTTGGAGATTGGGAAGGGTGAAGGAAAGCGGCTCAGAATATCTGGGAAATACTCAAAGTGGCCTCAGACTCAAAGCGGTTTGGGGGCTATAACTTTTTCATTCTCTCCAGAGCCTCTGAGAGGTTGAAAGTAGTGAATGGGATAACTGTAGGGTGCAAACTATGATCTAACTGATGCAGTAGATGGAGCTCTTCCCCCTAAGTCTGTATTTAAATTAACGTCCCACTCTAGTTTGTGGGGCTCTCTGTTTCAAGGTGTGTCATTACTACACATGTAAAATCAAGGGTCCAGAGAGCTGGAGAAGAGATTTCCTGGCACTTTTCAGAAGAGATGAGGCATTTATTCTGAAACACAGAACATGGTACAGGCGAGAAGTAAGGCTGGGGTGGGAAATGAAGTTTCGTATCTAAATTTCTCCCTGTGTTTGTTGATAGTCCTAAGTGTGAAGTTAAATCCTAACACTTATTATACAAGTGATTATTACTTTAAATGCAGAAAAATGCATGGAACATGTAGGATTTGGGTTGTGTTCGTTACGGATCTTCCAGGCTCTCTGAACTGTGCAGATCTCCTCTCATTTAATTCTGCAAAGGAATCTTAACACTGTAATGCAATTGTTTCATCCAATTAGTCTAGAGAACCTGGCTGAAATGTTACAAATTCCGAATTGTGACAGCGCAGAGGAGGGCAAAGCAGCTGTGTTAGTAAGGTGCCTTTATGGAAACCAAAATATTTTCAGCAGTAACTGAAAATAGATCTCCAGTATCTGTTTTAGTATGGAAAGAACTGCTTGTTTATTTCTTTCTAAATTAACTGAAATGAATAATTGCCATAAAATCCGTGCCGGTGTTGTTATTCTCAGCACCAACAGAGTAAGTTCAATCGTGTCCCTCCCTGCTTGCAGGAGGGAAAATATATGTGTATTCTGTATGTAGTAAATTATCTTCCTTAGTGAATGTCTGCTCACAGATTGGAGATATTACTACATATCTCTTGTTAAATCTTGATAAGATCATTTGGCCAAAGTAGAACTCGGCTTGGCTTTAGTACCCATAGAAATAGCATTTTTAAGGGACTTGGATTTCCTTTGCATACCACGTGTCTGAGTCCGATACGGTCCAGGAAAATAGAGAGGATGAGACAAAATTATTCCTAAGCAGCCGCCGTAGGCCAAACACTGAAACTGTGCCAACCTGGACCAATCAGGCCGGCTTCTCAGAAGATACACGCTTTTGTCGAACACTTACATGAAGAGAAAGAGGGAGGAAGCCCTTGAAATTGCATTCGTATGAATGATTCTTCACTAATTTCAATAAAGTCCATAGTAATAAATTCATGATTTTTTATTCTTCTGTAAAGTAGAAAAATGTGAGTTTTCCTGTCCAGCTAAGGATCTCTAAAGGTTGTACTCTGACATCTTTTGAACAAAACTATCCTTTTGAATTTAAGCAAGTGAAAAACTTCTCTCTGAGAGCAAAGAGTAAAATTGACGGAAACTCAAAATCAATTCCAAACCCATTTCTGGCATGATGAGAATAACATTTGTGCTGTGTTTAAAGCAGTTTAAAACAAGAAAATGATAAAATGATCAATATACTTAAAGCCAAAAATAACCAGGAGAAAACGATCTATAATCCATTCCCATTCCTGAAACCCTCACTTTTGAACAAACATGAAAATAAACGAATATATCTTTTATAAGATGGCATTGTCAGCCTTATAATACAAAGCAATGATGAGATGCCAAGCTTTCAAGTCTATTAGGCTGTTTTCAGGGTTTTGCCAAATTCCTAGATTTAAACTATTGTGGATTTATTTATTTGTGCATACCTGACCCCTGACCATAGAAAGGGCAAAGTTAAGGAATATGTAGAATGTCACAGTGAACCACATTGCTACTTTACAGTCTATGTACTCTATTTATTAAAAAAAAAAAAAAAAAGTTTAAGCCACAGCAAAAAAGAATATTTTCAGCTCTATCTGAAAATCAGTGAATTAGTCAGTGTGAAACAGGCCAGAGATTTCTTTAAAAATACCTGACTTTCGACAAGTTTATTAAATTCAACGCGCACATAAATACAAATCATGCATATTTTATGTTTATTGCTTTAATAGACTGAAAGACTAAGTTCACGCTAATAAATTTTGAACCTGTAGATTCAAGGTCAGTGAAATGCCACTGTCCAGGTTTACAAAAACCTCTCTAAATAAAAGATTTTGCCCCAGTGAATGATTTTTCTACCAATTTTCCAGAGACATTTGACTGGCTAGTTACATATTGATCAGATAAAGTAAATTGTCCTTCTGGATGAAGAAGCCCTAGCTGAAAAAATTAAAATGACAACAAATTGCATAAGCACGTTTAATCCCATTGACCTAGGGTGCAGTAGAAATGATGATAATTCTAAATGAGCACTGTGACGAATGTCACTACAAAGAAGCATGTATGATTACATCAGTAAGGATGAACTCAACAGGCAAGGTTAGGAGAGTGAGACACAGGAGCTGCGACAGAGTGGGGACTAGTGATTAAAGTTGCTGGAGATGTTTCCAGTGTGTGGCTGGCTGGAAAATTATCCCAAACATCCCCAAAAAAAAAAAAAAGAGTCGGTCAATTTTATAAGTAGATGGGAAGTCAAGACTTCTTCCTATAGGATATAATGAACTGAAGAATTCACCTTTGCTGAGAATTTTCACATTCTCCTAAAGCTTGGGCTGTCCGGTGTGATCCTAGTTGTAAAGAACAGTTGTGCCTATCTGCCTAAAGATTCATATACGTGTAATTGTTACAGCAACTTGTTATGCTGTTGTTTGAAGTTGAAAAGCTCTGCTTTAAGAGTTGACAAAGCAAATGTCAGCATCATAGAATCATAATCATTATATCTCAGAACTTGAAGGAGCCTTAGATATTTCAATGTGTGTGAGGGGGTTAGCAAACTCTCCAGGAAAAAAAAATACCGAATACCTGGTTGCAGCACCCTGTAGAATTTGAGAAAATGGGTATTTTTATGTAGTAAAATGACTTATATTTATAAAACAATTTAAAAGGAAAGCCTAAGAAAACAGAGAAAGGAAAGCTCCTCCAATTCATCTTTACTAGTGGGGCTGTATAGTACATTCTGTGAACCAGGGATCTAACTAGAGAAGAGTGAAAAAGAATTCAGAAAAGTATTAGGTTTTATTTTCATCAAAAGGGACAGGGAGGGTTAACAGATTAAGGAATGTTGTTTGGGCTGAAACCATTTACTTTGTTGATAAGAAAATTTAAACAGAGAAGTGACAAAACTTTCTCGAGATGAGAAAGGTAAATTTCAGAGCTCAGGCTTTCTAGCTACCAATCCTACACCACATCCTGACCCATAATATAATTTTCATAAAAAAAAAATGTAGATGATATTCCAGAAGTAATTGAGGAAGAGAACAAAGGAACCAAGCCTTTTGGGTTCCTACCGTGGTACCAATAATCTTACCTTAATGGGGCAGGGGCAAATATGAGTACTAAGAATCAAGCATTCTGGGGAATGAAAGAAAATGTACCCAGATCTTGCACTCCTTGGACACC
>CM053603.1:134412224-134564173 GCA_028646535.1 Procyon lotor
TTATCTTATCAAAGTATGAGTTCTAATCAGAGGGTGCTGAGTCAAGTTTAAATGCATTAGAGACCAGGCTACTCCTTATTTCCTAAGCACATACCATATTTTCATATCCCTGTTCCTTTTCCCTGATGTTATTTCTACAATGCTCTATCTTTTAATGGCTCTTGTCATATTCTGCCTTATACATTAGTCATCTCTGTATTTATCTGTAACGTTAAGTATTTACCTGTAACATAAGGAATAGGTCTATGTAATTTGGGGCAATGCACTTAATTTCACTGGGCCTTGCTATGCATATCTGTAAATGGGAAAATGATAACTACCTTGCCGAAATAGTGTAAGAATTTTATGAACTGTAGTGTATAACATGCTTGCCACAAAAACTAGCATGTGGCCATCATTCAATATCCTTGTTGTTGTTACTGTTATTAATATTCCCTTGTCTGCAGTTCTTTCCCAACAACATTCTTCTTGGGATCCTAGGCTGATCTCATGGAGTTCATTATATCCTCAAGCAACAAACACAAACTCAATGACTTTTCCATAATAAGTTCTGAATAAAAATATATTGACTCTTCTTGTGCAAGTCCATAGGGTCTGTTACTTTCCAACAGAGATCTATACGTTGTTCCTTGGGAGTTTAGAATAGTGGCTGCTTGTGGCCAGTGACGCATTCTCATTCAGGTTCCCCACGGAACCACCCCCCCAACCACTGAGGATTGCTCTTAACAGCGTCCCCAGAAGTGTCAGCCTATAGTTCTGGTTCACGTGATTAATGAGCTTGTTATACCTCCATCTGTAGCCTGAACTAGAAACTTTCACTTTGGAGAGCAGGTCAAGATATCGAATTTAATTTTAGTTGTATCTGTTATAAGCCAATTGTGTATTCATTACATTTATAGATTCCCTCTCCAGCCGTATATTTTCATGGCTGTTGAGAGCACCTGAATCTGTGTTGAATGTCCTTAGATTTTCCTTTAGGGAGCTGAAAATGAGGCAGTGAGACAATTGTGATAGCTAGCAATCATCTCTGGCATTTTTTTTCCCTTTATGTCTAATCCGGTCTCTTTGAAGAAGGGGGCCCATATAGGCTTTTTATCTAACCTAAGTATGGTATGGTCCTTCTGTATGAGTGATGTCCACGGTCAGTGCAGTTCATCTACACATTTTTGTCTGTCCTGCCATGCAACCACATTCTGTGGCAAGGGGAAACTTCTGAAAAATGGAAATTTCTGAAAAATGGAAGTGAGAAAGTAACCAGAGGCGGGCCAGGATAGGGACCCAGCATTAAACGCACAGGTTCAACTGTAGTGCCGTGGCGTGCAAGGTGGACTCAGGGTGTGTACGGACCTCACTGGTTCTTTGAGTTCCTGGCGAATGATGAGAACATGTTAAAGGAACGGATCACGTGACATGGCCGCAGAGAGTGACAGCAGGGTGTGCTCAAGTCAGAAAGAATGTTGCATCTTACTTACTCAGCCAAAAGTTCCATTTCTTTGCAAGTGTGCTGGTATTCCGGAGGGGAAAGGGTCACATTTAGTGGAACTGGTAATTCAATAAAGGGCTCTGACTTTGCCAGAGTAGTGGTGTTGGCATCAAGAGAAGAAAGTTTTGCAGATTTCTGTGTGTGCACTTGCTGTTACTGGTGTTCCTGGTGGGTGGCTGAATCATCCTGATGGTATTCAACAGGAACCAGCTGCTGAGAATATTAAAATGCAAGCATTTATTCCTCCAGAGAGACAGTAGCATCTGCAAAGTTTTCCTATCTTGATAGTACAGATAATCCCAGGGAGCATTCACTAGTAGTTTTAACTTTCTATTTATTTATACATTTCTTTTTCATCATTATTGTCAGTATCTCAAGTTCTAACTGGAGAGAAGGTTAGAGTCCACACCAAGTCGTAGAGACAGATAGTAAACACTTAGCCCAGGACACAGTATTTCCTCTGGGCTTTACCCTAAATTTGGATTCTCAAGAGGAGAGATGGGCATTTCCCTCCCATGGCCTGCCTTCATGGCAAAGAGCCGCCCAGAATCCTAGTCCTCAGTGAGCCACACTAGCAGGAAAGGAAAGCCTCAGACCTCCCCACACTCAATGCAGGCTTCTTCTTTGAAGCTTTCCTTTTTACTCGTAAAAATTGTGAATTTGTTGCTTTCTCTGTGTGATTTGTTGTTGTTGCTGTTGTTTTGAGCTAGCATCAACAGTTGGGGGAAATGGAGGTGCAGAAAGGCGGTTTGGACTCAGTAATCTACGAGGTCTTTTCCATCTCTAATATTTATGAATAATGTATTGAACTGATGGAAAAATGTTGAATATGTTCATTATGAATTATATTCACCGGCGTGTTGCCTGGAATATAAAAGAGCAAAGCCGTTACAGCATAACTAGTTCCTTACAATAAATGTACTGGTACGACAGAGCTCTGTGTCCCTTCCTGGCCCATTGTGTGTCGTCCCCACGCACATGCTCTCCGCGTCCGAGTGGCAACTGCAGACCGGGTACCTGATGGGATGACAGCCAGCCGAGGTTCTGAGGGGATGGAGGCCACCCTCCGTGGAGCCTGGGTCCTAAACAGAAGCAGCTTTCTTGATCATGTTGATAGCGCTGTGTCCTCCAGGAGGACTCACCGAAGCTGGCTTCGCACAGCAGATGGTGCTCAGGGGCTAGTGTGCTGCAGGGGTGAGAGCTCTTATCACCAGAAACTAAACTCATAATTCTGTCCCTTTGTTAAAACAAAACAAAAAACCTTCATATGGATAACTACTTTGTCAGCGGTGTTACATTCTGATGATATAAACGAGTGAGAACGGCAGATATTTCAGAATTAAGTAACTTACAACATTTAACTTCAAAATTCATTATCTGTGCTTTTCCCTCTCAGTTTTCTTTCACAATTATGTTTTGTTTAGGATGTATTAAAATAAAATTGTATTCCCTATGCGTGTACCAGATAACATTGGGAAACATTAACCGGAAGCATGAGAAGAGACAAGAAACCCAAGATATTTCATTCCCACAAATAATCAACAAAAGAGGTAATAAGGAGTTAAAAAAGAATACTCAAATAGTCTTTCCCTGGCCAAATAACAGTCAGGGCCTTTTTTTTTTTTTTAATCAAATATAGCACTGTAAGTGACATGCAAATACATACCAAAATAGAGAAAGACTGTCTAAGGTCAGGAACTTAGAGGATGCAGCCCGAATGAACAGTGGAGAGCAGCAAGTTGAAGCAGAAAGAGGCAGCGAAAGCTCTGACCCTCATCTGAGATCCCAAGAGAACAACAAGTGTATCAATGAGCAGATCCTGTCTCCAGTAGCCCTCGCTCCTGTTGTATCCCTTTAGAGCTCTGGACTAGCTCTTGTGAAAGGGGAGTCCAAGACCTCACTTGTACCAACTTCCATGAGGGACGTTAACTCAAACCAACTGTCCCAGCTTTATTTATCACTATAACATTTTGGAGGTGATATATTTTTTTTTCTTATGCCCTCTTAAGAGCGAAAACCCATCAAAGCCCATGAAGAGCAAGGATAAGCATAGAGCAGCCACATTTATCAATAGTTTATAATAACCTCAGAGGAAAGAGACAGCAAGGAAGTATGAGAAAGAGAAGAAAGAGTTAAACTTTTTTCGGAAAATTGCCTTGCCCCACCTTTCGGTCAGGTAGCCTGAAAACAATAGTGGCTGCCTGATTCTAGAGCGGTATAACGTGAGAGCAGATGTGGCAGGGTTTTCTTTTCCCCAGCTCCATTCGTCCTTACAGGACAAATCACTTAACCCAGCTATGTAATAGCGCATTTGTCAAATAAATAGAAAACCATCTATCCTCATCTCCCTCACAGCGGTATTGCTAAGGCTGATTGTACACATGTATATAAATGTATATATTATAGCTATCTATTTACAGCAGGGGAGAATGTTTTAAAAATAAACAAATCGGGATTTCATATATGCAACTGTTGTGAAGGTCAATCACTTTTTTTTAAGACCTTCTTAGCTAATTACCAATTGTTAAAACACTTGCAAATGATGACTGAGCCTATATCACCTCTGTGAAATGGAAGACTTTTGGAAATCTAAGCATGAGTACAGAGATTCAGACACATTTCTATCTACTTACGGACCTGTGTGGCCTTACTAAAGCCAGTACAAGCCAACTAAGCAAATAAATGATTAGCTTAGCCAATAGATATTGTAAAATAAATAAATAAATCCTAAATCAAGGTATAATATAAAAGTACAATTCTGGTTGTAGGAATGAACTTGTTCTTGATATTAGTCAGTTATTTTTTAGAAAATGGAACAAGGATAAGGAGAGGATAAGCTTTAACCTATACAGACATTCTTGGCATCTGCCCAGGCTATGGGTCTGTCCCAATGAGAGTCAGACTCAGTATATAAAGCCCCTAAGATCATTGGAAAAGAGGCCACTTTCATCTATTTTGTACTGCTACAGTTCTTTTGGCGTCCATTTTCCTTCTTTTTCAATCTCTGCTTCCTATACACAGACCTCAGTGGAATGGCAATGACATGGGTGTGGGGGGCAGGTGAAGATAAAAAAATGTGATGTCATTAACATGACGGGTACCCTCTGCTAGCTTTTCTCTGGTCCGTTGCAAGCATCTAGGAAAGAGAAAACTGGCTTCCATGGAAAGTGAAGTCACAGTTCCCATTTAGCATAATAAGGAAAGAGAGAGGGAGCAAACATACTGTCAGTGAAACACGGAGTTTCTACTGGGCTATGACCAGGTTCTCCTGTTTCCTCTATTTTTCCCCAAACTGAAAAGAGTCACTGTGGTAATTCACCTGTGCTTTGAGCCCGTGTGCACTTGTCCAAGAACTGCTCAAGGTAAGGCCAGAAAGAAATCAGGGACGAGATTTACATCCGGGAAACCGCTTCTTTTTAGTAACTTCTGCTTGTTTTGGTGTGTGTGTGTGTGTGTGTGTGTGTGTGTGTGTGTGTGTGTGTGTGTCTGTGTATCTGTGTTTTCAGGGAAATTTGTGTTTTTAGAAAATATGTTTCAATTCCCAGACATTGATATCCTGGGCATCTTTGGGTTGTGACAGAAGTGGGGATTAGTGCCTGTGACAAATGTAGCAGAAGCCAGTGCCGTTGCAATCTATCAAACATGTTGGCAGACCCCAGATTTTTCTGATCCTTGCTACAGGATTCAGTTGCATCCTTACCCTAGGAAGAGAGGATTGACTGAGAGTTTTGAGAGCACGGATGCACCTTTCTTAATGTTGGTCTTGGTAACTATGGGACTGCCTTGGCTTAGTGAAAATAGTAACTGGAATCAGGACCACCTTCCTGGGAGGTACAACCTGCACAGTTGCTCATGGTCCCATGATTAGGAGGGCCATGTGCTTGGTTTAATGCTCTGCTGTTGCTGTCTTGAAATTCTTAATGATTTTTTAAATAAAGGGCCCCACATTTTCATTTTGCCTTGAGCCCTACAAATTATGTAGCTGGTCCTATCTGGAATTTCAATTTTCCTGGCATGCCCACTGAAGGTAACAGGCACGTGTTTTTTCTTACTGCAAATGATCCTCTTTTGATTCATCAGAAGCTAATTCCTGTGTTAGACTTGCAAGATTTCTGTCCATATAATGTGGTTCCGACGAACCCATCACTCCTTCCATCCTCCAGACAACTTGAGATGATTATAATCAAGATGGTCTTGTCTTGTAATCAGAAACTCTGTAGTAGTTGTCTCAGCCAAGTATCTTTTCACTAGAGGTTGATACTTGGAAGAAATAGTTGTGGTAGAGAAGTCTTTGCCCTTTATTGGGTGATTAAAATAGGCGTCAACCATTACATTGAGATTAAAAAAAGAACATGGAACATTCAGGTTACCTTAGATTAGGACTTCCCAAGCATTATGCTATCAAACACACCAGAGTATTCTAAAAACAAGTTGATCTCCCAGCTCTGGCCCTGGGCTTCTGTCTCTTAGACTCCCACCATTGCAGGCCACTATAGCTCTGTGTCCTATCCCCCTCACTTCCCCTCCTGCCTGCAGCCCATAACAATCCTTTCACCCTTCTTACTCCAAACTGGCATCAGGAGGATGAAGTTCCTCTCTTTAGTCTACATATGGCATCTAATAAGAATGATTTTGCTAAATTTTGTACATACACACTAACCTCTGCTACCACCTTGAAGAGTGTGAATGACAGAATGGGAAGAGGGATCTAGACTAGACCCCATGGAGATGCATGGACCTGTCCACAGTGACAGTTTGTTAGAACCAGGCTTTCACTGGAAGAACCCAAGTCTCCGGACTCCCAGCCAGGTATGCTTTTGACAACTCGGCATCCTCAACGTTCCTAAAATATCTGTTCTAAATTAATAGCCCACAAGCCAATTTCTGAGTGTCCATAAGCAGAGGAGGAAATTTGTGGGAGGAACTAGGAGCAGAGAGAGTTATATGTGAAAAAGAACCTGCCTGGTCACCTTGGGCTAGCTAGCTTCTCTGAACCTATAAAAATCCTTCCTACCACTCATAATGCCTCCAGAGTTGTTGGGAAGATCCAGAGAGAGGTTCCCTTAACGCTAAGCCTCACTCAGAGCAGAAACTCAGGAAGTTTCCTCCTCCTCTTCCTGCTCCTTCCTTCCACCCTCTTTTCCCCAAGGCTATTCTCCCTCCTTGTGAAAGGAGGGAAAGCGGAGGAATCTGGTGAAGAGGTCCTAGACTGTGTAGTCTTTGTGAGTTTAAACTGTAGATTCAAATAATGCATCCTTGCTCAAACCAGGTAGGACAAAGTTTGCAAGTTTTTAAATCAATGCTGCTCTCTGTCTAGCACCAGCACAACTGTGGCACGGCAGAAGAGCCAAATGCTTTACTCATCAACCAGGCATCTCCAGATAAAGCCCAGGGCAAAAATGGCAAAGGAAATTGAGTTCTTTTCAATCATGGCCACTCCCTTCCTCTTTTCCTCTGCCTCCAGGGCCCAAAGTCCCTTTGTTAATCTGACTTCCTTCTTCTACCTCCATCCCTTCCCCTAGCTCCAACTCAAAGCTACTTTAAACCAAGGTAGCCTTCTTGGGGTTGAAGTGCTTAGAGCAGGGGGTGTGTGAGTGGCTTAACCACCCCCTGCAGGATGTTTGCATTTCAGAAGAAGGTTTGGAAATTGAAATGAGCCTCATTAACAAGGGGGCGTCTGCTCCTTGCTTACCGTAGGTGGCTCTCCCTTCTGAGCCAAACTCCTCTGCCTAGAATCCCCCACATCCCAATGCAAATGTACCCACCCACCCCCATCTTCATCTTTGGTCACATATGTGAACTCAGAAAAGCAAACTTTCTTCCTGGGAGAGAGAGGGAAAAAAAATGTAGGTTTACACAGTGAATAATCAAACCCCAGATGATTGCAGAGGGTCTCTGTTACAAAAATATGCCACAGTAACATTTTTTTTGATATGAAAATAAGTTTCTATCTTGGATAGTCAAGGCCCTAATGGGTATGGTTATGAAAGTAGAGTAAATAAGTTTAAAACTGACTGCTTTGTGATAAATCAAGGCTCCTACCTCCTGTGAACTCAGAGCATTTTGCAGATTTGAATAATCAGTCACCTTGAGTTTCCTCTTTTGCAGAGATGGGTATTAAGGCTGAGATGGGCCGTGACTTTTTTCCCCTGGTCACCCAACTCACATGCAGAGCTGAGTTTGGGGCCCTCAGCCGCAAGGAAGATGCAGCTCTTTGTCCAACTATTGGGGGAACTCCTTAAAAACACCTCCACCTGCCTCTGTGAGCTTCTCCCCATTCTAGTCTTTTCGCTAGTTGTTGCTGCTGTGATGTGAGAGAAAATGTTAGCAGGAGAATCAAAGGCAGGCGATGGAGCATTAGGAGAACATTAGCAACTATTGAAAAGACATTTTGACCTATTTCTGTAGTTATCAATTTAATAGTATTTGTTGCCAGGAAATGCGCTGATGGCAGGTAGGAGGTTGGATTGCACTAGCAGCCTGCTCTCAGGGGCCCTCCTGTTACAGGAGGTGGTAATTCTAGTTAATAAAAGGGTGAACTTCAAACACATTTTAACCAAATCAAATTGTAGCGGGAAATATCATATTACTGATGTTCAAGCCGACTCACAGCTGGTAACATTAGTCCTCGGATAGGCCCCAAATTCTGACTTTTCAGCATTTTCAGATGAGTTTCTGGCCGTGAGACAGTTCCCCGGGCACCATGTTATATAGGAAGAGGAGATTTTTAACTAATGTAGGAGCTGGCATGAATGAAAATTCTTTATTCTTGTTAGACTTTCTATAAGATTGTCAGATACTCGAATAATATGAAACCAAGCGAAACCTCAGGTGGTGGATAGGAAATCTCCTAGAGCCAGGAGTTTTAATTTTTTTGTTGTTTTGGTTTTTTTCTATGACATGTTGGCAAATGATAAAAGCAATTCACTCTGCTAACCAGAGATGCTGGGCAGAGTTCCTCCAACACTGATTCCATGCCATGAAAAGCACAAGGCACGGCGAAGAGCACAGGCTTTGTGTCCCACCGCTCAGATTGGAATCCCGGTTTAGCCCCTGCTAACTGTGTGACAGGAGGAGAGTCACCTAACCTCTCTGAACCCTAAGCTCCTTACAAAGAAAAGGGGCAAAATATAAATCTTTCCTAGTTGGTATGAGGATCAAATAGAGAGCATATGTAAAGAAATCCACTCATTTAAAAAAAAATGCTGGGCACCTACCTAGTATTCAGAGGTGATCATTGTTACCTTCTATCATTTTTGCTTCCGTGGTTTGCAAGGCCTTGTTTTTTAAGAGTTTTTTTCCCCAAAAAATGCACCACTTTTAATATGATAATAAAAGCAATGGGGCGCCTGGGTGGCTCAGGGTTAAGTGTCTTCCTTTGGCTCAGGTCATGATCCCAGGATCCTGGGATGGGGCCCCACAATGGGCTTAGGGCTTCCTTCCGGCTTCTGGCTCAGCAGAGAGTCTCCCCCTCTCTCTGCCCCTCCCCCCTGCTCTTGCACTCTCTTTCTCCCTCTCTCAAATAAATAAATAAAATCTTTAAATTAAAAAAAAAAAGCAGACACTGCTGCAGCTACCCTGCAGACTGATCTGGTTAGTTGTTTTTGAGTGAATAGCTATTGGCCATTTTATCTTGGTCCCTGTTAGCCTAGACTTCCCTTAGTTAGCCTCCTCGGGGTTCATGCAGTCAGACCACAGGACATACATGAAGTAAATCAGCTGGTCCCTCTCCTAACAGAGACCCCAGTTCTGTGTGTGCAGATGAGACAATGGGTCATATGAGGGGCTAGAACTCTCCATGCCCCTTCCTTACCTGTCGTGCTCTGCCTCACCTGGAATTAGGAAAGATGTCAGACAGTTTTCTGTGGGATTGCCTCTTGCCTGGATTCTTTTCTAAACTCTTTCCATGTGCCTGAGTCTCCATTTTCACAGAGATTAATTCTGATTTGGTTCGCCTACACTTTTGAAGCTCTAAAAGCTTTCCATTGTGGGCAGATTGTCTCAAATACTGTATCTGAGGATGGAAAAAGAAAACTCTGCCCAAATGTAAGCACCATTGAATCAAAGAAACAGTATTTTTTTTTCAATTGCATTCTTTGAGGATCCAGACAACCTTGAATCCTTTACAAAAGCACATCAGTAATGCCATCCTCCCCCTTAAATAGACACACATGCGCACACACACACACACACACACACACACACACACACACACACACACACCAAGTACGGAAGGCCACTATTCATGATGCAAAGGGCTAGAGTATCCAAGAAGCAGAAAAACTGAAAAAGAAGGTGATTCTATAGATAAACCTAGACTTAGAAACCATGACATCCAAATTCTGTTTCCTCCTGCATGGGAACTGCCTTCTTGTATGGACCACTGTGGATGTGCCGTGCCCCCATTTCAGTCATTATTTCTAGAACGCATGCGCTCTGACTCAGGCTCCTGAGGGTCTGGCAGGGAATTCATTCATTGCTGTTCTGACAGATACTGTGATACCTGTACCATGGGCAAAGTGTTTTCTCACTTGGAAGGATGAAACCCTGACTCGCACCTTCTATCACTCTAGAGTGGATAAAGCTCTAAAGTTTTCACACTAGTATGGGAAGAAAATCATGTCATTACAATGTCAACTTCTAATAGGGTATTAATAATCATTAAGATCTAGGACTGATGCGGGACCGCTGACCTGGCCTGTCATCCACATGGACTGCTCTTTCATCCATGTGTGCTTTCGGTAAACACTAGTTCTAGGACAGTTCAGTGGGAGAGGTGCTGTGGCCGCAGAGTATGCATCCCTTCCCTCACAGCCTCGCTAAATCCCTCTGCGCGCTGATGGCTAGTTAACTTGAAGCGTGGTCCAGGTCCCTTCCTTTTGGTGCACTGAACCATTTTAGCAAGTCTGTGGAGGGGTTGTTCCGTAGCCAGAAGGTCTTCCTTCTTCCCAACTGTTAAAGCACTTATTTATATGTCTCATGTAGCACTGATTACATACTGTTCTCGACTAGAGTATGTTTATATGTGTCTCATTCCTCCTACCACTGCACAGTCAGCTTCATAAATACAGAGATCGTGTTTATACACAGTTTGTATCCCCTCCAACACCTAGAAAGTACCAGCAGAATTAAAAGGTACAGAGTAAATACAGTAATTTTAATGAGTCAAATTAACAATAGCATGGCAAGGATTTGGCAGCAAACTCTTTTTGAACTCCCTGAATGCCTGCCCAAAAGCTAGCCTACAGAAAACAGCACTCAACTGTATCTGTAAAACATAAGGACTTTTTTTTTTCCAGTTTAGTGTTTATAGGTTTCATTCTTCCCTACTCTTGGCTGGCAGTATTTGCACATAGTAGGTTTTTAATAATTAATCATTGACTGATTGATTTAAATCATAAAATAAAGCAGCGATTTCCCATTTCTTTATGTTAAAATAATCATTTTGGTCCCCATCTACCCTTTTATGTTCAGACCCTGTCAACCCCCACAGTACAAATGTCCTGGGATTTCATTCTGAATGGTCCCTGGCATAGACTTAAAGAATGGTCGTGAGCTTCGATTTGGCTCTTAAGCTTCTTATGGGGCAGAGGAAATTCTTTTTTTTTTTTTTTCCACCTCCTCTTCCTCATAGAACTGTTATGTAGTTTAATGAAACCTATGTCTGTATAAATATTATTTTTAATTCCTGGAACAAGGTTAAATAGATCTATAATAGATTCATAATGTCAGATTGAGGAAGCTTTGGCATCCCAGCGCACCAAATAATTTTGTACATCCTATGTTTTGAGCTTTTTCATGGGCCTCAGGGGTGGGGGGCTAATTTGTTACTCTAAGCTATCAGGTGAGGTGTGTATGACCTGTATCGGCCCCACGAACTGTGTCCCCAGCCCAAACGAGGCGGCCTATTTCACCAGTTCTCTCCAGCCACACAAAAGCGTCACCATTCCTCTCTAACTAGATTAAATCATAAATTTCATCCACACAGACAGATCTGAAACCAGCCACTTTGGTGCTAGGTCACAGGACGTGATATGGCAAAGAATTTCAAAACAGATACAAATTATTCCCGTTTTTCTTTGGTTCTTCCTCAGAGAATCTGTCTCCCAGAAAGCCGGGGGAGCCAGTCCCTCCTAGGCTAGACATTCTGTTGAGTCATGTTTACTGTCCCCCTCAAAAAGGTTCCAAAAGCAAATGCGAGAGGTTGCCGAAAGCGGGGCCATGTGGCGTGCGCACTACTGAAGTGAGAGGCATAGCGCACACCTGCTTTTTGGCTGTGGCAGGCCATCTTGACTGTGCCATGCCACAAGTTAGCATTTTGGATGAGCAATTGCCATTCTGTTGTTTTCTTCTCAACACATGGTGTTCAAAAACAGTTAAAAGAAAACTGTACCCATTTGCTCATCCCAGAAATCTAAAATTTCAAAGAAGCATGCCAAATTAATTTTCACATAATATTTTCCAAGCTTTTTCTTTGCACTGAGGAATGATATTTCACTTTTTGAACTCTTGGTGTCCCGGCCTGAGGTAAATGGGTGCAGTTTCTCTTTAAATGGCATTAAACATATCAAAGTAGGATTATATCTGTCACCGTCTTTTTTTTTTTTTTCTAATGGAATCAAAATCCTTCAGGGAGTGTCCTAAATCCACATTAATGTCTTTGAGTGCTAATGTTTCCACTGGGACTTTTACATTAGCAAAATACAAGTGTGTGGTTTCCCCCCACCTCTGCCGTCTGTGTAAGAAAGAGACGACAGCACATCCGTTATTCTCCATGGCCTTCAGCTAACCCGTGTCATGATGGTCAACGATGGCTGGAGATTTGGGGTGCTAATGCTTCCTTTTCTACCCTTTCCTTCCCATGTGTGGCTCGCCTGCAAAGCTAATGCGAGTGCTGTTTCCAGCATGAGTGAATCTGTGGAACCCCAGCCACCAATTTTATTCAGAAAAGGCTCACCTGCAGTAGCTGTCAATGCTATCTTCTGAGGGCATTACAACCTAAATTTCACCTTTGGCTCCGAGTATGGAAAAATTTAACAAAGACCCAGGGTTTTAGGACCTTGCTATTGACATTTTTGTTGTTGATTTTGGACTATCGGTCATGCGTCCTTATTATTGCGATACAATTAATTCCTGTCTACCTCAATTGCTCTTTTTTATTTCTTTAACAAGGCAGCGAGAGTGGCATGTTGTCAACTCTTGATTACTAAGGGGCACTGAAAACCTGCAGTGTCATAGTTAGATAATAATTATAAATAAAATATTGTAACATAATAAATAACAAATTATTTTCATGTCGCCTTCCATCTTAGAGTGCACCTTTTCTTGTGTTTGAAGATATCCTGGAAAGTTATAGTTTTTCTGGAATAATTATTTTTATATGTGGTATCAAAGGGGCTGGAAAACTGTGTAGCATCACTCGGTAACCTCTGTCCAGTGCCTGCCCTCTCTCTCTCCATGGCATCCTGGCCACAGAGGGCTTTGGTTCTAGAGCTGATGTAGGCAGCCATCCACCCCCCCCATTCCCACCCCCACCCCTACCCTACCTCCCCCTCCCGCATCTCCTCCCCACATATACCACCCCCACCCCAGAGCTAGGAGGCACTCTGCTGTCTCAGCTCACTCTTTTCTTATTTTCACTTCTTGCAGCTCTGTAAAGATCACCACCACTTCCCTATCCCTTCCTCTTTTTTCCTCTTCCACACCCTTTCATGCTTTTCTTTCCTTCCCTTTCCTTTTCTACCCTGCATGAAGTGAGGCAAGGAAGCTCTTGTGTGGGGGTGGTGGAGCCCAGGCGGGAGGGGATCTCCCAGTGCCCCAGCCTACCACTAGGAAAGAAACTCAGTGTCTTCATTTAAACCACTGTTCCCCACAGCTAAGCCTTTATTATGGGGAAGGAAAACCCAAATCCTTTCCCTTTCCACACTTTACAAGGACAAGGTAAGCAGAGGCAGTGATACTGTCAACCCTGGACTCAACATGAAGCCTTTAAGTACAAACTGAAGGCTCACCCTTAAATGTTTTTGAGGATAAATCCCTATCTATTGGCAATTAATGAAAAATTGACTATGCTAGATTTTTGTGGGGATTGCGCATGTTTTTCAGGTATTGAAAGATTTTGTGGGGGGGGTCTGTTTGTTTGTTTATGTTTTTTAGCATTAGTTGCACAAAATCTTTGCAATGTCAGGTACACTGTCTTTATAACTGAAAAAAAAAATACCCTTTGTACATGAGTCATTTGAATTTTCCACATTAATATTCTTTTCGGTGGGTCCAGTGTCAGTTTGTTCGTGTTAGCATATTTAAATGTCAAGGTGGCAGAAAATGTGTGTTTATATTTGTATAAACTTCTGCACACAATTTAGCACCATATAGCAGACACTCACTAAAAATACTACCAGTGGCACTCACAACTGTTTCATCTTTGGGTTTCCCTCTTAGTAAACTTTGGCAAAGAACACAGGCTTTGTGGACAGACAAACTTGGATCCACGCATGAGTGCCATAAATTGTGTTCTGCTTTGAGTCTGATCAAACCACAGTCTTGCTGAGCCTCACTTTCTCTACCTGAAGAAATGGGGATCATAATCTCTACTCTGGAAGCTTTTTATAAGGATTAAATGAGATGATATGTGTAAATCCCCTAGCATAGGCTCCGAACATGGTAGGCACCCAAATGTTATTATTCTCCTCCCTATTTCTTGAGAAGAATGCCTAGGTGACATGATCACTTCCTCGGTCTTAAGCTTACTATTAGTGATTTTTCTCCATAACCAGATTACTGCAACCCAGCATATTCATTAGGTCTTAGCCCCTCAGCTTCTGTTGATCTCAAAGGAAATCACTGTGCTCTGCCACATACTAACATGTAATTATAAGTGAGATGACTTAGAGGTTAGGTGGTGTGCTGGAGCCGATAGACACAGACTCAGCCAGGTTCCTTGCTTTGTCCCTAGCTCCACCCTCATCCTTGACCTAAATACCCTCTCAGAGACCAGGCAGAAGCAGAGCGGCAAGGCCTAAAGAGCCCTGTTTCCAAGCTACTTAGGGCAAGGAATTTGGTAGATTCTGAAGGGAAAAATGTGGCCAACTGCTGGGAACAGCTGAAATCAATGGCTCAACCTCTATAGATTTGTGGAGTTAGAAATATTCCAGATTATTTCCAGTCTCTGCCTAAAGTATAATGCAGAGTTTTGTGCCTTCTCTCTTGATTCAGAAATCAATGATTATGTTTTATATTCATCCAGAATGGCTACTCCTGATTGTTCTGAGTGGTTGTGTTGCAGATGTAAAACTTTTTGAAACAGCACAAGCCATACCTGATCATACACTTTTCACTTTCATAATAGTTGCATATAATCAGAGCTCAATAAATGTTTGTCTAAAGAATAAATTAATCGAGACACTGGCTTCTTGACCACAGTAGTGACAATTTTACCATACAGGATCCTGTTTTTACTGCCCTGCAATATATTTTATACACAAAGATCTGTATCCCTCTCCGTGTGTGTGTGTGTGTATGTGTGTGTGTGTGTGTATTGTTTGTTTAAATAAAAGGCCATAAAGGACCCTGTTCCATTGGATCACTAATAGTCCTGAATCTGTCCGTGAGCTCATTACTGATAAAATTGCTAGCTACATTATTAACTCTGTGACCATTGGCAAGTCCTTAGTTTCCTTATTTACCAGATGACTAGATTAAGTAATCACAAAGGTAGGAAAGCCTTCCAACTCCATAATTCTATTCTTTCTCTCTAGTGAGAAATGTCATGTGGTTTTGAGAGATGTGCTATTGTTTGAACTTAGTGCAAGTTTTTCCCCTAATGCAAGAATCACAAATGAAATCTAGCAGGGAGCTGGAAACTTGTACTTGCTTTTAAAACTCAGGGCAGCCATGGAAATAGGTGTCTTTTCATTTCAATTATCATTTAGATACGGACTCACATGGGACTCAACATTGTTCGGTCAGCCTGACCCCCAAAGGAGTCTGCCCTGTTTCTGCCATTCCAAAAAGGAGACAGAAATCTTCCAGATCCCCCTTCTGGAATCTTTAAGGGTACTTAAATGTACCTTAAGTGGAAGTGAGGTCTGCCAGTTCCAGTGTAGATTCACAGATGCTTTTCTAGACTCACAGAGCATGCTTGGGGCTTGATATTAATGATACAGTCTGCCTTAGTCAGCCTCACCATTTCCACAGTGCGGTGTTTCTGGTGAATTTTTTTTTCGTATTAGTACCTGTATATTTAATATTGTATGTGATAGAACCTGATTGTCCTCATCAGGCAGGTAGGTTTTCTTGTCATCAATACACTGATTTTGCTCATTAAAGAGAGAGTAAACTGCCCCATATAGTATAGCACTTTGGGGTTTGTTTTTTTTTGTTGTTGTTGTTGTTGTTTTTATTCCCTCTCCTTTTTTTCTCTTCTTTAACTAAAAGAAAAAGACCCTAAATTGTGCCCTTTGAATCATTGGCTTCTCCTAGTGCATTTGCATTTCAAAATCCTCTTTAAAAGAACAATTCTCAGGGTTTCCATCCTGACAGTTGGGTTTGGTCCTGTCCCTGGTGACTTTATGGCTGTGGGCATGTCTTTCTTTCAGCTCTTCGTGAATATTCTGTGTCCTGGCCCTCTCAGAGTCACACTGGCATCCAAACAATAACTTCTCCCCTCACTGGTGCTTCTTGATTACCAAAGTGACCATCTCTTTGCCAAATGCTCCCCACATCCCTGAAGAAAAAGTCTTAACATTTAATTTTTTCCATGGAAGGTTTTTTGTTTTGTTTTGTTTTGTTTTTTTAGTGCTTTAAAATATTTTTTATTTTGTTATATTTTTTTCAGTGTTCCAAGATTCATTGTTCATGCACCACACCCAGTGCTCCATGCAATATGTGCCCTCCTCAATACCCACCACCAGGCTCACCCAACCCCCCACATGGGAAGTTTTGATAAGCACCCAAGTCTCTGATTTTGATGATTATCGAGGAGAAGACCCAGACAACAGACACCAACTCATATTTTTGGAGACTGCTTCATAATATAAATGTACAGCACTAGGGAGTACCTAAGTCTTGCACATTTGAATGAAAGAACAGGTTTGCTGCCTTGTCTGTGTCAGGATTTCCTCCTCTTTGGCCTGCAATGCAGTCCTGCTTTGGTTTAATTAATCCATTAAGGTCTATCTTAACCCTAGTCAGTAATGATGGAGGGGCTCACCGGAGCCATCTAGAATGGGAGAAATTAGATGGATAATGATTTTTGTGCTGATGATGTGTTCTGTCTTTTTATATAGTTGATCCCGTGAGGGGCATATTTCTTTGGTGTATTCCTGCTGATGTTCTCAAGACAGATATATTACAGAGAAATAAATCAGACTATGAGATTTTGCTAGTGTCTAATTCTTGGTGTGTAAATTTAGTGTTTCAAATTCAAAGTTATTTTGAAAGTATCGTTTTATCAGTTTAATATCAAATAATCAAGAGGATAAGAGAAATTTGAGGAACTCTTATTTGGGTATTATTTTTCATTACACTGAGATGTTATTACAGAATATTAATGTTAATAGTCTTTTTCTGATTAATCTTTACTTCATGAGTGAACTGTTTAAGATGATTCGTCCTCAATCCAACTCAACAAGTGTTTACTGATACTTCCCACATACCTAGCAGTTGACAGTTCTCAAAAGTCAGGAGATTTAGATGGCTTTATAGGTCTTAAAGTAACAAAACAGGATAGTTGGGGTTTTTTATATACAGCTATTTGAAATCAAGACCTACAGTTGCAAGGCAATAAGTTAATCACAACTATTGGTGGAGTACCCATTGTATTTTTCCTGTCGTCAGTGGAATTTATAAGCAACTACAATATACATTTAAAATACAATAAGTTTTTTAAGTATGATAAGGTGGATGGAGTCAGTTTTACTTTGTTTTCATTGAATGATAAGTAATCTTAGAAGTCTCTCTAGGAGAAACGGGGTTTAAGTTATCATTTGAAGGAAGGAAAAATGTTCTTCAGTGCATGAGGGATTATGCCACAGATGCAGGCTTGTGGGGAAAGGGTTCAGTGATGAACTTTCCCCACATAAAGGGAAGAGTCTCAATGGCAAGAAGCCAGAAGGCAAAGGAGATTTGCTTCGTGGATGTAAGTGGGCTTTCGTGGCACCGTTTTCTGACATATCAGATGAGCAAACCTAGAGAGAGCCTTCAGTGCTGGGAGTTGGAATTCACAATTGATCTGAAATAGGATGGAAATCCACTGGAGAACTGAAGAGGGAACTATGCCAGTCAAACCACTGAGAATATGTTTGCTGTGAGGAGGCAATTTCCACATCTTAGATACAGTGTAATCAGAAGCTGCCCTAGGATAATATTTTAAAATGTATATTTGAGTTTAGATCATTATAAGAAACTTTCTAGGGGCTCCTGGGTGGCTGAGTTGGTTAAGCATCCGACTCTTGATTTCAGCTCAGGTCATGATCTCAGGGTCATGAGATTGAGCCCCATGTCTTGCTTCACGCTCAACATGGAGTCTGCTTGTCCTTCTCCATTTGCCCCTCCCCCCTCAAAAAACTGAAGAAATAAAATCTTTTTTAAAAAAGAAATTTTCTAGATTTGATAATT
Organism: Procyon lotor; assembly: GCA_028646535.1. NCBI lineage: Eukaryota > Metazoa > Chordata > Mammalia > Carnivora > Procyonidae > Procyon > Procyon lotor. Next base: position 134,430,325 of record CM053603.1, read on the forward strand.
GTTTAGTATATGAGAAGCAAAATATTTTAAAATGTAAAAGTTTAGCAGAAGTTTGGGGCATTGGATCATGTCATGGATTGTGGGTATATAGAATTTGGATTGTAGAATAATTTCAAAGGAGAAAGAGAATGCCCTAGATGGAATTGAAGTTGCTAGCAGATCTAATCAGAGATATTCTGAAGAGGAAGCATTAACTAAGTTAACTTAATCCTTAACTAATAGACATATGCTATAGGAAATGATAGAGGAGTGAGCCAACCCCTCAAACGCATGACTGTCAAAAGAAAATGCTATGGTCACAGGGGCTTTTTGTGGGATAGCATATTTATGAGACAGTAAAGGAAGAGTGAGAAAATAATTGAAGATTGAGCCAAGATTTTAAACTATAGAACCAAAGACCAAAAAAAAGGAAGCCATTTTGAGAAGCTTTTTAGGGGAAAAACAAAGGAGCCTTGCAGGATCATCTCAGCCAATGCCCAGATTCTGTGTCTGGGGAAAAGGGGGCCTAGGAGAGAAAAACGGAAGAATTTGTAACTTGTAGAAGAACAAGGACTTGGGCACAGAGATCTCCTATTGTGGTCAGGGGCTGTGCTCTGCTACCTTAGTGAAGGACTTGTTCACTCGACCTCTTGAAACTGTCAGAGGAGTTAAGGAAAAAAAGACTGAATCTGTAGGGGGCCAGGTTACACGCAAAATGACTTGCGTATATCCTTTGAGAGAGAAAATGAGAAAGTGATATTCAAATCTCTGTCACTATCTCCACTGTGACCAGGATGGTCACCAAAAGAGGGGAATGAATCTTTTTGAATAGTTCAGAGCCACTTCTCATTCCCCACCAAGCATCCAAATCACGTGTGTCAGAGGGCACTTAGAGAATCATGGCAACACAGCTTTGCAAGCGCAGAAGTGTATTTATATTTTATCTAAATATCCCTCTTTAACTTGGTCCCTAATATTAGTGAGGGAAGATTCTAGGGGTGGCTTGAGTTGTTAAAATTGAACCTAGACTTAGTTGGTTAAAACAAAACAAAACAAAAGGACAGAGACTGAAGAAGCCTTCGCTGGAACCTAAACTGATCAACTGGTTTGCTTTGGATCTTGACTGGCTTTCTTCAGTCCAGCCGAACAAAGGCTCAGCCAACGTATAATTCAGAAAACATGCTTTGGTTGCTCAATATTTTTAAATTGGCCCCTTTTCTTCAGGAAGACCGCCTAGGTTTTGCCTGAGGAAGGACCATAAACTTGAGCCCATGCTAACTACAACTGTTAAGGTCTTCCAAGGAATGAAGGAGATTCTGCGCCACTGTGACACATTGAAGGGAGCTCCCCTGCATAATGCGATCTATGTCTTTAGGAATAGAGCTTTGCTCCCATGTTAATACATTCTGGAAATTGCTCAAGAGGCAGCTTTGGCATTAGAATAGCAACTTTCAAAGCAGTGAACGTCAGCACTTCTATTTCTCCTTCTTCTTGGCGTGCGTTACATGAAGCTGGAAAGACTAATTGGCTAAATGAAGGGACTCAGTGTCGCAGAGTTGAAATCCTGGCATGTACGTGGGGAGGTGGGGAGAGACTCTGCATGCATATCTATATGGCCTCCCTTTGTGAATTATCATAATAGACATGGTTCTGCCCCTTCTCTAGTTTCCCTGCGAAATGAGTTGGGGTGTGAAGTGCATGGCACAGAAATTCACCATGCTTTGTATCTATGATTACTTGTCTCTGTGTGCATCTTTTCTTCTCCTCAATTACATGTTTACCTGAGGTTTCTGAATAATACATTATTTTAAAAGATGTGTCTCTAAATTAAGGTTATCATATGACAATTATAATATGGCTGCATACAGCTGAATACTATAAAGGAAAAAAATCAGTAAATGTCATTTTTAAAGCAAACAAGGAAATCTCTTATTTGTTTTATAAGTATTAAATTTGTTTCCTTGACCTCTGCCAAGCATCTATAAAGATGGATCGATAATGGAATCAAAACAGTTCATACGTGATTGGTTCCCTAATTTGACAGTAGTCAACTTAGCATATGGGCTCTTTCATTCATTGTGTCCCATATATGCTTTTCGTGAAAGAGTATTTCAAGATAAGCTTTACGACTCATTTTTAACTTTTATAAAAAGCCAAAGTCTAGAACTCATTTGGTTCATCTGCCCTGCCTTCTAGCAACACTTTACCTAAATTGTCACAGACAAAAGGAGACCAAATGTATTTCATAAGACTCATAATAGGACATCACAGTATTTCATTTGAGGATTTAACATCTCCTGAAATATGTCAGAATTTTATAACTAAACCAAATCCCATGCTTCTTAAGTCCCCTTTTTAAATGTTTAATCAGAATTATAGATAAAGAACATCTATTAACACATCATCTTACTGATAACCATTATCAAATCACCTCTTAAAATATTTTGGGCAAAGAAGGAGGGAAAGTTCTTTGACCTTTGCCCTGAACCCTCTCTAAGCTCTTCCCATTTCCATTAATTACAGAACTATGAATCCCAAGGTTGATGTAAAACACAGGGTGAATTTAAGTTTTCCACTTCTTGTTAACTTTTATCAGCATTTTATTTATAAAGCACTTTCTATGATCAAGGAAATTTATGAGAGCTGAACCTGATACAGTGATGGTCTGGAATATAAACACTTCACAAACTAGTAATTGTTAAGCTCTTGATCATTGAGAAAATAATTTGAAGTCACTGGGTACCATTGTATGAAAGTTTATGGTTCAAGAATGTTCCATGGCAGCTCGATGTTGAAAGAGGGTCTTGGTGACTTAAATGAAAGCTAAGTGAGCTTTAAACATTGGTAAAAACCAAACTTGAAAATGCCAGTTTTGATTCAAAGATCAAATATTAAAATGTAACCCTTTGACCACAGAAGAAAAGGGTTTGCCTTATGGGTAGGACCAGGAGCTCACAGCCAACCGATAGGAAACGCCATTTCTACCAAACAGGGGATAAAATGCAATGAACTTTGACCAGTCTTTGGTCAGTCATTGGTCATGACACTACAACTGTGACTGACCTTAAATATATATAACAGCTTTTTGTCCGGTAGCTATCATATAATTTCATTCATTTCACCAGTACATGAATGTGAATGAATATAAATATGAATGAATATGAATGGACAGATATCACGCTCCCCAGATGTGAAATGGGAAAGCTAAGGTTCCACAAGGTTAAGTGCCTTGTTTGCTGTTACCTGTATAATCAAGAGTAAAATCAAGACCAGAACCGGGCTTGATGTCTATAATCTACAGTGTCGTTTTCACGGCCAAGTGGAGCAAGTTACGTTTAGTTTGATTTTAATCCACTTCGAATTTGGACAACATCTTATAAAATGTCTGATTATACGCTGTTTTTCCCTGTATTTCTAGAAAGGGAGCTATAGTTGGGGGAGGGGTAAGCCTATTTTCTGACAATGAAGTGTTTTTACTCTCATAATCTCATCAGCAGAATTATCAAAAAATTCCCATTCTGTATCAAACGCACATAAGGTAATGACAGAGAGCGATATATTCACAAAATGTACCTTCTTGCTGTGAGTTCCTCACACGTCAGACTAGAATGGCTTTCACAGAGCTCTAACTGGTGATTATATGAGTTCCCACTTCACTACCATGAAGTTGGTAGATCTTCAACACCAGAGGAGTGGCAGCAACAACTCCAGAGGGGCCCCTGCCCTGCATCATCTTAGAGCAGCTGCCTGGTATGCTTTGAATCCCACTGTGAGAAACCCCCAGGACGAGGTAGGAAAGCCACAGTTTGAGCAGAAGGCACAGTGGTCTAAGCAAAATGTAGTTAGTCTTCTATTTCTCTTCAGTTTTTACCCTGCTGTCATGCCTGAAGGAGAGAGAAAACTGATTTAAAAAGAACAAGAACTCCTCCAAACTTTGTCCACCTCTCTGTTCAATAGGGTTAGGGAGGGGGCTGTGGCAGCTGCAGGATGGAGACACCCTCACCCTCGGCCCATTCCTTGCAGCAGATTATTCTTCGGGCCATTCTGTGAGAGATTGCATGATGATATGGGCAGAAGCAAAGTGGGGGTGGGGGGTGGAGGATAAGAGACAGATGTCAACCAGATGAGGGACACTGAAGGAGAGGGAATATTTTCCTTGAGAGGTTCGCCAACCGCAGAGAGTTTAAAAAACAACAACTGCAGTCTTAAAATGACCATAATGTCTTATTTTTCCCCTTCATCAGGAAATTAGCATTCTCAAAGTTCTGTTTCTGAGTGTGTCTTGATGTACATCTAAATCACGAGTGCATTTTTATGGCTAGGCTGTAAACCCATCATAATAGTGAGGGGTTAAAATGGAATGCCTTCAAAAGATAACCTATACCTACTGCACACTTGAAACTCGATTAGCCCAGCTATTAAAACCAGGAGGACAAACTGTTTTTTCCCTGGATACAAAAGCTGTTAGGCTACGGCCTGACCCAGTACAAAAGTTTTCTGAATCTCTCTCCACTTTACAAAACGTCGGCTCATTGCTGCCGGCTGCACTGAAGCTGTTTACAGCTCTGTGCTAAGTGGAAAGTTCAAATCAATTATTGTCCATTAGAGTTTAGGTATAACTGATGAAATATCCCCAGAGGAGTATTGTAAATGTATCAAGACGTCCTTCCCCATTATAGAAATGGGGACGCATAGTGAATTACTTACCTTCTCTCTTACCCTTAATGCCTCTGAAAGGCTGCTGGGCAGACAGAGTTTATCTTGTCTTGCTGGGGTTTAAAGTAAGGACTTTACCATTTGGTGAACATGTGTAGTAAGCTGACAGAAATTCTGGCTTCCAACTCCCTTTATACCTTCCGTAAACTTCCTTGTGGACATAAAGGACTAGGAAACAAAAGATACAAAAACAAAACAAAACAACAACAAATATATATATATATATGTATATATATATATATATACATATATATATATTTCATATATATATTTTCATATATATGGTCTCCATATATATGGAAGTTGTATCAAAACCCAAATATATATATAATTTCATATATATATATATGTATATATGAAAATATATACATTCATATATATATATATGAAAACTGCAACTCAGAAGTTTCCAACCATCAGATTCTTTCAGAAATAGTAAGTTTCTGATTAACAATCAAATGGGGAAAGCTTTTTAACTCCAAATCCTCAGCAAGTGACAGTGAGATTTAATGCCAGACATCTTGGGCCAGGATGCTTTCTTTCATAACATGAGGTCTCTACATCAAGGGTCAGCAGGGCAGAAAAGGAGACCCACTCACTGCTCATGTGTAAGAGGGATTAATTTCCCAGATTCTGTTCTTCGGTTACAGAATCAAATAGTCTTTTCACCCTGTCAAGACCAGAACTGAGAGGGAAAGGAGGGTCTGATTTGTGATCTGCCATGACAGGAGATGGAATAGAGGCTCTTGAATTCCTTTTAAAGTTGTCATTACTTACTCTCTCCCTTAGTTCTGCCTTGTAGCAATCTCTGGGCCCTAGAGATCTGAAGGCTGAAATGCACGTGGCCTCATCTTGTCGTGGAAAAGCTTGGATATTATTTCTCAGAGCACTGTGCATTTTCGAAAACCAGAAAGTGACAGAGAAAGGTCAAGGAGACCTCATTCTCCTATGTCAACCTTGCCTTCATCCACGTGTATAGGTGGGCAAGCCATCTTTTTATTCGGAACTAGCCCTGTTCACCTCCAACAGCTGCCCTACAGGGAACACAATTCCAACACAATTCCACAAACCAGTCCTACTGGGGTGAAGAAACATCTTTAAAATGCAGCACTGAGGTCTGAGTAGATTCCCTTAACTCCAAGGATGTTTCTTTCCGCTGACAGCTCTGTCCGTGGTGCTAAGTAGGAAATGGGCTGTATCTCTTCCCTGTGCCCCATACTGCTCACCCCCAACTCTCCTGGGGCTTCCAGTCACCTCTCTATACAGATGCCAATTGCACTGTGGAAATCTGCACAGGATAAAAGCCAAGCTTCCAGGATATTTATTAGGGTCAGATTTTCTTCTAGGTCACTCAGGTAATGAGAGATTTCCTGTTGTTTTTCACCTTTTATCTAGGTAGATCTGTTGCTTTTTTTTTTTTTTTTTTTTTTTTGGAAGTTGAAAAGAAGTCCTTTAGAATCTATCTTTGATAGCTAAACCCTCACTCCTTACCAGATCATGTACTGTGAAAACTGTCATTCACTCAAAGGGAGCAATCTGGTTCTATGCCCAACTAGATCCCCCTGCCCTCAACTCTGCATCTAGCCGCACATCACCAGCTTCTAATAATTTATGATATTTAAAATAATTAGTCCATCTCTTTCCTCCACATTCGCATTGGCTTGCTGCACTCAGCATGCGTTGGGTATGTTTCTCTTCGTTCAGATTTCATTTATTCAACCCAGTATATCAACTTGTTTTCGCGACTCAGATTATACAATTGTGTCCTCTCAGTATTTTAGGAGAATTATTTCCCACGCTAAGTTTGAGACTTAAATTTAGTGATCAAATTCTAAATCCTTTAAAATAATTAATATTATACAAAGAGATCTGCCTTCACATTTATCCCATGACTTAATGACAGAATGCTGTAGAACTTACAGATCCATATCTTTCTTTACTGTAGAGTAGAATATCTGTACCTGAAAAGCAGCCTAAATATGATATAGCATTAAATATATACCCTGGGGATATATATATATATATATATATATATATATATATATATATATACACACACACACACACACACACACCCAGGACCAAATGTCGTTTAGACTTACTTTCCTGCCCCCTTACTATAGATAAGAGTACGTTTAGTTAGTCCTTTTCAAAGCAGCTTCCTTGTTCTGAAGCCTGTTTTGCCTGCCCTCTTCTGAGTATCAGCCAACACACCCATAGTTTGCTAATATGCTTGCTTAGATTTAAGGAGCAGTCCTGATTTTCAAGTTTCTTCTAGCCATTATTTGTGTTCCAAATTATCTTACTGCATCTGTATTAATTTTCTGTTTCCAAAAGTAAACTCCATGTATTTCAAGGCAGCACAGTTTCTTTTTTACATTTTCCAGGGAACTGGTGTTTTTAATGTCATGTGAGGACAACATTACACAATGGATCTTTGGCAGGGATACACAGAAATGAATACCGTGTGCGAACAAACATTAAATGGCAGTCTTAATTACAGAGTTTGACTCTGTTGTTTTTAATGCCCTTCAATTTTATAATTTGATGGAAAATGCATCAACACAGCTATTTTCTTTCTACCCTAAATGATTAAGGATTGATATACCCCCAAGCCATAGTAGCTCGTTAGATCGGTCCGATCAGGTAGGTCTTACATTTCATCCACTAGAGGGCAGTAGGGATACACATCCACGCCAACCAATATGCGCAACATATGGTGGATGTGGAAACATAGTAGCCATAGCTTTCGTGTGTATGAAAAATTCCCATTACAGTGTTGCTTCACTTATAATTATATTGAAAGTAAACACTAATTCACAGACAGACTACGCATATTTTATTTCAACATACCCCATTTGTGTTTTGTCTATTCTAGTTTAAAATGCCCTGAGTAATGAAACTTCCACTACTTCCCCTGGGAAGTTGTATCAAAACCCAACTTTTTTCACTGCTTGATTTTTTTTTAATATAGTCAGCATCTATTAGTTTTTCTTCTAGTTCATCTAGACCCTATTATGCACTCCCTTTTCCCTTGCAATAAGGCTAGTCCTATTCTGGAAAGCAAGTGTTTATCGAGCTTCTACTATGTATAAGTCATCACTAAGTGAATGGATGGCTACAATTAACAAAGGTTGCAGCCCTGCACTGGATGGATTTGCATGAGTCAGAAAGCTAAAGGAGAAGCATTCCCAGGTTAAATATCCAGAGGGAAGTTGGTCTAAATTCTAAAGTGAGTGCCATCCAGAAAGCTGCCACGGCTTGGGAATATTTTAATTTGTGCTTAAGTTTCTGCATCATAACTCAAAAGGTATTACAAATGCATGAGAATATCAGATATCACCTAGAGAACTGTGAGGTGTGCAGCTGACATGGCAATGGATTCATGCCAAGCAAATGACCTGGATATTTACTAATGAAGGTTTGATCCTTCTTCCTTTTGCAGCTGGTTGTCAGATTAGCCTAGAAACTTCAGAACCTATACTGGGACTCTTTATCCCCATTTATGAAGGATAGGAAGTGAGTCTTTGAATCTCCCCCAAGATAGGGGCACCTTGCTGTATACCATGCTGTATTGTCTCTTCTCTGTCATTGACTTTCTGGATCCAATCTTAGTCACACTGTACACACTACACAACAGAAAAGAGGTCCAAGTTCATGTGCAATACTCTGGTTTGCATCATTAGTTTCTTGGCATATACTTTGATTATTAAGTATCTGAGAGGGAGGTTGGAAGAAATCTAAGCCAAGAAAGTTCCTTTAAGGCTAGAACTCACAATTACACAGTTGTTAAAAAGTCTTTTTTTTCCCCTTACATTAGAGACATAGCACAATTTTTTGCTCTATTGGGTATATTCATCTGGAAGGATTTCCATAAGCTGTCCCGATCACCAGGAGCAATCCCCAGATAGACATGTATGCAAACAAGAACTGTTCAGACTGTAAGAGCAAAAATTGAACATTGCAAAAATTCTAGAAATGATACTATTTTCTATTAACATCCTTTGAGCCTCTGTACGAAGTAAACTATTCTCCAGAGTTTTTGAAATAAAGTGCTTTCCTTTGCCAATTAAGAAAGCAAGAATGCAGTTCCATAGACTGTTTTTCTTTAGGAAAATAATAGGGAAGGGTAGAGAGTCTACACAATCCTGTAGCCCAGGTTTCTATAGCAAACAAAGCTTAGACTTGAAATTTATGTCACCTGTAATAGAATCCACACGGGTATTTTATATGGAAGTAATTAAATACAAATGTGCAACAGCCATTTTGGTGTTTTTGTTTGTTTCAAAATACCAGAGGTGATTAGGCCATATTATGAACTAATTACTTACTTAATTTATTTAAGTTGAAATGAGTTTTTGAGTTATACAGGGGCCCAAACTGAGAACTCATTAATCCATTCTGCACATCACTGAAAGGAACAAAACAAAGAAGTTGCTTTATTTTATTATGTTACAACACACCAATATTTTGCACACTGATGAGGACCCAAGTGGTCAAAACATCTGTATTTGGTAAAAAAATACAGCAAATAAACTCTCCCCCCCACACCCCACCACCATTTGGTCCTTTCAGTGGCGTGCTGAAATTCAGAATGAGTCATTAAAGGTATTAAAATGGCATGTCTTTTTTAGTACATTTTCCTATGGAAAGTTTAAAAGACTCTTCAAACATATTTGAAAACAGTAAATAAATAACCTACAAAACTCAATATTTTCTTAAATTTGGAAGCAAACCACAGTCATTCTGGGGCCTGGGACTCTGCACCAAGTTTCAAACCAGAGCATATTTTGGTATTTTGATGGTTGAGTTACAACCCCCGTGAGAAGAGGGACTGCTTGTGTGCAGTAAGGCCAGCTGCCCGCGAAAGTACAGCAGAGCTACTAAAATAAAACCAGTGTTTACTTGTCAGTGCTGACCAGGAGCTGGGAGGCTCAGTAGATCTGTTCTGCAGGCCAGGAGAGGAGCTCTGTCGACACAGTGTGACTGGCTTTCCCCTCCATGTCTATACTCGGCCAGGTTCTGCAAGGAGAGGAGAAGGGGAACACAATCCGCTCATTGAACCCAAAACAAAACAAAACCCTAGCCGTTGGGAGCATGCTGAAGATGTCAAAGAACACTTATGACCCCAGGTTACTTGTTCTAATCCTTGAGCTTTCATCTTTCCAGTTCAAATTCCTCTTTTTAGCTAGTTTTTAAAGTATTGCCAAAGCATTCAAACTACGGTATATCTGACCGCACTGATCAGGTGGTTGATACTATTGTCTCAGTTAATTTATATGTTTACCCATCCTTTTGTGACATGACTCTCATTTGCTGAGGCACATGATCGCTGCCTGGACCATTGGGGATCCTGAACATGGGCAAAGCCTATGCTCCAGTGTTTTACAAAGAGGTAGAGCGTTAATACAGGTTGACTTGTTTCCCACGTCTGTAGGAACTAAGGTGACTTGCAGTGGAAGCAGCCTTCTCTTTTCCCACGAGAGAAATGGAGAGGGAAAATCTCTGTAATTTGAACCCCCCAGCCGAACATTGTGGAGGAACTGATGAGCTATCCGTGTAATCTTAAATTCGGGGAATTCTCTTAGGATTACTATCTTTCTGGAAGAGGGTTTTGGGAAGTATCCTCTCAGCTGATCTGAGGAGTAACAAATGGTAACTTGTCCTTACACCGCAGCTAGCTCTAGCGACACCACTGGGTAGACTTCGGTGAGACCCATGTTTTGAATTCTTTTTCCCAGGGGCTCAGATGCATTGGTACCAAGCCCTAGGGTCTCTCTTGACAGCTCTCCATTTTCAGCTAAATTAGAATCTTTGACTATGAAATAGAGTTTTTCTTTATACCAAGACATTTATTCATGGAACAAATGTCTATTGAGCCAGGACTATGTGTGAAGCACTGTGCAGGGCCATCTTATTTGTATGAGAACTGAATTTATGATATTAACCTCATGAAACCCACGTTCTAACCAAGAAAACCAGCCAGACAAGACTCACAAAATCAGAACTTTAGATTTGAAAGGAGTCCTTCACTTTGCAGAGGAAAGCATTTAGCCTAGACAGTTCAGTCATTTTGTCCATTTTGCCCAACACATCTAATTAGCATCAAAAGCCAGAACCGGAGCTCAGAGCTGCTGGTCATCACTCTAGTGCTGTATCTAATGTTGTATCTGCTAGACACCCCACCTCCCCCAAGTCAAAGGACAGGAGCCAAGCAGAGACCAAGCCCAGCCACTCAGCATTGTCAGGATTCAACCCAAGGGGCTGAGCTAACCAGTCTTCATTGGGGTTTTATCATTAGGAAGAGGCTACGAAAAGTAAGTATAGTAGTCAAGATGGCTGCCTGGAAGGAGAAGGGAGTTCAATCAGTACATGATGTCGTGAGCCTTTTAATCCATTTAAGGCTTAAATTGGGGTGTTTTCTTCTGGGTCTAGACAATAACCCCTGACGTTTTCCTCACATTCTCTTTCTTCCGTGGCACTGATCATTTCCTTTAGTTCAGTTAAGCAGTGACATCATGACATAGCCTGGCCAGGCTTGGTAATGCCACAGTCCCCGGGTTCACTTGCAGTGAGAATGTCAAATCCATGTTGAGGGAAAGTAAGTCTTCAGGTAGAAAATGTTCTTAAAGAATGGAAGAATTTCTGCTCAGAGAATTATTTCAGTCCTTTCTGAATAATATCGAACCACAGTGATTTTCCATTGGCCAGTGATCGTCACTATTTGGAGAGCCCAGCTCCAAGGGAAAATTGGTGAAAGCAATGAGTTGCCAGTCAGTGTTGCAGAAACCTGTTCCCTCTGGACTAAAATCCTAGGGGCAGGGATGAGGGGAAGAAAAGAAGGGGAGCAGAAATGTAAAGAAGGAAAAGGAAGAGAACCTGCAAAAAGATTACTGATGCCTTTACTTTTACCTGAATTTTTCCTAATACATATAAATAGCTCCTATTTATTGTAAACATATACAATAACTTTGAATGTATTTTTTTAAAATGGCCTCATTTACAAGGACAGAATTTAAGATGCAAGTATTCACCAACATATTCAAAGGCATAAATAATTTTGAAAGGCTTTTTATTTTTGTTATGAGGGACAGAAAGCTTAAATATGTTATCACAGCCTTTAGGCTAGCAACATTCCTGCATCACAAAACCTCCTGCAACTGAATTTAGACTCTTCAAAATGTGGAGAAAACCAAGCTCAGGAGGATTAAATCATCCAGAGTCTGGGAAAGTAAACTCTGGATTTTTCTCTAATTTCTCTTCTCCTCCCAATGCTTCTCCTCACCACCCAGACATTTCTTGCGCTTTTCATCTTCCATTTTGATAATTCATTCAACATTAGAACTCGTCAATCAAGGAGGTTTTCGGATCCATGATATTCACTCACTTCCTGGGATGTTACTTTCATTGAAATACATGAGTTTAAATTACGAAAACTAAGAATGAATCTCTTCATGAGTTGATAGAGAATGTTGCTGTTCATTTACATTGTCGTCTGCAGTCCTCTGTGGCAATCCACAGCTGCACATGTCTCTAGCTACATGTTTTTACCTTCTCTTGATCTGCTCGCTTCTCTTGTTCCCTCTTAATGAGAACTGGAGACCTCTTAAGGTAAAGCCATAGATGTTTACATAGTTTCTTAGCAAAAAGCTACTGCACACACTGTTGAGATAATGGAGGAAATGAAGAACAAGACTTCGTATAGCTTTAACAGGTTACTCAGGCTACTTGGGCAGAAAACGGAAGCAGTATGGTAGCATAGCTTTGGAAACAGATAATCCTGAGTTCAAATCCCAGGTCTGCCACTTGGCAGCTGTGTGACTTTTGTCAGAGTACTTTTCCTCTCTGAACTTCTCTGATCCTTCGTTTTCTCATCTGTGACATGGAGATGTCACTCTTGCTGCAGAGAGGAGTGGCGTCACCTAGGCAGTGTGACATATGGGGCTGTAGGTCCAAGAATCTGTGGCACTGCAGGTCCTAGCGTGTCTCCAATCAGCACCTCAGGTAGCCCCTGATTTCTTATGACCATATGGTTATAAGAAAAGCCCCCACTGGGTCAGTCCCCTGAACCTTTTCAGCTCAACATTCACCTTCTGATTACAGGCCCAGGAACTTGTGATATAAGACACAATTGTTCTTGTTGCTAACTTCAAGAATTAGGGTGACTTTCCTCCAGACATCCTGGTTTCCGTGAGTAAACCACTGTCGATTTATTATCCATGAGTTTAGCTCAACCTTTACGATACTGTTTCAGTCATCAACCTTTAACGAATTTTAATAAGTTTGCTGCCTACTGTGTCCAGTAGTTTTTTACTTTGTCTTAAACCCCTTCTTTTAAAGAGGAATAAGATGACTTCTAATTCACATATATTAGAACTGGAAGAACAAATCTATATTCGCTTTACCCAAGCCTTTCATTTCCTTGTAGACATGTACTAGACCCGTTTCTGGATTTGATTACTGTGAATGGAAATCATCGTCCTTTATCGTGGTTATCTCATTGATTCTGAGCTTTCTCCTGTCCATATGTGTGTGTATGTAGGCACACATGTACGTACACACTGAAGCACTCCAGAAACACTGTCCCACACGTGGGATGCCGCTGGCTTCTTCCAGAGCTGTTGTGACTTAACTTCCCCCTTCCTCTGTCAAAATTATATCCTAAGGAGGCTCTGGACTCTAACCAGAATTATCTTGATGTGAAGGCAATTATATCTGGGCCACGGTTCAGCTTGCAAGGAGCTGGCAAAATGTTCAATCAACATGACCAAAAAGAAGAATGGTAACAGAAAATGCGATGCTGTCTGTAGCAAAGTGAGAAACTTGCTGAGAGGAACAGGTAGAGACTGAAACTGTCACTCGTTTTGGAGATCCTAAAGAAGAGGTACAAGGCAATGCTGGCCGAGCCAGTTTGTCCACTGGAACTGGAAGTTGGACTCGGCACTCGCAGAGGCCCAGAACCGAGCTTAGGCTGGGCTAGCTAGCCTAAGTTGCAGTGAGAGGCTGAGGCTACCGTTTCCACAATGCCAGCAGAAATCTGTCACTAAAAACCCTGAAACTACTTACCTCTGTATTAGCATCGCTAGCACGAAGTAAGATTTGAACTTTCTATGACTCATTATGAGTGGGTGGCAACCTACTGTGGAGGCAGTCTGTGAACCCAAGGTCAACATCCCTGGTGAGAAATCCCTGCTGGTAGCAAGTCACACAACCAGTCAGCACTGAGATAGGAGATCTGCGTCCCCCTCAGCTTTGTCAGAGCCTTTTCTGCTTTATTTCAGTTCTATTTCTTAAGCATATTTGGCCAAGCATTTGGCCCGTACTGAGCACCGCAGTCTTCTGGAAATAGGAATATCTTACAGGTGCACAGTGCCTCAGAGGACACTTTTACACAGATCATCTCACTTCCCAACTCTGTTCATGTGCCCATTTTATGGATGAGGAAAACTGATTAAATTCAGTTCCATGCACAAGGGTAGCTAATAAATCGTAGAGCAAGGATGGGCTCATGATACCAAGTTTTATGTCCTCTCCGTGTCACCACCACACGATAACCAGGTCATCTCTGGACACCAGCAACAGACTTTCTAATACTTTCCCCTGAATGTATTTGCTTTCTGCTAAAGTCGATCTGAACTGTTTCGGACGATGGCAAGGCTCATCTGGGAGATGAGACCTTTTAATACCCAAAATAACAATAACACAGAGATTTCCCTGAGTTCTGCCCCATCTGTACCCTGTGAAGAACATACAGTAAGCCCGAGATCAACCTCCTGTGTGGACATTCAATCCAGAGAGGAGGTCATTTTCTTCTTTTCCTCTTGACTTCCTTTCCATAGTCAGATCCCACTCCCACTCCTGAATTCGAACGTGTTCCAATGTTATTTTAATAACTGAGAGGCCTCTGTACCTTACATCTTTCTGCACTCTTCCCTTCTTCCCAAGGAGCAGAATCTCTGAATGATACTAGCAAGTTCTGAAACGCCTTCACGGGTTAGATAATGGGTAAAGATCATTGCATCTCAGCTCCCCATCCATTACACTCCCGCCTCTCACCAACATGCAGAGTGTTGTGTTTTTTTTCTAACAGAATAAATTAAATATGAAAGAGAAGGACTAATGTAATTCAAATAAACATGTTAATGACCCTATTTTTCCATTTGGTAACTAGACCGGATGTGGTGGAATGCCAGTTTTTTACTGAGCCTGTAATTTAAAACTTTCAACAAGGACACTTTTTTTTCCCTTTTATTTCCATCCTCCACTCCCACCCCCTTTTACTCGTACAGACACTCCTTACTGTCCAATTAGTTTTGGAACAAGAAAACTGTCCTCGCTGCTGCCTGGAGTCAGGGAGACCCGGGGTGGTTTATCTCTGTAAGAAGGCTTGTAAATCTCTGGTTTCACAGGCAGTTACCCTGCCCGAGCTCCATGCTGATCAGGGCTGTGGCAAGGTGGTGACGGGTGCCTTCGCGAACCTCCTCTCTGGCCCCGAACTCCCCATTTTGTGGATTTTTTTGGTATTGTTTTGTGTGTACAAGCTTGCTGCTCTAGGCACTACTCAGGCATTCAGATTCAGGAATGAAAGAGTGTAAAGGTCTTAACCCTGCAAATAGCCATCTGTTCCAGCGAGAGTTTTTTTCGAAGAGTCACGCCCTGTCCTGAGAGCTTGTTACATTCCAAACTGAAAACCTAACTGACTCAGTGTGCCCCAGACAGCTCCCCAATTTATTACCTCTGCTGGTCTCCTCTAAGTCACGTGTCCCCGTCTGCACCCCAGGAGTGCCGCAGCACATCCAAACCCTCCTTCAGAAAACGGACTGCCCAAAATGAAGCCCTTCCTCTCCTCGAGAATTCAAATTTGCCACCTGTGTGCTACGTTAGTGAGCTTCAGAGTCTGACTGTTCTCCAAAGCATGCAGGTTTAATCCCCAATTTCTCTTCCACCCCCCAAATCAGATGTCCCTTCGACATTTTACCTGCTACAACTAGCTCTCTCTTATTTCTTTTACTTTGGTCACTTTCCAGCATTTAAAGGAAAACTTTTTGATCTGAACGCATTTAGGGTTTGGTTTTTGGTTTTTGGGTTTTTTTTTCCAGTTTTACTCGAGAGAGGGAGGAATGGAGGGGAGAGGGGGCTCTGGCCTGTTACTTCCTGTTTGTTTTTGTTCTGGAGAATGCAGACCATCTGTGTCTCTCATAAGCCAGTCCACAGACATCGTGCTGATTCTGATATTTAACTTAGTTTTTCTCTCATTTCTCTCTAAATAATTTTCTATTCCTCCTCTCAAAACTCCTAAGCCCCTCATTAAATCTTTCTTCCTGAAATTTCTTATCTTAGTATACTCTGGATACATTTCAGTCTCCATTAAGGCCAGGATTCAAATTAAGTAAACAATAATGGATTGAGAAAATGAGGGGGTGGGAGGGGCAGGGACGAAGCAGTGGGCACAAGAAAAAAAGAATAGGTTCACTTTTTATTTTTAAAGATTTTATTTATTTATTTATTTGACAGAGAGAGAGAGAAAGAGAGATCACAAGTAGGCAGAGAGGCAGGCAGAGGGAGAGGGGGAAGCAGGCTCCCCGCTGAGCAGAAAGCCCGATGTGGGGGCTCGATCCCAGGACCCTGAGATCATGACCTGAGCTGAAGGCAGAGGTTTAACCCACTGAGCCACCCAGGCGCCCCTAGGTTCACTTTTTAAAACTGGATTTCACCAATTCCCAGATCCAATTCCTGTGTCCTCGGATCCCTTGTGGAACTACAACCTCACTGTCAGGTGGACTTTGCATTTTCTGAAGATACATCTGTGACTATTAGGTCTCTTTAGGAGTGACCTGGAGGAGTCCCTCCCTAGCATATTTTTCTAGCCACACACTTTGGTTAAGGTTGTACTTTCTCGTTATAATCCAGATGGTTATTGCCCAGAACTAATGGAGATATCACTTTCTGTGGGCTGCCGTGTGAACCCCAGCATATAGTCACCCTACATAAAAGTCCTGTATTCTTTGTTTCTTTTTCATGCAATTTCACCAACCGGGGTGTCTAGCTCGATCCCCTTCGGGTAGATGACTCTAACTCTGTAACTTATGAAAACATAACTCTTTCGTAGTGCAGTTTAATAGGCCGGTTCCTGTGAAGCCAATTTCCACCTTCCTTTCCAATGTCATTGCAACTTAGGACACAATATTATATTTCCCCTGTCCGTATTTTTTTTTTAAAGATTTTATTTATTTGATAGACATAGCGAAAGAGGGAACACAAGTAGGGGGAGTAGGAAAGGGAGAAGCAGGCTTCCCACTGAGCAGGGAGCCCGATGTGGGGCTCGATCCCAGGACCCTGGGATCATGACCTGAGCTGAAGGCAGACGCCCAACGACTGAGCCACCCAGACACCCCTCCCCTGTCCGTATTTTTTAAAAAATCAAAGGACTTTGAATTTTTTTCCCTCTAATTCTTAAGGTCAGAATTAAAAAACTTAAATGAATTCCAGGTTTCCAACACCCAGAATCATATTTCTGGTTCAAGTCTCCAGGGTGCTATCTGCAATCCACTGGCGAAGGGCTGGTACTGTTGGCCTTCGTGGAGTACCGACCGTAGTGTAAGCCTGTGGGGGTTTTGGAGCGAGGGGCTTCGGTTTCCTGTCTCCATTCCTTAGGCAGCTTCGGCTCGTTCCTGCTGCAGTGCCTTCAGCCATGAACATACCATTTAATCAGTGGTGTATTAAAATGGACCTGGTATAGTCAGCAATAGCGAGGCCAAAATCGATTGGCTATTTTTAAAAGAAAAAAAAAAAAAAGAGGACAGAAAATTGCTCTTTTAATCTAGGTAGATCAAATCGTGCCCTCTGCTTTCCACCTGTAGCTAAGTATAGGCAAGAGCATTCAGATTGATGATGGTACTTCTTTGTATTTCTTTATTCATACTTATCCACTTGGGGTAAAAGCACCAGGGTATCTTCAGAACTGAGTTTTTACATTCGAATGAGAAAGCTTGTGCTCTTTTTCTCGAGGAAAAAAAAAATTCCCTTTTGCCCTCTCTTAGAAGATTTGAATAAAAGCAGAATACATTCAACCTTTTCTGCCTTTTTGGTTTTTTTCCTGCCATGAAATCATATCTGACTGTGACATCACAGTGTGTTGCTTTGGGCAGTCCTGTGATGTATGAAGGCGAGGACCTTAATTGGGTTAACAGAGCGCACCAGGAGCCATGGCAGCCGAGCGCTTCTCTCCCACTAGGCAGTTCTCTGCTTTAGGCGGTAAGAAAGAAGCAGGGACCAGCTTGGGAGGAGCTCTTTTCCCACGGATTGTTTAAAAAAAAAAAAAAAACCAAAAACTCTGAAGCTTTCTCTTCTTTTAGCATATTACTAACCAATGAAATTAATTTTTAAAAAGAAAACTGCTTTGTTTTTGAAACTGCAAGTGGGGGGGAGCAGGAGAGGTGGGAATGTGCCGGCAGGTTTGTTCTATAGCATTGATTTGTAACCAACAAAGGAAATGTCTACTTATGAGACACAAATCAATGCAACCAGACTGCGAAAGTGCAAACAGAGATGTGAGAAAATTATTCAATCATTAGTCTTCTATGGAATTTGAAAAACGTGGAGTCTTTTGATTGTAGAAAGAGAGAAAGAAAGAAAAAGAAAGGAAGGAAGGAAGGAAGGAAGGAAGGAAGGAAGAAAGAAAGAAAGAAAGAAAGAAAGAAAGAAAGAAAGAAAGAAAGAAAGAAAGAAAGAAAGAAAGAAAGAAAGAAAGAAAAAGAAAGAAAGGAAGAAAGTGAATTAACTAGAAGAAAGGAAGGCAGGACATGACAACTGGTTCTAATTTTGTCAAGGTTTTTCTCTCTTCTTCCATTATGGAAAGGTCAGGCAAGGTTATGAGATTCCTAAAAGATTAACAGTGTTGTGAATGAATTTTGTCGGAACTCATTAACCATGTCCTCAGATGATGTTGTAGAAAACTGGTAGAAGACCAGTTTATGCCTGAATTTCTGCTTTAGTCTGCAGTAACCTTGATTCTGTGAAACTAACACTTTCTTACGAACTCTCTTTATCAAAAAATAATCTGTAACAAGTAGACCTAGCTCTGACATAGTATTTTTAATTGTATAAACATATTACAAAAATTAACAAATCAAGTAAAAAATGTAACTCTAAAAAGCTAAAGATGTTTGTTTTGTAAAACTTCACCAGTTGAAACCCACTAGGATGTAGACAACTGATCTGAATTCACTGAAACTATGAATCCTCATGGAGTATTTTTAAGTAGTCTGAACTGAGATTTCAAAGTGTTAACAGAGTTTCTTGAGAACTGACTTAATAATAAAAATTATCAGTAGCTCATCAGATATGTGTATTTTAAAGTAGTTAAAAAGTTTTTGCCCTCCTATAGGTTACACATGGTACTCCCTTTTCCTTCCCCAACAATCTTTTTCCATTCTTTTTTTTTTAAAGATTTTATTTATTTGACAGAGAGAAACACAGCGAGAGAGGGAACACAAGCAGAGGGAACCGTAGTGGGAGAAGCAGGCTTCCTGCCGAGCAGGGAGCCCGATGCGGGGCTCCATCCCAGGACCCTGGGACCATGACCTGAGCCGAAGGCAGACGCTTAACGACTGAGCCACCCAGGCGCCCCAATCTTTTTCCATTTTTAAGATTTTATTTATTTATTTGAGAGAGAGAGCAAGCCCACAAGCAGGGGGAGCAGCAGGCAGACGGAGAAGGAGAAGCAGGTTCTCCACTGAGCAGGGAGCCTGATTCAGGACTCAATCCCAGGACCCTGAGATCATGACCTGAGCTGAAGGCAGATGCTTAACTGACTGAGCCACCCAGATGCCCTCCTTCCCCAACAATCTTAACATCTTTAGTTTTAGAAAACTAAAAATCTCTATTGCTTAAAATTCTCTATTTTTAGAGATAGGGAAAAGGTAAATTTCAACACAATTCCTATCCTAACTATCACAGATTGTGAATTATGCTGATTTGCCCTTGGGGGAAAGGGAGAAAAGATGATCAGATGTTACTTTTCTGAACACTTAAATTAATATAAAAGCATCACAATTTTTTTAAATCTTTTCATTGGGTTCAGTAAGGCCAGAGTCCTGTTCAAAATCTAGGAAAAAACTGGAAGTCCAGAAAAATGTTCTAATTTGACTATATATTTTTGCTTCTGTCCCTATAATGAATTTCCAAGACTCTCATCTCATCCTAAAAATTATTTCTTTACTTCTCAAAGTAAAGAACCATTTCTTTACTTCTCAAAGTAATCATGTTAGTCACATTGCCTGCAGAAATCAAGGGAGTGAAGAGGAATGGATCAGAAACCTACAAGTAAAGTAAACAAGAATGGATTACTGAGGGGCCCCTGGGTGGCTCAGTTGGTTAAGTGGCTGACTCCAAATTTTGGCTCGGGTCATGAACTCAGGGGCATGAGATTGAGCCCCATTGTGATCTCGGGGTGATGAGATCAAATCCCACATAGGGCTCCGCACTTGGCATGAAGCCTGCTTGAGATTCTCCCTCTTCCTCACCCTTTGCCCCTCCCCCACTCTCTCTCCCTTTCTCTCTCTCTAAAAAAAAATAATAACTAAAAAAAGAATGGATTACTGAGCAACTTCTTTGTTGGGTTGGTTATTTATTTATTTACTTATTTTAGAGAAAGAGAGCACATAGGAGTCAGGGAGGGGCAGAGGGAGAGAGAAACTCTAGAGGGAGAGAGACTCCCCGTTGAGTGTGGAGCCCAAAACAGGGCTCTGTCCCTTGCCCCCAAGATCATGACCTGAGCCAAAACCAATAATCGGTCACCCAACTGACTGAGACCCCCAGGCTCCCCAACTGAGCAACTTCTTTGAAAATCAGAACACTTGAGATATAAGAGCATAAATATCACATTCCTGTTACACAACAACACCTCAAAGTTTGATTTCTGGCAGTTCAGACTCCTGAATTACAACCCTTAACAAAGCAGTAAATAAAGACCTTCAAATACCCAAATGAGTGTCCCAAGTCTCTGACCAAACCATGCTTTCAAGCAGTATTGTCTCTACAGCACTCATTGACCTGACATTCCAACCCAAAGTAGACAAGAAAATGTATCTAGCATAGAGGTTTGGAAGGAAACTCTTAAAAATGGGGATGGTGACACTAATGAGCTACAGCTTAGACAGAACAGTAAGGGATGAGTTTGGGTCTCAAGAAAAATGAAAGTATATTACTGAAAAACAGGAGCAAAGAGTATTCACAAGGATGACCCTATATCATATGAAAAAAGGTAAATGATAGCATCTCTGTTTATAAAAATAAGGATGTATAAAAGTTTTGCATGGAAAAAAGTATAAAATATGGCTTATTGCTTAAAGAGGCAAGTTTACATCATTAAAAAAATATATTTGGGACATTCACTCCCCAGTATGGTTTTGTTGTTGTTGTTGTTCTTTTTTTTTTTTTTTAATTTGGAAAAGGAGAGTTTTGCAGTGACATTAAAAGCCTAGAGTGTAGCCAGAACTACTCAAGAAAAACACCTTAGAAAGAAAGCTATTTATTCTGGCATATTTTTTCAAGTCCAGGTCTTTTAAAATAAAGATGTTTGCTGTCACCCATTGATCTCAGTTATATAATGTACAGTGTCATCTGGAGTTAGGCACAGTTGATCATACTTAGCTGGTTTACTTTGTAATGCGTCATTATAAGTGACCAAAAACATGGTACAGGAAGTTGTTTGTGTGTCTTTTCATTGCTTATGCAACTTCCAAGCAGAAAATGTTCTTGAGACCAGATGGTAAAGAACAGTCAAGTGCAAGTTCTATTCTCCAGATGTATTGATGTTTCATGTCTTCTTGAAGCCAGTTCAAATGCATTTGTAAATTCAAGTCTTAACTTCCAGTAACCCCTTCACTTCTGCTCACGCCTATTTCAATGGACAGAGGATTGGGCTGGAATATTTAATTACAGGCTCTCTAAAGCCAGCTGTACCATGGAGTGGCAATGCCACGGCCACATACGTCCCTGCGTAAAAGTTGATCACACGTGCTTTGGCACATATCTAGTCACTGTGCTACAATGGCTGTGTGTTTATATTTATGGGACCCAACCTCTTTTCAACTTTATCCTTTTCAATAGCGTACTTTGTAAAGACAATTAAAACCACACACACACACACACACACACACACACACACACATACACACATACACACACATTTACCCAGTGTTTCTACTTGGCATGTGGGTGGGTTTTTTTTGTGTTTTTTTTTTTTTAATCTGCTCAGCAATTTGGGAGTTTGCTTGGAACACAGATGAGTTAAGATAAAAAGCTGTTTTTCAAAAAATGTCCCTAGTAAGTAAAAATGAAGATACTATATCTGAATGAATGTGAAAAGTTGTCCCCTTGTATATTTTTAAAGCTTCCCAAACCATCCCCAGTTCTCAGCCAAACACAGCCTACCCAGATTGTCTTTAGGAAAGTAGCAATTCACAGAGATTTGCAGTGAACCGTGCATCAAACTGCACTCTCTCTTCAGTTCCTGCTCACAGCTCCACCATTTTAGAATATGGTGAGATATGCCAGAGCCCTACCATCTGTTTAATGGGCTAATTATGTTTACCACATGCCTACTTCACAGGAATACCATGAGCGAGGTTGCCAAACATCATACAAATATATATGTTTGTATATATAGATATAAAAATATACACATAAATAAAATCATATACATATATAACAGCATCCAGCATTTCTGAGCTTCATTCTATCTTTTACTATCAGAATATATCCTGGCCCATCACTTAAGCCCAGCTAGGCACTGTCAGAGTTTATCATAATTCATGGTGTGGCCATCAGATGGAGGGGGTTTGGGGGTAGATGAAATGCAGATTCTATACACATACCTCTGTCTGCCTATCACCATATTCTCCCTATCAAACTCTTGACATCTGAGCTTCATAATTAGTACAGTCAAACTTTATGACACTATATGTTCCTATATGTCATGCCTTAACTCCTTCTTTTAAGAAAGAGTGTTTCTTTTCCTTTATTAAAAAGAAAAGAAAAGAAAAGAAAAAAAGAAGAGTCAGGCCATTTGAAAACAATCCCTTCTGTACAAGGCTACAACTTTCCTTTACAAGGCCACAACTTTTATTTACAAGCCTACAGCTTTTCTCTTATGGACCACAGCTCCTATATTGGGCTTGTTCCTCAAGCCTTTGTTCTTTTTATGAGGACCCTGCAACTCTTAACCATCTTTTTCTCCGGTGTTCTCTGAGCACTTCCTAGATAGGTGATCTCAGTAACTCCAGTTGTCACGTGGGCTAGTTATCACTTGCCAGCCATGAAAATTATCCCTTGGTTCCAAGTTGGGTCAACCTAAGTTGCTTCTTAGAAGTGGGGTGTGAGCTAGGTGGGTCTTGAAAGATAGGAGGAATCTTGGGCAGGAAAGGGAGGCAAATGGAGGGCATTCTAGGTGACAGGAATGAAATCAGCAGAGGAGCAGGAGAGAGATGGAAAAGAGCGAGTCATGAGTAACTGCAGTGCCTAGTCAGGATATGAACTAAGCTCCAGGTATTGGGTTTTCTGTGTGGCTCCTTTGTCTACGTAAAGCCAGCTCAGCAAGCTCTGGGCCTCCTTGGCCTCCAGGATGCGGTGGCCTGAGGAATATTGGGAGAAATAGCCACGTCTGTACACAGACTAAAAACCCAATACATAACATTCGCTTTGAAAACGAAAAAACAGTAACAACAGATGAAACTATCATTGATGTAACATTTTATTTGGTCTTTTCTCAGATACAGGAGTATTTTAAAAAGGTTTTCTTTTTCCCCGAGTGTTACAGTATTTTCTTACATTGCTTTAGCTGAAGTAAATTATTCAAACAGAGCTGTTGTGTTTTATTTGTTTGTTTTTGTTTTTGAAGCTTTATGCTTACCAGGGATTTCAAGTTGAAAGAGAAAAAAATAGCCAGGACATAAATACAGAAATAACCCAATCAGATAAGCTTGCATGAGTATGAGTGAGGGCCTGTGATGAGGAAGAGGAGGAACCTTCCTCACAGCCAGGATGACCATGTTTTTATTCAGCATGTAAATCTGAGAAGAGACATTGACAGAAAGAAAGGGAGAAATTAGCCCCCTATCATTTCCCCCACATATACAAGGAAGAAAAAATGACATGATTATTTACTAGGTGACATCTAGAACCCAGAAACCTGAACCTAAACGAAACCACACAGACACAGATCAGGAGAAAGCAACGTGCTTACCACAGTGAGAAGAAGGGGGAACGACTCTGTCATCTTGTCTTACTTCAAAATCAACAAATGTTAAACTGGGAAGAAACTTAGAGACCACCTGATCCAACACTCCCATTTTACGGATGAGGAAGGTGAGGTGAGGCACAAGACATGTTTATGACTTCTAAGATCATGCAGCTGTTGGCAAACATGGCTGGGGACCCTGGTCCTCTAATTTATAGTCAGAGGCCTTGCAGCCAAGCCACTCTGCCATTTCTTCAGTTTCTCTGAAACAGGTTTAGGGAACTCTAACTTTGCCTTATCCCACCAATGTTGCTTTGTCTCTTTCTCTCTCTCTTTTTTTTTTTTTTTGTTAAAGATTTTATTTATTTATCTGACAGAGAGAGAGAGATCACAAGTAGGCAGAGAGGCAGGCAGAGAGAGGGGGGGAAGCAGGCTCCCTGCTGAGGAGAGAGCCTGATGCGGGGCTTGATCCCAGGACCCTGAGATCATGACCCGAGCCAAAGGCAGAGGCTTTAACCCACTGAGCCACCCAGGCGCCCCGCTTTGTGTCTTTTGATTGTCAATGAGCATCTTGAATAATTGCTTTGGACTGAAGTTGACTTTATAATAATAAACTGTTGGATTCTTATAAATGACTCTAAAAATTAAGACGGGTTCTCAGAAGTATTCTGAGTATTCTACAAATAGGGAGAAGCTCACTGGATAAATATCTATGCCTCTTTTTCATAAGAATCTTAGCATTCCTGTAAACATGGCGTGATCATATTGTTTTAAAAAGTTTCTGGAGTTCCAGACATTTGTTGGAATACATAAAGCAGACCAGACCTGCTCATTTACCACCCCCCCCAAATTGTCCCTGAGATGTTCTTAAACTGCTGTGCATTTATAAGGACGTCATCCCCACTGCCATCAGTGTCACCAGTGCCTACCATCAACAGCATGACCAGTCTCTACGCATTGATTATGCATCAGGGTCAAAAAAAAAAAGCTATACTTGGTTTTACTGATATTTCATTCAGTGTTAGAAGAGAGAGAACATGGTGAGAGCCTGGCATAGCCCAGCTCCCTTCTGTGAAAAAAGAGTACATCGCTAACAATAGGCATTCAGTAAATGCTTAATGAAGGAGGGGAGCATCCACCATTTCTCTTTTTCAAAAAAAAAAAATCTCTAGATCATCTGAAGATATGAACTCTAAGCTTCTGATACAATGTCATGTGGTTTATTACACCACATATGGTTATTATGATCTAGTTGTCAGCAACAATCCAGAAATACTCTTACTATTGCAATGCGAATAATATAATAATCCACTTGTACATGTTGAATGTGTCTGGTCTGCTGAGTCCTTGCTCAGGTGCCAGACATGACAAGGCACTGGCTGATGTCGGGCCCTGAAATTTCAAGTACGTGGAATCACCTCACAAATGCATAGGAGAGGCTAGTTCATGAGGCCAGGAGGAGGAGACGAGGCAAACCCGAGCTCTTCCAGAAGCGGGAATCATTCAGCAATATATTCACGGTAGTGAGAGGGAAAAGGCTTTTACGAGGAAAACAGTGGTATCTCGTGGCTGTTTTTATTAAAACACTTAGTCAACCGTTGTACCAACTCTAAGATCAGTTGACTTCAGTAAACTGTGAATGAAAGAAGCTGAAGATTCTAGCCCTGTCAGCCACATCCCACCACTGTGGTCCTGTTGTTATGTACGGTGATTCAGTGGTGAAGATCCCTCCTGTTCTGCATTTGTATATTTGTGAGAAAAACCTAGAACTCATTTCCTCCAGAAGCCACATCCATATGGCACAGAGTGAAGACCATCAGAGAAACAGCAGTGGAGGCTTCATTGTGCACTCCAGCCAGGTTTGCAAGCAGGGATAAGGAAACATTAGGAATTTTTTTTCCTCTTCCTCTCTCTTTTCTTCTTTTATCTTCTTTCTCTTCTTTCTTCTATGTAAAAAACTCTTTTGCTTATGGACTTAGAAAGTATTCTGAAAGGCAAATAGGCAGAGTAAGTCCTATTTGGAGGGAATACACACCATTTTGACATATAACTCTATCCAAATGCCTTTTTTATATTGCTAACCAACTGACGAGCCCCAGAAGAGCCCAGGCCCTGGTCTCCAAAATCAGTGTCTCCAAGGACGTTCTTTGGTTTGAACAAGCCTCGTCCACCATTTCATGTGATTGAACAATCAAAACAGAGAAGAAAGTTTTCCTTCTGTACTCCTGACCCAAATGAGTGGCAGGTTGTAGCCTTCATCTGTAATTTCCCATAAAGTCCTCCCCTGGTCCAATTTAGATGATACCTAGAGTGACGGGGCTCCTGGGAATGCACGCTCAAAAAATAATGCCTGCGGTGATTATTAGTTTGGCCGTGATGAGGCAAGTGAGGAACTGAAGACATGCATGTGGCAAATTTATATGATTTTTCCCTCATGCACTTTTTCATTTGCTGTCTGGAGCCTCATTTTTTTTTCCTCACATGGGTGGTTTAAAGGAAAACTCACCTTTACAATTTTCAAGTCATTTTTTTTTAGGCTGCGCTATTATTTGCTTTTTGGTAATCACCTTAACGGGTGGCTGAGTGCGGATCATGTATGGAAAGACCTCATCGTGTCTTACAAGGCAGAGATTGTGCTCATGGGAAAAATACAAGTCTTCCAATGCAGGGTTCTCTCTCCCAAAGGAAGGGGCTCCAGTTACAATGCCTGACACAGTGTCACCCACATAGTGGGACATGGCAGCCGTGTTTTCAGTTGCTTTTCACTCTCTGGAATTTTATGCAGTGACTGTAGCCAAAAACCTTTGGACTGTCTCTCTCTGGTCAAGCAAAAAGGGTCGGAGAAAAACTTCTTTGAAAATTAAACCTAGCTGGTGCTAGCTAGTAGCCAATCCAGTGAAACTTCTGACCCGCCTTCTACCCCCAGACCCTGCCTTCATCTTTGGGGCTTGGGGTTTTTATATAGCCGTAGAGTGGTAGAGAAGGTTCTGTGGTGTGTATAGGGCTTCTGGCTATTTCAAATTCTTTGAGGGAGAATGGTTGTTTCCTTCAGTTTATTAAACTAGCTCGGTTAAACATACCAGTCATCAAGCCCTGTGAAGCATGATTACTCGATGTATTTAAAAAAAAAAAAATCAATTGTGCTGTCCCCTTTCTCCCTCTGCCTCCTCCCTGTCTGTCTCACTTTACTGTGAGGCACTGGGAGGAGAGAGAGAGAGAGAGAGGGAGAGCTTGCGTGCGCGTGCGTGTGTGTGTGTGTGTGTGTGTGTGTGTGTGTGTGTGTGTGTGTCTGGGAGGAAGACAGACTCCCTACCTGTAAATGGCTTGCTATTATTAGACGTTCAGTTACCAGGGGTTATGTAAGACAATTGAAGCTCTGTTTTTTAACAGAGACATGATTCATGCTGCTTGTAGTAACAGTAACCACCTCCAAACGAGACAGAAACCAGACGCAGACAAAGGCTGGAGAAATCAATGCCGACTCGGTACAGCCATTCTGCCGATACCCTCTGCCTTTCAATCCGAGCAGCACTTAGGTTATCAGGAGAGGAGGCTCCTGCTCGTTCTGGGTCTCTTCTGTCTCCTGGGGCTGCCGGGTAAAATCATGGGGGCTGGAGAGGTATGCAAGAGAAAACCTGGGGCCTTGGAGGCAGTGCTGTCTGACCTTCCTCCCCAGCTCCCTGGACATCCTGTCCCCAGGGTCTCCTCTGTGTTTCAAATACACCTAGAGGAACCGGGATTGCCATCTGCACTGGGGCTTAGAAACCTCTGGAGCTTCTGCTCAGAAAGGCTGGAACTCGGAGGCTTGGCTCACCCACTCAAGTGACTTTGCTCGAGTGATACTCTGCAGCAGGTGGGGGACAGGGTGGGGTTTGACTGACTGATGACAGCTTCTGAAACCTGAATGGAAATGGACTGGGCTGTCAGCTCCCACACACCCAGGGGACCCATTCCTAATTCTTCCAGTACTCATTGTTTGAGACTACAGCGATTCAGTACTTTACAGAATGCAGAGTACTTCTACGGGCTCAGCTTACTTCAGCCTCACAATTTTGTGGGATAGGCAAAGCACACATTTTTAATCAATACTATTCGATGGGTAAGAGGTTTTACAGCTGGAAGGTAACTACACCATTCATTGCTTCCTTGCTCTTGATTTCGTAAGGTCCAGAAAAGTTAACTCGACCATGGTCACACGGCTGGCCAGTTCTGATCGGATCCAGAAGATGAGGCAGATCTTCTGATTCTCCACCTAGTTCTTTGCTCCTCGGATTTGCCTCAAAGCTCTTTGGCAGCCACGGTATTTTTAGGGGGAATAAAAAGGGGAGGGGGAATTTTCTTCTGAAAACCTCGGTTTTATACTAAGCTTTACCACTCATTATCTGGGCCACTTAAACCTTTCTCCTCCCCTCAGTCTTCTCATCTATGTGACTCATGATGGGGGGAACTCATTTTTAGAGAGTGTCCGTGAAAGCATGAAAATGCCACATAACCTTTAATGTGTCAAAATCAATGCAGAGCCTTGCCAATAGTATCCCCCTATCTCTGCCACAGGTGACATCCTGGATAGACATGCAGAGATCTCAGACTTCACCCAGAACATAAGTAAACACCTATTTTTACTAAGAAAAAGAAGAAACCAAGATATTTTACTGTGGAAACTGTCCACGGCTCTCAGAAAACAGCAGCCTTGACCTCGTGGCCTATCATACATCCAAAAGGCAGGCCACCATTCATTTTCACTCTTAAATGTGTAAATTGTCCAGAAAGACAACTCTGAACAGGAGCATGGCAGAAAATATCGAAGCCACTTAGCTTCACTGACCCAGTAAATACCCACAATAAAAAGTCCAGCTTTAAAAATACTTCTTTATTGATTACTACTACTAACAAATACTCTAATACATTCTTAGGAATTTTAACTAAGGACCAACACAGAATTTTTACCATTATCTTACTATTTTCACACATCACATAATATAGTCTCTACCTATTCTAAAGTAAATGTAAGTAAACATTCTCATTTATAAATCGTTTTTAACTAAATGTTTTGTTTGTATAACACTTTTTATCCAGGAAGGTAGCAAAAAATACTTCACAGACTGTACTTTAATTAAAAGTGCATTTTCTCTTTTGCAAAAACGTGAAAATCATCTGTTGCTGCTGTTTTAAGGAAGAAAGCCATACTGTCTTCTCTCACATAGTAGAACTCCCTGACTAGGCACCGAGAGACAAAATTTCTAGTCCTAGCTTCACTATAAACTCGCTAATAGGGAGCCTGTCCAGATGCAACTTCAGAGAACATCTAATCTGAAAAACTCAAAGCCCTTTATTATCTGGTTATGCGCACTTGCCTGAGATGGACAGTTGCTGTGCGCTCTTTGTGCTGCGGCACTGAAAGAAGTTTATGGGAAAGATGGAATTCATTGTTTTGGGGGGATTGCGTGTTGTGATGCTGGTAGCCAACTGCCTTGACTCTGCCGACGGGTCTCCACGCTGACCCAAAGCAGGAGATTTGGAATATGTGTGTAAGGAGGAGCACATTCAGTCCTGTGACATTCTGCACATGGTCGCTATGTACTCTGTACACCAGGCACATCATAAGCCGTGGATCCTCGCACAAGACTGCCCCTGACTTGGGCACCTTGGTGGCTCAGTTGGTTAGGCCTTTCTGCCTTCAGTGCAGGTCATGATCCTGGAATCCTGGAATCGAGCCCCATATCGGGCTCCCTGCTCAGCGGAGAGTCTGATTCTCCCTCTGCCCCTGCCCCATTCTGTCTCTCTCTCTCTAGCTCTCTCTCACTATCTCTCATGTGTGTCCTTGCTCTCTCTCTAATAAGTTAATAAAATCTTTAAAAACAAAACAAAACAAAAAGGCTGCCCCTGACTTCCTTGGGTAGGAGAATAACCTTTTCTTTTTCATCAGGTTACCATGGTTTAATGATCATGAGTGCTCCCTTTCATGGGTCCTTTGATGTTCCTAGATGATTTTATCCTTCTCCACATTGGGTGTCAGCTAATGCAAATTCCTCTTTTCACCTAAGGACAGGGCTGCCTTTGCTCATCTAGATCTAGTCTTCATCTCCTCCAAGCATGGATGTTATCATTTGAAGAGGTGATGACGGTGATGGTAGGTGATATTTTTTCCCCAACAAGGTGATGGTACATTCCACCTAGGTCTTTAGCCTGGTAAACTATCCCAATCACTACAGAAATTAAATTTTGATCTATTGTGCCCCAATGTCATCCATATCTATCTGTGGTAACCCTTAATATGGTTATAACCCCATAACGTGCCATGGGGACTGCCCTGTGTGTGGAGTTTCTGTAACATGTAGAACAAGACCCACGCCCTACAGAAGAGACATTCTCCCCAATGGCACAGAAAACAGGTGTCAAACTCTATCCATTTATTTTAGTGCTCAGTGTGTGGCAGAGCTCAAAATGAGCCAAGATAGTTTTTGCAAGGAAAAGTTTCATAAGGAATATATCATTTTGTTTGGGTCTTGAGGAAGGAGAAAGGCCTCGATGAGAAAAAGGTGATAAAGCCACGCTAAACGGCAAAATACCATGTCCAGGGGCTCAGAAATACAGATGTGCTCAGTCTTTCTGACACCCCGTAAGTTAACTGGCTTAGACCAAATGGAATATTGACAGAAAGGAAATCTGAGAGGGCTTATTTGATATAGATTCAGTGAACTTACATACACAGGCTCAAGTATTTGGAACCAGGGAAAATCATTAAAGCATCTTTCTCTAAATATATTCTGAGGTTGATAAGTGTTCCATTAAGAAGGGCTGGGGGATGGTCTGTAACCCAGTAAGTTTGGAAAGTGATGGGGTCTTTAGCACCTTGAATATCCTCATGTGCATTATAAGTTTGCAAGAGAAACATATTGCATGTGGTGTTTCCTATATTTTTTTTAAACAAGGAGCCTTCTTTGAGGTACATCTGGAAGTTCTAGTGTTCTATAAAACTCATTTTGAGATATACTACCTGGAAATATTTTGAAGGGCAGGGGTTGAAGGTGGGGCAAAACACTATATTGTGATGATTAACCTGGTAATATCTTGAATGGATATGTCATCAACTACAGAGTAGAAGATATCATTGATGAAACCAAAGGGAAGGAGAAAGATCAGAAGTAAAGAGGATAACCTCCAAGTTAGGAAGAGAATGTGGCAAGAGGTATGGATATATCCTGAGGAAACAAAATGATGAAAACTCAGAGATAATTGGACAAGGAGATGAGAGTCAATAAGCTTACCACACAATAGTCTAGACCATCTTACCAATGTAGGAGTCAAGATCATTAACTGAAGAAGAGAATGGAGAACAGACTTGGCGAAGTAGGGCACACTGAGAAAAACTACTGTAGGCTTGTACTTAGAAGCAACCCCAAGCAGGAGTGAGGGTCCAGATGACCTGCATGTGTCAGGTTTTGTACTGAGAGTGGGAGAGAATGATGTGGTGATTCGGACTCGTGACTGAGGAACATGAGAAAAGACCCTATATACAGAAGGTCAGGGAACAAGGAAATCTGGAGGGTTATTGGGAGCTGTGTTGAGTTGGCTGATCATGGAGTAAGGTCAGGCTGGACAAAGACATCCGGTGAAGCCAGCAGGAGCCAACTAATGGTCTAGGAGAAAAGAGGAGATTCTTTAGGCATTGAGAAAGAGGAGTTCTCATGCTGGGATCGGAATACTTGATGTCAAATGTGAAGTGGAAAGAGTACATTGGAATGAAGAGGAGGGCTACAAAGTAGCTGGAGAAGATGGTGGTAAAGATCTATGGAGAAGATGGTAATGAGTTTTGTATTGAAGCATTGATCAAAGTAGAGAGGGAAAACAAACGTAGAAGGTTTTGGAGAAAGTTAAAAACAAGTTCAAGAAGGCAGCAGAGAGTCTAGTATGAACCTCTGGCGAAGACCTCAGTGAACAGGACAGGGATGCAGGCAGGAGAGCAGAAGCTAGCTGTAGGTTAAGGCGTAGAGCACTGTGGTTAAAACCTGGCTGTAGGGGCACCTGGGTGGCTCAGTGGGTTAAGCCTCTGCCTTCGACTCAGGTCATGGTCTCAGGGTCTTGGGATCGAGCCCCGCATCGGGCTCTCTGCTCAGGAGGGAGCCTGCTTCCTCCTCTCTCTGCCTGCCTCTCTGCCTACTTGTGATCTCTCTCTGTCAAATAAATAAATTTAAAAAAAAAAAAACAAAAACAAAAAACCTGGCTATAAAGCCCTGCTTTGCTATACCCTGGCTTTATGATCTATGGTAAATAGTTTTACTTTCCTAAATGTTGGTTTCCTCATCTATAAAATCAGAATAAAACTCCTACCCTTGAAGAACAATTATAAGAAATAAAGTTAAACAGGGCGTCTGGGTGGCTCAGTCAGTTATGCGTCTACTTTGGGCTAAAGTCATGATCTCAGGGTCCTAGGATTGAGTCCCGCATCGGCTCTTTGCTCAGCAGGGAGCCTACTTCTCCCTCTCCTCCTCACTTGTGCGCTCTCTCACTGTCGCTTTCGCTATCTCTGTCTCTCTCTTAAAATCTTAAAAAGAAAGAAAGTTAAACAATATATGGAAAGTGCCAAGCACAATACCTACCACACAGTCAGTATTTGGTTAATGGTCCCGTGGAAGTGATAGAAGCAGGAAAAGGGGAGTGATTGTTCACCGTGGAGACAGTGATAGTATGATCCCCAGGGTAATGTCATTTTGATATTTCTTGGTACTCGTTTCTCCGGTTAGCTACAAACTGTAATTACTAGTCCAGAAAACATACTCAGTGCAAGAAGCAAGGCATAGATAGCTGATATAACAAAAATAACGTCCTGCACCATAAATCGTGTCCATGTTGGAATCCTCATTACCTAGTTTAAAATTACCTTATAACCAGGACCTGTGGCAGGCTTTCTGATCGGAAAGATTCCGGTGTCAAGTGACTTAGAGAAGGAGTTCCCATCACCAATTATTCATTAAAGCCAGAAAAATTACTACCATCAGTAGGTGTGTGTCTCCATAGGTGTATGTACGGCATGTAGGAGTGTGTTGAGATAGACCTCTCTCACCTGATCCCAAAGATCTCATATTTTAAAAACAAGAATCAACTGTACCTGCTTGCTCTAAGTCTCCTGGGACATGCAAGTGTTACTAACAGAGTTTGTGAATTGTCAAAGAGGAATCAAGAGGTCTCTATGGAGAAAATTAACAGAGATTTAATGTGACAAACAGCAGGACCTTCTATTGGCAGGGCCACCCCAGGGGTCTTCAAGCCATCAGAGGCATTTCTTCTGGACATGGGTATTAACTAGTGGTGAATTCAAGAGCTAAAAAAATTGTTTTAAAAGGAGCTAAAGTATTTTAAAGTAAAGTGTGTCTTACAGCATTGGAAAGCTGAAGATGGGGTTGATGGTAAGTTTGGCCATGATGCCTTCGGTGCCTTCCTCGTTAAATCATTTTTCTCACCACTTTGCAGAGAGGTGGGGTTAGTGCTGTAGACTTGGGAATTCATTTCAGGTAATTAGTTAAAAAGTTAAAGGTCAAATAGATTTCTTTACAGGTGTAATAGTTTAACAGGTTGATGAGCTACTTAATTTCCACATCTTTCTTCTCGGGGGACTATTAGAGTTGTAAGGGCCCTTAAAAATCATAAAATCCACATTTTCTTACAGATGGAAAAGCTGAGCCACCTAGAGGTTAAATGACTCATCCAAGGTCATCCAGCTAGTTCTGTCATTTCACTTTCTCTTTTCATCCTCTTATTCTCCTTAACTCTTTTTTTTTCCTCTCACCAGTATTTTGTGCCCTCCCACCACCTCTCTGCCGATTATGTCTTAGATTTACCCTGCCTTTACAAAATTTCCGATGCCTCAGATTATGAGACAGTGGGTCTTTGCCAATTAGTAAACCTTCACCACTAATTCATCACTACATTTGGGGCAAAGAAAGGAGGGAAGTGGAACAATTTTAAATTTACTGTGATCTTTGAGACAGCTTTATCTACACCTGGGAATTGCTGTTAGACAATTAAGGTTAGGAAAGCTCATTGAATCTCAGAGGAAAGGTGTTATTTGAATTATTACCAGATAATTATTGTTAAAAATAACAATAATATAAAAAATAGGAACTTTACATGTTAGAGACATTATCATTTTAATTTCCAATGGGGGGTACAAGAGCCCTGGGGGATCTAGGAACAATTTTTTTTTTTCACATTGTGCTCTATGCCCAAAACTCCTTGAATTCTGTCTAATGCCTGATGACCTGACAAACTGGCCCAGAATCAGAAGCCAGTCGTGCCATGTGAGCTGTTAGCCAAGTTATTCAGCTTCAGTTGCTCCTTCGAAAACAGTAGGAGGGTGAGTGTCAGACGTAAGACCCGTGGTACCCAGACCAGTGTCATCAGTATCACCTGAGAGCTTTCTAGAAATGCAGAATCACAGACTCCAACCCAGACGTGCTGAATCAGAAATGCTGCATGATTCATTTGTTCATTAGATCCTGAGAAGACCGATGAAAGATGTTCTCATCTTCGAATAGAAAGGAGTTAGGAAGGAGCTCTGCTTACTGATTCTGAAAGAGTTCCTTCACCTCAGGTCTGTGCTCCCAGTCTGAATCATCATGGAAATAGCATAAGCCTCTTGCTTGTGTCGAGGTCACAGTGGGAACTAGAAATGTGTCATGCTGTGTTGGAACAGTTGAGTTATATATATATATTATATATAATATATATCATATACTATGTTATATAGTATATACTATGTAACAACAACAGTTGTTGTATAGTAAGGAAAAAAAATCCCCTCCCAGACTTAAAGTCAGAGAGATCTGGCTCAGATCTGACCTTGAATTCTGACCTCACTATCCACAGAATGGATTCTTGAGCTTTCTTAGTCTCACTTTTCCTCATCTGTAAAATGGGCATGCTAATACCTCCAGCACCAGCACGACATTGCTATGAGGATTCAGTGAGAATGTATTTACGTGTAAAAATTCCCCCATGCAGTCCCCGACCAAATGGAGCTATCTAACAAATGGTAGCTATTATGGTTACTATTACCTTTTTTGTAAGCTTTCAAAAATTTGATGTGATTTCCGAAGAATGGAAAGAGGCACCCTGAAATGGGGCCTCCACAGAGAATTCCTCGCGGTGATGTGTGGCAGTGTGTTACATAACAGGTCTGCTCTCTGAGGGCTTCCAAGGCAGAGTGGCAGAGACGTCAACAATAAAGCAGACTAGAATGGAAGTGACCCACTGTCTCTCTGCCTCTGACACCATCCAGAACGTTGCCAGCTGGGATCCAAGAGCAGCTTCTTTATTACAGCGATGATGTAAGAGGCAGAGAGAACAGCTGGCTCTCCAGACTCTGGGAAGAATGTGTAGCCCCGGCAGCCTCTCAGAATTATCTTTTCACTTAAAAACTGTGTACATTGGATATGGGAGTCATTGCAATACGATAAATATGAAACCTCATGAAGTCATTTTCACGGAGTCTTTTTTAGAGCGTACCCACCCTTTAAGCAATAAAACATGACACACTAGGCAGTAGATCTGATTAATAGACCCCTAGGTGTGTGCTGAGGCGGGCGGGGAAGTAAGGAGAGAGGGGGAGAGGTGACCGTTGGCCGAAAAATGAAAGGCAGATTACAGCAGCGGGATGTGGGGCTGGGAAGGAGGAGTTTGACTAAAGGACAGAAAAATTATGTCTCCATTTAATTATAAAATGCACAATTTAAACCAAATGTTGGGCATATTTAAAATGTACACTTCTCTAATTACACAATGGATTTGTATGCTTCCCGGTGATTTTTCATTGCAAGGTATTAGACATATCAGTCAGCGATATCCTTTATCATTTTAATGGAGTTGCCAGGGGGAGAAAAGAGAAGGAAGCTGCATCTGCTGCCGTGTTGATAACCTGTCCAGCCGTAGGATGGTTTAGCAAGAACTGTGGAGAGCTCTTGAGTTCAGTTTGCTGTTCATGGGGCCACTGGGGGGTTCCTATTGAATGGATGTCTCAATGCGTAGCATGGCTCCCCACACTGGCCAAAGGGAATCTGACTGATGGCACCGAGTCTTTCCTCTAGTGAGTAAACAGTATGAGTACTCGCCTGGGAGTGGCAGATGAAGTCTTAGAGCACTGGAGGCTAACAGTGCGGAGCTTTCCTGGCCAGGTAAACACTACCGAGATTCCCTAGAAAAGTCTGGCTTTCTCACCTAAGTAAACACCATCATCCCCATGTTTTCTGGGGGCAGGAGGGGGGGGGGCCTCGGGGCTTTTCATCTCTGGGCAAGAGGAAAGGATTCTGTTTGAGGATGATGCTAGAAAGGAGATTAAACAATGAGTGCTTCTATCCTAAGAGAAAAAGAAGGGAAGAAAGTTGGGAGACTTGGGAGCACTCGTCTATGCGTTTCCGCAAGTAAATTGGTGACACGGTAAAAGAGAAATCCGTGAAAATTTAAATAAACTTATAGGATCAGTCCCAGGCAGAGCTAGGTGGAGAAGACGCACGGCCGTGGGTTGCCTCCTAGCAGGACCGCCAACGGCCTCAGTTTCCACGAGGTCAGTATTTAACCATAGAATTACTGTGGCATGTTTTCACCAAGAACTTCAGCTGAACCCACTGCTTTTCTAAAGCGTGAGAAATTCCTTCATCCCGGTTTTCACCCTTAGTTTATCACCCGGGTGGCATTTGCAATATTGTCATAATTGTTTCTGCTGACTGACGGTGTTAGAAAGGTTTGCTTCCTTGTTCTTTAAATCCTCCCTCGTTTTTTAACATGATTTATCTATAAAAGGATATTTATTATTTCAGTTTATTGAAGTGAATCAGTGAAACAAACTTCTTTATCTTTTGGAACCCAGTCTATCCTTGCTGGCTGTGCATACCAGGAACCCCTCACTCTCTCTGGTCTGGTGACTGTGGGTGATCTGCTGGGCCTATTGGTGCTGAGCAAACGCTGACAGATATTTAGAGATCTGTGACCTTTTCTATCACTTATTGCTGCTCGGCCAGGAGCAAGAATGTGGCCTTGAGCAAGTCAGTTCCCTTCGTCTCATCTGAAAAATGAGAAGCGATGAGCTTTCAGGCCTTTCCAATTCAGTCTCAGTTTCCATGACTCTAAGCAAGAATCTTGATTCCTTTTAACTTCGGTTCAGCAGACATCAGCCAAGTGCAAATCTCTGCGCAAGGCATGGCCTACTATAGGGTAGTAAAAATTGTCTCTGCTTCCTAGGAGCTTATGGGGGAGGGGGGCCACATTACACAAGTAATTATTAGAGTCCAAAGAACATGCAGAGGGAGTAGTGCAGAAAGTGCTTGAGGACTCAGCTAGGGCACTTGCCTGGGGAGAGGCTTTGTTAAGTGAGGTGACATTTGGACGGGAAGGAGTAGGACTTTGCTGCAGTGTGGAATGGACTGGAAAGAGGGAAAATTAGACTGGGTCTGTATTGTGGGGGCCTTGAATGCCAAACTGAGAAATCTGAATTTGGTACGGTAGGCAAAGAGCAAAGGAATGTGAGGTTTAGAGTGGCCCTTAAGAAAAATTAGTGTGGTATTGGTGTGAAGGATGGGCTAAAGGTGAAAAGAACCTAGACGAAGTGAAGCCATTGGGAGGTCTCACAAAAGTCCTGGCACAGGTGACAGAGGGTAAATAGGGTTGGGAAAGACAGTAGATGTTGATTTAGGAAGCACAGCCTCCAATCTCTTGGCAGCGGATTAGTTTTGAGAAGCAAAAGAAAAGGAGGAATCGAAAATGACTCCTCCACTGTAGGACCAAGTAACTGGGTGAAGACGGTAGGAAATGGACCATGGCAGGAAATGAGAACATATTTTGAGGGAGAGACAATGATTTCTGTCTTAAACTTCCTGAATTAGAAGTGCCTGTGTGGTATTGGATGGAGGTGTGAGCTTCTCAGAGTTAGAGGCTCTATCTTACTCATCTTTTCTAGGTGCCTGATAGATACTATGCAAACACTCAATGAATGAATGAATGAATGAATGAATGAACGAACGAACAAATAAGTGAATGAACTAATAACCGGGGGGTTATTAAGACTGTGGATCTGGAGCTCTGCAGACAAGCAGGAACTAAAGATAGCCACGTGGGTGTTCTCTATGGAGAAGTAATTGTTGAGGTCACGCAGGGTGGGTGTAGGCAAAGACTGAGAAGAGAATCTTGAGGAATATCTACACTTAGGGAACAGGAGAATGAAGACAAGCCAGTAAAGGAGGCAGAGGAGAGAGCCACGGGGTAGAAGGAAAGTAGGATGATGTGGAGTCCCAGCTAGAAGGGAGGACAATTTCAGGCCTAATGTGGTCCTCGGGGCTCAGTGTGGCCAAAAGGGCAAGGCCGGGTAAGGACCTCTGGGTGGGAGGCTGGAGACAGAGGTCAGCCCTGCAGCCCCTAAGGCTGAGAGCCACGTGTTAGAGGACACGGGAGAGGGCGGAGGCTTTGTAGTGAGGGGCCGGGCCGAGGCGCAGCAGGAGCTAGAACATGGCCAGGCCCGTGGCGTTTTCAGAGCAGGTACGAACTGGGCGCTAAAGCAGGAGAGGCTTCAGTGGAGTCGAGAACACCCGCAGAAGCATCGGCTGTGACAAGGTGGGAGGACACTGCCCCCCCGCCCCCACCCCCCACCTCAGCTGCCGTCTCTCCCCACCACAAAATCCACTCCATCTGCACAGACAGGGTGCTGTGGAAGGTCTCAGACCACCCCCCACCCCCCGTCAGGTGGCCAGGCCGAGAAGGGAGCCTGGGCGACATCCTCTCTTCTGCCGAGGCCTGCTGTCTGGTGCAAAGGGGCAGGACTGGCCTCTTCCCCCAGGTCCCACGGGTCCATCTCCCTCCACATGACTGATCACCATCACCTGTCATTTAACAACCTTATCTTTCTTGTCTTCTCTAGATGCAGCTGCTCTCTGTTCCCTGCCCCAATGAACATCTGCACTAGGCCCAAGCCTTGGAGTGATTTACCTGAAGAGTGACACCATTTATTTGGAAACTACTGTGAGTACATTTTGCCTCCAATGAAAGGCTTCTTAATTCACTTAGTTTAATTAAAAACAAAACAAAACGAAACAAACAAAAACAACAACAAAAAACACCTCACACAATTGTAAATGCATATGCAATTTTAGATGGCCTTGTGTCTTGACCACAGCGAGGTCACGAGGCTCAGTGCTGAAGTGCCCACAGTGGTCCCCAGCTGCCAGCCCACGGCGTCCGCCCTGAGCAGCAGCGTGCCCTCCTCGCCAGAAGGCCGCCTGGGCCAGAACGGGCACACCTCGTGGGGCCAGCGCTATTCTGCTTTGTCGTCTGCACCCTCGCCGGAAGTGGGGGCAGCTCCCACCGGATCTCTTGGCCCCTTGTCACCTTCTGTGACACAATGTTGAATCTTACTGCAACTTGTCATTTCATGCCACCCTGGCCAGGTCCAGGGGCCAAGCTTGCCTCCTCGGCATCTCCCTGTTGTCTGAGTTGCATCTCTGAGCCAATGCTGTTGCCTCCTCGCTACTTTAGGGGGCCAAACTCCCTGGGGACTCCGGGCTCCTTTAGCCGCATCTCTCACCCATTGCTTTCAGCTCAGCCCTGCCCTGTGGATGCACGGCTCCGTGCGTGTGGTTGAGTCCCCTCTGGGTCGGACATTTATGTCGGAGAAGTACAGCCCTTACAAGGCAAGATGCACA
Organism: Procyon lotor; assembly: GCA_028646535.1. Classification (NCBI taxonomy): domain Eukaryota; kingdom Metazoa; phylum Chordata; class Mammalia; order Carnivora; family Procyonidae; genus Procyon; species Procyon lotor. The sequence goes on from CM053603.1 coordinate 134,469,943, forward strand.
AATGGGTTGGGATAGGAGGCATGATGCCTACAGAACAATACGTATGAAAGGTTGATATCACATATTCGTTAACCATTTCTAAAAGTAACAGATGAAGAGATGCTTTTTTTTTTTTTTTTTACTGCAAAAGCTGGAAAGTTGAATTATTTAGAGGCTATGCATGCAAAATAATTTAATTATACATTTTAAGACAAAACCTTGTTCTAGTTGTATTCTCAATGTTTTCTATATACAGTATGAGGCGGGTCATGGGATGGTGTCCTCTGTTACTGGAAAACGCTCAGCCTGGGAGAGTACCATCCCTGTTAGCCTTTCGGGTGGGATTTTCACATTTGTATTTTCTGTGTCTTTAGCTATTTAGGCATAAATCGTACTCAAAGGGACAAAGCCAGAATTTTTGTTTTGTTTTGTTTTGCACTGCTGTTCCTCTTTAATGCTTTTAGTCACCATTAGTGGTAGTGGACATGTAGGGGATGGGCGGGCTTGCCCGGCCAGCATGGAGATGGGGACCACCAGTGTGATCTGCGGTACTACTAGGTTCAAGGGACTGGGGACTGAAGACACGATGGAAGATCAAAAATAGTTTCTCCATACCCACGCAAGGAACTTGCTTATGTAGACAGCTTCATTCAACCTCAAGTTGAAGTACAAGGAATGCCTTAGAAATTCCCACGTCTGGGCACCTGGGTGGCCCAGTGTGTTGGGCAACTGCCTTCAGCTCAGGTCATGATCCTGGAGTCCTGAGATCGAGTCCTACATCAGGCTCCCTGCTCAACAGGGAGTCTGCTTCTCCCTCTGACCTTCCTCCCTCTCAGGCTCTCTCTCTCACACTCTCTCTCTAAAATAAATAAATTCTTAAAAAAAAAAAAAATTCCCACATCTGGGTGGCTTTCTGGGTTTCTCTGCATTATGGGGAACTAGGCTGGGGGCAAGTAGCACAGCTGAGCTAGGGTATAACCGGGGTTCCCAGGATCTATAGCCTTTGGAAGAGGGAAGAGTCTTTACCGCTCCTCCCTTCCTGCAGAGAACTCAAATTCAGACCCAGGAATCAGGACCTACAGTTTCCTGACAATCACAGGGAGGCCCAGCAGCGAGCATCTGTTTCTGCCCTAAGAAGCATTTAACCTGTGCCCAACCCCAGGGCCTGCTTTCAGGCTCCACAGGTCCTACCAAGGACAGATTGGGCTCTAATGGCTGCAGGCTCTGCTTTTCAGAAACTCGGCTCTCTCATATATAAAGAAGAAACAACAGTAAAGTTTCCGCACTTGCTAAGTACAAAACCAGTAAAGTGAATAAAGTATAAAAATGTGGACTAATTACAAAAATGTGTCCGTCCTGTGCATTGACAGTGCCCTGGACCAGGTCTCAAGGATTAGGGATGGAAGGGAGGGGACACGAGTTAGATTTTAAAACCTACCCACTCGCACACCACTTACACAACCATGCTCAGCAGCCCTGCCTACTTATCTGGATTGTTGTGATAATTAAATGAGATAATACGCATATATAATGTCTGGCATAGCAGAAGTGAATATATTTACTCGACCAACTGAAATTCACTGGGCAATTTCCTCTGTGTCAGACACTGTTCTGGGGACTAGGGATGTGGCCGCTAACAAAACACACAAAAATCCCTGCTCTCACGGAGCCCAAGTTCAGCTTTCTTGCCCCATAAACAGCAAATAGATAAATATAGGTACACGGACGCTGAGAGAACCGACTTCACTTCATTTTGCTGTGTCTTTCTTTCCGGAAAGTAAAATCGAGAGGGAAGGGTGAAGGAAACGGAGAAGGGAAAGAAGAGGCCCACCGATTGGTCTCCCCTCTACACACACACAAAACCCCAAGCCCTTCTCTGCCCTGTTACGTGGCCCAGGAGGCCAGGCTCTCCGGACTGCACTTCTAGGCTCTCTCCCACTCTGGCTCCCCTCTGAATTTGGCCTAGAGGAACATCAGAGAAGGATGAGAGTAGGGGGAGAGTGAGGGTAGGCTGTTGATTCGTCCAGCCCCCGTTCCTAACTGCCCTTCTGACTGAACTCCGAGAACACCACTCCTCCCTTGCCCTTCGGACTTAACAGTGGGAGCTGCCATCCACAGCTTTCTGCCACTGCTAGCCCCCGTGCTTTAGCCTCCCTTGAGCCCCCGGACCGCCTCTGTGCCTCACTATACAGTCCTTACATTAAACTCTCTCCAGCTAAAACCCTGGAGCGTGCCAGCTATTTCTTGCCAGGATCCTGACGGATACAGCGAGGGAAAAATACACCGAAAAACATTATAAATCGGCCTTGCCAAAAAGGTTAAAAAATTTGAGAGAATAAAATGTTTTAATTACGAAAGCATCTTAAATTGGTCTGAGAACATCAGACCAAATAGTAAAAGGATAAATTATGAGGAGACGCGATAAGTGAGAGTGCCAGAGGTGGGCTCTGACGCCAGACCCCAGGGCCCAGGTTTGGTGGGATTCCACGGCCCAAATGTAGCTTGCTTGACGCTCAAGTTGGAGAGGGGCTCTTGCGGTAGTAACAGCAATGACAAGCACGTGACTAGAAGGACGGTGTCAGGAGGGTGATATATGGTAAGATTAAAGTGTTGAAGAGATTGCTTATCCTCACACTCTTTCCACCTTTGCTACAATGACAGTCCATTTGCCCCTGCCCAAGTCTAAACATTTCAAAAGATCACTAAGGTCGAGGAAGTGGCCCCTTATAAGAGCTAACAAAACCCGTGGGACTGATGCTCTCTCAGAGCCACCATCATTGAGCACTGACCCTGTGCCATCGTTCTGCCAGTCGTTTGACACGAATTATCTCATTTAATCCTCACATCAGCCCAAGGAGATAGATATTATTACCCCATTATTTCCATGAGGCCCAGAGAAGCACAGTAATCTGCCGAGGGCACACAGCTACTTGATGGGAGAGCTGGGTTCTAGTTCGGGGGTAAGGGGGTTGTTACACCTCTGCTCTCTGCCCTCCTCCCTAAACACTCTCCTGAGCCTTTTCAATGTTTTGTTGGGAAAGAGAATAAAGAATTGGTTGCCGTTCCCCAAAAAAAAATAAATTGGAGGGAAGGGCATCGTGGGTCTAAATTGTCATAACTCAATGACTGAGTAATTATTTATCAAAGGAGGTTCTGACTAATTCTTTCCTATCCAACAGGCTGATAAGTGGAAGGCATGTTAATGTGCAGGAGAGGCGAGGGTGGGGGCAGTGAAGAGAGAAAATTGGGAGAGGGAGACAGAAGAGAGCACTCTCCTCTCAACAGCCCCAGGAGCCTGATAAGAGCTCACACAGATAAAATATTTATTTTCCATATGTTGCAGAAAGCATTGCCATCACTGTATGTGTACAATATGTGCAAAGAAGTGTGAAATATATACATCAAATGCCACCGATCTGGTTAATTTCCACGCATTTAACATGCCTAATACCTACCATCTCATCAATATGTTTCAATGCGTATTTCTTTCCACATGCAATATGTCTAGGAAGGAAAGAGCCAACATCACCCACAACCTCACTCACTGCTATGTTTCAGCCCAAAACTTGTTGCCAGGACCAGCACAATGAGAGTTAAAAACTAGCCACCAGTCACCTTAAAACGCCTTTCCAGTCCTTGAAGCAGCCCTTTTTCTCGTAAAAGAAATGTTTGCAGGGGGGAGATGAGAATGTTTTTGTTCTCTTCGGACAATCGGACAATCGGGAGATATTCAGCGAGAATGTCAGAACTGACCGTTGAAAGGCAGGTGCCTGTAGCCACACTTTTTTTTTTTTTTTTTGAATGCAGGGCTCCATCAGTGTGGCGGGAGGAAGTGCACAATGATTGGTCTGTTTCTCTGTGGAAGTGTTCAGGGTACACCCAGTTTTGCTTTGCATATATTTACGAAACATCTGCCCTTTTCTTGTTCTTAAATCCTTCCCCCTCACCAGCCCCCTTTCCCCTTTCTCCCGGTTTCTTTCTTTGTTGTTGTTGGCTTGTCTAACTTTTTCATTGGAGCTTTCATTTTCCGGTTGAGGGGCGACTTCATCAGAGTGTATAATTTTAACATTGAGGGAGGGAGGGAGAGAGAGGGAGGAGAAACAGAGAGAGAGAGAGAGAGAGAGAGAGAATGAGAACTGAAAAGAAAGAAAGAGGCTGAGCGGCCAGAGCTTGGCAAACCAACCTTTGGCATGGTGACCGGGAGGAAGGTTCTGGTCTGGTCGGGAGTTTGCCTCTCTGCCGTGCTGCCCGGAGTAGCCTGTGTGCTGCTGCCCTCTAAAGGCTCCAGGGAATAATGCATAGCCACAGAGGCCTGGACAGACTTGCCCTCAGATGTGCCCTGTTTATATAATTCTTTTTGCACAACCAAAGAAGGTATTTTCAATTAATTACTACAGGCCTTGCTTTTTCCTTCTTAATAAACTATGAGCTGCAAAAATGGGGTCAACATAACAGCCCCTGTGCACGTCTAGATGGACCGCTGTTATGTTTCAGTGTTTCTCGGCTCCAGAAAAAGGAGTACGATGAAACGATCAGACAGGGTGAGATGGGAAATGAATTGCTTCTAAGGACAGTCAGTGGCTCTGTGTCATCTGTGCAGCTGGGAAAAGCCCAGTGGTGTCAGGATAAGCAAATGAGGGGGTGAGCCGGAAGACTGAATTTTCAATATTTTCATTTTGTAGAGGTGGCTTCCAGTGCCTCTGTATTGAGTGTTCTCCACAGGTGATCCTTGGGACAACCAACAGGAGAATGTGGTGTAAGAGGCCAGGTAGGAAGCAGAATCAAATCTGGGGAAGGAAGCAAGGGCATTTATATAAAGAACAGTACCATTTTTGCAGTGTTAAAAGAGTAATGCTGATTGTTTGGTCAGGCACTCATGTCTGAAAGACAGCTTTTTCAATTTCCTGAAACAGAAATCCCAAATTAGCTGAGGCCTTGTCAATAAGCATCAGAAATAAATATTTTTTAAAAAGAGATAGTTTTTCTGTTAAGTGATATCTACCATTAGTACTTCATCCTGATATTTAAAGGACTCATGAGGCCCAGGTCAGCTTTGTTGAGCAAAATGGTCCTACTCTGGGGGTACCTGGGTGGCTCAGTCGGTTAAGCATCTGCCTTCGGCTCAGGTCGTGATCCTAGGGTCCTGGGATCGGGCTCCCTGTTCAGCGGGGAGCCTGCTTCTCCATCTCCCTCTCCCTCTGTGCTCTCTCTCTCTCTCTCTCTCAAAAAATAAAAACAAAACAAAAGAATAGGGAAAGTTAACTGGGATTTAGACTATGACTGTTCTCAAGATATGCCTTTATTTCGATTCCACTTCACTCCACCAACAAACAAATATTGAGTGACAGCTTTGTCGAAGCCACTCTGCTTAACAGTCCTCACTGGAGAACAAACTCCGGGAGGGTAGCGACCAGGCTTGCTGCACCCCCTAACCTGTGCCAGCACACCACAGGGGCATGAGATTTCAAGATGACTGTGTGGATAGATGAATGTTGGGAGGGAAGGAGGAAGGAAAGAAAGGACTAACACAGGGAATTAAAAAATAACTAAGACATTTTCTCTCAGAGAGTTTACAGTCTCGTGAGAGGGATAACCACATAAATATCATTGAAGCAAAATTCAGCAAGTAAAATAGGGAGAAGTAAAATTGTTTTTGGAATTTCAGAGAAAGGTGGGACGGCGTTCAATTTCAGAGAGAGAGAGAACGAGAGAGACATTCTATCTGGTAGAGGTAAATTAAGACACTTACAAGATGCAGACAACCTTTAATAAGTAAGAAGGGTAAATATCATGTCAACAGAGTTGTAAAAGGGACATTCAAAACAAGGGGACTAACCTGAACAAAGATGGAGAGCCAAATTTTCAAGAACTTTGAGAGTCCTGTGTGGCCAACACTTAGCTAGAGCACATATAGATAGAACTCGTTTGAGGTGCTGGGTTAACATGGTTTTCTCAAAGGGGTCAAGGAGGATAGATAGCCAGTAAATAAACAACAGTCCAAATGAAAGTGTTGAGGTGATAGTGGTGGAAATGGAAAGGGAAACGTGGATGTGAAAAAATATGAAGGGAACAGAACTGTCACGACTTGATGAATGGGCTTTAAGGCGGGGGAAGTTGTTGCTCTCCTGAGGTTTCCAGCCTGATGACAAAGCTGGTGACAGACGACAGTGATGGAAATAGGGAGGGGCCTGAGAGGGGGCACTAATTTCCAAGGATAAAAAACTTTGAACTTTGAAGACTTTGGTCTTCGATATTTTCTTAAACTGAATGCCAGGATCCAGGGTCTTGGCGGCCCACATAGACACTCAAGACTTGGGGGTCGGTTCCACAGTCACCCATCCAACAAACAGTTGGTAAAGCATTGCAATTTGTTGCTTCTCTTATATTGGCCTCCTCCATACTGAAAAATATGTCTGAAAGCTTCCCCTCTCTCTTCATCTTTACCATGCCATCTCTGCCTCCTGCCCTCTGAAGAAGCAGATTTGATTTCACAACCTGTTGGACCAGAAACACAGCATGCTAATCACAACACCATATTCTGCGAGGGCAGATTTAACTACCCCGTACAACAAATTCCGATACAAAATATTCTGTATGACAAGTCCATTGCCAGGCTTATAGACACAAGAAAAACATGGAAACAAAGCTACTTACAACAAATTCTGTTGCGCGCACAGTCTTCCACCAAAAAATAAAATAAAATAATTTCTCTGGTCACCATCCACATAATGATAGAAGGAGGCACAGAGCCCAGGAAATTGGAGGGCATGTTCAGGGTATGACTAATAACCCAGTTTGGCTAGGACCTAGGGTACATGCAGTGTAAGCTAAGTATTTCTGTGTTTGTCAGTTTTATCATCCCAGAGGGGGAGGACACCAGAGCCGACCCCTACCTGAGCTCTTCTGCTTGACCCGTCTCTTCCTCCCACCCTAAACACACAGTCTCGCTCCCATACTCCAGAGTCATGTCCGAAATCAACAAACAAAGAGAACCTTCAGCTTTGGAGGAGTAAAGATTTGGATTAGAGGATCTCCGTGTGACACCGTACCGCTTTACCTGCTAGAAGCTAAGCTCATCTTTTCACTTTTCATTTGCTACTTTAACAAATACCTCCATCCCTACCCTCTCATCTATACAGCCTGCAAATTTAGATTGTGATCGGAAGATATGTGTTAATCTAAAGTAAGATCTAATAACAGCAAGAAAGTTGAATGTTCCATAATGCGTTCCATGAATAGAAGCTTCAAGCTGGAAGGAACCTTTAAGGCCTTCTAATCCAAGCCCTTTATTTTACAGATGAGGAAACTGAAGCCCAGAGAGGTGAAGTGAGGTGCCCAAGGCCACACAGCAAGTTAGAGGCACAGCTAGTACCATAGCTCAAGTCTCCTGACTCCCAGTCCAGTGCTCCTCCCATTACTCCACGGGTCCTGTCTCTAAGCTTCCTGACAAATGCTAGAACGGTAAACCTCCACTAGTATTTTTCCAGACCATGTTAAAACTCTTAAGGGGGAAAAAAGGATGCTTTCTTGGATAATGTCAGCCATACGTAGCTCAATCTGTCTAAAGTTCTGGGACAGGGTCTTTTTATGCAGCCAACAGAGTCCAAATGTGGTGCTGTTTGCTTGGCCCATATGCTTTCATGTGTTCCCAGTTAGGCCATTACTGGAGGGAAAAAAACAAGAATCAGCTTGTTTTAAAACAAGGGACATACTGGACTCCCTCCCATCCCCCCTCAGAAAAAAAAAAAATCAAGTTATCTTTAACAGATTCTAAAAATGCCTTTTCCCAAATATGCAGTCAGTTCCTTCAAAGGGCCCTTTGTTTATTTTCAGGAAGAAACCCAAGACAGCTGAAAACCAGAAGGCATCTGAGGAGAATGAGATTACTCAGCCGGGTGGATCCAGCGCCAAGCCGGGCCTTCCCTGCCTGAACTTTGAAGCTGTTTTGTCTCCAGACCCAGCCCTCATCCACTCAACACATTCACTGACAAACTCTCACGCTCACACCGGGTCATCTGATTGTGAGTACACCAGTAAGGTGATGGTGTCTTCGCGGTGCTGGGAGCGTGCTGCTCCCCTGGCTTCTGGCTTTTTGTTTTGCGTTCCAAACAAGCCGTTTCCATTTGGTCTTGTGGAGTAGTCAGAGGGAGCTTGCCTCCATTTTGATTCAGCCAACGTCTATATTTTCAAAGCTAGAGTGTATTTTAAAACCAGGTGTCCAGCCACTTGGCCTCAAAAGGCTGAAATTCATTACAGAAACCACATTTTCTTTCATAACATTCACTCAAAAAGGAAAAAAAAAAGTTGGGTTACTGTTTTCTAATTATTCTTTTGTCCCCACGATCTGAATAACAGCACTTCCACCATGACTAAACTGAACCGCCAAATATGGACCTCAAAAAGCCAGTTAGACACAGGAAACATCCATTTTGAAATTACATAATACAAGTCAGCTTTGCGTTAGTTATTGGAGTCTCATTTGGCTTGGCTGAATTTCCGTCCTTCCAGTTTTTAATTTATTTTGAAGTGGTTAAAGGATAGCATAAATTTACAGAAGAAAAGAGAATGCCTTCCAAGAATTCAGAATCCACCCAGACTTCACGTGGCCAATAAGAATTCAGGTTAAAAATATTTTTTAATTAAAAAAACTGCCTACGGGATAAATTTGGAAATGGGCAGCTTAATGAGATCGTCGCCATTGAAATCACTCCATTGCTGTTTACTTTTGCTGTCTTCCCACTAATCTGGGAGTCACTTCTTCAAATTCTATTTTGAGAAAGTTGATAAATCATGTTTCGGAGCTTTTCTCTCTTTGAAGTATAACCCAATACTTCAAAGACAAAGAAACATGTGTGGTGACAATGGAAAGGAATGGAATAACTTTGGGGTCCGATCTGAAAAAATCCTCCTTTTGGTCTTAAGATACCCAGCAAGTGTTCTCAACTGATCTCCATACAAGATGTCTGGTAACAGGCAAAGATCTGGCGTGTTGTTCTTTAGATGGAGAAGAATAAGGCCAAGACAGTTTTGTTTTTAAAAAAGGACTCCATTTATCCTGTCCACGAACGCAAGCATTATTAACTAGGAAATAAGAGGCTAAATCCCCTGTTATTTTTCTGACAGAACAAATGTAAAACTCTGCAGAGTGGGCAAGAAGTGCATGTGTCTGGGAGATTCCATTCCCTACTGGCTTCATCATCATAGTGTCATAGGTAAAGGGATAAGACCCAGGGGTTGAGGTTGGGGTGAGAGGAGCTTGTTCTTCCGCCCGGCTCCAGGTGTCACCAGAGAAATGAAATGAGAAAGAACGGGATCCAAATCTCTAGAGCCCCTGTGATTTGTACGAAGTTACTGCTTCTGTAGACAGCTCTGGGGGACAGGAGCAAGGACTGTGTCCTGTGGACCCATCATAATAGTTACATCCTTGGCCCTTCTTGCCTGGCAGTCTCTGGCCTAATAGTAATTACAGGAAGAATTGGAAAATAGCATGGCACAGCGCCCGTAGGCATGTGCGCGTTGTCCCTACCTACCAGGAAGGTAGCCGGTTCCTGTGGAGAAGGGCCCGGAGCTCCTGCGCGCACACCTCCATCGCCTGGCTTTCTGCCACACCTTATGGGGACGATTACATAGGACAGCCTTAGCCCAGAAATCCCCTGTTGCAGCAAAACGCCTGTTTTGCTGAATACAGAAGGCACCGGGCTTCACTGATTGTACTTTACCATAAACATCCTCCCGCCAGGTCTCGGCATTAGCCTGGAATACGAACAAGAGACTGTAGGAGCGTGATAGCCACTGTACAGCTCAGAAGTGACCCAGAGGGAGCCAGGGGGTCGGAGCTCACAGTGACGGGTCTGAATGCAGTTGGAAGGAGAACAGAGAGGGAGGAGACGCCTAATCTCCAGCCTCAGAGAAAGTCATTCTGATTTTACCATTAAGATGTGTGCATCCTCTCTGTCCTAACCTGTCGTTGAAATCGATTATGCTTTTCTCCAAATCTGTTTGGATCGTAGTTTGTCCTGATTTGAGCCTACACTTAGAAGAAAATTGTTTTTAGGAAAGATTCACAGAAATCTGTCCATTTGGAGATTGCTTGAGAGAAGACAGGAAAGAGGTTTATTTTAAGCTGTTAAATTTTTTGGATGCTCTTCTTGCATTCAAGAAGATTTTTCTTTTCTTTTTTTTTTTTTTACTTTCAAATGTCATTCTTACCATAGATTAATTTAAAAGCCTAATTTCTTTAAGGTAAAATATTCTGTTCCTATTTAGAACTAACAGATTTGGGGCATTTAAAAATAGTGCCCTTGACTTGTTAGTCCTTTTAACTTCAGAAACATTCCACCAGTATGTGGTGTTCCAAGCATTCACAAGTGCCTGAATTTTTATAGCACCTTTTTATTTGTTAGGTGTTTAGCAAAATTATTCTTAGTCACGCTCTAATGCCCATTTCCTGTCAGTCATTATAATTCTTCCCAATTTACGGATGAGAAAACTGAGAAAATTGACACTTCTGTCGATGAATGACTTGCTCTCGGTAGTTAACTCATTCAGATACTGAGGGCTGTTTATGGATGTGCTCTCCCTGTGAGCAGCCTGAATCCTCTGTTCCGAGCCCATAAATGGCATCTTGAAAATGTGCAACTATCCTATCGGTGACGGAGTTCTAAAACACAGTGGATCAGCATCCCCACAAAAGCGTCAGCTCTGCCTATGAACCGGTAAGAGTCGGTGAGACATAGTGTTGTCACATCTGAAGGACGCATGCCCATGTTTTAGACAAGTCTGACCACTAGTAGTCTCAGCTGGCTACTTAACCTGCCCAGCAACTTCAAACTTTGCAAAAGATCCCGGTAATATCCAAACCAAGAAGGACTGGGGTTGAGAAATGCTTCCCCTTGAGAGATGGTGAGGTTAACATCGCTACGGAATCGTGTGTTGCCCCGAGGTGCGCCCACTGACGGTGACCTCCTAGCGACAGTCCCCCCAGGACCTCCTCGCTTGTGACCTCTTCACCTTAGTGGTAGACGAACTCTGATGACGGGAACACACGGTGTTGGGATGAGTTTCGGAAGGCAGAGTACAAAAGCCCTAGGTGTTTGACAGAACGGGTTCTGGGCCGAGGAACAGACTGAGGAAGAGCTGAGCCAAGCTCTCTCTTCCAACGCGAGAACAGGCCTCACCCAAGTCAGCAGAGCAGATGAAGCCCCCCTAGCTTGACAACTGTCAAGCTGTGGCACGTCACCGTCACGTACATGCGACAGACTCGACCAGAGCGACAACTCGCGTGCTTCTTCCACTTTGTTTTCCCCCAGATAAGAATCCCGTCGAAGGGAGAAGCAATTCTCCCCCCTGTGACAGGGCTCCCAACTTTTGGCCCTGGATCCACCTGTTCTGATGTCTTTGTTCGGTTGGAAGCTGACATCCGTGGTGACTTACCTTCCGGTGTTTCACACTGGCCTCAGCAGGCTGTCTCATCTTTTGGGTCCTTGCCAAGAGGCACTTATGCGTTAACAGTTTTTATTTATTTTTAATTTAACCTTTACACATTACCAAACTGTTGTGTGGGAGGGTTTAACTTTAGCTCCGTAGGTAGCATGACTCTGCTGGGGCTGAGCACCATCTGAGGAGACTGCCAGGCCCTTCCTTTCTCTCTCTCTGGCCTTCCACCTTCATCGCTCTTCCCCCTCCCAGCCCTTCGCTTCTCTGCCCCCCTAGCCCCCATCACCAGGCCAAATGCCCAAGATTAAAATTTTTAGTACACTTGGTTCAGTTTGAACTTTTTAGCAATTTTTTTTTAAGAGAACAAACCAAAGAGGATTTTTTATGGCCAACTCCATTAATGCCACATTAAGGCTGACATTTTAATTACCCCAAAGTCAGGAAATGCAAAGTTCAGGTTCCCACAGCAACAGAAACTGTCCCCTTGAGTGCCCACACCATAGCAGATTCTTTCTCTCCCTGATTACACAACACCAGGCATGGGGACATTGTTTCGTCTCCACGTATGTGGAAAGGAGCACGGTTTTTACCCTTTGTCTCTCTCCTGTAACTACAGTTGAGGATATGGGTCTTTAGCTTCCCTCCCCAGACCATCTATATGTATTATCCTGGAGCGGAAGCCTATTATGGCCCTACATGTGCACACGGACAGAATTAAAGTTGCCGTGGGAACATTAACTCTGATTTCCGGACTTCCGTGCCAGTCACATTTAAACCATAATGTTGTAATTTTTGGCATGTAATAAATGTGCATTTCATGTACACAGACAGAAAGAAGCATAAAATGTATTTTAAAGAGCAATTAATTACTAACTTTGTGATTAAAAAACATTTGGTGCATGTTCCTTCCCATTTAGCATCAGCTGCTGGTCTTAGCCAGGCCTAATAGATGACATACTGCGCCTCATCCTGTATTTCAGATGTACTTACTGTATGTTCCTGTGCTTCGAGATAATTAATTCCCTTAGTAAAGCTGTAGGGGGAAAACAAAATGGAAGGAATGTGCAAGCATGTAAATAGGGTAAAGGATATTTTGAAGGAAATGATTCATTTCTGCAAATAAACCTCTTAGTCCCTGATAAAGAGCCAGAAATCTGCTAAGTGGGTGTAGACAAAGGTTTCTGGCCACCTTAGAGCATCTGGTCCAGGGCTATAGGAACAACTAGAAAGCAGATTTCCCCCTAAATTCCAGGCCTGCCCATTGGGGGGTCGGGGGGGAGGGAGTTTATGCTGTAATAACTTCACAGGCTTCAGGCTTAAGAAATTATTTTACTCTGTCTCCACTTTTCAGTTTATATCCAAACTGGAAAAGAAACGGTTTAGAGAATCAGGTAAAATATGGGCCTCGCCAAAGAGCCCAATTTAGAGCATAGCTCTGTCTTTTGCTGGATTTGAATCTTGTTGGCCCGTTTGTGTCAAAGAAGGATGTGTTTCAAAATAAATGTTTGAACAAGTTTGTGAGCAAAAGGAGTGAGTAGCAAGACGCTGAAGGTACAAGTGTCTAAAATCACAAATGCTTGGGTGCGCATTGGAAACTGGGTGAGACAGTGTTTTACTGAGATGATGTGTCACTTAAACTCTCCAGTAATGCTTTCAGGGGGCACGCTCAGGAAGAATTTGCACCTCCGCTCTTGCTATTAGTTCGTTCTCTCTCCTATCACGCTTTCCTTTTTGTTCAGTTTGGTTGCGTATGGTATTTAACCTTTAAGAAAGATACCGCAGTTTTGCAGGGCTCTGATTTGCTTTCACTTGGGCTGTCTGTATGTGTGAATGTATGTCTGTGTGAGTGAAAACTGCTCAAGCAAGTTTGAAGGTCTCCTTGGCAAATTTGACTGTGCATTCCGAAAGTTTCCAATCAGAAAGCTGATGCAGTGTAAAACCTTCCAAAAACTTCCCGAGGCACCTGTTCACACGAGAAGATTGGATTTCTGTTGGAGGTGCTCAGAAGGCAGTGTTTGTAACCGACGATCTCTGTTTGGAGTGCCAAAAAATGAAAAACATTTTGGCCCCCAAAAAACCTCCGAAAATGTTCAAAATGTATAATCAAACAAAAGCTTCATTTGGATTCAAATGCGTGTATCTCAGCAGATGTGTCTAAACTAACTGGAATCCCACAGGAGCAGCTGAACTGGATTTGGGTATGTCTTGATAACTGAGAGTTATTCTTAGGCTTTGAAAGGACAAAAATGGTCCATCTGTGAAGAACCGTAATAGAGACATGGCAAAAAACAGCATCCTCTGAAAGAGTTTATTTATGGAATTTAGGACAAGTTGGACAATCCTGAAAACATTTTGGGGTCACACTAATTTGCAGAAGAAACATAATCAGAATGGGCTGGGATGAGCAACCACAGAGAGCTATTATCCTATGGCTTTGCTATTAATTTCCTACTAGATTCCGTATCAGTTTAACAGTAAATAGAGCATCTTTGGTATAACTGAGTGTTCTCATTGTCCCCAGAGTGCCCTGCATCCCTCTGGATTCGCCTTCCTATAAAGAATGACATATTTACCTTTTCACAGCTAACAGTTTCAACTCTCTTTCTGCTGTATCATTAGCCAGGTAAACCTCTTACCTATTAAGTGTGGATTCATTCCTTTAAAGATAGTCTTGCCCTTTATAAACAGTCACCTTTCTGCCTCTGAGTTAATTGATACATAATCTCTTTGGAATTACTTTTCTTACCTTTGATGCCCTCTTATTTAGAGGTTTCAATGCTAGTCCAGCCCTCGTGCATCAGAAGGCCAGTTAATGTCTTTATTGGCTCAAATTCCCGGAGCCACTACTTAGCACTTATTGTTAAAAGTCTTCTTGAAGTTTCATGTCACAGTCTACCTCTTTTTATAAAATTGTCCCTCCTTTTAATACAACTTGTTCTGTCCCTACACTGCTAATTTAACTGGATGTCTTCCGTGATCCCTTCATGTAATAATTTCTAATAGTCCCGTTTCTCTTTCATGTATGCATTCCATCTTTTAGTCATTCATCAAATGCTACTGAGCCCCTGCTTCTATGCCAAGTCCTCAGTGAGCCCTAGGGGTGAAGACACCAACAAGACACTGTCCCCCCACTTTGGGAGCTCAGTGTTCCCAAATGCCTGGCTAAAACTATGAAGAGAGATGTACAAATACAGTATAAAGTGTTCCTGAGGAGGGGGCCTGAGGCAGTGAGAAGGGGACATTAGACCTGGATCATGAAAGAACAGGTGTGTGTAAGATAAAAGAGGGAGGGAATGGCATTCCAGGCAGAGGAACAGAAGCAAAGCCATAGAGACAAAAAAAAAAAAAAAAAAAAAAAAAAGGATGTTTTCAGAAAACAGAAAACGGAGCAGTTCAGCTACAATACTCAGACCTTAGGTTTCACTTCATTTTAATATAAACCCATGGGGCACTTTATATTTGGGTAACATTGCCTGTCATTAAAATTCAGCTGGGCTGAATTGCATATTCTTTCTAGAGACATTTCCTTCCCAATTAAAAAATAAAGCATGACACCCACTTATTTTCTAATAGGCAAAAGTGCCCTCTTTCATTCATTCAGTAGATGTAAGAAAGTATTGAGGGACCTAGTAATAATTGATTGATTTTCTTATTGAGAAAGGGTCATTCTTGGAGCCACGGAGTCACCTCTAAGTGTCACTCTGTCATTGACTTGCGGTCTCCCCAGGTTCTAGCCATCTGTCCTCTCTTGAAATCCTCCCAGTTCCCCTGGCAGATCTGGTCTCGGGACCCAGGGCTTCGAGCCACTCCGTGCCATATTGCGCTCCCAAATATTGCATGAAGGTGCCTGTAATTGTCCACATATAACTGTTCAGTCTTACTGCTGGTTTTCAGGGCCCTGGTCTTCATCTTGCCATCCCATATCTTGTGAGAATGCATCTTTAATTCTTATCTGCAGCTGCTAATGACAGTTTCATATGCTCTTCGTCCATGCGTGGCAAGTTTCATCGTATAATATTAGCGTTCCTCCATATCTGTCAGGGATTCTCACATCCTGACTTAAAAAACAAAAATTGCCCTCAGAGAGGGATCATTTAGGATGAGTTGAGAGCACGCATGAAGACTCTGGGAGTTTCTTGCTTTAAGAAATCTCAAGCCAAATCCTTCCACCAATCACCTCACATCAAGTACCACCTGATGTCAACTCAACCCCCTGTTAACGCATCGGCTGAATAAGCACTTTTCACTTTTCTCCTGCCTCTGTGTCCTTTGTTCTCTCTCAGGAATGTGTACCAGTGAGTCCTTCTTATCTGCACTGGAAGAGAAGGAAGGTTACCTGATCTAAATCCACTATTATTCAGATGAAGAAACAGGCCCACAGAGGGCAAGTGTCCTATGAAAAGGTTTCCACGTAGTGAGTCAAAGAGCCAAAAATGGAACCCTACTCCTTCTCCCACCATACTATGCTGCCTGCTACCCAGTTGGCTTCAAGGAGAACTTACGTTTTCTGAAAAGGAGGAGAGTGAAGACTGTTCATTTACCAATTTACCAAATGCTTTCAGTGTGCAGGACGTATTGTGTAGGATGCAGTTTTATAAACTGGAGCCCTATGTACAGAGATTTGGAATCTCATAGAGAAGATCAGATACCTTCACAAACAGCTACCTTGCAGAGAGGTTTAAGATATGTTCTATACACCCGAACTCACCAGAGCATTGATTCGTTCACTTGGCCGGTGTGTGTAGGGCACATCTTATGGACTTCTATGGGCATACGAAGGCAGAGACAATCGGACCTTGCCACCGAGAATCTTAAAATTTAGTGCATGTATTGAAATCACCATTATCTGAGATAGAAGTTAGAATATTCATAAAGTTTATGGTAACATCCAATTCAGTTTATCAGGAAAGGTTCCATTTGAGCTCTCTTGAAAAACGAATCGAATTTCTTTGGAAGTAAGGCACGAGGGTAAGGGATAAGGAGTCTTCATTTTGGTGTAAAGCTATGGACGGGTTTTAAGTAGGGACAGCCATGCTCCATACTTTGCTGCAGGAAGCTGTAGTTTAGCAGCAAGGGTGTGAAGGGTGCATGGATGTGGGAAGGAGTGACTGGGGTTGGAGAGAGCCTGGGAAGCTTTGTCAGTAGTTCCGACTTTGGGTAACTAGAAGGGGGCTAATGATGAACCAGGTTCAACAGACTTTGTGGATGAGGGTGGACAGCTCTAGGAACTGACTGAGTGTTGGTTAAGAGAGAGGAGATCATCAGAGCTAACTCCAAGATGTCAAAAAGAGGAGACAAAAGGAAATGTTTAGAAGAGTGGAACACAGTTCAGTTTTAAACAACACTGAGAATGAGACACCAGGGGTAGACCCAATGGAGACAATTAACACAGAATCACAGATAGGGTAGTGGAGTAGAGCAGGAAGATTTGAAATTAGGGCTAGCAAATGCTTTCACCAAGGGGCCAAACCTGACACCATGAATATGGGAGTAAGTTCAAAGAAGACTTTGTCGAGAGAAAAAAGAGAAAATAGAATACCTGCGGAGAGTGGTAAGAAAGCAAATGAGAAACCAGCAAAGGAGGGGAAGAAAAGAAGGTTTGAGATATAGGACAAACAGCAGGATAGTCCAGAAGGACCCTCGGGGAGAAGCGTCAGTAGTGTCGGGTCCTACAGACACCAAGGATTGGTGGCTTCCTGGTGGCTGTTTAGAGAGCAGAGAGAGTCAGATGCATCACCAAAATACCATAAAAGAGGCTTCAAGAGCAAAGAGAAGATGAATGAGAAGCAACAACTTAGCACTACTTTTTAAAGAGGTTTAATACTTTACAAAGAAATAATGAACAGGTAATACAAAAGCAGGGTAGGGAATATTTTTATGATATGAGAGTCTCAAGCCCATTTATAGGCTAAAGAATAAAAACCAGTGTTAAGGGAGACTCTGCAATTAAATAGGTGAGGTGAGAGAGAATTAGATCTTCCGTGTACGCAGCAATTGGAAGGATAAATATATGAAAAAGAAATGTGAAGTCACTACCCAAGCCCAGCCAATCAGTAATTATATTAGTTCTTTCTCTACTCCTTTCCCACATGGCTTTCTCTTCCTTTTAGCTAATAAGAATGAATGCTCTGTAAGAATTGTACTTGTCTTCTTCAGATGGCTTCACAAATATTCACTCATCCTTGATAATGTCTCAACATTAGCCAGAGGACAGGTACTGTATACTTTGAGCCCTAAAATTTTCCCCCAGATTTTTAAAACAAGTTCTCTTAAGGCGTAGTCTTTTTGAAAATGTCACATTCTGAGAAATTCTTTTATGATAGGTTCAGTTCAAGTAGCTCTGTATTACTAACAATAGACTTATGTGTTGTTTTCATGTACTTCTTCATCGTCACAGGACATCCTCCACACTATTTTGTGGAGGTTTTTTTAAACTTTTTGCTTGGTCTGTATTGTTCTCTTTGATGCCCGAAGACATCCCTAAGGCCACTGTCACGTGGACACCCAGTATCTGCAATTACTTCTACTTCAAGATGGTGTTCTGGAACCATCTAAATCAAATGCTGCTTTCCTCTGCTATTAAATTACTTCTAAACAAATAAGAAAATTATCTTATCACTACTAGAAATTATATCAACAACCACATGGAACAACTGTGAATATGTGTCTTTATCATTCCACAAGGAAGAATGAATTCATAGTTGGGGCCAAAATGGACCTTGAGTTTCCCCTTTACTGTCCAATTCCAAAAAAGAATTTCTTCCCACTCATTTATCTTTAGTGGTTTTAACTAGGTTCATGTTATCATTGTTGTTGTGTTTTTTTTTTAAGATTTTATTTATTTTGACTGAGAGAAACATAGCGAGAGAGGGAACACAAGCAGAGGGAATGGCAGCGGGAGAAGCAGGCTTCCTGCCAAGCAGGGAGCCCAATGTGGGGCTCGATCCCAGGACTCTGGGATCATGATCTGAGCCGAAGGCAGACGCTTAACGACTGAGCCACCCAGGCGCCCCTATTATCGGTTTTATACCAAGATCTCATGCAGTATTCAACCAGGCATACATAATTTTACGAGTGCTTGGCGTGGCATGAAGAACACCACATGAAGAATTGCAAGAAGTGAAATTAACTTTGTCATTAATTTTTTGGTAATCATTTTCTTTTCTGTGTAATCATTTATTGTCTCTTTGCCTCCACTGGGTACTTAGATATAGAGGAGACGATAGAAAAAAGGTCTGTATGCATTTGAGCTACAGAGCATAATTCCGTGTCTCATGGAAAATACACATGCAAATTCTGAACTTCAACCATCAGATGTTAACTCCAGGGGAAAGGGTGCATACATAGCCTTTCCTCAGGGAAATACTATAGGTCTCTGCATGCAGGATGGGGTGGCTAGGATTTTCCCCCCCAGTTTTAAGGAAACCCCAAGAAATCTGGTTTATTCCATTTTATTCCTGACCTAAGGGTCCCAGAGGAGTGGATGGATCCTGGGTTTCTGAAGTCAACATTAATCCTGGGTTAACATGCTGAGAAGGCACTCCAAGCAGACCTGGGCACTGTCCTTGGGCAGTGAGATAGGCAGAGGCTACCCTCTCCTTCCAGAAGAAAGACTCTTCTAGAAGAGGAAATGTTGGCCTGGAGGCTTGGTACCATGACCAGACCCCCCTTTCAGAGTCTAGGAACCTCCTAAGAAGATATGCACACACGTGTGCTTGTCTTTGTGGGTATTGTTCTGGGACACAGTGTGTAGCTTTCTTTAGGCTGGGGTCAGAGAACAAAAAGAAAGAAAGAGCCGCTTCCCCCACAGCAGATCCCAAACGGAATCTGCATGCTCAAACCTGACCCCCAAAAGTAAACTAAGAAGCAAGTCCGATGTGAACATCCAAATGTGGACTGGTTCCTAAAGCTCTTTCAAGGCCCTTCAAGATGCCTACAGGGCAGAGGCAGGTATAATAACAGACTTCTAAAGCCATTTCTTTAATATCTGATAATGGAATAGATTTGGACCGTGTGTTGCTCAGAAAATGTGTTCTCACCCCCACAGTCCACATACTTGCACTTTTTAATGTGAATGTCAGCCTATCAATGCATTTTACGTGTCTTTACCTAACCTCCCTATATTTCCATTTTCTTATGTGCATAATGAGAATGCAAATAGTATCTGTCTCCTGGCGTTATTATAAGGACGAGATGGAATGCTATATGGAAAGCTCCTGAAACAGCATCCGAAGGACAGCCAACGCTCCGTGAATTTGAGCATTAGCTCTGGTTTAAATGTCTTAAATTATTAAGTAAATGTGTACTAAAATTGATGCCACATAAATGATGTATGTCATAGTCGCAGGGCCCACATCCTCCCCACCCCCCAGCCCCCCGAGAGTGACTGAGACAAGGCCCAGATCTGTAGGAGAGCACGTGGGCCAGTGCTGCTCCTTGCTTCAGGGAAAGGCCAGTGCCCCTCTCCTTGCCCTTTCTCTAATTCAGGCCCAGGTAGACTGAGAAGCCTCTCCATTATCTTTGTGCCTCCCTTCATTCCCTCATTTGTCTTGGTGCGGGGTTCTGTCCTAAAATTGGAAGAGGACTAACATTTACTAAGCATCCACCGTGTGTCAGGTACTAGCGTTCTTACAAAATGTTCCAATTTGGAGATAAGGAAACTGCAGCTCAAACAAGTTAAAAAACCTTTCTTTTTCTTCTTGACATGGGGAAGGTTTAGAGTATCATTTCTATGATGCAACAGTAAGATAGCATTAACCTATTAAATTCCTTCTTGTCCCCAAGCGCGTTCCAGTCAATGAGCGGTTTTCGAATTATAGGGAAGGGATCTGTGCGCTGTCTTAACTCAGGATACGTCATCGTAGAAGCTGGACCCGGCCGTGCTGTGTATCCTCCTTCCATGGAGCCGCCTCCCAGCACCGGACAGCTGAAAGGGCCAAAAGAGCCATTCCTGAGAACGGGCAGGAGGCTGTGTTGCATGTCCCCAGGCCTTCTCCAAAGAGACCTACTTAAAACTAAAGAGACTCCTCTTTCATCCTCTGAAAGACAGTCTGCCTGATGGCTTCAGAGTATTTTGAAATAATTGAAAATAGAGGCAAAGTTAGGGGAATAAATGTGTTTCACTGCAGAGAAGGATTACTCTGAATCACCCAACTAACTTACCTTCTTCCATTCCATGGCAGTTTGCAGGAGCTGAAAAAACATATATATAATCTTAAGAAATTCAGTAAGACTTGTTGGCTCATTGTACCGAGTAAGCCTTTCCTTTCTCTGTGGTGCCCACATAGTTTTTGGTAATGGAGATCATCTTGGACATTTTGCTTTTCTTAACTCTGCAGCATTTTCACAGCCGAGTATCGCATTCCAGGGACACGTAGGTGTGGAACTTGAGCTTTAAGTCTCTTAATAAGAGGTGCAGATCAAATGCTAAACTAGATGGTATGAAGTCCGTATAGCCCCAAGTCAGAGCTTTAAAACAATGACTTACTGAGTTGTGATTTCTGTATCTCATATGCAGTATTCCTTAAATTGTATGTAGATGCCTAATCCGCAGAATCCAAAGACACAAATTAGATGGTACGATATTTACAGAGAAAACATATGTGTAGCTTGAAAAGTAACAATCCCTCAAGGTCGTAGTCCCACCAAAAGAAAAAGGAAAAGAAAAAAAGTAGCAGTTGTGATCTGAACTCTCAACATTGTAGCCAAGAAAGGAACAAAGATAACAATAGAAAAAGAGAGATTCAAGGCAGAACATCTTAGTTAAAAGAGCCTGGAGCTTCGAGAAATATGTTTGAGAAAGATTCAGAAGAAATTGTAGGTAAGACAAATGATCCCTGTTCCTCAAGTAACATGCTGCAAGTTAAATTATTAAATGCTTATTTGGACCAGGCAGAAGAACTGGTGAGGGCAGAAATCCTCTCTTGTTCGCTGCTGGATCCTTAGCACCTAGCAGAGTGCTTCGCCGTAGTGGGTGCTCAGCAAATATTTGTTGAATGAATGAATGTGGTGGGGAAGAATGGAGCAAAAGGAAGGGTAGACCGTGTTTGTGAGCGTTTTGCCCATTGGTGAAAGTGTAAGTATGGATTTCTTACTGGGTTTTTCCCTCCAGCAGACCTGCAAAACAAAGTGCATCGTAGATACCCTCTGGTTTTTATGCTGGGAAAACAGAATATTTTTCTGTCGGATGTAGGCTGCTACATGTTTTGATTCTAGTAACAATATGGCAGGGTTAAGGTCAACTTTGTAGTATAATCTGATGCCTGTTTTTGATAGATATCATGAAAATAGATACTTATTTTCAAGATGCTCAAACAGATGATTAGGCGAAAGCTCCAGCAAACTTTGAAACAAGAAAAAGGAAAGGTTTTCCCACTCCCACCTGCCATTACCGTACCATCCTGCAGAGTTTTCTGCAACCCCACCCCCTCCTCCTTGTTTCACCCTTTTCCCTGGTCTAATCCTTGTCTAGGGGACACAGCGTGTGCCGTCAGTCAGGCACGGAGGCAGTTCTTGGGAAACCCACCCCCCACGTAGTGCTCCCCAGCTCCCCTCATGGGACTGGCATGATCTAATCAACAGCAGGCAGAGCTAGCCCAGGGAAACAAGAGCTTGGCTTAGAATCCCAGTGCCCTCCTGCTGGAAGGGCCTTCAATTGAGTTCTTCACACCCATCCTCCCTCAGCTGGCTGGACACTAGAAGAATGTGTAGGAAAACAGACTCCTGGCTGAATGAATAGAGGATTAATGAGAGATGAGTTCGCTGCTCCAGAGTCTCCACCATCCCACTTGAACAGAAAGCTAACTTTGAAGCCACTCTGTTCTCCATGGCACGATTTTGTATGTACTCAGCTTTGGAACACGGTTGCTATCTGTGGCCGGTGTATAGGACTAAGGAACCACTGGGGTGAGTAGGAGGGGGCCAGGAGGGAAGAAAAAGCGACACTTAAAACGCGCTAACGATCTCCTTTGTGTTGGAGTCTGGGTTTCAGAACTTCAGTCCTGTATGTACTTCAAGAACAAAACACCAGTTTGTCTTAGACCACACCAGGCGCCGGCACATCAGATAAAACCTGCACTGTGTGGTGTTCAGCCACTGAGCCTCAAGAAGTTCTGAAAGTGAAATTAAAGGAGCAAACCGGGGGAACCGAAAGGAGTAAAGGCTTAGGGAAAAACACGATCAGGAGGGCTCTGCGGATAGGTGTCTTTGGGGTTACAGTAGTTCAAAACTGAATCTACTAATTAAAGAGCTGGAAATGCTAGAAATCCCAGGAATTTAAGGATCTTTAGGAGAAATGAGATACCTCTCCACACACTCTGCATACATTGTGATCCTTTAGTAGACTCTCGAGGTGCAAGTGACCTGGCTTTTGTGCATTGTTGCGTGTTTCAACAGTTGATGGAGAGTTACAGACAGCTGTACGAGAGGCATGGGCAGGTGGTCTTTTAAAAACAGAAAAAAAGCTATAAAATGAAGCCAAACAAGGCCAGAGAACACCTCTGAAAGACGGTGAATAGCTCGCAGAGCTTCCTAGTTTCCCTGATCTTATCTATATGAATTGTTGGTTATGGCACAGAATCGGACAGATGATTTATACACTGAAACAACATGCGGGAGAATAATAATTAAGCTGAGGCTATCCACTAGAGGAGAAGATGATTGCAGCAGAGTTAACTTTGCTTTTGAAAAAGGTGAGCTAGTTGGTTATGTACAATAGCGGAAGGCAAGTATTGCTACATGTTTAGCCGTAGTTCTGTATCTCAAGAAATGTAGGGAGTAGGAGTAGGGAGATGGAAATCCTTCTGGCCTTGCAAGGAAAGAATCTCATCCGAGATATACGTAATAGAAGTGTAGAAGCATTGACAATCCTAGGCGGGCACAAGTCCCTTTACAGAGCACACAGTGACGGCCCAACAGGACATCACTCTGGTGCCTTAGAGTGGTTGAGTCAGTAAACGTTTGTTGGCTGCATGTGCTGTGGACTTGACCTGCTGCCTTCTGCCGTCAGGGACAAGACACACGACTGTGACTCAAGGACGGTTAGAATATCAGTATTGCCCTGAAATCTCTCAGGTATAGTTTCTTTTCCTAGGAACCCTGCATGCCTCCGTATTTTGTTTTATTCCCGCTACCACATCCCAGTGAAGCGAAAGCATCTTCATTTTACAGGTGGGATAACTGGTCGACAGAGGAATAATTTAAATCTTCGTCTTTAAATTTGAAATGATTCCTAATCATTATGTGACCCTGCTCAATGTACTGTTTTTCCTCATTATTGTAGGTTTCCAGAAAAAGGACATATTTTATCTTTCTCATTATTATTTTTAATTGGTTTTCAGAGAAGTTGAGATAAAAACAGAATCTAACAAATATCCCATAGAGATATTTGGTGTTCTCTTTTCTTTTAAAGAATAAATTAAGACCTTCTCTGCTCCTCTCTCCAGGCTCTCCACGCAGATAGTCAAAGTCCCATGCCAATTTTCAAACAAATAAGAGCTCGTTCTAATAGCTGGATCACAGTCCCCTCTGTTGAAGAAATGGCCTTGTAAATTCTGCCTAGGACCTGCAAAAGTTACTTTGGTTATAAACCTTACCAGTTTTACCTGAGTGTTTATGAACTACCGATATCTGCCCTGGCTCTAAAAGTTCAATAGTAAATTTCTACCCAGTATGTGAAAGGCCAAAGAGAAACCTAGTGTCTTTTATTCCCTCTGGTGACCTACAGTAAAAAAAAAAAAAATGTGTATTTACTTATTTACTTTGTAAATGAGGACACCCAGTGGCCACCCAGTGAAAATATTCTAAACAATCTCCCTCTGACACTGTTGATGCAAAAATACATACCTAGTTATCAAAGCTGATTGACAGATACCCCAGTAACTTGTGCGAGCAAGCAGTTTAATTTAGGGAAGCTAAGAGCAGTGGGAGTTTGGCCTGATCATTTTTATATGACTTTGGAGCTTGGCTGTCTCTTCTCAGTCTGGGTTATAAGGTATTGGCTCTGCTTTGAGCTCCACTGACTCTTCAGCAGATGGAAGGTTCTAATGAGCTGACTCTTGGGAGGAAATGGAATCCAGGAGATGGGGACACTAAGGCCTATATCAGAAACCATCAGTGAATGGGCACAGTCTGTGAGAAACTCAGTGAAGTCATAAAAAACCAACTGCCTTAGACCTTACATTCATACTGAAAATAGAACTATGGCTATTCCCTGAGGAGAGGTAGCAGATAGTAAAGGAGAGGGGGAAGAGCATTACACAAAACTTCAGAGACAGAAAGCCCCCCTGAGACTAGCACATACAGACGTACCTCTGAGAAAAGGTGCCACGGGAAGTTTCCAGCTACGTTATCAGCATGTTTGGGAAGTTCCGTGAACTTTGGGAAGTTCAAAAATACTCAGTCAGGACCTACTCGATGTAAAGAAATGTGTTGGGCAGTGTGAAGGGTCCAATAATTTGTAGTTGTAGCTTTAGTTATAACAAGGTAAAGAACTAGGCTGTGGGAAGCTGGGAGTCTTCTTGTAGATGCCGACAAGCACAGATGAAAAGAGACAATAATCAATACCATACTGAATTATGTGGTACATGTGTAAGAAGTTCGGATTTATTCCTCAGCATTCAGGTGCAAGAAACATTTCCTTAAATTCCCAAAGGAAATTAAACCTAAGCTTCCTGCCACAAAGTTAGTAAGAAATTCCATGAGGTTTCAGGGCTCCACTCCCTTTCCCAGACCTGTGTGGGACTCATGAAATCGAGGGAGAGGTCAGATCCTAAGTCCACAGTGGTCTCCTTCATCCACATTGCTCGTGTTGGGGATAAAGACCCAAGTCCATCTGACGACCGGGCACTACTGCCTTCCCTGGGTTTAGAGGTGCCTCTCATAGTGGTCCTTGCCCCAGGTTCATCACTGTTCCTCTCAAGGCAGTGCCTTTTATGTCCAGTGTCCAGAAGTGAACCAGGCAATTACCCCAAGTAGACTTGTGTGTAAGCAGAGACTTCAAACTTTATCAGTTGCCCCCTTTGAGGGGTAGCTGATTCTTTTTCTCCCCTGTCGGGGCAACTCAGTCTAACTCCAAAGCACCAGCCTCACCTTCCTCACCCTAGAAAGGGCCTAGCTTAATTCTCCTCGGAGGGCCTAGATTCCAAAAACAAACCTTCTGTCTTGGGGTTTTGTCTTGAAGGCTTAACTTCTGATTTGGACTCTGAAGCCACAGCCTCCTGTGCAAGGGAGCCCAGAACTGTGTACAAGTTTACCCTTTCTTAATTGCCTTATTGTTAGGAAAGTTTTGTCTTTTTGGGGGGGGGGGGACCAAAACAGAAATTAATGTTTCACTCTATTTCTCCACCAACCAGTTGGAACTAAGAAAAGAGAGAACTCAGGATGGACTCCAGCAATCAAAGAAGGCTCCACAGAGAAAGAAGAACTTTGAATAGGGTTCTCAAATGGTACATAAGGTTTAGTAAGTAGAGAATACCCGATTATTTCAGAACTCAGGACAAACTGATCAGAAAAGAATTAATAACAAATGCAATACATGCAAGTGATGGCAAAATATCTAACTGCTTATATTAGTGCAGAGGTTTTATTTGGGAAAATGAAAAAATAAGATCAAACCATTGAAGTAAGATGAGATCATTAGAATGTTACCTATAGCTATAGAAGAGTCTCTTAACAGCTTAATATCTTTTCTCCTACGACATGTAAATAATATAAAAATGTTATATGAAAGGACATATAAAGAATGCAATAAAAATTAAATATCTTATTCCTTATTAGAATAATTATGAAGTATGCCTTCTACTTCATTTACCTGCCAGTGTCTCCCAGGGCTTTGAGTTCCAACAACATTTCTCTAGGATCTTCTTCATCTTAGCATGAGCCAAAAGGACTGACATGTTATTCTTTCTTAAGGGAATCCTGAGCCTGGTTTGATAATGGATCACACCTTATATTGTTGAGATATAGTTTTAGCTACTTGTCTTAAACTAGCCCACATCACACTACCTCTGTGCTTCGCACTTAACTAGTAATCCAGCAAAACAAATTTACCTTTTTCTCTGGCTTTTCCTTGTTGCTTTGAGAGAGAAGGTCTTCATTTTTTCAGTAAAGCAATCTATCATGGCTCGAGCCCACACCCTCTGTAGAGAAATAGTGTAGCCCCCTTCTCCCGACAAGCGGTGCTTGAAAACCAGTTGTCACGTTGGAACGAACTTATTTTTTCTAGGAAGACAAAAGCAAAGAGAACGCTTGAACGTAAATCTCAAGATCTGCTTCAAAAGCAGTTTCAAAACAAGGCAACAACAGGGGACCAAAGGAAGTTCTGTGGCTTGGGAAGCTCCATGATTATTTTAGTAAAACAGCTTCTTAAAATGACACGATGGGGCTCTATTTTCTCACTCGTTGAAGTTCAGATAAAAGTTTTCCCAAAGTCGAAAAATTAATTTCTTACATAACTCTACTCTAACACCAGTTGATATTTTCCGAAGGAATGCCCTTCCTGAGAGTTACGCTGGATCTTTGAACTCACTAAAGATAAAACCTTATTTTCCCTTTAAGATACGATGATACAGAGATCAAAAGAACAGATTAGTAAGTAAGATGATGCTGATTTTTATATAAACACTTTTTAAATGTATAATTTCTTTTCAAGCAGAGAAAAAGGACCAAACTTATTAACTGTACATTTGAATATAAAGATCCTTCTTTAAGGCCTATCCAAAGCCAAGTTCAAACTGCATACTTTCACTGTGAATTTAAGTAGATCCCTTTGTTCATTTTTGTATCCCACCCACAGATGCAGCATCTCTGTGTTTTTGTTCCCCAGATTTAGTGAACAAAAGAAAAGGTTACAATAGGGCAGCAGCTAAATTTGTAAGGAAAGAGCTTTATAAAAAAAAATCAAACTCCTAAAAGGTGTCTCTAAAGGTTTATGATATAAGAGGATTTAAAGGCATCAACCTCAGATTTCATTGACTTTCCTCCTTAGTCCCAGCAGGTCCTCCCTCCTCAAGAAGAAGCCATTTCATTTCAGCTTCGGAATGAGGGCATAGGTGTCTTTCAGAATGTTGGCTAGAATTATTGCTGTCCATTGCCTTTGTTCCCAGAGTTAAAACTTAGCTTTCACAAGCTGTACTCCAAGAGAACAAAGAAGGTGTTTGAACATTCAGTGTTTTATGCCGCTGGAATCAGATGCTCAAAGTATAGAAATTCGTAAAGTATGTAGCTTGATAATACCTGAAGCTGAGGTTTTAACTTATATGTAGAATGGGCTCCATAACATCGATGTTCAATTACTTCCTGATTGTTTGATTATATCCTCACCTGATAACTAAAGGGATTTCAGTTAGCTTAAAAGGATACTCAATACATTAGCAAATATGTAGAAAAATATACATGACTATAAAAAATAAATCAGTGTTGAAGTAAAATAAGGAATTGACACTCGAATGAGGCTAGGGGGTGAATTTTACTTAGAAAAGCACACTATGAGGTCCGATATCATTGCAAAATGTGAAAATACAACCTAAATTTTGATTCTGAGCTCCAGGTATGATTTTCACAGGGTCCACAAAGATGAATGTAGAACCAGCTTTTCCTGGGCACCAAGGTCTGAGAGAAGCTGATTGATTAATGTACGTTTCAAATATCAAAGGTCCTTATGGATGAATTTCTTCTACTGTTTGAGATTTCAGATCATTTATGGCCTTATGGATCCATTCACATGACAGTATTCTCAGTAAATGTTTCACTCCTAAGTTGGTGAAAATCCAATGACCCAAACAACCTCATATATCAGTCCATTGTATTTGCAATGTTAGATGCATAATCAGGCATTTCTCAGTCCCTTCTTGGAGGTAACAGCAGAATGAATGTAAAGTCAAGCAAACCAAAGCCCTGGGCTGTCTGAGGGAAACTATGAGAGCCTTCAGAGCTGAGTAAAAGGGCTTCCCTGAGACTTTTCCTTCGTCCCTGAAAGTCTCACTAGTATTATAGGTCTCTTCCTATCCTTCAGACAAAATGTGAAGCTCTTACTTTTTGGTAGAGGGAAGAGAGGGGAAGGACAACAGGAATGGAGGCTTGGTCCTGATTTGGGGATGGGCCTGAAGATCACAGGGCTAATGTATTCCTGCTTCACAATTTTGCACCCTTGTTCCCCATACTTGAAGCTTAGGAACACTTAATGGTGTAGCAGAAGGAAAGAAGGGAGGGATGGAGGAAGAGAGGGATGGAGGAAGAGAGGGAGTGGAGGAAGGAAGGAAGGAAGGAAGGAAGGAAGGAAGGAAGGAAGGAAGGAAGGAAGGAAGGAAAGGAGGGAGGGAGGGAGGGAAGGGAGAAAAGAGAGGAGAGGGGAGGGGAAGGGAGGAGAGTGGAGGAAGGAAAGAAGAGAGGGAAAGAGAAAAACAAAGAAAAGCCGACCACCAGTTTGAAGTACTACCGAACTTACAGGTGAAGTCTGTCTTGTTGGCTAGATTAAAAGTAAATACTAACTTAAAAGAAAAAAAAGAAGAAAGAAAAGAAGCACGTGTTAAGTTTGTACTTATTTATACCACAATGTCTCGTTTTTCACAGTCAAAAAACATTAAAGGACGTTTCCTAGTTCTTCCATGGATTTGTGTTAACCATCGAAGGGCATCCACCCCGATAAAGACCTGTATTTGGCCTCAGGGACTATCAGACTGTCTAGCTCTGTGACATTCCTCCAGATCTCAGCTAGCATTAGTACTTTTGCATTCCCGTTCTCGGTTTTCTCTCTTCTTTTTCAATCCTTTTTTTATTTTTAAGTCATTCCCTTCAGAGAGGTAACTGTTGTCACTTTGGCTGAGACTGCGGAGTTGACCACATAACCTAAGTAAACGAGAGATGCCCCAGCCTGCCTGGCGGCTTCACCAGATACAAGCATGGAGGCAGCATCCGTTTCAGAGGCTGTGATTACTCAGAGTAGGTAAGAGCAGCTTAAGGAGAGATACTGGATTCTCAATTCATGGGTCTTAATTTGGGGAGGAACACAGACCTCTTTGAGATTCTACTGAAAGTCACTGACCTTATCCTTGTGAAAGTAGGAACATGCCCATTCATGAAAAAATGGGGATACCCCTAAAGCCCACAGATACACTTCCTAAGGACCTTTCATTACCTAAAGTATACTCCAGAATGAATGAAAATTCATTAGATGTATGAATGAAAGTTCAAGGAATAGGAAAGACATACCCAACTACAGTACTGAGATCATAAATAGAATGGTGTTGTAAACACTTGAAGTCAAGTTAGGAAGTTGACTATTTCTGTCCACCTAAAATAATAAGCAGTGACTACAAAAGTATATATAGACTGTTTCCAACATTCCTAGGTGGTATCTTCCAGAAAATATGTTCGAAAGTCAAATTTCTTGAAAGTTGAACAATTGACTTATGTTTTATGAGAATAAAATTCTATTACCAATGGTTAGGAAGAAAAGAAGGGAAAAAAAAGAAAACAGCCTCTAATGATTCCTCTATCTTGGGCTTAGATGATAGAGGTCAAGTCTCACCACCGGGAGACAGCCCAAACACCCCCTTTACACCCAGGAGTGGGTGCATAAGGCAGTATAGCTCTCCTTCCCGCAGGCCGATGACCCTCCCATAGTCCTTGTCCAGCGGCAATGACAGCCGGGTTATGCTAGATGTAAGAGGAACAGTCTTGTCTGCCTGCCACCTTCTGCTTGTGTAAGTGATTTCCCCAGCGCCCCCAGCCACCCTCCAAATGATGCCAGCAGCCCAGTTCATGGCCAGAGGCAGACACACAGGATCAGCGAAGAGGGTCCCTGGCTATGCTCAGGATAGAACTCAAACGCAAGCCAGCAGAAGGTGAAAGCAGAGTGAATTGAAGGAATAGAGAGAGTGCAGGTACAGAGTGGGAAACTCAGAAAAGAAAGGAAGAGTCTCGTCTTTGCTTGAGGTCTGGAGGCTTTTTATTGATGACTGTGGTCTGATGCGCGTGTCCTCTCGGGCATCCAGGAATGGGTCAGAACAAGGACAGAGTCCAGGTGGCCACCATAAGTCACTTACTCCTTGGAGCCAGGGGGTCTTGGTGTCCAGATGTCTAGCGTTAGTGGTCTGCAATACACACACGATGGCCTCGCCTGGTCACTCCTTAGATGCTATCTATTGTGCTGGGAGACTCCAAAGAAATCATTAACTCCTTGTACCTTATAAGGGGGACATACATGAAGACTCATGTAGGGGAGGGGTGCAGGTCCTAGCAAGAATAGAAGCAGGAAAGGGAACAGAAAGCAGGTTTTTATGGAGTCCTTCCGTCTCCTTGTCTCACAGAGATTGCGATGACGCCAGTGAGATAGGCAGCCTGTGTAGGGCCACGTGCTTCAGACA
The DNA here is from genome assembly GCA_028646535.1 of Procyon lotor. Lineage (NCBI taxonomy): Eukaryota > Metazoa > Chordata > Mammalia > Carnivora > Procyonidae > Procyon > Procyon lotor. Next base: position 134,500,722 of record CM053603.1, read on the forward strand.
GTGCAAGCCATGAGCGAGCGAGGTCTAGCCTCCTGCCACGCAGAGGTCAGCAGTTGCCCCCATCCCGGCACAGAGGTGACATGGACATGACCAAGCTCTTTGCCCTGGCAGCGGCAACAGATGTAGATTTGGGGAGGAAGGGACCTGAGTTACCACATGCATCCCTGCTTCCTCAGGAGACGAACGGGTCTTGCCTAGCGTGACCAACTTGGTAAGTATCTTAGGACCACCACTGATCACCTAACACATGAAAGGGCAAGCTCAGCAACCTCAGGTAAAGGTATCAACGTGCAATGTGGGAAAGAGTGTGATGTGAGAGACTGGGCTGTGGAGGCCTGGCCACCCCAGCCCTAGTTCATGAGCTGACCCACTTACCTCATGTGAGCCTGGTGGCCCAGATTGAAAGCTCAAGGGCTTTCCGGCCCTGCCATTTGACTTAGACGTGTGGACTTGACCGAAATTCATGTGCGTTTTAATTTGGGAGCTGGTGTTTCTTCCTGAATCCCAGAGACTTCAAATTCCCATCTGCCTCTGTAGCACCTCACCCTTGCACTGGTCTCGTTTTATATATCTGGGCTGAGAAAGGACTGGATTTCACACCTAATTAAAGGAGATCGTATTGCCTGCTGTTTCCTTTCTTGTTCATTTTCCCTTGCCCACAAGCAGTTTTTTATTCTCATGCTAAGTCCTGTCCCCGGACACCCGCAGTTTAAGAGACAGGCAGGAGCTGGGTTCCTACGAGGCAGAGCCAGGCCCTCTATCACCTCTTTCACCACGAGCCGATTTTCCCTTCGGTCCTCACCCTGCCTCAGCCCCGTCCTTATTGTGCTCGCTCACAGAACACAGTCATTCAGCATACAGGACCACTCTCGGTGGTAGGATTCCTTGCATGTTTCCAGTGAATGCCACCTCAGGCTGACTCTATATTTTTACTCTAGTGGAAAGGAGGTTGGTTATTATTTTTAAACACACAGAGAACCATTTTTATCACTCTTTTCATTTTATCCCATTGGTTCTATGTTCACACCACTGTGGGGGTATTTTGGGGGTGAGATGGTGTCCCCAAATATACATAATCTTTGTAAAGTTGTATGGTTTTGTAGAGTTGAGACGGTGGTTGGTGTTTTTTTTCTTTCTTTCTTTTTTTTTTTTTTTTTTGAATAGCCCAAATGCCTATTCAGTGCCAATCTAGGAAAGAATGGAGTTAGCATTTTCACACCATTCCTTCCTATACAGTCCCTGAATAACCATCTAATCAAGATTTGTTTTCAATGGGGAACAAATCTTCTACAGTAGAGTATTTCAGATTTATTCCATTGGAATCTATACATTAATGCCCATTGGATGAAAGGACCTGTTTCACAAAAGCCTGGACATTGCCTTGCTGTGGCAGAAACTTTTTCCCACTGTATTAGTGTGAAATATAAAAGAAAGCCTGGGAAAGAATTGCTTCAGCATTGTGTGTGGGAGGAACGAGGCGCGCCTGAATGGAGAGGCAGGGTCCCCCATCGCATCTGCACCCGTATCAGCAGAGCCCATTCAGCCTTTCACGACTGCTCACTGCGGTGTGGGACCAGCATACTCAGGGAGATGTTTAAAAATTGTGTCTATAAAAATCCAACGAGACTTGCCGGGTCGGGTTGTACATGTGTGCAGGTTTGAGTTTGTCTCTGTGGTTTTTTAATGAGGTTGGGGACATTGCTGCAGGAATCATAACTCAGACCATTTCACAGTTTTTTGTGATTATCTCTATAGGATTGCCTGATGGTTTAGATAGACTTGGCCAGTTCAGTTAAACAAGCACTTTGAATTTTTCTTACGAGACTGTGAGAGTGTGTGTGTGTGTATGAGTGTGTGTAGTATGAGGACACCTTCTGCTGTTGACCATTTCCCTCTCTAAAGCTACCTCCATCATCCCTTTCAGGGTTTTTTATCTTTTCTTCCATGTCCTGAGGATTAAGATGGCCTTAGATCTTTGGGCAACCTGAGTTTCATTCTTCAGCAACCCAGTGTTATGGAGTGGAAAAAAAAAAAAAAAAGGCATCCAGGGGTGTGGGTTCTAATCCCAACCCTGCCTCTTACTAGCTGTGTAAATTTAGGGAAAGTCACTTAAACACTCTGATAGCCTCAACCTTTCCTTACATCAAATTATAATAATAAGACTTGTCCTAAGAACGTATAGGATGGTTTTGAGGAAAGACCAAGTTGTATGAGAAAGAGTTTTGTCTTCCCAGAATTATCAGAAAGAAGACAACTCTTCATCATAAATGACAAACCTAGCGATATTGCTATAACTGGTGCTAAGAGCAAACGTGTGTTTAAAGAGTATTTTCACCTGTGTGGAAAAAAGTCACTTTATAAATCCATCCTCCTCAGAGATGGTCATTTTATCAGACTCATCCAGTTTTAGTGCTTACCGTTTTACTTAAATAAAAAGACTTTAGTGATAGTAAAAATGTATCTAGAAAACTCTACGTTTTTGTGCCAGCACAAGTTGTTTTATCTCTTGCATTGTTCCATTTATAAACAAAAACAAAACATAACAAAAAGATGTCTTTAAAAAAAAAAAAAGATGTCTTTTAGATTTACTGAGACTATGTTGACGTCCCAAGGCCTAGAAACATGAACACCATGCTAATTCAAGGGTAGGTATAGAAGCAGCTGGAGAACACACTGAACAGACTTTTTCATGCAGCCTTACAGTGGATTTATGGACACCCCGGGGCCAGACTTCATTTAGGGCAAAGCATGCAGTACAATGAAGCAAGTAAGAGTGAAAACTCTAGAGCCAGACTGCCTGGGTTCGAATGCCAATTCTGCCATGCATTGCCTGTGTGGCCTAGAGTGACTTTCTTAATTTGTGTGGCCTCAGTTTCCTCATTTGAAAAATGGGGATAATAATACCTACCTGGGGCACCCGGGTGGCTTAGTCATTAAGCCTTTGCCTTGGGCTCAGGTCATGATCCCAGGGTCCTGGGATAGAGTCCCGCATCAGGCTTTCTGCTCAGTGTGGAGCCTGCTTCTCCCTCTCCCTCTGCTGCTCCCCCTGCTTGTGCACTCTCTCTCTCTGTCAAATAATAAATGAGTAAAGTCTTTTTAAAAAAATAATAATACTACCCACATGGTAAGGGTTGCTGTGATGATTAAATGAAATAATCTGATAATACCTGGTAAGCATTAAAAAAAGGAATGTTTGCTCTTGTTATTGTGCTCTCTGTGCATGGGGGTACCCTGCAAGAACTTAGAATCTGGTCTGCTGACTGATTTCCTAAACATCTTCCTGGGTTATTGGGGCCTTTGTCTGGGCCTGTACTTTGTATTAGCACAGTTAGAGAGGATTCACCCTGATTCTTTAATCTGGCATTGACCATTTGTTTTTACAACAGTGAAAGAAATAGAAACTGGAGCCCAGTGCATTATTTTCAGCACATCACAGACCTAATGGAAGTCAGAGCAAGAAGGAACTCTCTTATGTAGAAATCAGTGCAAATCCTATGACTGGAAATGAATATAGAGCCTCTAGGCACATATTAAGTTAACCAGGTATATGTGAGGCCAACTACATGTAAAGATGGGAACAAAGGAAATAAATGAGTATATAAAAGGATGAGTATATATAAATGAGTATATAAAAGGAAATAAAGTAATAAATTACTTATTTCTAGGTATTTATTTTGACACTTATTGATTTACAGCATTGGCAAGTGATGTGATTTTTTAAATCTCGTTTATTCATACTATCATTGAATACATGTTAATCACATTCACATTGTATGGAATGTGGTAATTAACATGTAACCAGGACATGATCTCATATTGTTATTCTTCCCTCTATTGGAAAAACCTGTTTTATTTTTCTCTAAAAATAAATCACCTATTTGGGGAAAAAAAAAAAAAAGGATGTGCTCACACCGACTGAGTTCAGATCGCATGAGAAGCTCATTCAGCAAGGTGGAGCTGGAGCTGGGAGAGCTCAGACTTTCCTGAACTGGTCCTCTCTCCGAGGGCAGAAGAGAAAGAACCTGAGGAGTGGGCATTCCTCCCACCTGCCCAGGTCATTACCTCTGGGGGCTACTCCTCACAAGACGCGGGGATCCCAGCCACAGGCCAACAATCAGGGCTTGGGCTGCCTGATTGTGAAAGCCCACCTACTTGGCGTGTCTCAAGCTGACTGTTGAGTTGTGAAGGCAAGAATAGGGAACATAGATGAAGAATAGTTCAGAGAGAGGGATTCTTTGGGGCCATCTGAGAAGTGAGGCAGAAAAATAGAAAAGCCCTAAGTCTTCGTGTTATAGCCACCCATTTTAATTCTCAACCTGTGATCCAAATGTAACTGTTATCCTTTGTCTGTAGAGCCTGGGGTGTGAGGGTGGCAATGGGTCAGGCTACAGACAGTTTCTGTGTAGCTGACTGCTGCTTTCACCACTGGGACCCGTTTGATACTTCCCTGTAGCAAGTGCATAGGACACGGAATTGCCTAGGGTGATTACACAGCCTATTCCCAGTTTACTCCTGCTGTCCTCACCTAATTATTAACAGTGCTCCCTTTCACTCTCAGAAGTACCCAGTTTGAACACTAAATACGATCACATGGTATATTTACAGTCTCCCAGGTCAGTGCTGCCATGTCCGACCTTTTGAACATTCCTTCCTCATTAAGCTTCAGCAAATGCAGAAAATGACCCGTGTCGCATATCACCACTTTAGAAAATCCTCAAATAGGTTGTGGGAGATGACAAGAAGAGTGTGTAGATACAGAAAGCAGTGGGTGCGTGCCCTTTAGCTAGCGGACTGCATCCTAGAACCTGTCCCTCAAGTGGAAAACATGGCAGCAGTTGTTTGGTGGATATCTTGGTCTGCACTGGGTTTTCCAAGGGGTTTTGCATACATGGTGTGGATTGAGAAATATACATATAAAGTAATAAAGAGGAATGGAGTTTATTTTTTTCACTATGAATATTGTTACTATGAACAAAATCAGGAACTTTGAAAAATCAGGCAAAATGCAAGCTTTCCCAAAGGACCTCGGCTTAGACCTGTCTGAAGTGGAAATAGATCGTTCCATGAGAACCAGTCTTCCATTTGTTTCTCAGGTCTTACGTGCTGAATTGTAGGAAGAGCAGGCAAATGACCCATCTGTCTATTAGGCTGTCCTACTTCAACTGGCAACCCTGGCTGAAGCTCTAGGGCATTAATAGGGATTCAATACCCAAAATAGCTGGGGTATTGTTGGAGCCAAATCCAAGGCCTCATTCCCATAGGCCATCACACCCACAACCCCATCCATGTGCAAAGCATGTCCCTCTCCCTGCAGAGCCCACGTGTGTCTGCAAGGCCAGGGGTGCGGGTGCTTCCAGGAGCCGTGAGCGTGAGCCACCTGAGACCCAGGCGTTAGGAATGCAGTCAGCTAGCTCTGACCCACACACCCTGTCTTGTGTCTGTCTTGCCACCCTGCAGGTGACATCAGTTGCAAGGGGATGACCGAGCGCATTCACAGCATCAACCTTCACAACTTCAGCAATTCCGTGCTCGAGACCCTCAACGAGCAGCGCAACCGTGGCCACTTCTGTGACGTGACGGTGCGCATCCACGGGAGCATGCTGCGCGCACACCGCTGCGTGCTGGCAGCCGGCAGCCCCTTCTTCCAGGACAAGCTGCTGCTGGGCTACAGCGACATCGAGATCCCGTCCGTGGTGTCGGTGCAATCGGTGCAAAAGCTCATTGACTTCATGTACAGCGGCGTGTTGCGCGTCTCGCAGTCGGAAGCCCTGCAGATCCTCACGGCCGCCAGCATCCTCCAGATCAAAACAGTCATCGATGAGTGCACGCGCATTGTGTCGCAGAACGTGGGCGATGTGTTCCCGGGGATCCAGGACTCGGGCCAGGACACACCACGGGGCACTCCCGAGTCGGGCACATCCGGCCAGAGCAGCGACACCGAGTCGGGCTACCTGCAGAGCCACCCGCAGCACAGCGTGGACAGGATCTACTCGGCGCTGTACGCATGCTCCATGCAGAACGGCAGCGGGGAGCGCTCCTTCTACAGCGGTGCGGTGGTCAGCCACCATGAGACTGCGCTCGGCCTGCCCCGTGACCACCACATGGAAGACCCCAGCTGGATCACGCGCATCCATGAGCGCTCTCAGCAGATGGAGCGCTACCTGTCCACCACCCCCGAGACCACGCACTGCCGCAAGCAGCCCCGGCCCGTGCGCATCCAGACCCTGGTGGGCAACATCCACATTAAGCAGGAGATGGAGGACGATTACGACTACTATGGGCAGCAAAGGGTGCAGATCCTGGAGCGCAATGAATCCGAGGAGTGCACGGAAGACACCGACCAGGCGGAGGGCACTGAGAGTGAGCCCAAGGGCGAAAGCTTCGACTCGGGTGTCAGTTCCTCCATCGGCACTGAGCCTGACTCGGTGGAGCAGCAGTTCGGGTCCGGGGCGGCGCGGGATGGCCAGGCCGAACCCGCCCAAGCCGAGCAGGCCACGGAAGCTCCTGCCGAGGGCGGCCCCCAGCCGCACCAGCTAGAGACAGGTGCCTCCTCCCCGGAAAGAAGCAACGAGGTGGAGATGGACAACACGGTCATCACTGTCAGCAACAGCTCCGACAAGAGCGTACTGCAGCAGCCTTCGGTCAACACGTCCATCGGGCAGCCATTGCCAAGTACCCAGCTCTACTTACGCCAGACAGAAACCCTCACCAGCAACTTGAGGATGCCTCTGACCTTGACCAGCAACACACAGGTCATTGGCACAGCCGGCAACACATACCTGCCGGCCCTCTTCACTACCCAGCCCGCGGGCAGTGGCCCCAAGCCTTTCCTCTTCAGCCTGCCACAGCCCCTGGCAGGCCAGCAGACCCAGTTTGTGACAGTGTCCCAGCCTGGCCTGTCGACCTTTACTGCACAGCTGCCAGCGCCACAGCCCTTGGCCCCATCCGCAGGCCACAGCACAGCCAGTGGGCAGGGCGAAAAAAAGCCTTATGAGTGCACTCTCTGCAACAAGACTTTCACCGCCAAACAGAACTACGTCAAGCACATGTTCGTACACACAGGTGAGTGCGCAGGCCCCTCTGGAGGCCTGGAAACAGGCCATGGGTGAGAGGGGGGCGATAGGAAGGGAGGGGCGGGACAGCAAGTGCAAGGGAAGGTTTGGAGTCATCCTTCAGATTTGAAGGAGACCCCACAGTGAGGCATCTTCTAGAAGCCCCAGCAGTACCCCCATTGTAGGCATGAAGCAGCTGCCACCAGAACCCAAAAATCACAGCAACCCTATGGAGAAAGGCCAAATGGGGACCAGTCTGACAAAGAATTTGCAGGCATAATATCCCTTATGTACACTGAACTTTGTAATACATTCTTTGATTCTAGGTGTTTAGAACTGGAAATGTCCTTGGAGATTATTCACTCCGGGCACTTCATTTTACAGACCGCAGTCATAGAGGCAGAACAGAGATGAGAGTTTCAGTCTGTAGCAAGTTCTGTATGAACCATCAGCTTAAGGAGGCCGCAACAAGACTGGTGCAAGCTTACACTGCATTTATGGTCCCCAAGATGGAGAAGCGATAGACTTACTCTATTCACTATAGCTTACTCTCTATTTTCAACATCTAGAGACCACGGTCTGGTCTGGGCCATACCTTTTAAAAAGACTGGGACATATTCAGAGGAGTATAATAAGGATGAAGGAATGCAAAGCATGGCAGATCATGGTTGAAGGTCCGAGGGCTATCCAACCTTCAAAAAAGACGACTCAGAGCATCATATAACATCCGAGTATTTGAGCTTCAGGGACAGCCTAATGTAGTGAGGCTGGAGCTCTAGAGCTACGTTGCTTAGGTCTGAAATCAGACTTCACCACTACAGAACTTTGTCACCTTGGGAAAATTGCTTAATCTTTCTTCACTTGTTTCCTTGTCTCTATAATGGGGATAACAGTAATATATCTTCCTCAGTGTGTCGTTTTCAGGATTAAGTGAATTAATATATGAAATTCTTAAAACAATTCCCGGCTCATAATCTGTGCTCCATAAGTGGTAGCTAACGTTAGCACTGTTAGCTTTATTTAAATGGTCGGGAAGAGAGTGACATGGAGCTTGTTCAGTTTGGCTTCAAAAGGTAGACCTGGACGGTTGACCGGAAGCTATAAGTAGTTTCTTTACTGAATCAAAGAAAAGGTTTGTCTAAGAGTCTGAGCTGCTCTAAGATGGGATAGACAGCCTCCAAAGGAACTGAGTTTCTATAATTAGAGGTGTTCAAGGAGAAAATGGATGAGCTTTTCATAGCAATGTTGTAGTGGGGCCTCAGTTGTTAGGTGAGTAGTTGGGTGAGATGGTGTTTCATCTCTGGATTCCGTGATCCTAGAGCTAATATCTCCTGACCGCCCAGCTAGTGCCCTTTTCCAGCTCAGTAATGGGACAGACATAAACGTGAGAAATTCATGCATGCTCCGCCATAGAAGTGACCATGTATGTGGTGTGATTTCACATAGATTCTCTCGTATCTGAAAATACCTACCCCAGTGATGGTCACCGTATTTGCAATTCCTATCATGAGTCCCTCTTCTAGTGGACCTCTGGTTCCAGAATACCCCTGTTAACTGGCAAATAAGTTGCCAGAGGAAGTTACATACTAGAATTAAAATACATGAAAATAAATTGGTTCCTCTGAGCAACCTTGTTTCTCAGATCAGCTAGCAGGAAGCTAGGGGATAGGACATAAGGCAGATAAATGCAAGTTGGGAAATAGAAGGAAAGGAAAATAACAGACACTGAGACAAGATACCCAACATGAAGATGAACAACTAAAACAGAATGTTATTTACAATGAACTTTGCCTTCTTTGCAATCAACTTAAGTCAAAACATTAGGTGTATCTGTGTATGTGCCTTTGTGTTAATCAGTTGTTCTTAAGAATGATGGTTTTCACAACTCCAAATCAGCATAATGACTCACTACTGAATTTAGGAAGAAAATCAGGTAGTGGTAAGTCACCTTGTTTATTTAGGGTAAATGTGAATTCCCTGATAACCTGAGATCAATCAAGGGCAATTTTCTATGTGGTATGGGTATCATCATTACTTGGTAAATTGATCAAATAGTAATATTTCTAGTTATGTGGCACTTTATGGTTTACAGAGTGTTCTGACATAGTTTGTCCTTTCTTCTTCTGAACAGTTGTCATATAAACCATCAAATTAAAGATTAGGGAAGAAAAAGAGACCATTTATGGAAGTGTCTTGTTAGCCAAAGTTCACTTTGCTTGTCTTGGATCCGTAAACATTTCAATTCTCCTTCCTCCCACCCTCCACCCCTATGCATCTCTTCCAGTAGACCTGGTAGAAATAAAATTCACATATTCCATTAGATCACATATTGAAACAAGCCTTAATTTTGCAACATAAAATTTTCAGTGCACTATCAAAAATGGTCTTTTTGCTATATAAACACAATCATCCAATGGATTCACTAAAGGATTCTGTGGTTAACCCATGTAACTAGATTTGCCCATGAGAAAACCAGCAATGGGTTTGTACATTTAGACATCATGGATGCAAAAGCTACAAGTAAAGCCATTTTATAAATCTGAGTTATGCTCAAAGTGTAGCCTTCAGATCTCTAGTAAAATATGAAGGTTTTTGTATTGGTGTATATAACATGGCTACATCTGAGAACAATTAATAATACACAGCAATCACTTGGGCACCTCATTTAAAAGAAGTGAAATTCTTCCCATTCACCCTGAATTATTTGGCAGTGGCAGTTTGGAAGGGCCATCTGTCTATCAAGACATTTGTCTAGGTGAAGGAGTCCATAACATAACAAAGTTAAAGAACAATTGGTCTAGATTTTTCAAAAGGCAAGACAGCCTGAACATATGGAAGTGATTCAGGACCCTGATTCACTGAAGCCTCCGTTTCAAAACAAAGTTCTCTCCAATTTCTTAGGAAAACATAAAAACAAAACAAAACAAAACAAAACAAAAAAAAAACCAGGGCCTCCCAACTTCCCAGAGCCCAGTGGAAATGATAAGAATCCAGAGCAAAGAGTCTAAATATCAGTCTAAAAAGATTCTAGAAAGCACTAGGCGTACTTGGAAGAGTAGGGATGGCTTCAGTATTCTTAGCTATAACCTAATCTAAAAGAATCTTACTAAGAAAGAGTAGCTTGACAGAGCTAAAAGGAAAAAGATCTGGGTTCTCTGCATCATGGCTATCATGCATGCTACCTGGATTTGCATTTCAGTTACTCCAGCTTTAATGTCAATAGTACTTATGATCCATAACTGCAGAGAATCTATTCTGAGATGTGGACTCCAAATAAAATTCCGTCGAGTTCTGTGTTAATGATCCACATATTCATTGAAAGGAACTATTTGAAACAAGTAAGTCATCTGTTGTATTAACTTTGGAGCTAAGCTCCAGAAAGCCTTTGGCTGTAAAGCATATTCCATAATGATGATAACCCTGAAACACTGAGTGGGGACATAAGTGAAATACAGTTGTACTACAATTTGATTACTTGGGTTCAGTTTTTTTGATTACTTGGGTCGCTTTAATTGGCTGTGTGGCCTTAAGCAAGTCACTTAATTTTGAAACCCTCAGTTTCTTTGTATTTATAATGGAAATAGTAATTCTTCTGCCTTTTGAGTAGCTGTAAAGGTAAGGTGCGTTTAAGAGCTTTTCGTAAAAGGTACAGTACGAGTTAATGTTTAAAAAAAACCCATCGTATTATTACCTGAGCCCCCTCCACCCGAGAGACATTGACTTTCTTTGCTCTATCTCGTATCTCTGAGTAATAAGCGCTTGACAGATTTCCTTCCTCTATGGAATTCAAACACTGAAGTCACGTGATACTTCCTGGGTTTCCCCTGAACTTCGTTCATAACATCAGCATTTTTTTTTCACTTCTTAATGACTTTTTTTTTTCTTAATGACTTTTTTAAGAGTAACAGAAAATCCCTCACCTAACCACCCTCTCTACTCCCAAACAAGCCACAGTGGTACTCCATTTCTTCTAGGAGTGTCTCAAGTTTACTTTACTACAGCTTCATAAAAGTTGTGAGGTACGAAACCAAGAATAAAGGATGCATTTGAAAATAAGAGAATCAGGGCACGTGGGTGGCTCAGTCGGTTAAGTGTCTGTCTTCGACTCAGGTCGTAATCCTAGGGTCCTGGGATGGAGTCCCACATTGGGCTCCTTGCTCAGTGGGGAGTCTGTTTCTCCCTCTGCCTCTGCCCCTCCCCCTTCTCATGCTGGCACAAACTCTCTTTCTCTCTCTCTCTCAAATAAATAAAGTCTTAAAAAATTTTTTTAAAAAAGAAAAGAGAATCAGAGAAAAACAGATAACACAAACCATCCTGTCGTGGAACCAAGCAGGCTCCTCTATGTCCCTTCCCCTCAAGAGGAAAAACAAAAGTCAAAGGAACAGGAATGGAAGGGAAAGACAGAGGACAGAGAAAGACAAGCTTTGGTGTCAATGTGGATACAAAAGGCAAGCAATAGGGAAAATTCAAAGATAACCCTGGAGCAGTGGTCCTCACGGCATGATCCCCATACCAGCAATCCAAACTCTCAGGCCCATCCAGACTTCAGCCAGAAACACTGATGGAGCCCAGCAATCTGTTGTTTCAATGAGCCTTGATTCAAAGTAGGCTGTGAATCATTTTCCTAGAAGGCTACAGGGAATGACGAGAATGGCATCAGGTTGCTTTGGTTACATAACATTGTTCTCGAAAATTCCACTCATAAGAATTTGGAAAAAGAAAGAAAGAAAACCAGTTGAAAATAACAGCTTGATTTTATAGTGGATATATTGTATTATGGAGGCAAATACCTCACGAATGAGGGGTAAGCTAAGTCTCTCAAACTGCACAAGGACCACAGCAAATGTTCGCCTTCTGGCACTTTAAAGTACTGACATGTATTATCATTGTGTGGTTGTCTCTACACCTTCCCATTATAACGTGAACTCTGTGAGCCAGAAATAAGTGATAGGTAGGTAGCTAGCTAGGTAGATAGATCTTATACCTCAATATACCTGGCATAATACCTTACACATAATAAACATTCAATAAATATTTGATAAGTGAATGAATCAAATAATCAGGATGGCACTGGAGGATTTATTTACCACTAGGTATAGGCTTGCCAAGTTTAGCAAACAAAAGTGCAGAAGGTCCAGTTAAATTTGATTTTGGATAAACAACAAGTGTATTTTTAGCCTAAGTATGTTCCAGGCAGTATTTGTGACATGCTTAGACTAAAATATTATTCATTGTTTTCCTGAAAGATTTAACTGGGTGTCATGCATTTTATCTCACAATACTATCCAGGTAGAACTCTCTTTTAAGACCCAAGCTTAGGATTTTCTGCTTTAAAATCTACATATAGGGGCACCTGAGTGGCTCAGTTGGTTAAGCATCCGATTCTCCATCTCAGCTCAGGTCTTGATCTTAGGGTCGTGAGTTCAAGTCCCACATTGGGCGTGGAGCCTACCTAAAAAACAAAAAACAAAAAACAGTAAAAATAAGTTAATTAATTAATTAATTAATTAAAATTTATCTATGAATACAGACTAGCATCTGTAGTTGCTTAACAAATTCTTTTTGAGTAAGTGAATTAATGTTCAGAAATGTGAGCATGCTTTCCAGGAGAATTTAATTCGAGGAACTTACACATAGATGCATTATTTTCTAGTAAGACTTTAATTTCCCTTTCTTTTTTCTTTTTTTATTTGCTGAAGAATTTATTGTATCTGCATTTCTACTTGTCTTCTCTTCACTAACAATGATGTTTGGGCTTTCTTCTGAATCATACTATCAACAGCCCATTTATTGGTGACTGTTTTGGGTCCATTAGTGTCCTCTGCATAGATGATAATTTTGTTACTTTGAGAAGCTCAGCTCTTTCAGCCATGAATTTGATATAAAAAGATATAGGAAGAGTAGTAATATAACAGTGTCAGAAACTGTAAAAATACTGGGGTCAAGATAATAATGTGATAGTCCTCACCCAGAATTTGGGCTATTATTTATGTCGAGACCATGGAGCACTGAACAGGTACATGATTTGAAGTAAGAAAGCCTCAGTTTTACCACTCTTGGAGTGATCTTAAACGAGTTCTGCAGTCAACCTGAGCCTTAATGTTTTTGCTACAAAATATCTAGATCTTAATAGTACTTACTTTAGGGGCGCCTGGGTGGCTCAGTCGTTAAGCGTCTGCCTTCGGCTCAGGTCATGATCCCAGGGTCCTGGGATCGAGCCCCGCATCGGGCTCCTTGCTCGGCAAGAAGCCTGCTTCTCCCGCTACCATTCCCTCTGCTTGTGTTCCCTCTCTCGCTGTGTTTCTCACTGTCAAATAAAAAAATAATAATAATAATTTAAAAAATAATAATAATACTTTACATGGTTGCTCTAAGAATCAAATAACAGTATTTCTGTGAAAACATTTAACCCATAAATACTATAAAATCATAAAAGGCATATATGAACATATGTGTTCACATATAAGAACATATGTGTTCATATATGTGGACATATGTTAACATAAGAACATATATGTTATAGTTATAACACCGAACCTCTTGCAGAACAATCCAGAGAGCAGGGAATCCTTAACAAGAGAAAGAGGTGATAACCTGGCTAGGCTGATTATCCTCTCATCTGTTACTGACTCGTTGGATGACCTCTCTAATGGAGATACCATTTTCTGAGGACATTAATGTCTCCCCCGCTCACAGAGGTATAAGAAAAGTTAAGTAACGTCAGTGAAGTTCCTGAGATCTTCAAAGTTCTGCCTCACCAAAATATGTTAGTTGTCCCTGAAGCTACAGATGTTTTGTGAATGCAGCGTATCCCCTCGTAGGCAGTCCCTCCCCCCAGTCGGCCTCACAGTCCAAGCAGGCCACCAGGATCGCACCCTCAGAACTGGAGGAAGGCTGGCAGGCAGTCCCCAGCCATGTCTCAGGGTGTAGGCCTCCCTTCAACTAGACCTCTCTGGTAGAGAGCAGACTCTTCAGCACCCTTCCATTCTTGCCACTGAACCTTTCCTGTTTTCTGTTCCCACCTTGATGTTCTCCATTCAGGAACTCCTGAATTCGGGAACTCCTTCTGTTTTCCTTGCCGGAGGCCACTTTCCCCTACCCATACTCTCTTCTTCCCTACCATCTGTCCTCTTCCCAAGCTCCCGGTCTTAGTTTTCTGGCCCCTCAGCAGACTCACCTGAAGAGGAGAGTGTTGTGCTTAGCGCAGATGATGGAGAGGCCAAGAGAATGGGCGAGATAGGTGGGAACAGTGCTTCTGAAAAACATCCCGGTAACAGCATTCACTGTACTTTGGACAAGCCAGGAGAAGCCTAGTTAGAATGAGAAAGAATCAGCAGAATAAACGGGTTCCTGCTGAGCCCCCACTACAGAGGGGACTGTTCAGAATTGGGGTGTCTCAGCCCAGTCGGATACCTTTTACTTGAACTTCGGGCAGACCCTCTGTGTGTATGAACCTGACAGGACTCTCTTCCTTTTTCCTTCCTCACTTGTCAGTGTCTGTAGAGTGTCAGTGCTGGTCCGCAAGGAGTTTAAAAGAGGCCCTTAGGAGAACAGGCATCAAAAACTGGAGACAAAGTATATATGTGTTGGCCCCTCCCCCACACCACTGGACTCATAAAGGACACTGCTGCCCCTTTGGTTTCTCCCCTTGCTGTGTGGTTTCTTGGGCTCCAGAGCTCAGTTGTTGCCTGCTCAGAACCCCTCTGTCAGAGCTACTTGCTGACATTTTATTCATGGTACCACTTCTTTGATTAGCATATATAATTGAGAGCAGATGATACCCTTACCTCTGAATCACATAGCTGCAATATAATCACTTGCTTTATTGATTATCTGAAAGTTTCGGTTTTTTTCTTAAATCCTGGGTTGGCTTCCCCATGTAATGCAAGTTATTTCTCAATTGATTTCATTTATCATCAGTTCCTTTCTACTGAAAAGAACGGTTGGCTTTTTTTCCTTCAAATGATCACATACTCTGTGCTAAGTGCTTTATCTCTTTATTTTCAAAATGCCTTCACAAGACAGCTACTTCTGTATTATTCTCAAGTTACAGATAAGGAAACTGAGGCTTATAGAGGTTAAGTAACATACCAAGTCACTCAGCCAAGTAAATGGAATTCATATCTGACTCCCACATCTGTATAGCCCAAAATGGAGCAGTTTAAAGTAAAGGGGCTCATGTGGGCTTCTGCCTTATGTTATAATTCTAGTGTCTGCTTTGGACTTTGTGTTAATGCACCCAAGGATTTGCCATTCCTGACCAGAGGCTCAGACCTGAAAAGCCATCCACTTCCACTTATCTTAACTCATTTCTCCACAGTGAAAGCAACAATTAGCAGAACTCATCTGACTCATGTATGATGTCGAAAGCCCTTTCGGGGTCCCTATAAGCAATATGCAGGAAAAGAACAAGAAAGAAAAACACTAACATTTCTACTGAGTGATGCTGTTTCAAATCAACGCATATATATAAACAAGCTGCGGCTGCCTGACCAATCTGAAAATAAGCCCCATTTAGTAAGATAGTTCTTGAAATACCTATGTTCTACCAACACAGCACCTTCATAATTATAGAGAGTGTTTTCCTTTAAGGAGCTCCCAAGTGCTTTGCAAACATTTTTCCTCATTAACTATCACACCGTTTTCTGTGGCAGGGAAGGGAACAGAGGACTTTGTCCTATTTAAAATGTGGGACTGCTAATGCGGTGAGTGATGGAGGCAGCTTGCCCTCAGGTCATGCACTGACAAGGCCTAGACTAGAGTCCTCAGGGGCTGTGGGTCAGGATGTGCAGAAGGCCACTAAGTCTGTAAAGGGCCCTGGCAAGGGCTTGGTCCAGCTCCTCACTTTCAGAAGAGGAAATGAACCCAGGGAGACTTAGAAAGCCCAGGGTCACACAGATAATTAACAGCTGAACCAACACTACGTGCGTGCAAACAACATACAGATGTATGCTATGAAGGGAAAGATAACAACTGTGAAGAATCAATTTATAGTCAGATTAGAAGACTGTGAAAGCAAAAAGCCTTCAGAGTGACCTTGCCTAGAGGAAAAACACACTGTAAGAAGGTGAAAGTTTCAAACAGCGAAAGCATTTTAACATAAAGTTTCAACTTCCTAGCAGCCAAAATAGCATCTGGAACTTAAGAAGGCAAGCTGCCCATTAAAGGTAACAGGTGGATACATTTTAAAAGATAGTTGACCAGCCTATCGTAGCCTCTAGAGCCTCTAGAAAGTGTACTCAAGGCACACGGATGGAAAAGACCAGCTTAAGTTCAAGCCTGCTTATAGCTGACAGAAATGTTCCAACTAAAAATAACACGCATGACTGTCTCTCTTGGGGAATCTCTCATTTCCAAAGAACGTACCTACATAAACACCATGCGTAGCCTAAATGCATCATTTGGAAATGAGGCTTCCCCAGATTCATCCGTTTGTCCAAAAGCGAACTCCTTCTCTTCTAACCCTGTCATCCTACTGACCATACTGTCCCATCCGTGAGAATGAAAGGAAAGAAATCAGAGAAAAGTCCAGAGGAGAGGGAGCTAGGCCAAAAACGTCTGTGAATAACTAAAGGAAAGAGAGTTCAAAGACCAATGACCTTGGTTGAGAAATTCGTGGAGGGATTCCTGAACAAAACAGCCATTTCTTACCATCATGTCCTTCAAAACATACCCTTTAAGTTAACAAACACAATGAAAAAGGCTTCTTCTGATGAGACTAATTTCATAAAACGGATCCTGAACATAAAGCACTAACACCAGGCCTGACACAGACGAAGCACCGAATACGTGCTGATTATTTTCATTGCCATTACTACAGTGGTACCTCAGACCTCTTCTGCTTCATAACAGGAAAAAAGGGAAGCCCAGTTAATTGGAAGTTAACTCAATTTTAAGAAATAGATTTCCTACCCCGATACACAGTCCAGGTGTTGAACAATGACCCTAGAGAGCTTTCCAGGCTTTGAGCTTTACGCTGGGTTATGGAAGAGTGCAGAAAAGGACTTTCTTCTCCGAGGCAGGTGCCTCCACTAGGCAATCAGTAATGAGGTGGGACAGATGGAAACACCCAAACGCATTTCATCTCACCTGTTAAGGGCAGAGCTGAGAACGACCACCACCAACAAAAACAAGGCTCTGCTTATCCAAAGGGTTGTCACAGGCCCGTGGACATTACTTAGAGAGGAATACTTCCTATGGTCAGTTGGTAACAATATTTTTATTTACCTTACTCTCTTTCACAAGCTCAAATGTTTGGTTTCTAAGCCAACAGCAAACCAGAGCAGTAAACTGAAGAGAAAGAAGAGTTTCAGCCAACAGACTGAGAACAAAGAAAAAGTATTTTTTAAATTGACCCGAGAGTTCAAAAATGCGTATGGAACCATTTAATTGGGGTGGGGGGGAGGAGAGTTTTAGAGTAAGAATACCATGCAAGTATTCCCACACCGCCCTTGGTGGTCTGCAAAGTGATTTCATATGGATTTATGTCAACACCAGCACGGTGAGGTAAAGAGGACTGTATACCTCAGAGGCATCTGGAGATTTGTCAGAATGCCATGCCGAGGGTTGGTGCCTGCATTTGAGCAGCACCATTTGACTCTGAGATCATTGTGTTGTCCACCACCTAGTCAACCTCCACACCAGACAAGGCTGGTTCACAGCTCAGGGCACTCAAGACGGAATAGCAGATTAACTCTCATGTTACATTTCAGGAAGATGTCTGTCAAAATAAATAAAATTGAAAGTGTAGCCCTTCAGAACGACTTGCTCCTAAGTTGGCCATATTTTCCAGACCTACCACAGCAAAGTGCCTTTACTAGACAGAATTCTGGAAATGGAAACTATCCCCAAAGAGCCAGGCTATGTAACCACCATCCTTAGTTTCTTTCTTTCTTTCTTTTTTGAAGATTTTATTCATTTATTTGTTAGGGAGAGAGAGCACAAGCAGAGGGAGCAGCAGGGAGAGGGAGCAGCAGGCTCCCCATTGAGCAGGGAGCCCAATGCGGGACTCGATCCTAGGACCCTGGGATCATGACCTGAGCCAAAGGCAGATGCTTAACCGACTGAGCCACCCAGGCGTCACCCATCCTTAGTTTCTAAAGATTCTAAAGAACCCGAATGCTTCCAAGATCGTTCCTCTCTCTAATTTCTTACATGGATTTGGTAAAATTAATGGGAAGCACACAGTTAAATCCACACATGAGCGACAATGCCGTAAACGACCCCCTAAAGGCAGCCCCCCTTTTCTCCACAGAATGACCTTTGAAAACCTGAGGTGGGGAGTGTATTGTAGCTTTTCCAGGGAGCCATTTTCTGGCATGGGGAGGTGGAAGATTAGCCTGTCCGGGCATCCCCGAAAGCAAGGTTTCTCAGAACCTGAGAGGCCAGGAAGGGCTGAATCTTTCCAGTTGAGGGTGAATCAACCAGTTGTTGTTTTTTTTTTTTTTAATTTTCCTGTTTGTGTTTTTTTTGTCGTCTTGTTTCCCTGTCTCTCATTCCCCTTCCCTGGCTATGTCTCGCTCCATTCCGCTTGCTGTCTCTTCCCCCACCGACAGGTGAGAAGCCCCACCAATGCAGCATCTGTTGGCGCTCCTTCTCCTTAAAAGATTACCTTATCAAGCACATGGTGACACACACAGGCGTGAGGGCTTACCAGTGTAGCATCTGCAACAAGCGCTTCACCCAGAAGAGCTCTCTCAACGTGCACATGCGCCTTCACCGCGGGGAGAAGTCCTACGAGTGCTACATCTGCAAGAAGAAGTTCTCCCACAAGACCCTGCTGGAGCGGCACGTGGCCCTGCACAGTGCCAGCAACGGGACCCCTCCCGCGGGTACACCGCCCGGTGCCCGCGCTGGCCCCCCGGGGGTGGTGGCCTGCACGGAGGGGACCACTTACGTCTGCTCCGTCTGTCCCGCCAAGTTTGACCAAATCGAGCAGTTCAACGACCACATGAGGATGCACGTGTCTGACGGATAAGTAGTACCTTTCTCTCTTTCTTACGAACAAAACGACAGAAAAGAAACAAACAAAAAAAGCTATGGCACTAGAATTTAAGAAATGTTTTGGTTTCGTTTTTACTTTCTGTTTTTGTTTTTGTTTCGTTTCATTTTGTACTACATGAAGAACTGTTTTTGCCTGCTGGTACATTACATTTCCGGAGGCTCGGGTGAATGAGAGTTTTCCCAGCCTCCCTCGGATGGTGGCCTTAAGGCCTGGTAGTGCTTCAGGAGGTCCACTGGTTGGATCTCTAGCTACTGGCCTCTAAATACAACCCTTCTTTACAAAAAAAAAAAAACCCACAAAAAACAAAAAACAAAAAAACAAGAAAATCTTTAAAAAAAGTAAAAAAAAAAAATTTTTTTTTTCACTTGTGAAGAGCACTACAAAAATATATAACAAAATCTAAAAGGCCTACTGTCTTTAAGTACACCGCTTGCAGTGTTTCAGTGGACATTTTCACAATTCTGGCCGCTTGGACTTCACAGTAACCAGTTAAAACTGTGGAATATCCCTTCTGGTTGAAAACCCAGAGGAAGGGCCCTGCTGTTTTCCACCTACCACATTGTCTGATTTCATAAAAGGGCTGGGGGGGTTGGGAAGGGGCAGTGGGTCCGGTGGTGTCGGGGAAGGCGAACGGCAGGCTTCTCCCCCAGATTCTGCCCGCGTCCGCGCACCCTGGCCCACCTCCTCCATGTCCCCCCTTTCAGCAGAAGCCAGGAAGACTTGGACAAGCATCAAGCAACAGTGGCTATCGTATTTATTCAGTGTCTTCGCTGAGCCCCAGCCTCAGCACAATCAAGAGGGACTTTCATGAAAGGCAGGAATGCAGATAAAACAAAGATATCAGAGGTTTGCACCTACGTTTCTAGGTACAAGAGAAGGATTATTTCCCACAATCTTTGCAAAAAACAGAAACAAAAAAAAAAGTGTCAGGATATATTCTTGTGGAAGAGAAAAAGAAAGAGAAATGGAGGGTGGGGGGATAATAAAAAGTTCTTGAGGCTTTTTTAATTCAAAATTTTATAGAGGGGCAAAAGTGACGTTTACCAGATAGAATGCTGATTTTTTTAATATATTTACAACAGTATTTGTGTAAAAAAAAAACAAAAAAAGTGAGATTGTTAAAAGTAATTTTTTTTTCATTTTGGTTTTGCATACACTGCCACCAATCCCTTCTCTTTTAGTTTATTTCACACACACATATATATATTTTTTGGTAAGTCAAGACTGTTAAGGTTAGCGATACTGCTTCCAGATAGAAAGAATCAAAGGCAATTAAAGTTATATTTGAAAGAGAGGAAGGATATTTTCTTCATTTTTTTTTAATTTTTTCTTAATTTTTATTATTTTAAGTATTGCCTGGGTTGATGAGGGCCCTTGTGGCCAGCCCATCCCTGCTGTAATTTGAACTGCTGCTTTGTATTTTGATATGTAGTTCTTTGACTTTTAGCAAGCTTAAGTTGCTCCACTGACTATTTTTTTTTTCAACTGATCCATCTAGAATTCTGTTCTTTTTCATGGGAGGACTTTATCTTTCAGAAACGGATTTCTTGCTTCTCTAAAAGTTCATTGAGGTCTTATGATTCTAGACTTTCTCTTGACTTTACTTCTTTTCTTGAATGAAACACTAGTAGTCTAGAGGTCGTGACAAATGGGTTTTCCTTTTGTGGGCAGCCAGGAGGAGGGGCTCATGCCTGCACGCTTCGCAGCTGCAGAGAGCAGAAGCCTGGTGCAGATCAGGATGCCTTGATGCCAAAATTACTTTCTTCTTTCCAAATACCACCTTCTGACTATTGCCACCATGGCTGAGAGGGCTAAGTAAGATGAGCCTCCTTTCGAGGACATATTAACCCTTGCTTTCTGGAAAGGTTTTAAGGAACTTAACAAAAATTTCTTGGATACCAACATCCATCATTCAGAAAGCCAGCAGTTCATTTCATCATCCTAACTGCCACACTCTCTTCCTAGTTGGGATTTCTCTCCTCGGTCCTGATCAAAGTATTGTAACAGGGATTTTTCCATTCTAGACAGTGTCCTGAAGGGATTGCAACTCAAATATGAGAATCCTTAAGCCTAACAAAAACTCCAAAGGTAATTTTATTGCTGGGCATGTTTTAATACTCTTAAGGGGGAAAAGGAAATCTTTAAACAAAGCAGAAACACCAAACTGTAATTTTAAAAAAGAATCAAAGACGGAATTTTAGCTTCAAAATTACTGTGCATTTTAATTTTTCTGTCAGCAACATATTTGCAAAAACAGTGCAACAAATGAGGAGAAATCTTCCAAGGGAAGCAACTCTATAGTGACTAAATTGGTTTTACTCATATATTTTAAATATTGGTTAACTTGGATCTTTTCCACAAGTTCTTGGTGATGTTTAGTAGGGTTAGTGCAACTAGAGTACATGTGGGTTTTATCTGGTCCTCTGGTTCTTAATTCGGTAAATACTTTGCCAGAAGTTTATTGTAGACTTGGATGGTTAACTGATCATTGGGTATCACTCACTATGATTTCTAAGAGGAGTCCTATCAAGAACTTTGTGTCCAAAATTGACCTGTTTTAAAAGCTAGTGGGAACCAGCTTCAAATTAAGAAAAGTCCATTTTTCTCTCGCTAATTTTGCTTTTTAAAATAGCATTGTTAAAACTTTACTGCTTCCACTTACTACCAACAGAGGGAGCATTAGTTAATTAACCATGTCCTGGGATTGTTTTGGTATCTTGAAAAACAAGTCATTCAATCCATGATATAAAAAAGAAAAAAATTGACATTAAGGAAAAGAGTTGTTTAATCTGGAGGGAAAATGACATAAAACCCCTCAGCATCTATTACCAATGAAGAAGGCCAAAAGCCACTTTAAAATATTTTTGGTTATTTGACAGCAGCTGATTTAAGATGGTGTCCTTATCCCAGCCTTCACAAAGTAGGCAGAATTTACAGTACCTCTAGAAAAGTTGATCTTGGGTGCCATTATGGGCCACATTTTGCTATCTGCTTCTCAAATCAGAGGGAGACCCATTTGCCTTAATGTTGATTTGCCACGTGAAAAGCAAAGCAATTGGGTTAAAATCAAACCCACATTTTGTTATCGTACATGTAGAGGGAAAAAAATCCAGTTGGGTTTGAAATACTAATATTCATCCTTTCCCTTCAAATGATTTTTTTTAAAATGTTGGAGAACTCCCAGAGAATTCTTGGTGAGGTGATGCAATCATTTTAACCACATGGATTCTCCAGGTTTGCATAGCAGTAGACTTTTTCTTACCGTATGTCTATTCCTCTCAAACATTCATAGTCTAAAATAGTTGATAGACTAGTTCTCTGGAGAGAGGGAGCAGTTAGACTGCAGTGGAAGGTCTAATCTGGGGAACAGTGAACTTACTGTGGGGTCATTACTATATGTTCTGACCTCCTCAAAGGGTGACTTTCCCAACTGATGTAAACCAGACTGGACCTATTTCAGAAGGATAGAGATGCTTTTAGACTGCCAATCTTTACTTTTAAATTCAATAATTACCAACATTTTAGGAAATGGGGAAACATATTTTGCTTCGAGAATAGAGGATGAACATGAATCCTTTTATTTTTTAGTTTCAAATCCAACAATCTTCTTACATTTAGAACTTCATGCTAGGATGCTATGAGTGCTAAAAAAAATTTTTTTTTCAGTAGTCAGGGGAAAAAATAGATAAAATGGAAGCAAATGTTCCAGATTTAAGACCTCTTAAGATGAATACAGGGAACAAGAACTGGTTTGGAAAAGAACATTTTTTTTTAGTAATTTATGATTTAAAAGTGGGTTAGCTGAACAAGGAAAAGGAAAAAAGTCAAAGGGGAATATTTATGTCAAGACATTTAGATATAGTTTATGGAAAATAAAATTTCCCAGCTCTGAAAACATTGGTAGCATCCCAGCATGGTAGGCAACTTTCCCCCTATTACTATAATAAATGCCAATATTTGCACCAAAAAAAAAAAAAAAAACCCAAGTGGTAAAATATGGCCCCCAAAAAAGAAGGAATTGGAACAGATGGGTCTGATACAAATCTACACATGGGAAAAGATTAAGAAACAAGTCAGGCAAAAATAATTTGAAACGAAAGTCTCGATATCAAAACGGCTTTTACTATATATTTTAATTGAGTTGTAAACTTTAGCTCCTGATAATAGTTTATAGACTTTTTCCTGCCCAAACTCCTAATTCTCTGAAACTGTTTGTGCCATGAGCAGGTGTGGTGGATAACTTCCTTCTCATGTTCCAGCTTTAGTCCATTCCTTCTTCATAGGCATCTTGGAGGTCACAGTAGCTCCCAGGCTTGGAAGAAAAGACTTGGGTTTGCTTTGTTGAAAAGTCATGGGTTTTATTTTGTATCATCCCAATATTCTTTAAGGACCAAGAAAACCCTTTGGAACCCATGAACAGTTAGAATTTGTGCACTCTGATAGGAGAAGAAAAAAGATTTCCTTCGAGTATGTGTGTTTCAAGTAAGTCCTAATGCCTTGACCTATATGTACCTCCATCATACAAGCATACCAACGGTGTGTGCCCAGCCCGTACGTATCCCAAATCTGTTTTGTTCCCTCAAATGAGCCGTGCCCCTTATAAAATCCCTCAGGTCCCCCACAGAACATAATGAAGGTTCATGTTGCTTCCCAGATGTGCTTCCTCCATAAAGCTCCCAACACCTGTTGCCTTTAGGAAAGGGAGCAGTGAGCTAGATCTGGCCAGGATTCATACTCAACATGCCCATTCAGGAGCCTTCCTCTATTGTTATGGAAGACATTATTTAATTAGCTGAGGCTGGGAGCAGAGGGTATGTGATTCTGCAGCAAAGGTATCAGATAACCAAATCAGGTCTGCCTCTGCTATGCAAAAAGAAACAAAATGAAGGTACAATGTAAGGCAGACACAACCTGAGATGCCCTCAGTATCTGGGAGAAGGGAGGGTGCCCTTTCTGCTGCGACCGACTCTTAAAAGAAATCTCCTGAAAGAATTCTTTAATTTAGTAATGAGTTGAAGTCCAGGGTAATGGAAGCCCCAGGGAAGAGAACAAAAGGACTGCAAAGTGTATTCAGCACCCAATAATGCGAAACCAAAAAACATCCAATCGCAATACTAGGAAGTTTGGCAAGAAGTATTTAGAGAAATCTTTGGGCTTTCCATGGGTAGTGGGGTCGACAGACTTTCTTTTGAGTGATTTCTGGCTCTGAGAAACCTCTTTACTCACTAGAAAAGAACTTTCTTTAAATGGCCAATTTTATCCCCCAGAAAAAGAAATTTAAAAAAAATAAAATAAAAATAGGACACTAAAGACAGAACCATGTGACCCGGTAACAAACAAAAGGAAGGGTGCACTAGAATTTCAATAGACTCCCTAATTCCATAGAAAAAGCAAGGCAACCCAACGCTCTCCATCTGCAGTGGCTTGAAGAAAGTGCTTGTGCTGACCCAGCCACCTGGGGCTTTCTGAGGCTCCACATAACTTCCCCATGGGGATATCGGCAGCCCCTTTGTCTTGGCATTGACATGAAGAAAAGGACTGTTCTTTTAGGTGCCCAGGAAATAGATTGCATGGAGCCAACTTTCCAAAGCTATCTCTACCCTGGTGCTCAGGCAGCATATGGTGACAGAAGAGGGGCACAGAAGAGCTCTTGCTCTCGAGTGAGAATATTCTCGTAATCCCAAGGGCTCTCTGTGTGGGGTTGCCACTTGTACCTCCACAAGAGGAAAAGCTGTGGCGACTCAGTGTTCATATAAACACAAAACGTGGAGATTGCTAACCCAGAGCATCATTTCTAGCACAAGAGATTAAGGGGATCAGCCGAACCAAAATTCCTCCAAGATTTTTCTAAGTCTCCAAATACATTTTTCCCCTGGAACACTGATTCCGCAGTGGTCAGCATGTACATTAACAGCTCCCAGAAAGCAGGTTTGCAACCCCAGGGCTTGTTTTCAGTTCTTTTTAGGGTGAAGAAGTAGGGGATGAGGGCTGCATGGCACGGGTTCTTTTGCAGAACTATGTATTTCACCGAAAAGGAGGTAAAAAATGCCCTGGGTTGAAACAAGCGACTGCAACCCCTGGATTCCAGTGGTTCCTCAGGCCCAGCCTAAGGCTCCATAACCTGACTCCCTTCAGACCAAAATCTCCTCTGAAGTGACCTCAGTTGAGGGATTTTCACCAGAAGCCACTTAGAGTGAAGAATTATTGCCTTAAGTCAGAAAGCCCAGGGAAGAGAACAGAGGACAGAGAGGTTGGAAGCGTGTGAAGACACGTTTCTTGTTTTTAATGGTTGCATCGTCCTCAAAACGAGCCCTCTTCATGAGTGAAGATGACGGAAACAGTGGCTTTGCAGAGAGGCATCACACTTGTCTGGAACGGACAGTTCTCAGGAAGTGGTTGCCCTTTTTTCATAGCCTACTTCAGTGACAGAGGTCCGGGCTGGGTATCATATAGGCATCATATTAGTCAAAGGGTAAATCCCCTAAGACATGATCACAGGTGCCTGGGATGCCAGTTTTCATCACTTCCTTCATAGGGAGAACAGTCTACAAAAAGCTTTCTTTCTCCATACACTATATATTTCTGAACTCAGTTTTCCTCAGTTTTCGTAGGGAAATCTGCTTTATCTGGTGGTTCTTTGTTTAAATGCAAACCCACAACTTTCAAATCTTCAAGGAAGGAGCACAATCTGCAGATCATAGAGGAAATCTGGTCACGTTTACGGGAGTCCTGACTTTTGAGATCCCTAAGTAGGGTATAAAAAGTTCCTACTAGCCCTCTTTCAAATTCGGGGCTTCCCTTGGTTCAGATGCCTTCATGAGATTCTGATACACCTAAAATAGAAAAAGAAAAAAAATTAATCCCATTGGAGACATCTGTTGCTACTATTGTTACAACAGAAGTTCATTATTGCCCAGCAGAATCATTGTAATTTATATGTAGACTCCAGTAATGAAAGGACTTAACCCAGCTAATATGTTACAGCTGCTGTCCAAAATGTCCATAAACGAGTACACGTTCTGCATATACACACACGCAGTGTGAGAGGCTCTCGGTTCAGAGCTGTTCCACGTTCATATTCCTCAGTGACCAGATAGCTTCTGGAACTTCTCTCTAGCTAGTCCAAGGTCTCACCTAACTCCTATCTGCTTCTGCTCTGTTGCCTTAGTCGGGTGCATCAGTGCCGTCTGCTATCTGTGAGGAGGGTCTAGGGCATTCTCTGAGGGAGCTCAACCATCAGTAATTTCTGTGTACCTGCTTCATGAGAAACTTGAGTATGCCGTGTGCAGGAGAGTAACGAACTCTGCACTTCCACTGGATTGACCGGCGTGTGTGTACGTGTGTGTTTGCATGTGGACTCGTGGTCCGGGAGTGTGTGTGCCTCTCGAAGCACACACAGGCATGGGTCCTGGTGCAGCGTTGCAGTTGCCTCTTCCTACCGTTGTGCTCAAGACTTGTGGCTCCCTTCCCAGGAAGCAGTCACCTGCCCACTCTGTTGCTTTTCGTAGTGTTTCAGAGTTGGGAGAAACAAAGGCAGCTTGTTGGAGCCACAGCAATCCTACAGTGACAGGCTGTTTGCCTCCAGAAGAAGGTAGAACAGAAGCACTCAGAGAATGGAGAGCAGACAGAGAGAACAGCAGTCTGGGGCACCTCTCGGGGTCATCCAGGGAGGGAGAGCACCGAGGCCAGGCGGGCTAGGCCTGCCCAAACTGATCTGAACCAGTCCATGGCTGGAAGGCCATTGCTCTCCTCTCTGCAACCCAGCGTGGGCCCACAAACACCTGCTCACCTATAAGTTTCACTCCCAAACTAAAGCTTCCTGATCCTACCTGGATCAGGACATCATATCATAATTCCAAACTGTATCTCCTGAAACCAACGTGGCCTTTGCCCAAGTCTTTCCAGGAGTGGGTTGTTTACCGTGTCTAGCAAACCAATAGACTCTGGGTGGAATCATTTCTGGTAATCTCTAGGAACTGAGGGCTCTGGCCCATCTCACACGTTGAAGTAGAATGCCACTCTTGTGCACTATTCTGAACAAATGGACCTGGCTCTCCCAGCTGACCTTAGAGAATGGCCTAGAAACAGTCGGATTCAGTTTGCTCACTCCCATGCCCTTCTTTTACTAGGTGGCTTATTATTTTTTGTGACATGTAGAAGATGATTTCTGCTAATTTACAGAGTTCAGAAGACATTTTCTTTCCTCTTCTATTTTGGTGACTTTCCTCCTACCCCCTTAAGCAAGGCTACTTACAATTAGAATCTTTTCATTGTTATTATTTTTAAAAACTGTATATTGTCTTTCTATATCCAAAAGAAGTCTGTGACTGTAACCATAGGTATTTCTTTTTACTGGAAAAAAAAATGAGTTTTGTTTTGTTGTTGTTGTTTTTTTTTTAGTTAACAGTACTAGTGACTTTGTGGAAGAACATGAGTTACATTTAGGTATGCTTACTTAAGTACAATACACTACATTGCAGTATTTCTGAAAGCTAGAACATACACATTATATATAACAATTCTATATTGAAATATATATTACATTATGTTCATTTTAACTTTTGAATCTGCCTATGATCATGAGTTGATTGAAATATTATTTCTTTGCATTTATCACCCATCACCAACCTGCTGCAGTCAATCTGGTGCATTTAATAATAATCATTACTGCTCTAGTTTGCTTTTTATATTATCAGCTTCAGTATTGTCTTTACAGGATTTTAGAATTTTTTTAAGCTCAGACTTAGCAAATGTAGGAAAGTGAAAACATTTTTTAAGAAAACTTTTTTTTTTTTTTTCTGGTGTGGCTGATACAAAGAGGTTCATATTCAAAGTGATCTTGTTTAGCTGACCCTCTCAATATCTGAAGAACAAAAGAAGTGCATATGAATGTATCTGTGATTTTCCCTTTTAGGACTGTCACTGTCTATATTTGCTTTGGAAAATACAACCAAGGGGCTGCTTCACCTGCTTATGATCTGACCAGCAGTTACAGGCTGCCAAAGGGCTGCTCATCTGAGAAGCTAAGGGGATGAAATGCCTAGCCATCCCAACTGGATTTTCAAACATTGATTTTCATACTGCTTCTTTATGGACTACTTTCTGTTTTCAGTGTGCTCTATGATTATTTTAACTAGTCTTCAATGCTCCCCTGGAGGCGGCTTGGCAATAGAACATTCGTTTTCCTAGGAGATTTGCTTTCTTAAATAAAACCGGAATTTGAGGAACTTTTTCATGACAGAGGCTGATAGAAATAGAACTGAGAAATAGAGAGCTCATTTTTTAGCCCACAGAATCCATAAGATGGTGGCTCTGGGGTCTCTGGCCCTCCATATCCCCATTTGTCTTGTGAAAGTGGGGATTGGGTGCCTTTCTTTTCTAGCCAGGCCATCATGGAAACTTCAGAAATCAGGCATCCTGGCTTCCTAGCAAGAAATATTTTCAAGTAGTATTTTCAGATAAAGAGCTTCTTCGGCTTCCCTTAGCTACTCAACCCAGTGCCAGGAAAACTCCCTCATTGGATAAACTTTACATCCATCCTGGGGACCCGAAGCCGGATTCATTCTCTCAGGTCTCCATTCAGGACAAAATGACAACAGTCGTTTACGATATTCAGTGTGAAATTCCTTCCCACACTGGACCAATATTAAGGCCTGTCAGTACGAATAACACCAATTCCTTCCTTCCTTCTCTCCTAATAGATTTTTATTTCCAGTTCCCACCCCCTTCTGCTGCACTCCCCCAACCCCTGCCCACAGCAAGTCTTTCCCGGCCTCCCCTTGTTCAAGCTCCCAGCAGTGCCCTCCCACTGGTGACGCCTGGTGGACCGACTCCAGCCAATTTCAAAGGGGCAAAAATTGAGTCTAGTAGCAAAACTATAAATCTGTTTCTCCATAGTTTTCAACTAAATATATTTCTACGGGACAGACACAACTGTGAATTGGGAGTCAGTGAAGTCAGTGAGGCTGTTGCTTTTCCAGTGATCACATGATACCCAAATTGTATCGGTTTTGTTATTTTCCTCTTTCCTTTTCCTAACTATGTTCCTTTATTTCTTGTTTCTCTCCAGGACTACTTTAAATTGCCTTTTCTTCTCCTCACCACCTGAGGAATTCAAATAATTATGACCCCTGAGTGCTCTGTGCCTTCCTCCCCCCTACTCAACATCCTGAATGTCCTTCTCTAAGTTTTGTGCGGTTCAAGAGCACTGACAGGCGTCAACTCAGCAACCTGAGTCTCGTGGGCAGAGTGAAGAAGCATGTCTTCACTGTACCTTCAGGTTTTAAAAGTTATCAATATTCTTTTGAGAGTGGGAGGACCTGAGTCACAGTTTTAAATGTCAGCTGTACTAGTGAGGTCATCAATTCCTTTCACCTTTACATTTGGCCAAAGGTAAAGAAAAAAATATATTTTTTTTCTATTTTTTTCCTTCAAATATCACAATGTTCAAATTCCTGATATGAGTAGACTATTTCTGAGAGGGGGAAAAAATTCATCAATGCCGACTCTTTCAAGTCCTGCTGATATTTAGCCAGGTGACATATTTACCCCATACTAGATTTACAGAAATCTAACAAAAGAGGTAACATTTTAAGATAATTTTGATAACTGCTCAAGCCTTAGTAAACGCTTTTAAAACAGGTAAAGACACTTCCACTAAAGTAGGAGGAAACAACTAGGAAGAATTTTTTCATTTGTTATCTTTCTGAAAAACAAATTATTATTGGTTGATTTAGAACTTTTAAGCAGTAATTTACTGAGGGATGAAAAGGTCCATAAAGAGTCTATTTTTGTGAGCAGTTGTTTTTTTTAATATATATATATATATGAATTTATATATATATATAATTGCCAAATGTTACCCAAAAGACTGATACCATTCTAGATCTGTCTCTTTACAGGATGTTCAAAATGTCATACCTTCTTTCTGCTCTATCTCATTTGTAAAAGTAGTCTTCATCTAAAGTATTCTTTTCCTCAGTCTTTGACTTCTGAAACAGTAGAAGACTCTCTTAAACCCTAATGACTATTGTTCAAAGTGTAAAGTCGGAGAGTATCCAGATCTGATAGGTCCCATTTGGTCCAGTTAACCGCAAGGATTTCTCCAGGATGCTTTTCTTGCTTAACATTGTTCCTTCTGGTTCCCCAAGAAGAGCTCTAACCGTGAGACCAGGATTTCCCACCACAACCTCTGCATCTGTCTAAATTAATGTGTAAATCCTGCTAGTATTCTAGAGACTCCAGGATGTGAATTTCTTATTGCTTATGAGCCTCTTGCTTTTCTGAACTGTCCCCTGTCAGGAACACCAAGAGCCCTATCAGTAAGTAACTAATGCAGCAAAATGATGGTCAGACACATTGTAGTACGTAATAGGGAGGCTAGGAAGAGCTTTCATCCTTCTTCTCCTCCATAAAAAGCTTGCTTCCCCACCCCAACCCACCCCACCACCATGCATTTCAGAAAGTCTGCATCTCATTTTACAGATATGTAGTTTTAGGATTCGCAAATATAGCTTAGGAAATGTTCTGAGGTTGAAGCTGGTGGCAAACCAGCTTATTTTCTGCACTGGACTTTAGGACAAGTGTGCACAGATACAATTCCTTCAAAGAAAGTGAAACTAATATAGTAAAGCAAAGGGATAATACTTTTACACATTAAAACAGTTGTTTGCTATCTGTAAACCTTGACTTAAGCATAATTATTATTTTTAGAAACCTGAAACTGGAGGAATGTGTATTTTAGTAAAGTTTGTTGTCAGTTTGTTTGTTTGTTTCCCTTTATCTCTTTCTTCTCGGGATAGTGAAAGATTTTGATTCTTTAATTTGATGCTGTCCCCGGCCATAGGTATCAGTCAAGTTATGCCTGCCCTTACCATATACTCTTTTCCTTTTAGAATGAGAGCCTTCCTTCATGCCATTAAAGAGTCTTTTCTCCTTGAAAATCTTATCTTCCTTTACAGACAGTATGAGAGAGATTTGAGGAGAGAGATTCTCTCTGCACTTTGAGAATAGAATCGTTAAAATAAAAACTATTTCTTGAGAGAAACCCCATTTACCCAAACTAACAGGTCTGAGGCCAAAGAGTGGGAATTGATTGCAGACGAAGGTCATATATTTTACACTACAAATCTTTACTGCCTCCTCCAGTTTTTGGAATAAGGCTGGGAATAAATTAATGAAAATCTGCTTTGGATGTTTCTTACTAATATCTAATGCAGAATACCCAGAAAAGACAAAGAAAGGATGCTACTTAAATGCAAAGTCAATCAATCTATAGATTTCTGTAATTATTCAGATTTCTGTTCTACTCATTTCAAAAATACGTGTCCATGAGGTCTTAAATAGAGAAACATCCGCTTCTCCATTGCTTCTCATCTCCCCCCATCTGGTGCTGGAGGTGACAGTCACAGAGGGAGACTGCCGCCACATCACCAGTCCTCCACACATCCATATACCCCCCACCACAAAATAAGGAAAAACCGAATTAGAAACTTTTTTTTGAAAACAGGGAAACTGTAGTGCTTCATTTGAAAGCATACTGTTTTTAACTCAACTCAATTTACAGATAGCCTGACAACCTTTTTAGAACCTGTCTTTTGTGCTATAATTTGCATTTTAGCTCAATCTTTAAAATAATTGCAATTTCAATTAAGTGAACAGAGGAAAAGCAAAGAGGAGAGACAAGGCAATGTGATGGGGCTAAATCTGATACAATTCTGGATTTACAAAGCCAGTTCTCAGGGTTACCAGGGAAAACTAACACCACTCACCCTTTCTTGTCCATTCTTACTATTATGGTCTTAAGAATTGGTCAGGAAACCGAACTTCTTTATGATTTAAGACTTTCCTTATTAGTATCAAATCCATTCAGAGAAATCGTTCACACCCTTCACTGCTCCTGTACCTAATCTGCTCTCCAGGACCCCTGCAGAGAGATAGCGGAAAATAAAGTGATGGTTCAAATTTGATACACGATTTAAACCTAGTCTAATGTGCTTTGTGTATGTTTACTGCCAAGGGGTTCATTGAAAAATAAGGCCAGTCTCTCTGCTCCTCCTCTCCTTGGGACAAACTTTGATTTGGAACCATCTGTATATAGATTTGTAGGAGAAAATTCTCAAAAGCACTGTCAGCAGTTAAACTCCTTCCTTAGTCCCATTGATTTGAACCTCAGTTTTCCTGAGGGGCCTATTGAAATAGAAATTAAGGGTAACTTTCACGTATTGAATGAAAATTGGTTTTTTGCCCTGTCGTTGAAAGGATTGTGGTTTTCAGAAAAAATAAAAGCAGATTGCTTAGTAATCCTCCTCCTAGCAAACAAAGGCAAGAAGTTGATAGGATAGAAGAAAAACCCATGGTAATTTTATGTTTTAAAGTACTTTGTGCTGACCCCACTATGCCAGACACCCTTGTTTCTACAATCTATTCTCAGCTACGGATCGATTCTCCTGAGACTTCTAGTACGCATATGTGGGTTTGAGCAGACACACAGATTTACAGACAGGCCAAAACAGATCAACTCTTAAGAGTATCAAATACAAAGCAGGTCTCCGGAATCACTTAATTCTGCCCTATCCCAAACCAATTCCAGACTAATCTTAAGCGAGAAGTAAGCTCCATAAGATATCCTACTATGAATGTTTTTTCTTACAGAATAATACTTCTGTATTAGAGGTACAATGCAGATTCTTAATTTGGGTGTAATTATAATTCGCTTTTATATTTAATAGTTGTACTTTTTTGTATGAGTGTGTCGTTGAGCTATTTGTACCAATTTTCAATCTGTCATCCTGAGAGGGGCCTTGAGAATTTCTGCATCTGTGTGTGTGTATTTATGTGTTCAGAAAACGAAGTGAGGAGGGGAGGAAGAAGGGGAGGGAGAAGGTGGTCAATGTGAAGAAGTGAGTGCTCCTAGCGTCCCTATTTCTATTAGGTCAAGTGGCTGCTGCCAGAAGCCCCCCAGGAAGAGTTGATTGCACTATTCTAAAATAAGAGCCCAGCACTGTTAAATTTAGAACCGTGTTTTGGGAAACGGGAAAGTTTTCTCTTTTTCTGTACCCATTCTCTGTAGCATCAGAGCGATTTGACGTGATGAAAACCATTCAGTAAAAACCACTACTGACCTTTGCATTAAATAGCTATTTTCCTCTCCTAAATACTACCCCTGGTTTCAACTCATCTACTTCCCTTTATTTTCTGCCTATTGACTTAACATTTTCCAGAAGAATACATAGGTGCATGCTAGTTGTTTCTCTCCTTTGAGTTGAAACAAACAGGCAACAAGAGATGACTCACAGGAGAGTGAGGTAAAGGCTGAATTTCCCACTTGTGTGGCACTGGTAACCTTTAGTGAGAACTGTTTAGGTTTGAGCTTGGGTCTGTAATAGGGCTTTTTGTTGTTGTTGTTGTTGTTTTCTTTTCTTTTTTTTTTTTTTTGGTTTTTTATTTTGGGTGTTTTCTTTCTTTTTTCTTTTTTTTTTTTTTTGCACTAAATATGACTGCACTGCATTGCACTACTGAAATGTATTTGTACTGGGAGTGAGTGTGTGAGATACGGGGAAGAAAGGCAGTTATGAAACAGGAAGCATCACAAAAACAGAATGATTTCCATCGTGCTTGGTCTTAGCTGGGTTGGTGAGAGTCCGTGGAATCTGCTAACTCTTGATCAGGCCCAGACACTGCCATGCTGATAGGATCTGTTGTTTTATTATAAAGAAGCTGGGCTGGTACAGTTAATGGAAGATGGTTAAGGAAACATTTGCCCAGTGTTGTCTCCAGCTAAGCTTCCGGTAAGAGTTGCAATGGTGAGGGAGCCAGCCGAGGTGAGGTCAAAGCCTTCACCTCGGCCTCCACCACAAAACCCCTTGCTGACGCACACTTCGGTGTGACAGAGGGTGGTGGCATGTCCTGCTTTCAAAAAAACCAACAAAAAACAAAACAAAAGAAAACCCACAGCCTTGTCTGTATTGGAGATATCCTTTCAGCCTGAGCATGCTTTTCCATCCCTGGGGGAGACCTAGATCAGGCTAACCAAAGAGGAAGACCATGCATGTGGTAAAATCCTTTAAGATGGCGGTAAGGGAACAGTGCAATAAACAAGGACAACCAGTGAGGTGAAAGGGTTATTTTGAAACAAGCTAAGCCAACTTTGAAACTGAAGGAAGGGTTGGAGAATTGGTCAGAACCTACTTACTAGCTGCTCCATCATAGACTATCCTTTATTAAGCAGAAGACCTTAACAGTGCCTAAAAGTTTAGTTTTGACGTTGCTGAATTTTTTCAATTTTTTATTGGATTTCTTTTTATTGCCTTTTTAATCCTGAGAAGTAATTAGCGCGTGACAGCTCTTCAATGACTATTAATGAAAGAATCTTGCACCACAGGAAAAGCAATCAATTGTGTAGGGCACGGTAACACAAGAGTGAAGATGCTGAAGAGCTCTTCCAGAATCCAAGGTGACAGCTTGGAAGCTTCTGGTTCCATAAGAAAGGGTCACAACACATACAAATGGCTAATGTTGAATTTCTATGAATACTATCATGTGTGGGGACATCAATTTGGAA
This sequence comes from Procyon lotor, assembly GCA_028646535.1. NCBI lineage: Eukaryota > Metazoa > Chordata > Mammalia > Carnivora > Procyonidae > Procyon > Procyon lotor. Next base: position 134,535,340 of record CM053603.1, read on the forward strand.
AACTGTCAGTTGAGGTCTCTTTCCTAAGATTACAACGTTGATACCTTTCTCTCTCTCCCCCCACCCCTCTCTCTTTCTCCTCCTTAGCATCCATCCAAGTCTACTATTACAAGGTAAAAAATCTGTAAGGAAACTGTCAGCCTTGCGTCAGAAAAAAACGCCACTTAGGGCTTTCAGAACTAATGTAAGCAGTCCCTTTAGCGCTCAAAGCATTATCTCAGTTTTAAATAGGAAACTCTAAATTCAGAGCTCTTAACAGGTACTTAGAGATGTGTATTGCGTAAGCACCAAGACGGTATTGACTGCACCAAACCAAAGGTTTAGAAAGAAACAATTGACCTTTTAAGATACACTCAACATTAACTCTCCTAGGATACTTCTCTTGAGACTTTGGGGAAAAGACTTCTTTTGTGAAACTTGCATACCCATTCCGGTTTTGTCACCAAAGATTTTAATCACCAGAGCCTAATCTCCTCTCTCCCAGACAAAAATAATATGGCAGGCTCAGGGGGTATGCTTTGGTGGTCAAGGGATGACCCTTTGGTTTTCATTCTGGTCACAGTGATATTTACAGGAGACGCGTTATTAGAGGCACTACTGAACTGTCTTCATGACTTAGGATTTAGTCAGAGGTTTAAAAAATAGGGGAAAAAAATAAACAGTAGTACCTTGACACTGTAAACTGGTCTTTAATAGAGTCATGACCTGAAGACTGATGGAGAGAAAGAAACTTCCGTGGAAGAGAGTGAGCTAAATCACATAGAACCAAACAAGGATCGCTGGTAGGATGGGGGGCAGTGCAGACAACAGAGCGGATCGCTGCTCTTCGTGGCCGGAGCCCACAGCAACGGCCAGAGGGAGAGTCAGACACCTGGCAAGCACATTCCAGTATTGAAAAAGCCACGATCTGGGTTTCACTGTGGTTGCTGGAGTGGTTGAAGCGCCCGTGTCCATGGCGAGGACAGTGCTGAGGCTGACCTATTGTGATAGTGCCTTTCTTAAGAATTTGTTCAGTTAGGCTTTTCTGGACCATTACCCCCAGTCTTCTGAGGAGGTCTGAAGGGATAGTATTCACTTAGGACGAAGGGACAGGATATTGCTCCTGGGATGATGTGATTTGATGATATTTGCACTAGATTCTGAACTCTACTTTAAACTGGAGCAACTGAATGAGAGAAAAACCAAGGATGGCTCAATGTTAAAAGAAACCAAAAGCAGTATTTTCTAACTGATGCCTCTTCTTTTTCTTCTCCTTATTCTGGTTCTTCTCCTTCTCCTTCTCTTCCCTGGAAGCAAACTTCACACTTGTTGATTACCAAGCTCAACTCTTGCCAGTTCTTTTCCTTCCTGTTTTGTTCCCCGTGCTGAACCATCCGTGTGAATTAGCCATCAGATGGGAATGGTTAGTGGAAAGGGCATCTGTCATTACAGCTTTGCGCTCCTCGTCTGCATCATCAAGGGCGTGAGGCAGTGGTGGAGGGGCGGGGAGGGGGGTTTCCTCCAGAACCACCTAGCCCTTAGGAAGGCTGAAAAGCAGAGATCTCCTCTGGAGAGTTGAGCGAACACATATTTGTCCAGAGGACATCAGAGCCTGTAGTTAATCCTAACGAATGCTTGGAAAGAGAAGGAAACCCACATGTTGAAGAAAAACAAGGAAGGTGGTGCCCACAGATTGCCTGTTTCCCCTCTCTCTCCTCTTTCCCACCTCACCCCCCCCACTTCCTCTATCAGAATTATATTTCATCTCATGTATTTATGTTACCCGAAGAATTATTTGGTTCCTTGGTTTTTCTCTTCATCAATGGGCTGGGAACTCTTCCAAAATCAAAACCAGATACCATCAGCAGATTTCCTGCAGCCTACCAGGGTCTCGAATGCTGTCCACCTGGTCCTGACCCAGTCAACTATGAGAACTCAGAAGTTTTGGCTGGCTCAACCACCTGTCACTTTATTTTCATTTTGTTTTCATTTCCATTTGAATTCCGAGTGATCCAGTGGGAAGGTGGAAATCACAGAGAAGGTTTAGAGGCTGCAATTCTAGGGCATAGCTTGTCACGAGTTTGTCTTATCCAAAATATAGCTTTCTACCCTGTTTTTCTGTTGAGTCTGTTGCCCTGATTATAATTTCTATTATACTTGTGGTTATTTTTATAAGAATAGAGTCCATTTGCTATGTCTCTTTGAGTACTTTTTTTTCTATTTTCCCCACATGGATGCAGTACCAACCTGTCAATGAAATACCTTTTTATTATATTATTAATATGTAATTCTACTGTAGACCAAAAATATAAAAACAAATTTGCTCATTTTAAAGATATAAAGAGCTAGTGAGTAAAAGATTAAGAGTTGAAGGAAAAGACAGAAGAGCAGTGGTTAACTATGTTGAGTTAGAAATCTAAGAGTAGCCTTACCTATTTTTTAACCAGTGCTTGCCAATCATACCATAGTTGGGATTATATAGTCTTGGCTCCTTCATGCTTACGTTCTCTAATTTTTGTTTGTCTGTTTGTTTTTTCTTTGATGTAATTGAGGTTGCACATCATGCTACTTTTGGCGATGCCTGATTTTATTATATTGTACTTTTATCAGTCATTTCCTTTAGAAGGATGGGGGGAAATTTTTATTTCTTTTTTTAATTTAAAATTTGTTTAATGCACTGGAAATAAAATTGGACACATTTCACTGTTCAAAAATTCAAAAACAAAACAGAACAAAAACCACAAAGAAAAAACCAGCAACCAAATAAGCAACAGGAAAAAAAAAACCATGAGAAAAACCATCTATTCCTACTGAATACACATACAAAATCTATCTCACACAAAAGAGAAATTTCATCAGATAAGAAAGATAAATCCTAAAAGTTAACACTGCCAAAAATAAAGACGACACCTGGGCTCAGAGGGAATGGGGGACATGGGGCATTCCTTTCAGATCTGAGATCTTCCCATGGTTCCAGTGAAAGCCAAAGGGGTTAAATGTAGGAGAGGCAACTATGGAGGAAATAAACCCAGCACTTCTGGAACTTTCTATCATCTTTTTATCCTATGTATGGGCTCCATTTTGGGGGTCAGAGGAGGCGAGATGTGCTATGGTTGAAAAACTGGCTTGTATAGAGATAATGGGTACAATCCGCAGCTGCACGCAGTTCAGTCCTCTGTCCATGGAGTACCTCACGTGTTTCTTTTCTCCGTGAGAATTTCAGTGGGTTGGCCCACATCATGGGAGACCGTCCATGATTCCTTAGAACATCAGCCAGTGCTAAAGAACCTCTTGACTCCAAGCCCACCCCCCTTCTTCAGCATTCCCAAAAACAACAGAGCCAGTTAACCCACACAAATGCAATGAAAGACCGAGACAATTTGCCTAGCCAAGTGACTGTATCATTTGTTTAACGTTTGCTGGGTTTTTCTGGTTTGGTTTTGTTTTGGAGTCGGGGTGGGAGTGGATGTTAACTACACAATCCTAATACAGTAATTGTTTTGCATCTTCCATGTTTTATGCAAAAACAGACATTTAAATCAATAACTAATTGTGCCCTAGACTGAAAGTTAATGTTTAGGAGTGGAAAGAAATTGTTGGAATTTTTTCTACATTTTTTTGTGAAGAATCTTTTTTGGAAAGGAAGGATACATATTTTTGTTGTGTAATATTTTCTATTTTTGAATGCATTTTATTGGTACAAGACTGTTTTTTTGGTGAAGACATTATTTAAAAAAAAAAAAAGAAAAAAACTAATCGAAAAGTTTGCCCTTAAGGATATGCTGCAGTTTTGAGGTTAAAAAAAAAAAAATAACTGATTCAAGATGCGTGTTAAAAGTTGGGATTATATTGTTGTTTTTTGTAATTGTTACAAGAAGAAGTTTGTACCCACTGCTGTTTATTTTGTTTCAGATGAGTAAGTAAAGGGATTGTTCTTGTTTTATTCTTTTTTTAGAGAAAAAAAAGCTATTTATGAAATGTCAAAAACACTGGACTGTGAGTTTAAGTGTGGAAGCATTTTACCACCCTGTGTCTTCGACCAATTATGGGAAACCCCTTTTCTCTTCCCCCCTGCCTTAGCCTTGCCAAATGAGAAAAAAACTAGAACAGCTGTCAGATGACGCACGCCACTGAAGCCCTGCTTTAATTTTTATGGTTCGAAAAAGTCAGAAAACCAAAGTTCAATTTGTTTCTGAAATCCCACTGTCCATAGCCCTTTCTCGTAGGACACAGCCAGTTGGCTCTGCCTCTCCGTCTTGGATCATTGCCTTCTTCAGGAGTGGGGGCCAGCTGTGACACAAGGAGAAGCGGCAAGGTGGTGAGCCTGAGGGCTGGGGTCTCATGAAGGAGATGTGAGTGGGACTCTAGTCTCTCAGCGGGCAGCCCGATTTCCCAGTCTATGGCCAGGCTGCTCGGGGGGCACACTGCTCCACGGCCGCCAGAGGAGGAATGAGCCTGCCCACGCCTCCACCCTCCGCTTCTGAGACCCTTCTGTTATCGCTCTCCAGAATGGCTTTGCCTTTCTCAGCAGCCCACATTCCGTGGACAGGCTGGAGGGAGGAAGGATCCAGTTGGAAGAAATGGGGAAGGTAGGGCAAGGGACCATCTAGCACAAGGGATCTTGTCTGCCTCATCTTTGATTCTGTGGATTGTCCATCCATCTGCTCACTGTGAAGACGGAGAGGCAGAGTGCCCTAAGGCTGTTCAATAGCTTTCCATATTTTTTCAACATTGAAAAAATAATTTTTTAAAACTGTGATTTTTTTTTTTTAAATCATTTGGCTGGAGGGAAGGGAAAAGGGAAACACCAAAAGCTGTAACATGATTAACTGGAGATATTTAACTGGGGGCACTTTCTAGACCAAGACAAACGAATTCCGTTCTGGACCCTAAAGCAGCCAAATCTTGAGACTGTCAATGACAGAAAGCTGAAGAGAGGCCTCCATTTCCTCCTTTCTCCTTTCTTCTCTCTGTCTCAAAATTCTCTTCTGTTCTCCTTTTCCACCTTCCCTTGGACTACTGCTCCAATGGCCCTCAGACTCCCATTTCATGTGTGTGTGCACATGCACACACGCGCGCGTGCACACACACACACACACACACACTTGCAAAATACCATTTTTCTTAAGGATTGTGGGACCGAATAAAATCATGTGCCTTCATTTTTTCCTTTTATAGTTAGACGAACCTCTTCCTTTTTACAGTGCTTAAAAAAAATAGGGGAGGTTGAAGTGTTAGTGGAGGACTTAGGCATCGTTTGCAAAGTAATTTTCATTTAACACATTCCCCCTAAATATTAACACAGACATGTCAACCCCTTTGTGATGCTCTTCGGACATTGAGAGCATTACCTAACCAGATACGTGACAGCCTGAACCCATTTGACTTTAGAGCGATTCCTGACAATTCTCTTTCATACAGTTCTCTCATTTTTACCACAAACGAGGTGAGCAATGGCGAGCAAGCCTTGTTCTCCGGATTTGGTGCTTTTGAGTGTGGCATGGGGTGGGCCTGGGGGTGGGGGAGTGGGTGTGTTTCGATTAAAGGTGCATTCCTATAGCTCTCTGGTGCTGAAGGGCCTCAAGTTCCTTCCAGAGACTGCATTTGACACACTTTAAGTACACACAAATGAATGGTATCACATGCAATATTTTAATGGAGCAATGGGAGAGGCTCTTTGAAACGGGATTTTGCATCTTTTTGTAACATTTTGATTTCTCTGGTGCCTTATTCCTACTTGATGCTGGCACTCACATACCCACAGGGAACGGACACGGAAGTCAGCCTGGGGAGTGGGGACGCTGGAGCGATGCTCGGGCGTGCGGGCACAGGGGGCGTCGGGAGGTCCGTGTCAGTTGGCCGGGAAGGGACTAGATGGCATCTCTTAGCCGAAGCCAAGCGGGAACTGCACAAACCCAAACAAAGTGAACAATTCCGACCTGCAAACACACCGCACACCCATCCTTCCTCATCTGAGCTTTCCTTCCTTCTTCCTCTTTGTTCTCCGCCTTCTCGTAAAGGTGCTGCTGCTGCTGCTGCTAGGTGCCCGGAGTCCAGAATGCCCAGTGATCACGCAGGCACAAGCCTGGCACTGCCACGTCAGCCCCCTGGCACAACCAAACCCAGGTTTCTCTTGCTGGGGGCTGAGAACTGTCAGATTTTTCTCATCAAAAATGTTTTCCAAGGAATCAGTGGATTACAGTTATTCTGCATTGAAAATGCACTTTAAAAAAATAAATAAAAGCTCCAGACTGTTTAAAATGTACAACAGAGGGAGCAAGGGAAAGATAAACATGTGCTAGTGTCTGAACCCAGTTCAGTTTATCTCCAGTTGAAACAATATACACTATATTATGTATAAATGTATACACATTTCCTATATATATCCATATATATATAGTGTATATATTATACATGTATAGGTGTGTATATGTGCATATACACACACGTGCACATAACAAAATCAGATGCTCATTATAAATCCAGATGCTCATTACAGATGCTACACGAACAGCAGCAGAGGAAACAAGGTTGGACTCTTGCAACAGATCACAAAAAATAAAAACAGCCACTTGCAGTGATTTTGGTTACTTCTGTATGTTCACAAGGAATGGATTGTAACAAAGAAAAAAAAGGAACAGTGTTAGCGAAAGAGGAAAAATGGGCGCAACCATCTTGATCCGATGGGAATGCAGTAATGTTCTCTACCATTTCATCTGTTATTTCTTTTAGTCCTGTTGATTTGATTTCTGTTTTGGCCATTAAAAAAATCTTTAGACTCAAGTGACCCACAACAAACTGAATAAAACTACGGTGAAAGCCCTTTTTGATGGAAGATGTCAGAAATCTCAAAACCCTTGGCCTGGCTCAGAACTACCGTGTGCAAAGCAGTACTCTCTTAATGTTTGAAATAAAAACTGAAAAAAAAAAAAAACTTTTTTGAAGCACCTTAATGTGGCCATCCATTCGAGAGGAGTGGGTGCCACTTTTTTCTTTGAGCACCTTATTGACGTGTTTTGCTATCTGCTGTCCTTCTGTTACCTGTTGGCTGAATGGCTAGCTGTTAACACACACACGTGCACAGACCAGACGTCCGGGCACATGTGTTCTCAATGAAGTTTACTGTGGTGACTGCTGAAAGGTGAACCCATTTCCTGATTTCCCCGCCACAGTGTTGTGATAAGATTCAAAGAAGCCCTCTTCCCCGCACAGAAATGTTTCTTATCACATTGTATCCTAGTATGGAAAGGAATATGGTCCCTTTTTTGCAATTGCTACTGTACACACAAACTCGCACACACATTCACACATTCATTTGTCCAAGTGGTATTTTCAGTGTCCATGTGGGTGTCACTGTTTCACGCAGTATCTATTTCCCAGTGAACTTTGAATGGAGGGCAACTTTTCTAACCGGATTGTCTTTTCAGACCAAGGACCTGGGAACTGGGGAAGAGTTTGGAAAGAGGGAAAGGCAAGGAAAGAGCGAGCTTTACATTGAAAGAATAATTTCCCAACAGGAGCTTGGGCTCGATGACTGCAGAGACTGTCCCCTCCAATCTTTGCAGGTGGGCATGGAACACTGCTTGTATCCATCCGTGTACCCTATAAACCCATGTATACAGAGAAACACACATCCATCCATCCATCAGTATATGCGTGGTTTGGGATGAGCAGGTCAATAGTTTTGAGAGGGAGTTTGTTCCTTTTTTTTTTTTCTCATTATACTCTTAAAATTGTTGTCAGTTATCAAACAAAAAATTGTTTTGAAAAACCTTGCATACGCCTTTTCTATCAAGTGCTTTAAAATATAGACTAAATACACACATCCTGCCAGTTTTTTCTTACAGTGACAGTATCCTTACCTGCCATTTAATATTAGCCTCGTATTTTTCTCACGTATATTTACCTGTGACTTGTATTTGTTATTTAAACAGGAAAAAAAAAACATTCAAAAAAAGAAAAATTAACTGTAGCGCTTCATTATACTATTATATTATTATTATTATTGTGACATTTTGGAATACTGTGAAGTTTTATCTCTTGCATATACTTTATACGGAAGTATTACGCCTTAAAAATACGAAAATAAATTTTACAAGGTTTCTGTTTTGTGTGGAAGAGTAATTGATGTTGCTAAGAATGATGTTTGTTTTTTGGGGTTTTTGTTGTTTTTTTTTTTAAATGTTACCAGCACTTTTTTTGTAAGTTTCACTTTCCGAGGTATTGTACAAGTTCACACTGTTTGTGAAGTTTGAATATGAAGGAATAATTAAAAAAAAAAACTCTTCTCTGGGTTTCCTATTGTGTCTTCTTTACATTGTGGCAAGGCTACTGTCCCAGATGGTCTTTCACATTCTCTCACACCCTGCGATCAAGGTCTAGGTGGAGATTATCCAAATTGAGGATTATACCTAAAAGGCCAGAGAAATTCTCAGCCCATCAGTCCCATTGACACAAGATGTAAGAATCCCGGAATTGCTGATATTGAAATCACTTTAGGGATACATAGGGCAAATTTGGGCATTTTTCCTCCCCCTATCCAAAACTCACATGTGATCCTGTGGCTCAATTACTGCTGTCTAAATTGATTCACTTCTTTTTTCTCCTTCTCATGTGTGAATCAGTCTCTATTTGCCTCCTGTGGAAATAATCATGTGACACTACACCCTTCTACCCTTGAATCCAAGGAAAGCTCGTGGCTCAAATTATGTCCCCATTTGATGACTTTGGGGACCCCCAAGAGGCTCCTATCTGCCCCATAGTCCCTTTCTCATATGCAACCCTACCCACAAGAGCTCTCTAACCTCATGATCCTCACAGAAATTACTGGCGTGATGGAGAAAACCGACATCTTATTTGTCCCTAGGGCAGTCAACGCGACTGAAGTAAATTCACCAAGTCTTCAGTAAGCACCTGTATTGTGCAGTTTGTGAAGGTAATGAAGAAATTACTTTAACGCTGGTAAGCCTTAAAATCAAACAACTAGGAATAAAGATTCCTATGAGATCAAGAGCTAGGTTGTTCCATTCACTGTCGGTGCCATGGAAGTTCATCAACTAACAGAAAGATACATGGCAGGGTATGTCAGAGAAGGGTCCAAGAAATAGGCAGCTGAGTCTGGGGACTCCCAAAATCTTATAGGCCTTGGGATGGAGGAGGAGAGTGTGGATGGACATTCCCACCCGGGAGAGGAACACAGATGCCTAGGCTGGGGCTTGGGATGGGGAGCGTCTTAAGGAGAACTCTGGGCTGAAAGGTGACCTCCGTGAATTTAAATATTGACTTCTTGCAACTCAGTTACTAAACCCCTAGTTTCTCCTGTTACTCTTGGAAGTAGCAAAGAAAGAAAAAGCAAACATTTCACGATGCAGGGTTTGCCTGTATTTTATTTTGGTGAACCCAAACGGCATCTTGACAGATTATTTATTTTAATAATTTAAAATAACAATTTTATATGTTGGATGATGCTTTGCTGCTCACAAGGTAGGGTAGGCTGGTTGCTTTGGCCCATGTCCTTCCGCAGATGGCATCCCTGTAGTGTGCAAAACGAAGACAACTCTCCTCCCACTCTCCTACTGTTTCAACTATGGCAAGATCTTCCCCTATTCCACCCTCCTGGAGCAAATGAATCATCTATGAGTTAAACCTTCCTGTCCTGAGATCTACTTAATTGTAAACACAAATATGGAGGCTGAAGGCAATGACAATACCCTATTTTTTTTTAAAGGTATCAATATCCAGGATATATTTGACCTCTTAAAAGTTTATTTCCCTTATAACACAAAATATTAAAATACAGAGAACTTGCAGACCCTTGCAAGGGTCTGCAACTCCTAGCATTCCTTACATACCAACTTTGAAGAGTTTGGTAATCCCAGATCCCTGAGTTGCTCCCAACAAGGTTTGATGCCCCCTCGGGGACCTCTGTGGCATCAGCAACAGAGTCAGGCACAATAATGAGAACACTAATTCTGCATTTTATAGCTTACAAAGACCCAACCACATTTTCTTCATCTTCCCAAGAACCTTAAGAAGTAGATAGTATTATCACCATTTTACAAATGAGGAAACATTTATAATGATCAGGAGGTTACATGGCTTATCCAATGTCATAAAGCTAAATAGCACTTAGCACATAACCAAGTATCCTCTCCTTCCACAACACATCCTTGCTACTTCTCTTTTGATCTCTGCAAAATCAATTAGACTTTTAGCACCAGAGGAAGTATTCTTCACATGAAGTCAGAATGGTTGTAGTTCAAGGCAAATCCTCTTGCACAACACCTACGAGCTGCAAACCATTTGACCTTGTTGACATGAACTGGATCCCTTAGCTACCTCAAATACCTTTTGGGAAGAGTCTGAGATAAACAAATACACAGCCTGCTTTTGGCCTCTTGCTTTGTTTTGATCAAAGGAAGAACACGGGAGGGGGTCTGGAGGAGGACACAGGTAAAGATCTTACCACCTTTAATGGAAATGTCATTACCCCCAGGTAAGTGAATCCTCCCGGGTTCAATAGTGGATTGATAGAGAAAAAATACAGAAGATTCCTCCATGTTTATTCCTGGTGGTAGAACTTTCAAATGCACAGCATCTGTAGACCCTTCCAATGGCTTGTAAACATACCTCTTCTGTGTTTTCTCCATGTGCACAGGAATTACTAGAATTGTGATGTCTAATATAGTAGTCATGCCATTATCTACATTTCAGTTAATCAAAATGAAATGAAGTTTGAAATTCAGTTCCTTAGTCACATTAGCCACATTTCCAGTGCTCAGTAGCCACATGTAGCTAGTGGTTGCCATATTGAATGGCACAGATACAAAACATTCCCATTGTCACAGAAAGTTCTGTTGGATAGTATTGTCCTAGACCCTCCCTTCTGCAAAAATAAATTCCATTGAACATCAAAGTACCTATTTGAATTCTGATTTCTTGAAAACTCAGGCTCGTGCACACCTAAGACTCCTCTGGGCCTCTTGGCAGATGGATCTTAGAGCAAGCAGATATGGAAGCCTACTAGTTACAGCCATGAACCAGGACTGGGAAGAACCAGAAGATGGAACAAAATTCACACCCCACCACTGGCAGCCACACGCATGCTGCTGAGTCCCTCCTCTTTGTGGATACGGTGTGCCCACGAGCATGCTGCCGTGTGTTTGCAGCACACATAGCCATCCTGCCTGTCCAGGTAAGCACGGACGGGATCTGTAGGAACCTGAGTGTGTGACGATGCATCTCCAAGGGCTCACAGGTGAGAAGGAAGGAGTCGTGAAATAAAATTGCATGGGAAAATCCCGTCTACTCTTGAAGATCATCTATCTCAAAGCTCCATGACTCAAAATTTCTCATATTTGTTCAGGGTAATTCTCTGGATTATGGATCAAGCTTTATATGCTCAGGCTTTGAATGTGAAGTAAGAAAGGGTTGAGAATTGGTATATTTATTCCTCCCCAAACTCTCATTCATTAATTCATTTATTCTCCCCTTCTCTCATGAAACCCAAGAGGGGATCCGAGAGAGCTTAGGATCACTCCCTGTGTGCACTTAAAGCTCTCCCACCTCCATCTCCCCTCTAATCCCTTCCTACATGTTTTTTGAAAGACATAGTAAGAAGGAAAAGCCTCCTCAAATCTTTTTCAAATCAGAGAAAAAGAGAAAGACCACCAGTCAGAGATAGACACCCTCTCCGGGTGCCTGCATGGCTCAGGTTTAAGGTCCAAAGATGCATGTTCCAAAAAAAATGAAATGAGAGCCACATATGCAATTTTAGATTTTTCCAGGAGCCCGAGTAACAAAGTAAAAAGAAACAGGTGAAATTAATTTTAATAACATTTTATGGAACCCAATATATCCCAAATACTGTCATTTCAACATGTCATCAATATTTTTAAATCACTAATGTCACAGTTTACATTCTTATTATTCACAATAAACCTTTAAAATCTGGTGTGTGTGTGTGTTACACTTCTAGCACAGTACATCTCAATACAGACTAACCATATCTTGCACACTCGACGGCTCCCCGTGGAGGGTGGCTGGACAGAACGTGCCTCCAGGAACCTGGCTTTTTGTGGACAGTCTTCTCTGGTTCTCCATGCAAAATCCAGTTCAGTGAATTCCACGTTAAAATTTACCTTCTGTCTGATTCAATCTCATCTTAGGAACTGGACGCATTTGTAACAGCCATGGGTCCTTTTGTACTTTTATCACCATCCGAATGGTATTTGTAGATATTTCCCAGTTTACTGTAATCACATTTTATAACACTGTAACTCTCAGTCTAGCCTTGACCCAACAGCCATCTCCTCCCAATCAAACTGCCACTCCCTTTTTATCTTTACATTCTAGCTCATCTCCAGTCCACAAATTGTGTTCTACTTGCAAGCAGTTTGCACTAGTTCTGCGAGAAGAGGGTGGCGAACCGCCGTGGTGCCTAACAGCATTTTACACGCATCCATCTGCCTTCCAAAGGACTTAGCCCTCAGGACAGATTTCGGCTCATCGCTCCTAACCACACACCTATTTGGTAGAGAAGTGAGAAAAATCAAAATCAAAATCCAAGGAGTGGGAGTTGAAATGTCTTCTTGCTCAGCCTGCCTAATTCTGAGGGAGCAGAGTGGCACTTGATTCCAGCCATTGGCAAATAACAGCCTTGCTTCACATTCTCGCTCAGTTACGAAAATCTGTCACCTGTGAGAGCGGCCTCCTTCCTCGCTCCTGCAGGAGAGGTGGTGGCGTCATAAAGACCGGGATGCCAGTTAGAGGGAAACCAGCACTTAGATGGTACCCAAACTCCAGCACGAAGAGCTCAGGGGGTGGATTTAAGGGCTCAGAGCAGCTAGGGAGAGGGTGTTCCTCTTTAAACACTTGATCACCCTCTTTTTATTCCCTCGCTCCTCGGAAGAGTATTTTAAAAATCCATGTTTTCCTTTTGGTGGGACACCGATTCTTTCCTCCCGGGTTCAATAGTGGATTGATAGAGAAAAGGTGGGTCTTGGCCAGGGGCTAGGCTGCAGCTCCCACAGTGGATGCCGTACTCCCGCACACGTCCCCGGCCAGGCATCTGGAAAGCTTTGGGTCTCCTGCAGCCGCCCATCCCCAGACTCTGAGCACAGCCAGTAGGAGGAGACTTGAACTATCTGCCTGAGGAATAAAATCCGAAGGTCTGCAGGCTCCCTTGGTGCCGGGATCTTCCACGTGGGAATTTCAGCAGTTCTGTTCAGTTTCTTGGCTCTCCCTAGACAAAATTCTTGCTCTCACCACGCTAGCCTCGCTGTTTCCCTCCATCTTCCCAGACCATTTCACCCCAGATAAGCCTATCCTGACCACCGCAGCCTGCACCAGCGCCTCTTCCCAAAGGCCTGGGTCTCCTATCCCTGTCTTCTTACCACCTTTAATGGAAATGTCATTACCCCCAGGTAAGTGTAAGATCTAAAATGGTTGAGATCCGAAAGCACGGTTTAGTCACACGCCCAGACCTCCCCATGAAAGCCAGCACTATGCCTTGTTCTTACAATGCCCTGAATGTGTGAATGTTGATGAAAATGGCCTTGAGAAATGAGATGAGACAGACTGTGGTCCTCTTCATCACCATCACCAACCACAAGACTTTGCCTGTGTCCAAACCACCAAAGCCCCACCCGGTGCTACTGGGGGGAAGGTCGGCTCCACCTGCTAGATTCCAAGCCAGGTCATTTTGTTTAACTTTGCACTCAGAATCAAGATACAAGCTGCTCCCTCTGGGTCTGCCGCAATGGAAGGGAGGGGAGGGGGCAGAGGAAATGCGGAGAAGAGGATGGCGTTCATTCACTCAGCTGCACAGACACTCGCGTGCACGCGTGTCAGGGACGGAGACCTCAGACCCTCACGCACCCCCTGGAACCGCAGACACAGAAATGCGTCTCCCCGATGACGCCTCTGGCAGCTAACCGGTCTCGGCGGGGAAGCTGAAGCTTCCAAGGCTCCTGTAACTCAGGACGTTGAAGTAGTCATGCAGCTCGGCGCAGTCCTCTCCCCTCGGCTCCACGGAGAAGCCCACGGGCGCCATCTCGGCCGGGCTACCGCTTGCAGCGGCCGACAGAATGCGGGCATTGCGTTCCTCCCGCTTCCACGCCGCTGCCCCGAGGCCACTTTCCGCACAATGGACTGGGCGAGATTTCTTCTAAAAACGAACAGACTGTTAGGTGAGGATGTGAGGATGTTATCCAGAAGGTACGCCGCAACATAATACATGGTTACAGTGATCTCTCACTTCCCTCCTTACACACACACACACACACACACACACACACACAGTTGTGTTCTTACCAACGCCAACTCCCCTAACCCTTCATTGCTCCACCTCACACAGCTGGATTTCAGGACTAACCACTGCAGTGAACCTACGCTCGCTCTCCATGCAGCGAGCCCTGCACCCCATGACTATTTACTACTCACTAAGCCCACTAAAACGGTTTTCTGCCTCAGCTCTCTTGCTCTTTCCTGCATCTGACACTGTTGACTTCTGCCTTTTTGCAATGTTCTCTTTCGCTGGCCTCCATGACATCACTCTCTCTTGGTTCTCCTCTTCCTATGAACCCCCACCTTCCCCTTCAGCCAGGCCTGCTCTTTTTCTACCCCGACATGAGCTCCCCAAAAGAAAGGGGTTCCCCAGAGCTTTGCCCTCTGTCTCCTCACACTCAACACTCTCTCTGAGTCACTTCATCCATATGTCCCTGTTACAAGTACCCTCTGCCCCCTGAAGATTCCCAAATCTCTGCCCAAACTAACCCCACAAACTTCTGCCCTGAGCTCCAGACCTAGGCGGTCATAGCAAGCCCAGACTCGTCGTGTCTCAAGTGGGGGCATCATGTTCCCTCCCCCACAAACTGCTCCTGTCCCTGCATTCCGTCCTGGTTCATGGTATCAGGTGACCAGAAACCCGAAGCCCAAAGGTAAACTCCGACCAGCCATAAAATCCCATCCAGTTTAACTCCTGAAATACTCCAACTTACCTGGCTCTAGAATCACTTCCCTCTTCTCTATTCCTACCCCCATATCGTATCTCCCCCCGTGCTTCTACACCTACCTGCCTCTGGACACCCTCTTTCTTCTGCTCTTTCACAAGGCCACCCGCACAGCGATAGCTCAGAACTGGGAGTTGGATCCCTCCAGGCTTCTGCTTCAAGCCCTGCAATGGCTCCCCTTGTCCACCAAAGGGAGCTTCATCTCCTACAGGAGCCACAGGTGAATGTCAAGGGGTTTGTAAAACCCCACAAGTCAGGCCATAAGTTCACAACATCCCCTGCAGGAGACTGTGTGTGATGCCCCCCAAAACTACCTTTTGTGATTTGGTCACACTCACCTTTCCAGCCGCATCGCCTGCAATGCTTCCCACCCAACACCCCAACTTCTGATAGAGGGCCCGGGTGCCAGAGAGATACCATTTACTGAGAAGCTGCCAGGAGCGTGCACTGGCTAGTCCCTCTGTGTAATCTCGGCAATAACCTTTTTGAAGTTTCTACTTTTGACTGAGCTAATAGATGCCAACAGCTGAAGCCAATTGCCCCAGACCCAGTTCTGACTTGAGGCCAGGCCATGCTCTTTCTCCTCAGCCAAGACTGACTCTCATCCAATGGTTCTTGAAGGCCACGCACTCACTGCTTCCCGCCTCCCCGGTTCTGTATGTGCTACTCCCACTGTCCATTGCTCATAGTTCCCCAAAAAGTTGCTTACTCTTTCCTCCAGACTCAGCTCCATAGCACATTGTCCAGGAAGCCTTCTCTGACTCTTCTGAGAGAGTAACATTCTTCCTGGGTGCCCGAATATGTTCCTGGACATTCTCTGTTGTAATATGCAGGGCTGTCTAGAACTTACTATTACCCTTCTCCCCTCTTCGGGCCCCAAACTGTGAGCTCCCTGAGGGTAGGATCTTTGCTGTATTCCTCTTTGTAACCTCACAGCCCTTCACAAACATTCAATATGTGTCTTAGGACTGAAATGTGTGTACTCACACATGTGCGCACACACACATGCACACGCACACATTCTTCCTCAGCCCCATACCTCAAAGAACAGGATTTTCCAAACCCAAGTAGGGACTCGTGGTCAGATAACTACAATTGCTCTTATGGGGAAATAGAACAGACAGCAAAATCTGTTTGGGAAAATAAAGCGCATGAAATCAGCCATTACCCCCATAGGATAGCATCGCAGGGGAAGGTTGTGCTAAGCCAAGGAAGTCAAAGACCAGTAGGCACAAGCAGGGTGGCAGAAGAAATGCCTAATGACACCCAACGCAAAGGTGACATGCTCTCGGTCTCACTGGAGACTGCTCTCAACGTCATCCCCACCATAGGTCTTGATGACAGAATCCCCAAAAGCCACACGCGGGCTTGGAAAAACACAACAAACACAAACCAAATCTCATCCTTCCCTCCCCCCTCCCCCATTGTTTCCCAGGATAGGAAACAGCAACATCGCTGACTAGTATCAAACTCAGCGGTGCACGAGATAAGCGATAGCGTTATCGGTTCAAGAACCGATAACAGGAAGCGTGGGTGCTGCGTGGAAGCGTGGGTGCTGCGTGGACGGACATCCCGAACAATATCAAAACTTTAGGGCTGGTGCCACCCTGCAGGCCTTGAGGAACCGGGCCTAGAGAGAGGCCATGGTCTCAAAAGCACACACAGGAGTCAAGGGGGTCTCTCCCCACTCACTGATTATATAAATACCCAATGCCTCCTCAAAGAACTGATTGTGACCTTTGGCGCTAGTGTTCTCACATTTCCATTCTTAGACGGGCTATCCTTCCCCTGGGATCTCAAACCATTTGGGCATCCAAGGTCTTCTGGGAAATGTGAACAAGCCTGAGAAAGTTCTCTCAGCTCTTGGGATTTCATCTCATCCTGTGGGTGTGGGGGACTCAGTGATTGTCAGTATAAAACACAAGCCTGGGGCTGAGGTGGTCCTAAAGGACCAAAGGGAGCTACAGAGATTGCAGCTGGGTCCTAGGACCAACATCCCACCCAGGGAGAATGTGAGGAGGAAGGATAGCCGGCAGTCGTTATGGAGGGGGACACACCCATCTCTCCTTCCTCTCACAGAAGGTCCCCTAAGGGGAACTTTTTCCCAATAGCTGCTTAGCAAACAATATCCATTTATTTAGTTGTAATCAACCCAGGCGGTATCAACGTTTTGGAGTACCAAGTATTATGAAGTGCTTCAGTAAATAAAATTTATAATAATTACAAGAACTTCACAACCAATACTTATTGCTACATGCCAGGAAAAATGCCAAGTGCCTTACATGAATTATATGACTTGAGTTGTCCCTCAACCCTATATATGCAGCAGCATACTTATTCGCATTTTACAGATCCTACTACGGCAACTCAAGGGGGAGAGCCAGGATCCAAAGCTAGGTCTGTCTGATTCCCAAGTCCCTGCTCCTAAATAATGCAATCAACAGGCTCTCCAGGTTTGTAGGGAATACTGTTGGTACCCTGCTCAGATCCTCCCTACCTGACCAGAGCTCCCAGTCCCCAGACCCTGGGACTACGGGCTGTGGGTGGCTAACAGCCGCCCCTTGCTGGAGAATAGCTCTTGGACCCTCTCTGGTGAGCAGCCAGTGGTCAGTGATGACTGAGGCTCCAAGAGCCAGCTCCCTGCCTCAAGGTACAACCAACTCTGCAAGTCTCACTATAACCAAGTCTCCAGCTGAGACCCTATCAAGCCGAGCTTTCTTCGCTCAGCCCTGTCCTGCTTTCCTCACTACCCTTCATCTGAGAGTCCATCCCAATAAATCACTGTCACCAGAATTCACATGTCAGGCTCTATTTCTGGGGACCGGATCTGACACAGTGGCTCCTGGAAGTGGCCCTGGAAACAGACACAGGATGGGAGTGTGGAGGGGAACCCTTCCCCGGCTGGATGGGGATACGAACCCCACCACTGGTTGTGAGATGAGATGGGACACTGATGGAAGGGGATTCTGAGCTGATGTCACATCTCTGACACTTGAGAACTGTGGGAAACGAGTGATTATTAGAACTGTGGGATTGAGTAGCTTTTACTCAATTCCCCCTGATGCACTGAGGAGAGAACATGACAGGCTCAGATCTGTCAGCCCCTGGAAGCAAGCAGCACTTGGCAGCATTTCAAGAAACACTCATCTCCAGCACTAAAGACCAGGCACAGGACCTAACTGTAAGAGAGAGAGAACTTCTAAACAGGCTGAGTTCTAAGCTTGGGCAAGGGGAGGAGGCTCCCTGGGTAGATGCCCTGGAGAGCCACCTGCTTCCCTTGTATCATCTGGAGCTGCAGAAATGGCCCACTTCCCCTCGATGGAAGTTAGGGCCCCATTAGCATCTGTCTCCACCTGTCCTATAGGCCATCGGCCCCATATTTAGGGCAAGACCACAGCCTGCACTAGCTGAGCGAGGACAGAGGTTGTGCCTAAATGATGTGGCTGACATGTACTGGCAACAATGGGAGGATGTATCTGGGAGTGAATCCTGAGAGTGGAAGTCTGCACCGGGGCAAGCAGACTATGAGATTGGACTGGGGGCAACTTGTCAATATCAGGACCCATCTCATGACTTAAGATGTAACTTAACCCGCAAAGGGCCCCAGAAGAGAAGGCTGATACACTGCTGTCAAGAGAGAAGGTAACACTGCTTTGGAAATTTATGCAAGAAAGAAACTAAAATGCTCAGAGAAGTGGGGATGCTATCATGGATGTATGCGAAATTATAAGGAATACATATTGGTCTCTACCTTCAGTTTCTACTAATGTTTGTTTTTGACCCTGGTTCCTGACACCATGCTCCTTAAACCCTTATAATTTCCTGAATAATAGGAATGTCTTAACACAGGGCTCCTAAAGCTCTTGGAATCCTGGGGATAGGAGTGTCTTTTGTTCCAATGAGGCAACGTTGGGTGGGCTCCTGGATGGAGGCTGGTGACCAGAAAAACCAAGCCGTGATTTGAAACTTAAAACTTTCAATCTCACCCCATCCCCATTCTCCAGAGAGAGGAGAGAGGCTGAAAAATGAATTCATAGTCCATCATGCTTAAGTGACGGAACGCTCCAGAAACATCCTTCCCAAGTATGGGGTTCAAAGAGCTTCCAGATTGCTAAAAGCATCCACATTCCAGGAGGGTAACACACCCCAACTCTCCAGGGACAGAAGCTCCTGTGCTTGAGACCCCTCTTGACCTCATCGCGCGTACCTCCTTCATCTGGCTAGTCATCTGTATCCTTTATCATCTTCTGCATTATATAATAAACCAGTAAATATAAGTAAGTGTTCCTCCGAGTTCTGTGAGCTGTCAGCAACTTATCAAATCCAAGGAGGGGGTTGTAGGAACTTCAATTTAGAGCCAGTCAGTCAGAAGTACAGGTGACAATCTGGGACTTGCAGCTAGTGTCTGAAGGGAGGGCAGTCTTGCAGGACTGAGCCCTTAATTTGTAGGTTCTGATGTTGATTCCAAGTAGATAGTGTCAGAACTGAATTGATTGTAGGACACCCAGATGGTGTAGAAGAATTGGTCAGTGTGGGAATAAACCCACCCATCTGGTGTTTAGAAGTGTTCTGTGCAGTGTTAAGAGTAGAGAAGAGGAAAAAAACAGAGTTTTCCCCAATATAACCTACTAAATCAGGGACTGGCAAACTGAGGCCCGTGGCTCAAATCTGGCCCACCACAGATTTTTGTACTGCCCGTGAGCTAAAAAGGATTTTTCTATTTTTAAGTGGTTGAAAACAAATTCAAAAGAAGAATAATATTTCATGACACATGAAAATTATATGAAATTCAAATTTCAGTGTTTATAAATAAAAGTTTGTTGGAACCCAGCCATGCCCATCCATTTGCATATTGTCTGTGGTGCTTTCGTGCTACAGTAGCAGAGTTGAATTGTTGCAACAGAGACCACAGAGCCCACAAAGCCTCAAAGGCTTACTACCTGGCCCTTTACAGAGAAACTTGGCCAATCCCTGTACTACATAATTTTGACAATCCAATGGCTGATTATGGTTTGTTTTTTTTTTAAGATTTTATTTATTTATTTGACAGAGAGAGAGAGATCACAAATAGGCAGAGAGGCAGGCAGAGAGAGAGGGAGAAGCAGGCTCCCGGGTGAGCTAGGAGCCCTATGCGGGGCTCCATCTCAGGACCCTGAGATCATGACCTGAGCCGAAGGCAGAGGCTTTAACCCACTGAGCCACC
The DNA here is from genome assembly GCA_028646535.1 of Procyon lotor. NCBI lineage: Eukaryota > Metazoa > Chordata > Mammalia > Carnivora > Procyonidae > Procyon > Procyon lotor. The sequence continues at coordinate 134,555,533 of CM053603.1, forward strand.
CAGGCACTCCAAAAGCTGATTATGGTTCTAGGGAAGATCCAGAGGACACTCTTTTACAAAGGTGGAAAGGAATGTGCTAGTTAAAAGAACACCAGCATCATTAGGAGGCTTACTGGTAACTCTCCTCTGTACGCTGGAGCTGAAGGCTTTCATGGAATGGGATCCCTGGTAGCAACACGGATGAAGAGACCCCCAAATAATACAGGGCAGATGGCAGAGCTTAAGAAACAAAGTGGATACAATTTCTGCAATGGCAGCCAGGGAAGCCTGACCCACAGGGATATTAAGATGGGCTAACAAAGCAGTGTTCCTCAGAGAAATATAGCCGGACAGTCAACAGGGCATTGCTTATCTATGTAATCAAGAGAACAAGAATACACAAGAGAAGGCTGAGGTCAGCATCCCTGGGAAAGTCAAGATCTCTTGCCCAGTTTCCAGGTCTGTGAGCAGCACTGGCGTGGATACTGTCTCTGTTCACTCCTCGGCTCCACTCTCCATCCAGCCTTCTGTTTCCTTCTATCCCAATTGTTTTGAGTTTGGTCTCAGCCAATGCAGAGCAACAGTAGGGGAATAGAGGGAAGGAGAGTGAGGTGAGGGTATATATTTCCCTGGCTTTCTCTCTGCCAGGGGTGGCCTTGGACTGGCTATAAACTTCCCTCAAAGATACAGTATTTCTCAAGGTGGTCCCCTCCACACATCTCTCTCTTTCCAGGTTCTAGTAATCATCCTCTCCTTTCCCTTAAAGATGAGGGGTGACACCAACACGTTGCTACACTTTCCATATTGGTTTCCTTATGTGCTGCCCAGTTCTTTGTAAATGTCTGTTTTAAACTGTCCTTAACCTACCCACCCTGAGACCATGATGCATTCCCTAGCATTTCTAAGTATATTACCATGCAGTTGCTGAAAACCAAAGAGAAAGAAATTTTTTTTTAAGATTTTATTTATTTATTTGACAGAGAGAGATCACAAGTAGGAAGAGAGGCAGACGGGAGTGGGGGGGAGGAAGCAGGCTCCCCGCTGAGCAGAGAGCCCGATGTGGGGCTTGATCCCAGGACCCTGAGATCATGACCTGAGCCGAAGGCAGAGGCTTTCACCCACTGAGCCACCCAGGTGCCCCAAAGAGAAAGAAAATTTTTAAAAAAACCGTAAGAAAAAGCCATATCTGGGGCACCTGGGATGCTCTCAATCTCTCTCTCTCTCTCTCAAATAAATTAATAAAAAATCTTTTAGACAAAAGAAAAAGCCATATCTGCAAAGGAGCAAAAATAAGCTTCACGTAATTTCTCAACAGAAATATAAGAAGCCAGAGATGATGGACAAATGTTCCCCATGTGCTGAAAGAAAACACTTGCCAGCATGGAAGTGTAGACCCAGCAAAACAGGGACATCACAGTCAAGTGAGGGAAAAATAAGGATATTTTCAGACAAACAAAAACCAGGATAATTCATCAACTGCACAAAAGGAAATACTAAATACTATTCTTCAGACAGAAGGAAAATGATTCTAGCAACAAGACAGGAAATGCAGGAAGAAGTGAAGAGCAACAGAAAGGGTAAATCTAAGTGAATATTGACTCTCAAAACTAATTTCTTTCAGGGTTTAAAAGAAACTTAAAACTAAAATACATGGGAAAAATAAAAAAATAAAATAAAATAAATGGGGATAATAGCAATAAGTTGGGAAGGAAGTTAAAAAGAGTTAATGTGTCCTAAGATTCTTACATAATCCAAGAAAGGAAAAAAGCACTAATTTATACTAGACTTTAATAAGTCAGGGGTCTAGTTTCTAATTTCAAGTGTAACCACTAAAAGAATAGCAAAAAATGCCTCATTACCGAGTGGATCTTTTTTATAATAATAAGTACTTAATTCAAAAGACGGCAAGAAAGAATAGGGAAAAAACAGGCAAAACAAATACGAAGAAAATAAGGTGGTGGCTATAACCCCACTTATATCAGTAATAACAGCAGCAAGTACATGGTCCAGAGAAAGCGAAGTCAGGGATGAAGACTTGGGTCGTTAATTGAGTGGAACCCAAGTTGGAGGGAAAGTGAATCAGGAACTAGGAAGGAGGGTCTAGAATGAGGTGGAAAATAATGTTGGCAATCCCAATCTTGCCTTCCCCAGAATGTTCGGTAACTAGAATTAAGGTGACCTGGGATGTGTTAAAAAAGTCCAAAAGGGCAGACAAAACAAGAGGTAGAAATTCTTTTCACCAATCGGTGGCTACTAGTTAACAACACAAGCACGTTAACATCTTCACAGGCAATGTGCTCCCTGTTCATCACAGCTCTGTGACAGAGAGCAAGCTGAATCACCAGCATCCCCGCGTTCCTTAGGAGGAACCTGAGGCCGGGAAGATTCAACATCGTCCCTGTAACCACACTGGGTGCTGCCCTTAGAAAGTACCCCATCCACTTCCCCCTCCAGCGCACTTTTGGCCACGTGATCTCTTCCGCTGGAGTAACAGAAGATTCACAACCTACTGATCTTGCCGTGTATCTTTTACTCCTAAATTTGGGGAGCGTTTATTTCTCATCTTAGGGAAGTGCCAGGTAGCCCAGCAATACGGAAAGGTTGTTAAAATGAAATAAGCTAATGCACACAACTCCCTAGCACCGAGCAGATGCTCCAGATCCATCAAACTCACAATAGATACATCTCTCTCTCCAAGGAGTGGCTTCGGGGACAGGCAGGGGCCAGGAACCACAGGTGACAGCAAGATGGGAAGCATACAGGTCCAACTTCCTGGCCGGGGTTCCCAGACCAGGAAGGGGATGGAAGAAGAGCATAAACAGCTTGACTGAAAGGCAGAGCAAGGACCATCAAAAAGCATGAAGAACAGTGGGGGAGACCACACCTTGGTCTTCCTCTGGACAGGACGGGGACATGAAAGGACGGCGGGGGGCACGTGACTGAGATGTGCAGCCGGAGTCATTACCTTTCTGGTCAACGTGACCACCACGATGACTGCCACGCAGATGATGGCCAGCACTGTGGCCATGGCTCCCAGCAGTGGGATCTGGGACGCAGCGCTGTGCTGGGCCACTGGAGGGATGACAAAACAAAGATGAGGCGGTGAAAGCCAGAAGCAAAAGGCAACCATTACACAGCAAAGCCTCCGTGTCAGGGCACAGAGGTGGGGGCTGGCCTGGCCTTTCCCTAAGTTCTGGGGTTTTTTAAGCCCAGCTCTTTGGACGGCAGAGCTTCTGCCTGGCCGGTCGTGAGATCAGTGGCTGATCTCTCAAGCAGTGGTGCACCTCACACACTTGACACCCCAGAAGACCCCTGTTAACACTCTTTTCCTCTAGTCGATAAAATCGCTTTCTATGATAATCATGAAATAGGGGCGCCTAGGTGGCTTAGTGGGTTAAAGCCTCTGTCTTCGGCTCAGGTCATGATCTCAGGGTCCTGGGATCAAGCCCCGCTTCGGCCGCTCTGCTCAACGGGGAGCCTGTTTCCTCCTCTCTCTCTGCCTGCCTCTCTGCCTACTTGTGACCTCTCTCTCTGTCAAGTAAATAAATAAAATCTTTAAAAAAAAATAATCATGAAATGAAACAGTGACATCCAAGAAAAAAAAAACAGAGTGAACATTTTTTATTAAATTTCATATTGATAATCATATTAGAAAAAAGTTTAGTTAAAAATTAAAATAATATTAAAGTACCAAAAAAGAGGGCAAAAAGCAAATAACCTTTCACGCGGTAGGCCTATCACGTTATTCCAGCCGGGAGACTTGCTGGGAGTAAGGTTCTAGAGCTGTAGCCTCTGCTTTTTCTCAGCACCTGGCACAGAGCAGGTGCTCCGTAACTATTTGTGGTATGAACTAAAGCACGAACAAATGAACTTCTCTTACGAGGTGAAATATAAAGAGGAGAAGCAGAAAGGGAGTTACGAAGAGAAGTGGAATAGCTGATCCAAGGAGAGTGTGCGAGAAACAGGACGGTGCCCAGACGTGAGCTCTGCCACAGGTGGGAGGATTTCCGGGCTGCTGTGTCCCTCCCCACCCCTTTCCAGGAGCTCAGGCAGATCCCAGGTGCCCAGGGAAGTCTTGAAAGAAGGGGACAGCAGAGGCGGGGCCCTCTTCCCTCTAACTAAGGGTTTACATTGTGGGAAAGGTAGCCAAAGAACGCAGCCACTTGGGGCAAGGCAGTCCACGGGGGACCAAGGAGAGGGAGGCCCAGCTCCCCAGAATGAGTTCCTCCTGCCCTGCAGACTCAGCCTCTTGCTTTGGCTGCAGGTGGGGGGAAGAAGGTAGATGGGGAGCAAAGCGGTCATGGAGAACACAGCTTTGGGGGGCAGAAGGGCTGCGGTGGGCTGTCCGCAGACCCGGAAAGGATACAGGCTCCTCCCTGCATGCCGCCTCGAGCTGTGTCAGAGTCAGCCAAGAAGCAGCATTTGAAAAGAAACTTTCAAGTAGCCTTTTATCTTCTCCGTCTACATATATTTTGCTAAGTCATAAAACTTACTCTTCAGCACAACTGATGGCGGCAAACAGAAGTTCAGAGGGTATAGGTTAGTGAAACCAGAGCATCGGTGCAAAAACCAGCCCTTCTGCCCTGAGCAATGGTAGAGCCCAGACTTCGCCTCCATCAGACGGTCCCATGGGAGAGGCTGGCATTCGGGGCTAACACTTCCTTGGTGCCTACAGTATCCCAGGCCCTAATTAAGGGCATTTTCTTATAGTGAGGAATTCAATCCTGCATCTATTGTCATGCCACAGATGAGAAAACTGATACCCAGAGAAGCTAAATAATCTTGTCTGAGGTCAACGGCAGCACCAGGATTTGGACCAAGGCTGGCTCATCAGCGCTCTGCTCTACTGTCTCTCAGAGGTAGTCGTCTTTTCGCATGTTCCAGAGACCTGGTTCCAGTGCTCAGGTGCACAGTGAATGTGAGAGCATTCTGGAAACTGTGAAGTACCACACAAATGTAAATTACTGTACATTCACACTTAGCACACACTGTGTTTTAATCCTTTATAAAACTTAGAAGCTAATTCTAATTTGCATGACTGACGCTAAACTAATAAACAAAAACCCTTCCCAAATGACCTTGATGACTGTTCTTCCCAACAAACACACAGAAGGTGCACTTCTTACCCACAGCCGTGGTTCTCCATTCTGGCTGCACATCTGAATCACCAGGCTTTCAGAACCTATTCCCTCCCAACTTTGCCCAGTTGGATTCTGACTCAGCTGCTCTGTGAAGGGGTGCGAGCATCAGCATCATTAAAGCTCCCTGGTGATCTGTGAGCCGAGGCTGAGGGACCCTGCCCTTGTAGAGTGTCAGGCAGGAACCCACTTCCTATTCCCGAGGGTGAGGGTCATCAGTCCCCCTGCTCCAGAGGGCATACCTGAGCTTTGGAGGACCTCCAGAAAGACCGTCCCTCTGTAAATCCCATCAGGGTAAGTGTGATAGGTGCAGAAGTACTCCCCCGTGTCATTCCGGGTCAGCGACTGCAGGGTGAGGCCCAGGTTAGGGCCCGGGGCCACTCGCTCCCTGAAGGCTGGGTAGATGTGCCACCCCAAGTGAGCATGATGAACGGCCAGAAGCTGGTCCTGCTGCTCCCAGTTGACCTGAGTCACTTTGGCAGTGGTGGAGGGGAGGTGACATTGCAAGGTGACTGAGCCACCTTCCTCCACAGAAATGTTCCCCGTTGTTACGATCCTGCCTGACACAGCTCCTAGGAAAGGGGAGAAAGCGTGCGTGAGTCCTGGGTCAACAGTTCTCCTTGAGACTCCCCACAGAAATCCCAAAGGGCTTTGAGGCTAGAATAGGTTTTTGGAATGACAGACTCTCCTGTCCTTCTCGTCACTCCCTGCGTAGACGATAATGACTACACAGTAGAGCGCTTCACCCACTCGGGATATTCCGCTGTAATCTAGCTCTGTGATGAGCTCATTGAGGACTTCCACAGCCTTATTTCGTCTCCCTACCTCAAACGCTAGCCCTGTCAGCCACCACTTCTGTTTTACTTTCTCTTCCAGCAGCCCGCTCTGTGCTGGGCACAGGATCCTTTGACATGAATCCCGGCTGTTTGGTTGACTGCCCTTCGGGGTGCCTGGAAAAACCTTCAGGAGAGCCACAAAATCCAAAGGAAAGGAGGATTGGAGAGAAACTGTTTCTCCCAGACAAAACCGTCTCCTCAGCACTGACCACCTCCAGCACCTTGGGCCCAGCTCCACCCTCAAATGGCTCAAAAACAACATAAAAATTAAATTCTACTGGGGTTTCTCAGCATCGGTGCCCCCTCAGAAACATTTGTGCATGATTTTTAATACAGAAGGAAACAGATCTAATGCAAATTCAGTCTATAATGGTTGAATCTCTGGAGTCTGTGAAGAAGACATTTTTGAAACCCAGAAAACATACCATGTCTTTCTAGAAGTTTCCTCAAGGACAGAAGACAGAACAATGGAGCAGGAGTGAACGTCTACAAAGGAACTGATCGTCCCTCCTCCTTGTCCTTTTCTTTCTCTCTGTTTCCTCTCTTGGGTTGGCCAGTCAGACACCCCAACCCCAAGGACTTCATCAGCCGCCTCCTTCCCAGAGGCTGCCTTTTCTCACACGAGGGGACCCAGGACTCTGAAAACCTTGCGTTTCTTTCCCTCACTCCCACTTGCACTCCCAGCCTCCCTTTCCTCCTCCTCTTCCTCCAGTTCCAAGCTGCATTGTTAGGCCTTACCTGAGGCTGAGAAGGGAGCCTGCCTCAGGCCCTGGGCCCAGATCAGGAGAAGATACCACCACATGCTTCTGCCCAAGGAGGGACCCACAGGAAGCAGCCTAGGCCTCTTCTGCCACAGAAACTGGCGGACTGCAGATAGCAGGCCAAAACTGAGCCTATGAGGAGAGAGGGTCTCGGAAAAGCTGAGTTCAGCGAAAACAGTGTCAGAGACCGAAAAAAAAAAAATAAAGCCCTCAACAAGTACACAAACTGAATAGGGCGAGCCACAAGAAAGACCATGAAGGAAACATACTAAAAAATAAACAAAAATGTGGTTAGAGGCCCACTGGTCTTTGGGTTACTATTAGTGAAGCTACTGTTTTTAAGTTCTGTCTTTTTGCGCTTGTTTTGTATCAGCCTTTGTCTCAGGGGCTCAAGGGCTCTGTGTATCTGGGTAATGCCCAAGATTCTGAAGAACCGGTAACTGATGGTGTTCACCCGGCAACCCCTGGCTTCATCCAACCAAGGAATGTGCACCCGTAAGAGAGACCTAACTCTGCACACTTACAGACCGGGACTTGCGCTTGAAATCTAATGAACCATGAACTAGAGGCACTGACTTCAGAGCCAAGATGTGGGCAGGACAAAAACCCTTGGACAACAGGGCAACTTTCCTTTGAATGAGGTCCCCCTCTTGAATCGGATTTCTTCTGTCTTGTTTATCTGGACTGAGACTTTGTTGAACGCTGGCTTAGTTTCTCTAACCCGGGAGCATCAGAGGAAAGCAGAGGAGTGAGTTTTCTTGTGACTGATGACCCCCATGAAAATCAGCAATGCACAGAAGGGTGAGCCCCAGTTACCTGATCCTAGAAAGGGGTTGATTGACACTTGTCTGGAGTCCCCAGCTCATGATCAAGTGCTACTGCTGACCCATCCTTCTTCCTTCATCCTGCCTTCTGTCTGTTCCTGCATTTACCTGAAAGTCTCGGGGGCCTACGAAACACTGGACTCATCACCAGGCTCTGGGGAGACAAGACTGAATGATCATAATAAGGACCCTGCCTTCAGACGGTCAAAGCTTGCCCTCTAGTGAAGCAACAGTCCAGGGAAAGAAGGTGGGGGGGTCTCTCTCCTCCTGCCTCTAGGGCTTGCCTCTGCTCCCCTGGGCCTGTTTCTTTTGCTGCTGTACCAGGGGAACATCTAAAGCCTGCTGCTCTGCCCCTCCATTCTAAGCAAGCACCCTGAGCCTTCCCCACTGTCCAGGCTCCTGGTCTCCCCCTCCCCTCTCCCCTGCGAGACGCTCCGTCTCACACCAGTTTCCTCTTCTCCCTGGGTTCTGCCCATTCCCAAATGGACATCATGACCCGTGTACCCCCCAGAGCCCACCTCCAGCCTCTTAGACAACATACGTTTCATCGACCGCTCTCTGCCCTAACTCAACCTGTCCCTCAAGGCTCACACCAAGAGACATCTCCTCCACCTCCTTCCAGGAGTCACAGGGTCTGCATTGGAGAAGCTTGCCGAGAGCCGCAGAAACCTTGCCATTTGACAAGGTCACGGCGAGGACATGGCAGGTTTGCACCGCTCCTGCCATATGAACAGGGATTGGTATCTCCTCCTCCATTTCTTTGTGTTACTCGAATTCCTTTTTTTCTTTTCTCTTTTTGGCCTAAGACTTTTGCTCAAGTTGAGGCTCCGACCCCCTTAACCTGCTTCTAAACCAGACCAACATTTCCTTACAGAAACTACATAAAACCACCAAACCACCCCCGCCCCCCGCCATAAAACCATCAGAGCAGATAACTGCGAGGCTCCCTTCCAATGTTTGTCCACCAAACTACTGCAGATAAGATGATAAAATACTTAAAGGCCAACACTTACACAGACCTTTAATAATCTACAGCCAACTTTAGCTCCCCCCTAGGGATTCACATTCCATCATCCACACCCACACCTCCATTCCCTTACAAT
>CM053603.1:134564673-134593227 GCA_028646535.1 Procyon lotor
TGCACAGCTTGAATGGGCAGAGTGTTTCCCAAACTGGCTGTCCAGGCAGAGGAGCCAGGGCGGGGAGAGCTGAGAGCAGCTAGTGGAAACAGAGCACAAAGAGGGGACTCGGGTTTGGGTTATAACAAATTTACAGCCCATGTCTCCATAGTTTGTACAGGTGGGTGAAAGCCACAGAGGCGGGACCTGTCTTATATAAGGAGAAATCCCAAGGAACTTAGGCTAAGTTAAAAAAATAAAATAGTTAAAGAATTTGGTTCCAAGCAATCAGTCTGAAGAGAAACACGGTCAAGTCCATTTTGACTAATGATGCTTTCCAGAGATATTTGCGGGGCATGATTAATAGACTATAGTGAAAAAAATACATAGGTCCAAATTCAGTTTGGCCTGGTGACCTTTGGGAAATTGCTCAATCTCCTTAAGCCTCAGTTTCCTCCTCTGTGAACAAGAACAGTAGTGCCCATCAACCCACCCCACCCCCACCTCGTGGGCGCATGAAGATTCAGGGAACTAATTTGTTTGGTGAGCTGTTTAACATAGCACCTGGCACATAGAAAGGGTGCAATACATCAGTAAGAGTGTTGATAATAATATTAATTGAAGAAGTAAGAGGAGACTATCCCTCTTCTATCTCTGTCATGCATTTGGGCAGGAATAAAACCCTGGTCTCTGGACCCCAAGGCCGGGCTCTACCTAACTTCTCCCTTCTGTCACATGCAAATGATATACAAAAAGGAGGATAAGATACACTAGCAGAGAAGTGGCCAACTGCACCAACCTGACCCTGAATAGGCCTTGGAGGAATGAATGACAGAGGAGTCCCTCTGGGAGCCTCCTGCCAGGGCTCCACCTAGAAACATAGCCAGTATGGCCCCTCACTCGGCAGCGGCCCCAGCCAGAGCTGAGCCGGTGGGGAGGGACAGGTCTGGGCCAAGAGCTCCGAGGGCCACCCGGGTCCCCGCAACGCAGCCCCTGCAGTGCAGTGAGAACCTCTGTGGGCATTCAGCTGCTAACTCACATCTCTACACGGAAGTTCTTTGGTTTTTTTTTTTTTTTTTTAATTTTATTTATTTATTTGAGAGAGAAGAGAGAGAGATCACAAGTAGGTGGGGGGGGGGGGGAGCAGGCTCCCTGCTGAGCAGAGAGCTCGATCCCAGGACCCTGAGATCATGACCTGAGCCAAAGGCAGAGGCTTTAACCCACTGAGCCACCCAGGTGCCCCATCTACACAGAAGTTTTAAGACAGGTCACCATATTTTTTCTCCCCTGACTTTGACGGTTGTGTGCTGGACAAGCTTGGTTGGCCCTGAGGCCCGTGTACAGGTGCTGGGGAAGGGACTCCATTTGCATCTAAAGGGGGAGGAGTGCTGGCCTGGAACATAGAGCACTCCCCAGACTCCCCAACTCCCCTCACAGCCCAGCCTTCCCCTGGCCCTGCAAGCCCACTGCCAGTCCCACTGGCTCCAGTTAGAAGTCTGGCAGGATCATAGCACTGGGGGCAGGAGCTGAGAGTGGTCCCACTTTCCACAAGGCCCACAACTTGTACACCAGAAACGGGACCTGGAGCGCAGAACAATCTCTCCGTGGTGCCTTTGAGCTTCAGCCTCTCCAAAGCCTTCCCTCCGTCTCAGAAGTGGTGGGGAGCTCCAGAGATATTGCAGCTTTCCTCTCCTTCCCTTTCCCTGCCTCTAACCAAGTGCAACATCCTACAGCTGCAGAAGGGGGTACTTTTTCCGTTTTCCGCTGAGTGCTCCCACTCTCTACCCCCCTGTGGTAGGCTGCGTTGCGGAGGGGGTGGGGGCAGGTAGACCCCTGCCTCTTGCAGGTGCACAGAGGCGGAGAGAGCAGGGCAAAGACCGGGGCGTGGACGCTCAGGGCGCCTGCAAGGGCTTGCCCCCGCCCCCCCCATCTGCCATTGCCAAGCCACCTCAGGGCAGAGCTACCTGAACAGTGGAGTGGCTGATCCAGAGCCCTTGTGGCAAGAGCTCCCTTAGAAAATCAGAGATTCTTTTTTTTTTTTTTAAGATTTTATTTATTTATTTATTTATTTATTTATTTATTTGACAGAGAGAGAGATCACAAGTAGACAGAGAGGCAGGCAGAGAGAGAGGGGGAAGCAGGCTCCCTGCTGAGCAGAGACCCCCCCCCATGTGGGGCTCGATGTGGGGCTCGATCCCAGGACCCTGAGATCATGACCTGAGCCGAAGGCAGAGGCTTTAACCCACTAAGCCACCCAGGCGCCCCAGAAAATCAGAGATTCAACACGAAAGGAATGTCTACAACCTCAGGATTTTTAATAAGTCTGTGAGCCACAGAGCTTGTTGACTGAAACTGGCTCAGGACAAGTGCAAATGAGGAGAGTGCGGGGGTGGGACCACTGACTGTTAGTCTAAGCTCCCTCAGGTGAGGCGACTCTGAGGACCTCCCCCACAGAGGCTGCCGAGGAGTTCAGTGGACTGTGGGAAATTTCCTTTGCCTTCTCAGCTGTGAAAATAGGACAGAGACCCCCCAGGAGAGGTTGGAATGCAGAGTCAGAAGAAAAATCTTTGGGAAGAAGCAGCTGATCTCTCCTCAGCTTGGGCCTTTCCGGCATCTATTCACAGCCCACCCACCCACGGACATCACTCCCCTCTTGTCCCTGCTCCATCCTAGAGGTGATTATACTATCAATCCACCCCCAGGCCCCATCTGCCTTAAGAAAGGTATCCTCTACCCCTAGAGACTCACAGCCTACTTCCTGCTGCCTGGAGCCTGAGGTGAAGGACAAGAAAACATAGCATTCGAAGAAGCTCCTAACCATCAAGAGCTCTCCCTCCCCCACTGAAAAGAAGGCCTAAATGATTTCACAGAGGGACTAGGACAACCCTTTAGAGAGCAGATCATTTCAATGTTACTTAAAGTATACAGACATACAACACGAGAGAAAACTTCCAACGAAGTGAATTTCAAATTGATAAACAATTAGGGTTGCACATGATAAAAGAAAATCAGATCCTAATCTCTTATAAATATTGAAGGAAAAATTCTAAATAAAAATTGTTCCACAGATGCCCATAGCATGTTAAGCAAAATACACAGGACCAGGTACAGTCTATTCCATGACTACGAGGATGATTCAATACCAAAAATTCGTTCACATTAGGTACTATATCTACATAGAAAAAGCAAATGGTCATTTCCTTTGATGCTGAAAAGAAAATTCAATCCCATGACAGTTTTAAAAAGAAAAAAACACCAGTCAGCAAAATAAAAGTCAGTAAATTTTTTCTTAATGCAATCACACACACACACACACACACACACACACACACACACACACTCTCACACTCCAGCCCCAGAGCCAACATCTTTTTTGATGGGAAGACAATAAAAGTAGTCCCACTCAAGTCGGGAATAAGACAATGTACTTACCATTTCTGGAACTAGTTAACCACTTGTTAGAAGTATTAGCCATGGGCACCTGGGTGGCTCAGTTGGTTAAGTGTCTGCCCTCAGCTCAGGTCATGATTCCAGGGTCCTGGGATTGAGTCCTGCATCAGACTCCTTGCTCCCCAAGGAGCCTGCTTTCTTCCTCTGCCTGCCAATCTCCCTGCTTATGCTCTCTCTCTCTCTCTGACAAATAAAATAAATCTTTTTTAAAAAAGTATTAAGAGGAGCAGTTAGAGGCATAAGAATTAGAAATAAAGATATAAAAACTATAATTATCCCTGTTAAATTGAAAAAATATAAAATCAGTATAAATAAACAAATGGTCTTCCTATATACAATTATCAACGAGTTAAGAAGATATTTGGAAGAGAACCCTCATTCACAATAGCAGCAGAAAGAAAGAAAGAGAGAAAGAGAAAGAAAGAAAGAAAGAAAGAAAGAAAGAAAGAAAGAAAGAAAGAAAGAAAGAAAGAAAGAAAAAGATACTTAGGAATGAATTTAACAAATCTAACAAGAAACATGCAAAAACCACACACAAAAAAAACTGGGGCGCCTGGGTGGCTCAGTGGGTTAAGCCTCTGCCTTCAGCTCAGGTCATGATCTCAGGGTCCTGGGATCCAGCCCCGCATCGGGCTCTCTGCTCAGCGGGGAGTCTGCGTCCCCCTCTCTCTGCCTGCCTCTCTGCCTACTTGTGATCTCTCTCTCTCTGTCAAATAAATAAATAAAATCTTTTAAAAAAAAAAAAACTTTCCTCAATGAGTCAGCTATTCAAACATACTTTTAAATTAAACCCTAGAAATACTAAAAGAAAACATGGGTGAATTCCTTTAAAACCTGGAAGTGAAGACAACCTTTTTAACTGTGATTCAAAATCTAAAATCAATAAATATAGTTTGGTGAGGAATTTGAATACATAATTTTTTTTTAAAAAGGCATTTGCATTAAAAAAATCATAAAGGTGAAAAGACAAATGACAGAGTAGGAATAAATATTTGGAACTTACTTCACAGCCAAATGATTCATCTCCTTAACATAAAGAGTTCCCAGAAATCGAAAACGAAAAAGACCAACAACTCTGAACATGACAAAATACACGAACTGATGGTTTATGGAAAAAGAAATACAAATGTTCCTTAAACATATGGAAAATGCCTCAACTCCAATTGTAAAGGGAGAGATGTGCACTAAAACTACACTGTGAGGGGCGCCTGGGTGGCTCAGTCAGAGTGCCCAACTGGTCCTTTCTGCCCTGGTCCTGAGATCCGGCCCCCTGTGGGGCTCTGTGCTCAGCAGGGGGTCAGCTTGAGATTCTCTCTCTCCCTCTCCCTCGGGCCCCCTTGTGTGCTTCCCCCTTACTCATCTCTCAAAATAAAAATAAAATAAAACAAAATAAACTACACTGTGATACCATGTCTTTCCATCCCCCCCTGGATTGGGTGAAGTCCAAATTGTAACAATACACTTTACCAGGGAGGCTGTGGAGAAGTGAGGACCGCCATAGAATGTTGGGAATACGAAATGATATATTTCCTTTGGAGGAAAATTTGTCAGTATCTCGCAAGTTCGCAGCTGTGTTTACCCTTTGGTCCAGGAATCCCACTTCTGGAAATCTATTCTAGGGATATAACTTCACAAATACGAAATGCCATATGCATAACGTTATTCATTGAGGCATGATGTGTACTTGCAAAGAAACAGGAAATGGCTCAAATGTCCACGAGAGTCTCGTTGAATAAACTACGACACCCAGTCCCCTTACTGAATCAATTCTGGCATCTTCGTGTGATGCACAACTAGGCCACCATGAAAAGAATGAGAATAATCTCGGTGTATTAATATGGAGTGATCTCCAGACTTGTGAAATGAAAAGGTGTGGTCCAAAAGTGTGTATAATATGCAACCCTCATGGGAAAGGGCAAAGGTGAACATGAATATGAGCACAATTTTGCCTATGTTTGTAATAAGGAACCCTCTAAGAATTAATCAGAATTCAGTTTTTTTAAATTAGTTAACAGATGGCAGAAGAAAGGGTGGAGAGGGAGGGGACTGGGACGGAAGAGAAATTTCTTTGGGTATAACTTTTAACTTCCAGGCTGTAAATGTTTTACATGTCTAAAAAATATATATTATGTAAAAATAAAAACAAAAGGCCATCCCTAAAATTGAAGGAAAGAAAAGAAAAAATTAACCTAATTGCATTAAAAATTAATAGCAGAACCACACAGAGAAAATAGTTAACTGAGTTTAAAACTTACTTAGTACTTTGGGGGCTCCTGGGTGGTTCAGTGGGTGGCTCAGTGGGTTAAAGCCTCTGCCTTCGGCTCAGGTCATGATCTCAGGGTCCTGGGATCCAGCCCCGCATCGGGCTCTCTGCTCAGCAGGGAGCCTGCTTCCCCTTCTCTCTCTGCCTGCCTCTCTGCCTACTTGTGATCTCTCTTTCTCTGTTAAATAAATAAATAAAATCTTTAAAAAAAAGAAAATCTTAGTACTTCATATTTCCTTGGTGGGATATATTCTAGGAGAAACAAATATATTCTTCTGGTCATTCAGTTTTCTTCTTATTTTGAAAAAAAAAAAAAAAACACAACATAACAAGTAATTTTATTAATATTGTTAGAAATCAAGCTTTTCAGCATAAGGAAAATAGAAGTATAAATTCAAATAATTAAATAAAACCCTGTAATATTAAATTTGAATTTTGGGGGGGTAGGGATAGGGTGGTTGGGTTATGGACATGCTATGGTAAGTGCTGTGAAATGTGTAAGCCTGACGATTCACAGACATGTACCCTGGGGCAAATAATACATTATATGTTAATAAAAAATTAAAAAAAAAATCTAAAAAATAATTTGAATTTGAACTATCAATACAATTTGTTTTAAATCAATACATGATTTATATATACATACATAATATATGAATATATATATTCTTAAGTGAATGAATTCTGGAGTCAATATATATAATATAGCCTTTTAAATCATATATTTAACCAAATACATATATTCTTTTAAATCATCTCCTGCAAGCTAAGGAGAGAAGCCTCAGAAGAGACCAAACCTTCCCCCACCTTGATCTTGGACTTCTAGCCTCCAAAGCCATGAGAAAATAAATTTCTGTTGTTTAAGCCACCCAGTCGTGGTATCTGTGGGTGTTATATGAGCCCCAGCAAACTAATACAGTGTTAGAATGACATTGTGGTGACATAGGAAAATATTTTACAGTTTTTTACTAAAGTTTTTAAGTATGAAATGTCGTAATGTTAGTGATTTTTAAATCCTTAAAAAATACTTTTTAAAAAGGCACACAACATTGACATTAAATATAGGTGATAAGAATATAGGTATTAAGTATTATCTTTCTACTTCTCTATAAATTCAAAATTCAGAGTGAAAAGTCAAAATTGAAAGACAGGAAGCATTCAGGTACAGCTGGGACAAGATGGCTGGGGCATTAGGCAGGAGGCACAGGCAGGATGGGGAAGCCCAAGGACAAGGACGACAAGCCAGTGCTGGGCAGGGAGGGAGGGCCCCTTTAAGGAGGCCCCCACCTATTTAGGACTGAACTCTGGGGCCTCTGTCTTTTAACCCACCTGAACATGATATAGGGTGATTAGAATTCAACTGTGCATTGCATCAGAGGAATTGCCAATAGGAAGTCTGGGAGAAGAGAACAATTAAAAATGGATTTTATTTGGCTGCAAAACATTCCTAATTTCAGTCGCTTACATTAACTACCACACATTTAAGGATAAACACCATTTAGCATAATAATAATTATGCATAAAACTGAAAAATACAGTTGGAAATATATAATTAATTTAAAATGTCATAATGACTAAAGGAGCTTTTCAGTATTTAGCCAAATTCCTCATATTGGATAGGCAGCTCCTAGTCTGAGCTAAGGCTGCCTGATTCTCTGTCATAACAAATCTAGCAGCCCTAACACATTTTTTCATGTCAATCAATCAACAAATATTGAGCACTTCCTTTGCAAAACTGCTCTGCCAGGCATTATGGTGGATACAAAGAAAATAAAGTTTATTCAAGGAGTTCACAATCTAAGTAGAAAGCCTTAGACCCAAACCAACATAACTTAAAATAGAAAGCAGACTCTAGGTGCAAATGATGGGCGGAGACCAGCAAAGGTAGATTTAGAGGGTGGCCATCTATATTAGGTTAGAAAACAAAAAGGTAGTTGTGGTTCAAGCAAGGCTATGGAATCTCAGAGCAAGGAGATACATCTAAATGATACAAAGGCACATGCGGAAGCGGTAACAAGTGTTGGCACGCGGCCAACGCCTGGACAGCGTCGCGATGACAGTGTTAATTCACAGACCCAGATTTCGTGTGCTCCTAGGCAACACTTCAGAAACATGATGGGACACTCGGGCATGCTTAGACTGAATGTTTACAAACATATACTATGACGAACAAAACAAATTGTGGACCTGGATGGTGTCATGGCTGGAGGGAAGACAGGATCAAAGTCTCTACAAATGGGAACTATTGATTCATTACAGGCCCGCCTATCTCACAGCGGGGGATTTGCAGAGCCTGCTCCCTTGGAAAAGCAGGTCAAGTGGTAAACACAGATGCTTGAGGCTCCTTTGAAAGTAGCCGGGTGGGTACACCGTGCCTCTTGTGGGGCTGGAGGGCGAGTGGAAGAGTCAGACTGTGGCTCAAAACAGGCGAGCATTCCCTTGGCCTTATAGAATCGAAACAAACTTTCCAGAATGTGTGAGAAGACATCAAAAGAAAAGAGAGACATGATCTGAGGTATGAATAACCAAGAGCATGTAGAATTCTGCCAGATGGGGGAAAACGGTCACAACCGAGGTGTGGCCTGCAGAGCTCAATTTGGCTTTCAGTAAGACCTTCCCCAGCCCTTCCACGAAGCCAAACCACCTCCTACCTCACCAGAAAGATCTGCTATTGAGATCACTGCCAATAAGGAGACCGCACACCAAGCTAACGTGCCTTAGATGGCTGCTTATCTGAACCAGCACCAGAAGTCCAAGGCCCCTGGGTCAATGCTTGTACCTTGGGCTCTTCTTTCTTTAAGGCTTTCATCTGAACCAATTTCCCACCCTTCCTGCCCACCCCACTCCAAACGCTTGTATTCTGCCCTCTGAGTCTCGTGGATTGTCACCAGCAAGATCCCTTTTATCTTCAAAAGACAAAATTCCGGGGCGCCTGGGTGGCTCGGTCATTAAGAGTCTGCCTCCGGCTCAGGTCATGATCCCAGGGTCCTGGGATCAAGCCCCACATCGGGCTCCCTGCTCCACCGGAAGCCTGCTTCTCCCTCTCCAGCTCCCTCTGCTTGTAGTCTGTCTCTTGCTGTGTCTCTCTCTGTCAAATAAATAATTAAAATCTTTTAAAAAGATAAAATTCTTCTTTAAATCACGTGTTTTCAAAGTGTGATCCTAGTCCAGCAGCATCATAAGGCTTACAAGTTGGAAGAAATGCAAATTCTCAGGCCCCAGCCCAGCCCCACCGAAGCCTAGTCTCTGGGGGTGAGGCCAGCAGTCTTCCGGTGGTGAAATTCTCCCGCAAGGACTCCCCTCCCAGATCCAAGAACAGCCTGTCTCACCACCTTGATCACCACAGTGACCACCTTCCTTCTTGCATACTAATTAACATATCCCACCCTGAAATAGCAATGAGGTCACCTTTTTCTACTTTTTATCTTCAGCTCTAACTTCTAATGTCACCACCACCACCCCGACATACACACACTACTACTCCTACATCATCCTGTCTGAATTTCTTAGAACCGGTTCTCTTTTCTTTTACTCTGAAACAATGGTATCCACGTACTCAGCTAAAAAAAATTAAGCAAATGTATATGAAGTATACATATATATAAAGTATGTAGACATGACTGTAGTAATATATTTTATACATTATAAAACAAAACCTGAGAACAGAAAAAATAGATATTATATAAAAATATTTCAATAATAACTGTGAGATCTTCTTTATGTGCCCCAGTGACTCATCTTGTATCAATTATGTTGTAGACATCAGCTTTGCAGAAACTGAGACATGGCAAGGGTTGTGCTTCCATAAGTTTCTAGACCCAGAGACACATGAGCCCTCTGACTAGGAATACGAATTAGATTTCTGCAGTTGTGCAGTAGTATATAGTGAACAACAGTTCTCCTAGGAAAAAGTCCCAAGTTTGTAGCCTTTGTCAGTGGTAGGGGTGTAAAATCTCCCACGGGGGTGATTTCAAGCTGCCAACAGGATGTCACTGAACATAAAGTTTGAAAAGTACACAGCGGGGCGCCTGGGTGGCCCAGTGGGTTAAAGCCCCTGCCTTCCGCTCAGGTCATAATCTCAAGGTCCTGGGATCCAGCCCCGCATTGGGCTCTCTGCTCAGCAGGGAGCCTGTTTCCCCCCTCTCTCTGCCTGCCTCTCTGCCTACTTGTGATCTCTCTCCTCTCTGTCAAATAAATAAATAAAATCTTTTTTTAAAAAAGAAAGAAAGAAAGGAAAGGAAGGAAGGAAGGAAGGAAGGAAGGAAGGAAGGAAGGAAGGAAGGAAGGAAGGAAGGAAGGAAGGAAGGAAGAAAGAAAGAAAGAAAGAAAGAAAGAAAGAAAGAAAGAAAGAAAGAAAGAAAGAAAGAAAGAAAGAAAGAAAGAAAGGTACACAAGCATCTCGACCAAGCCAGTACAAGCCAGCTCTCCATACTGGATTTGTGTGCCCAAAACTTCTTGATTAAGGTCTATTTTTCAATTAATTCCCTTTCTTCTAGGGAACTGGTTTCCTAATTAAGCATTTTCTAATTAACATGCTCCCTTTTAATTTCTTGAAGCCCCAGCTATGGCTGAGGTAGATCTCCAGTCCTTCTGGCTCTGGTGAGGGCGTCCACACCTGATACAGGAGCAGGTGGCCCCCTGGGATCTGTCCACTTGGGGGTGAGAGCAATGGGTGAGGGAAACAGTGACAGCCAGGCCTTGGAAATCCTTGCCATGTGGCCCTGTGTCAAAGACATGGGCTTATGCGAATTCACCCAGCCCATACAGAGGGAAGCTGGGGTTTAGACTTCTCCAAATCCCTTGCTCTTTAACTGCAATCGCTTCTGCCTCTCTGTTCTCCTCCTCACATGTAAACCCCAATCCTGACAGCAGTGAGTAGGTAGGAGCTCTTGATCTTTAGAACCAAATGGAAGTAAAAAACGTCTGATTTTTAGAGAGAATTCACACATGTGTACTTGAACCTCTGTGCACACACACGCACGCAGGGGAGGGGCAGAGGGAGTGGGAAGGATAATCTTTTTTTTTTAATTTTATTTTATTTTATTTTTTCAGTGTTGCAAGATTCATTGTTCATGCACCACCCCCAATGCCCCATGCAATACGTGCCCTCCTCAATACCCACCACCAAGATCATCTAACCCCCCACCCCTCCCCTCCAAAACCCTCAGTTTGTTGCTCAGAGTCCACAGTCTCTCATGGTTCATCTCTCCCTCCGATTTCCCCCAATTCACCCTTCCCTTCCTTCTCTCAATGTCCTCCATGTTTTTTCTTATGCTCAACACATAAGTGAAACCATACGATAACTGACTCTCTCTGCTTGACTTATTTCACTCAGCATAACCTCTTGCAATCCCGTCCATGTTGATATAAAAGTTGGATAGTCATCCCTTCTGATAGAGGCATAATACTCCTTTGTATATCTGGACTATATCTTCTTTATTCATTCGTCTGTTGAAGGGCATCTTGGGAGAGAGAGAGTCTTAAGCAGGCTCCACAGCCAGCTCAGATCCCTACCTGGGGCTCAACTCTACAACCCCAAGATCATGACCTGAGCCAAAATCAAGAGTCGGGAGCTTAACGGACTGAGCCACCCAGGTGCCCCTAAAAAATAATTATTAATGTGAGAACTTATTAATGTGAATGAAGCTACAAAGCTAATAAGAAGTAAAGTGTGGATTTGAACCCAACCAGCTGACCCCAGTGCCCATTGCTGTGACACGTATTCTACTGTCTTCCCCTGCTTTCCGGTATCTTTGGGATAGCTGGTACTGAAGAGGGCTCTGCGTGGAGTAGAAAACCCAGAGCAGTGTGCCCCTGTCCTCAAGACGCTTTCTGAAAGCTTATAGGATCCTTAAGAAAGCAAGACTAATGTCAGTGAAGTAATTAGAAAATCTTAGCAGACAGCCTGTAATTAGCTGTAATGTAATATCCCCCACGGCTAAGAAAAGTGCTTCCTGGTGGAGACCATGAGACTTAACCCCTACCTCCAGAGCTATAATCACTCTTTTAAAAAATCAGAATCTAGGTCAGACGGGGCCCTCGGCCTGCAATCTGGTACTGTAATTCTCTCTCCCAAGGAATCCCACCTGACCGGATGACATAGCTATAGAATAACTATATGAAGTTGTATTTTATGCACGGTTTTTTCCATTTTTCTCAGACTAATGAAAAAAATATTTTTAGACCTCTGGTTAGAAGTTTCTAGTTCTCACATGCCACACAAGCTGTAAGTCTGAGCTCTGACCTTGTGCCCCATCCTCTCTCTCCCCTAGTATCAGTTCTTGAAGGCTGCCCACTGTGGTCGCTCCTAAAATAACAACATGGTTAGAAGCTAGCTATCCCTAGAGGAAGGGGAACTTTAGAGGTCCAGACTTGTCCCTATTCCCACTGCTGTGGGATAAACTACCTGAAAACTCAGTGACTTAAAATAGCAACCATTTCTGCAAGGTGAGAAATTCGTAGCTGGGTTAGTATATTAGTGTGCTAGAGCTGCCGTGACCAAGTCCCACAGAGTAGGTGGTTTAAACAACAGAAACTAATTTTCCCACAATTCTGAAGGCTAGAAGTCTAAGACTAAGGTATTGTCAGGCAAGGTGGATTTCTTCTGAGGCCTATTAAAATAACCAGATTAGGTCCAAGATGGTGTCACTCATGCTAAGCCCCATATCAGCAAACCAAAACTTCAGTAGGTTTCTATATTGGGCTCTCCCAGAAAAGGAAGGCCTAGATCAACCAATCAGCACAAGTTACCTGTCCTGGCTCTAAGACTTACCTTTGCTCCATGTAAGGAAAGCAAATCTGCTTCGACCAGTCAGCAAATGCCCAGTATAATATCTTTGTTCCAGCTCACATTGGTCTTTAAAAACCCTCTTGCTTCACACAACTCTTTGGAGCACCTTTCTAGCTTCTATACTGGATGCTGCCTGGTTTCACAAGCGATTGAATAAAAGCCTACTAGACCAATAAATTGGCTGTCGAAAAAAATCTTTTAACAGGAAGAGAGAGGAAGGCCTCTCTTCCTGCCTTGTGAGTGGCCATCTTCTCCATAGGCCATCATACAGCCTTCCCTCTGTATGCCTGTGCATCCTAATCTTCTTTTCTTAGAAGGACACCAATCATATTGGATTACGGCCCACTCACATAACCTCATTTTACCTCTATCTTGACTTTAAATATGCTGTCTCCAAGTACAGTCACATTCTGAGGTACATTCTGAAGTATTGTTGGTTAAGATTTCAACATCTGATTTTGGCAGGGGGATACGATTTTGGTCATAAGAGTATATTTTTTGATTCTGGTGCATTCACTGATGTCATTCCTTGGAACTCAGTTGGCAGATGGGACGGTCAGGAGGGTCCAAAATGGCTTCCGCTGCATGTCTGGGGCCTTGGTGAGGATGGCCAGAAGGCTGCACTCAGCTGTGCCTGTTGACCAGAGAGCCTTCACATGCCGTATTCATCCCGGCCATCTTGAGGTGGTCAGATATTTTACATAGATTGCTAGCACCCCAAGAGAACAAGGCATGACTTTTTATGACCTAGTTTCAAAAGGTATAGAGCACTACCTCTTTGGTCAAAGTAGTCACAAACCTGTCCAGATTTGGAAGGAAGGGACATAGACCCCAACTCTCAATGGAAAGAGTCTCAAAGAATGTTGGGCCATTTTTTTAATTGCTGTAAGTTATTTATAGTTTAACTATATCATCTATAAAGTTTCCTACTGCTCAGTCATCTTGACCCAAATGAAAAGAGCTTGATAAACACCATACTTATTCTCAGTCTTGTGGGTTCTTCTCTGCTTCTTCTCTGCTTCTAATGAAGGTGACTTGGGTTTATAAGAGCCTGGCACCACCTGCCGTCTGACCTCATTAATTTTTCAGAATCTTTCCTCCAAACACTCCAAATTTGGTGTAGTGGACCCTTGTTCACCAACTTAACTTCTGTCCCAGGTCATGGGAAGTCCTGATTTCCTATAGCCTCTATCCTCACCTCCTCTCTTCATCATGCCTAGAAGATATTTTGTGATGACAACTGTTTCCTTTTTTTGAGCTATTTTACTGGACTCAGACCTGTCACTCCTGTGTCTCAGAGCTACCAGTTTTCTATCTTGCATGCCACTTGCCCTGTTCCCATCTCAGTCCCTTCATTTTATTGTAAAAATTGGCATTTGCATATGTCTGACCCAGGTGGGGCAGGTCTTCCAAGAAAGACTGGAAAATCTGCTGAAAAGACTGGAATGCTCAGGAGACAAGACTCCATGTGAGAAGACAGCATAAGGCACTGGCAGTGTGATTTAGGAACAAAGCCTCAGTTCTCAGAATCTCTACTCCTATCAGTGAATGACATGTGTCACTTGCATCCATCCTAGCTCCCAACCCTTAGACATAAACTTGATCCTGGATCCTGGATCCTGGTGAGAGCAAATAAATGAATAAATGTTTTTTAAATAAAAACAAAGATGTATTCCCCTTCCTACTTTAAGACTGCCTTCTGACCTGAACAAGTGATGATACTTGGGGAATTCTCTACCTGGGTGACCCACAGTCACTTAAAACTCTCCATGTTCAAAGCTGAATGCAACATTTCCACCCTCAGCACACTCATAACTGTGCTATCTTAGTTGGTGGTATCCATCTAAAGAGTCATCCAAATTAGAAACCTAGAAGTCATTCTTTTTTTTTTTTTTCTGAAGATTTTATTTAGTTATTTGAAAGAGAGAGAGAGAGAGAGAGAACATGAGCAGCAGAGACAACAGAGGGAGTGGGACAAGCAGACTCCTTGCTGAGCACAGAGCCCAATGTGGGGCTTGATCCCAGGACCCTTCGATCATGACCTGAGCCAAAGGCAGAGGCCACTGAGCCATCCAGGCACCCCCCTAGAAGTCATTCTTGACACCTAGTTTTTCTATACCACTACCCAACATCCAATTACCAAGTCCTTAAATTTTTGGAATCTTCCCCACTTCCATATCTCCAGTGTCCCTGCCAAAATGGAAGTTTTCATCATCTCTCACTTGGAATACTTCACTTGCTTCCTGTTAGCCCTTGGTGTGATCCACCTAAAACTCAAATATAAACCTGTTGTTATTTCCTTAAATCATGTCTGCAGTGCCTCTCAATCTATCTACAAAAGATTTTCAGCATAGGTGCTCCATCTAGCACTCAGGTTCCCCCACATGTGTAGGCCCTGCTTATATTGGCAGTCTACCTCTCTTCATTCATTCTGGTACTTTATACATCTACTACCTCAAACTGATCGTTCTTTTTCCAGCATATTAACTATTTATTACCTGGAGTAAGCCAGGTGGTACCGAAAAGATTTTCTATACTACTAGGCTGTTTTGTTTGTTTTGTTATGTTTTGGCTAAAAAAAGAATTTTCTTGGGTTTTGTGTTTGTTTATTGTTTTGGTCTGATTTGGTTTGGTTTGTTTCAGTCTGGTTTGGTTTGGTTTGGTTTGGTTGCCCGTTGGGGGTTACAGATTGAAGACTTCCACATCCTGCAGTTTGGGAGAAATTGGAGGCAAAATCAAACAAACAAACCCAGGAAGCTCACCATTGTGTCATTTCTCAAGTCTGGAGTTTCAAAATAATACCACTTTTCCTTTTACCTTCCAGAGTCTCTTTGTGTTTGTTGTGCTATGTGAGAAAATTTTTACTATAACAGAGAGAACTGGTGAGAAATGGAGCTAACCTATCTTGGCCATAATCAGAGTCCATCAATTAAGCTTTAATGAATAAATCAAAAAGGTTTCTTGAGAAATATTTAAGGACCACACTAGTTGGGTATTTTGAAGGATTATACTCTTCTGTTATGGGAAACGTTGAAGACAGGTTTCCCCAGGGAAGTGCTACTCTGAATGTTGGAGTGAGCTACCCTCTATCAACCTCTAAGGAAGAATTTCAGTTTGAACTGTGAGAACAATAAAAACCTGTAAAACTGAGCACTGTCAGGGCACCTGGGTGACTCAGTCATTAAGCATCTGCCTTCAGCTCAGGTCATGATCGAAGAGTCCTGGGATAGAGTCTCCCTGCATCAGGATCCCCGCACGGCAGGAAATCTGCTTCTCTCTCTTCCTCTGCCTGCTGTTCCCCCTGCTTGTGCTTTCTCAATCTCTGACAAATTAAACAAATAAAATATTAAAAAAAAAAAAAATACGAGCACTGTCTTATGAAGAATCTAGAGAGACAGTGGGCTGGAATAAATCAGGCTGTCTCCTATCAGGCTAATTTCAGAGAGCAGCACCACAGTAATCAGTCCCGTCTCCACTGAAGGTCAGAACAGTTCTAGGACTTTCCCAGATGAGTTCCATTTCCTCCCATTGTGAATGGGTGGCCAATAAATCTTCAGGACGCTTGAAGGTCTCAACTAACAACAGCCACACTTGTCCAGTCACTGATAGAAGAGACTTCAGGTTCACAGCTTTGGGCACTCATACGGAGCAGCCTTTAATGGGTAAGAAAATAGGAAACCTAGGACAGCCGAGACTGGGCAAGTATGGTTTGCGAGAGCCCACATTTAGGCTTTTGCAAAGACTGTATTCAGGATCCCTCCCTCCTTATCTTAACCCACCTTCTGTGGCTGCGAGTGATGGGGTGGGAAGGATAGAAATGCAAGGAGTTAGTTAATGAGTTCTTAGGGGTGGAATGATTACCCATCCAGACATTTAGAGACAGCCAATACTGGACCAGACTTTTTGGCAAAGGACTTCGAGATGTTTGAGGTGGGGAATCCTGGGATATATTGAATTAAAATAGAACACAGTGGTCCATGTGATCCATTTGCTGGATCCATTTGCTCTTTAAATCCCAAATCGGAGTTATAAATGTAATTATTTCATGAATTCATGGATTCTGCGTCTGATGGCATTTTCTCTTTAATATTTCCTTCCTATTCTGAGATTTATGCATTCCCCCCCCTTGGATCCATTATGTCCCATATCCCAAAGTCTCACTGAAATCTGAGATAGCCCAAAACCGGTGAGGGGGGAAATTCATAGATCCAGATAATGTGAGCTAATCCCTCATTTTCCAAATGAAGAAACTGAAGAGTGAAGTGAATTTCCTCAGGTTATCCAGCAAGTCAATCCTATCTCCAACCTGGACTTCCCCATTTTGAGTTGTCATACCCTCCTAGTCCAAAAAACAGTAGAGCTTTCTTTCTGGTTTCCTAGTCCTGAATCTTATTAGTGCGATATTACAGAGTGAGACTATGACATCTCATGACAACCTGTGACGGATTTGCTGTTGGCCCGGTGATGGGGAAACATGCCAATGAAGAAATAAATCAATTTTATTTATTTATATATACATTTATGAATAATTGAGGAGTCGGGCCACCTGTCACCAAATGGTAGACAAGTAGAACAGACAAGAAGCACATGGGAAACCTCCAGTCAGAAAGAATATTTTTTGAGGAAAACAGAAACTCATCCTTGCCTACAGCAACCACCATGGGAAGGGACTGCAGAATCCACTGGGCCTGTGAGAAGCAGGTGTTGGGCTCTCCCGCTCTCCAGCTCTGAGGCCCAGAGGCAGCCCCCGGAGCAGGGAAGGAAGGAGGAGGAGGAGGAGGAGGAGGAGGGGGAGCAGGTCCTAACCACAGCAGGAGTTAACAACTGGCTTCTGCCTGGGGCGTGGGCTGCTCCCTGGTGAGGCCGAAAGCAAGCTGCCCCACACAAAGTTGGCCTCCCAAACAAATAACCAATGGCTATGCTTCACTGGGTTTCATGTTTCGGTATTTTTCTTTGTTGTCTCTTAGACTGAATATTGCCTGAAGCAGTTAGCAGAAGTAGAAGACTTCTATGTGGGCAGGTCATTCTCTTTGGGCCACGGGAATGTCGTCAGTGATACCGTAATAGCTTGCTACAGTGACAGATGGTCATTTGTGGGGAACATTTTGTCATGTAGAAAAGTATCAAATCACTGCGATGTACACCTGAAACTGATAGGATATTGTCTAATTACACTTCAATAAAAATGGGGGTATAAGACACCTTTTTCTGAATTACAAGAGGAATCAAATTCGAAAAGACCTGTGTTCATTCAAGGACCTCGTGCGAGGCCCAGTATTTCCTACTCTGGGAGATATAAAGATGAATTCAACAGGAGTCTTGCTTTTGAGAGCTGGGGGCCCGGGGGCGGGGTTGTGGGGAGAGTCAGACTGGACACAACATCAGCCTCATCACTAGGCAGAAGGCGGAAATGATACGGGATAAAGGGTAAAGGACTAGGGACCATGTAGGGATACAAAGGAGTTTATTCCTAATGCAGAGAATCAGGAGAAGCCACGTTTTTAGAGGAAGGGCATTTTAGGCAGGCCTCACACGTTTAGAGAAGGAATAAAAACTTGCCAGGCAGGGGCAAGGCACAGGCAAAGAAGTGAAGGAAGAAATCACAGGAGTCAAGAAAGGATGAGTACTTTCTAACAGGAGGAAGAAGAAAATTGAGTTAACAAGTTTCCAGAATCTGGCCGGCCACCAGGAGTGCCTGGGGAGATTTAGTTGTTTCTTTGTTTCCTTTGCTTTACATAGAGTCTTAAGCTCCCCTGGCTTCCCTCCTCCTGGAGCCTGGGCTGGGGGAGGGGAGCAATCAAAAGACCCCCAGTGCTTAAAGGTGTTTGAATTCACCTCTAAAAACATGTCAAGACCTTTCCTTTCCACTGGACTTTTCTTCTGGAGGCAGAATATGTGCCAGCAGTGAAATGTATCACTCATGTCAGTCTCTTTAAAAGTCACTGTTTTGATTTTCATTTTCCTGCCTGCAGGCAGGAGACCTTGTTGCTGAAAGCCCTGGGCTCCATCAGCTTTTCCAGTTGTTCTTCCCCCATCTCCTCATTAGGCATTGAAAGGGCAGGAGGCAGACTTGCCTTGGTGGGAGGAGTGGGACTGTGCTGCATTTAGGAACCTGTGCATATGCCTGGGGGCAGGTGTGGGACACCCCCCCCACAACGCCCCACCCCCACCCCAAACCTCATGGGCAATGGGGTGTGGGGTTAGCAGCGTCTGAGTGAGGCTCTGAGCAGGGCTGGGAGCCTTCTGGTTCTCCTCCATCTCCTGGGTGTATTCCTGGCCCATGTGCTCCCCTCCTCTCTACCAGCACAGAGTGAAAAGGGGAGAGGTTTGGCTCCCCTAAAAGGCCCTGGATGTTTTCACACTCTAAGTTCCTCTTTTTCCTCCTCCTCCTTTGAGTTTTATGCAGAGCCATGGTAGACAGATCTGACGAGGTGAGGGCTGATCCCTCTGACGAGAACATTTGAATAGGATAAATTTGGAGAAGACTCTAGGCTAAGCAGCGCAGGTGAAACTCTGAAGGACCTGGGAGTGGGAAAGAAGTGTAAAGGCATCCTGCCACGTTCAGGGACTTTCCAGGTGTAAATAACCTGCTCTAGGTCTTCTTTGGGAAGGAACCGTGATCCTTTGCCGCTACAGCTGGACCCAGGAATCAGCTTCTAAATTGAAATGTTGGGAATGTTTCTATTTCTGCTAACTGGCAACAGAACAGATCTGAAACATAAAACACATATTTTCTAGAATAAGTGAAACACAGCATTCACCAGTGGAAAGTTCATTATACGGAAACACCTTCTAGAAGTAGAGGTCATGGAACAGGAGTGGTTCCAAGAAGCTAAATGTTCTGTGTGGTCCTGTGGAACTTTATCTGCACAGCAGACAAATGTGGACCTCAGCAGACCCTGTCTGCAGAAATGTGTCCTTTCCAAGGATGGATTTAGACTCTTCAGAGAGTTGCAAGGCTGATGAGCTCCACTCACTCAGGGCTCCTGGAAGGAGATCCCCACGGAGCTTGTGGAAATGCAGCCTCGACGACATTGTGGATATCCTGTATCAGGTGTTATTTAAAACAAAATAACCTAGGCTTCAAGAAAGTTGAAATGGTAACCCCATGTTTCAGTATTTGAGAAACAATCACACTATTTCCCAAAATGGCTGCACCATTTCACATTCCCACCAGCAGCGTATGAAACTTCCACTTTCTCCACTTCCTCAGCAATACCTATTACTGTCTTTTCAATTGAGTCATCCCACTAAGTGTGAAATAGTGTCTCATTGTGGTTTTGACTTTTTGTTTTCCTAATGGTTAATGACATTGAGCATCTCCTCATGTGAGAGCAGCTACTTGTATATCCTTCCTTGTGAAGAAATATCTTTTCAAATTCTTTGCCCATTTTAATTGGGCTTCCTTGTGAAGAAATATCTTTTCAAATTCTTTGCCCATTTTAATTGGGCTATGTTTTCTTCTAAGAGTTTTATAGTTTTGGCTTTTACATTTTGGTCTATGGTCCATTTTGAGTAAATTTTTGTGTAAAATGTGAGGTAAGAATCCAAGTTCTTTCTTTTGCACATGGATCCAGTTGTCTCAGCACAATGTGTTGAAAACATTATTCTTTCCCATCATAATCATTCTTTTTAATGAAAGTGGCTCTTTTTTCTGAGTTTTTTATAAGGACAAGTCAGATTAGGCTAGGACCTTCCCTAATGACCTCAATCTTAACTTGATCATTTGTCAAGATCCTATGTCCAAATAAATCACATTCCCATGTACTGGGGGTTAGAACTTCAACATCTTTTGCAGGAGATGCAATCAACCCCTAACAGTGAGTATGTATATTTTATATAAATATTGCTCCATTTTGTCCTAAAGGGATGTACTATTGGAGACATAAGGTAATACTATGTGAGTAGGGGCATTGGGCCACCACTAAAGGAAGTAGATACTATACCAACCAGTCTTTCTGAAAAGACAGGAACAGAAAATGGGGAAGACAGGCTTAAGTTGGAATCAAGAAGGAAACTCCTTCCTCTCCCTGCACTTTGACTTGGGCCTAGACTCTGGGGAGTTAAGTCATGTTTGAGGTGTTTCTGGGTGTTATAGAAAATCTGGATTCTTCCTCAAGGGGGAATAATGTGCTCTGAACAGAAATGTAGTCCTATGGAGGCCCCAGGAGGACAGATTAGGAACTGAGAGCTTTAAGAACAACCATAGCTAGTAGTCAATTCTAAGTTATTCTTTGTGAGGAAGCCCTATGCCATCTCCAGCCTTCAGCAAAGTCTTATTAAACTCACGGACTGGACTAATATCAGAGAAAAAATCTATATTCATGTGTGGACTACAGTGCTAAAGGGAGGCAGAGGAATAGTGGTGGACACTCTCCCCACGGGGAGTCTCCAAAAACCAAAATGTGCAGGTGACAGTCTGCACTCACAATGGTTGTCACCTGGAGTGACCCCAGTTGGCACAAGAGCCACGAGAGAAGCCCTTGAGAGCAGCTAGCAGCAGACTCTAAGTACAGCATAGCTTCTGATGTGACCTAAATCGTACCAACTCCCTGCTAAGCTACTCAGGCTACTTAAAAGCATTGCTGCTGATGGCTCAAATGACTGCAAGTAGTAATCATTTCAGAAACTGCTCTATGTCATTGAAAACATTTCTGAAAGATAGATTCACTAAAGAAAAAAAAAAACAGACTTTTTCAAGAAGCAAACCTAACTCATTTTGCAATTGAGTTATCACGATTATGATGTCAGTATTTAGTGGTCAACCTTTCTTGAACTCTTGAAAGTGAATACAACTGAGACCAAGGACCACACTCGGAGAACCACTGCAGGAGAGAACTCTGTCTCAAATGTGCAGCATCCTGAGACTGATGGGGTCACCTGTCCTGGGCAAGACAGTCCAGCACCTCTTCAGACCCCTTTGTAGCTGCCTTCATAATGGCCATCCACTATTGCCTCCCATTCTGGGGAGAGTCCTGCTGTCTAGAAAAAACAGCTGACCGCTCTGTCTTGTATCCTCACTGTACTGACTTCCAACAAATCCTATGGATGAGAAAACTCTCTTGGCTTTTCCCAGGCAATGTGTTTGTCTAGTCCTTCATTTCTCTGACCCTAATATTTACATGTGTGATAAACGTCATCAAGCAGGTGATAGCAACAAAAATCCATACTAAACACAATCTCAGTTATGAAATATTAGATTTTTTTTTGACATCAGGAAAATGAAAAAAGTGTCTGCTATCACCCCTTCTCTTCAACATCATAGATGGAGGTTCAGGCCAGCACCGAAGATAGAAAAATAAAACAAAGTTTAAGTACAGGCTGAAAGTCACCCTGCCAGTCCATTTCACTGGGGTTCCCATGATGGTAGGGTCTTTAGCGCTCTTGTCTTGAGCTGATCAGACTCTCAGAGACCATTCAAAACAGCTACAAGAACAACAACGGGCAGAAGTCCCAGTACTCAGAGGGTCAATGACTGTCAGTCCTGTTCTTCCTATGGCTTACCAGAACCTTCAAATTAGCCTCTCCCTCTCTAGCTCCAAGTTCTGCTCTTCGTGGTCATAACCAGCTCCAGCCTGGGCAGGGGAAGACAGCGGATCTGAGTCCTGTTCAAATTGTTCTCACCTCCCTCCCCACGATGGCCTCCACATCTCACCAGTTCCAGAGGGACTTGGCACTGCTAGGCTCTGAACTTCCCAGGATTCTGCAATGTCCACAGTGATGCTTCCAACTCCCTGCTGTAGCTCAGCTAGAACACTCTCGGACGGTTGAGTAATGTTCCATTCTGTGGAGAAGCCGTTTAGCCACTCTCTTCCTGGACTCCCTCCAGGTGTTCGCTATTGTAAACATTCTCGTACTTGTCTCCTGTGGCACACGTGGAAAAGCTTCTCTTTGGAAAGACTGGTAGGAAGCACAGCCAAACTTTTTCAAACTAGTTTTTGTTTTTGTTTTTTTAAGATTTTATTTATTTGACAGAGAGAAACACACCGAGAGAGTGAACACAAGCAGAGGGAATGATAGGGGGAGAAGTAGGCTTCCCGCCGAGCAAGGAGCCCTGATGTGGGGCTCGATCCCAGGACTCTGGGATCATGACCTGAGCCGAAGGCAGACGCTTGATGACTGAGCCACCCAGGTGCCCCTCAAACTAGTTTTACTAATAATGACGGAGCCGTACACAACATAAAAGAGATCTGGAATTTCCATGCCTTCTCCAACACTGGGTATTTGGACTGGACTGACTTTAGTACTCAGCCCCTGTGTACAGTTTTATGTAGGTCTGTGCATAGACTAAAGCAGCAAGTAGGACTCGCCCCATTCCCTGTATGACCAAATTTCTGACATACGTGTTCACATGCATATTTGAGTGCGTGTTTGGAGGTTCTCCCTGACTCAGCTGGAGTGCACTTCCTACTGCATGTATGACCTTCTTTCCACGGTAACTGAGGGTTCAATTCCCAGAAGTAAAAAAAGTGAAACTGAAGCCCGCTGGGACTTGTAGTCCCAATGCTGTGGCTGGTGCAGTGCTCTCTGGCGTCTGTAGTCACGGGCATGCTCTGTGCTGGAGTGCACCTTTTGTCTTGTTAGATTGAGGCTGCATTCCATATTCCAGGCTTCGGTGTTTGGACCTGTCCACGACCTTCACTTGGAAAGGACTGAGGGCAGCTGGACCAGGCCCAGAGGACCCTATTCTGGGAAGTACCCTGGAGACCTGCAGACCCCTAGTCTCACTGGAGTGTGCAATTCCCAAACCAGAGTCGACCTAGCAGCTTGAAGCCCTGGTAAGAGACAGAGAGAGGTCTTTGCCGAAGCACCTGTCCAGGTGAAAAGTTAAACCCAAGACCAGCCCGCTTTGTCTTAGGAGGCCTTGCTTCAGGGAAGACTCAGGAAGCCAGCAGGTCCTCTAGGGTGGGGCAAACCAGAGATCAGGAAGGGTTGTTGGAAATGCAGGAAGGGAGACCAGCTACAGTCTCTCACAAGGTGACCTTCCTGGAGAAGATGAGCCTTGAACACAACAGGCTGGGGACAGATGAGAGTCTTAACTCAAGGGTTTTCCAGAAGCAAGACGCTCCAGGAGATGCTATTCATGACTGGGCCTCACAAGAACCAAGTAAAGGCACTGGTCCTTGCTGGACAGACCCTCTACAAATGCAAAGAATGCAAGAAAGTCTTCAAGAATTGCCCACCTCCTTGTTTGACATCAGCAGATTCACTCTGGAGTGAAGCCTTAGGAATGCCACATGTGGAAAGGTAGATTTGGCTTGACACATGAGGATTCACGCTGGGGAGAAGCCATGTAAGTGCATTGAATGTGGGGGTCTTTAACCAGAGATCACGCCTCACGCACCACAAGCAGATCCACACCAGCAAGAAGCCCTCTAAGTGCAGTGAATGTAGAAAGACCTTCAGCTATCACTGTTTTCATCTAGCCTAACATGACCCACAATGGCTAAAAACGCTTTGGGTGCAAAGAGTGTGGGAAAGCCTTCTACTTCAACTCTTCCTTAATATGACGCAGGGGGATTCACACCAGAGAGAAGCCCTATACATGCAGTGAATGGGCAAAGACCTTCCCCTTCTGCTCAGATTGTATCCGACACGGTAAGACCCTCACAGCACAAAAGCCCTATGAATGTAAAGAATGTGAAGAAGGTTTTTTGTACAGCTTCTCCCTCACTTGACACACCAGGAGTCACACTGGAGAGAAACCCTATGTGCAGTAAGTGTGGAAAGGCCTTTGCCTGGTCTGTCCAGCAAAGGACAATCCACATGCGAGAAAGAAAACATTGAGTGCGAATAGTGTGGCAAAGCCTTTGAAATAGCTTTTCTTCCCCTTGACCCTCGAGAAGTGGTGCTGGGGAGAAGCACTCTGAACACAGTGAGTAGAGGAAAGCCTTAAGGTGTGGCTCATCACTCACTCAGCATCAAAGAATTCCTGCTGGAGAGAAACTCCTTGAGCATAAGATATGTGGGAAGACCTTCTGCACCTGTCTGCCCCAGTCAACATCCAGGAACTTCTACAGGGAAGATACCTCTTGACTATAACGACTACGGAAAATCATTAGGTCACAGGAAACATTGTACTTGGCATCTGAGAATCCCTGTAGGAGAGAGACCTCTCGGTTATTGCACACCTAGAAGAAAGGTCAGCCACACATCTGCCCACAGGCTGTGTCACTAAGCTGTCTCAGGATTCTTTCAAAGAATAGGGTGAGGGAGCTGTAGAAGAGAAAAGAAAAAGGAATTAGTGCACTATCTCTCTCAGATTTCTCTGAAAGCCAGGCATAGGAAAATATGCATCTGTTTCTTTCTTTGGAGCTGTCTGAAAACTAACGGGGCCTTGCCCCTTCCTGTGTCTTCTATCTCTGTATTCACTTACATCCAGTGACAGGAGAGTTGGACAGTGGTGAAGAGCTCTATAAAGATTTTTTGAAAGCACTCTTTATGGCAAAACGTTGTCTCTAGTCTTGATGAGCAGAAGTCTTTGTGGGAATTATGAAGGCTAAAGTCATGAAATACTTGAGGTTTGTAAGAAGTCAGAATGTTAAAAATACTACCACATAAGATTATTTTCTATTTCAGGACACAAGGATCTACGAAGGAATAGGCACATCTTACTGCATCATTTAAGACTATTGAAGGTTTTGGCCACCTGAGTGACTCAGTCAATTAAGCTTCTGACTTCTGCTCAGGTCATGATCCCAGGGTCCTGGGATTGAGCCCTGCATCATGCTCCTTGCTCAGTGGGGAGCCTGCTCCTCCCTCTCTCACTCCCCACCCACCCCTGCTCATGCTCTCTCTTCCCCCCACCCCCACTCACAAAAATAAATAAATAACTGAATCTTTAAAAAAAAAAAAAGACTATTGAAGGTTTTAATTTTTAAACAATCTTCCTTGGTGTGATTTTGAACACCCATCACTCTCATTTCTCTTGACTTCTGTTTACCTGTTTTTTCCCCCAAATATGTTTATTTTACTTTTTTGGTGTTACAATATTAATTGTTCATGCACCACACCCAGTACTCCATGCAATACGTGCCTTCCTCAATACCCACCACCAGGCTGGCCCAACCCCCCACCACCTCCCCTCCAAAACCCTCAGTTTGTTGCTCAGAGTCCACAGTCTCTCTTGGCTCATCTCCCCCACTGATTTCCCCCCATTTCCCCTTCTCTTCCTTCTCACAATGACCTCCATGTTTTTCCTTATGCTGCACACATAAGTGAGACCATAAGATAATTGGCTCTCTCCACTTACCTGTTTTGATTCATTTTCTCAGGGACACAGGGATGGTCCTGGAGCTGTGTGGCTTTCGAAGGTGAGCTTCTCCCAAGTTTCTCTGCTTCTTTAGTCCTCTGTAGAGGGACTTCTTCAAAACCATGTCAGCAGTTTTCTAGAGGTTAAACTGGAGCTAAACCAATCAAAAAAAAATAGAGCTAACTTAAACTAATGAAAAACGGGAAAAAATTTAAAAATTTTTTTTAAACGAATACAATATACTAAAATGTAAAACATGGAGATCCTTCGACATATTAAAGCAGTTTCTAAAATCTAGTCAAGAGAAATATTCTGACAAATGTGCAGAGCTATGTGTACAAAAATAATTGCCAAAAGTGTTTTTTTTATATATGAAACAGTGAGAACAACCTAAATGTCTATCAGTAAAGAAATAAATTATGGTACATCTGTTCTATGAAATATCATGGAAGGATAAAATATCTTTGTGTGTACTGAGGTTAAAATTATCTTCTGGATACAATGTTAGGTAAAAAAGCAAGATGTAGGAAATAAAACTAGATCTGGAGGGAGAAATATAACACCATTATCAGTGGCTCTCAGTGAGAAGTGGGATGGATCAGGGGTGTAGGAAAATTTCAGCTTTTACTTTATATTCTTAAATATTATTTGCAAGTTTTAAGTAAAGAGCACTTTTTTTTGTAATAAGTGTTTCAAATATTTTCATACAAATGGCACCTTGGAAAGAAAGTGACTCCTAATATTTCCTATAAGACGGGGATTTTACAGGATTTTTCAGAATCCTGGTGATATTATGCCTTTTAAAAAATCCTGAGATCAACAATCCAAAACATCGAGCCAACATATATGTAGAATAATACATGTAAAAAACGAGAGCTCAGCATAGGCTACTCTTCAATGAACATTCATTTCCCTTTAAAATCCTAGTAACTTGTAAATGCCCTTTTGCAAGTGGTTAGATTTTAGGTGTCAGGTTTTTATGTCCTTGGAGTTTAAACCTGCTTCTTTCCAACATAACATTCATCGATCAGACCTATTTTCCAAAAAGGAAAACAAGTTTGATATGTACTGATCATACCTTAAGACTTGCTTGCACAGTATATGTGAATATTTATTAATATCATGCACTGGGAATCATGTACCATCGGACATACGTTCCATATAAAGAAATAAGCAAGGAGTGAGATTTTCACACAAACATACCTGTAACCCACAGGTGCAAGTCTGTTCAGGAATTTCAGTTGTAGTAGTTTGCCTGATAGAGTGGTCCCACAAGAAACTGATTGTGTGAGTTTTGTTCTCCTTTAGCAGAAGAAGTTGGCAGCTGTGTCATCATATAAGTAGACTTTGCCCATTTGGGGTCAGTTGCCAAAAGTGGATTGTGAAGGAGAAGTGAAAAGCCCTTTTAGTTTAGAAGAATGTCTCAGTCCAGGTTGCTATAACAAAGTACTATAAACTAGGTGGCTTATAAACAACAGAAATTTATTTCTCACAGTTCTGGAGGCTGGCAAGTCCAAGGTCAAAGCCCCAACAGATTGGGTGTCTGGTGAGAACCACTTCTTGGTTCATAGACAATTGTCTTCTCACTGTGCCCTCATGGTGGAAGGGGCAAGGGAGCCCTCTTGGGTATCTTTTACAATAGCACCAATTCCATTCATGAGGCTTCTGCCCTCGTGACCTAATTGCCTCCCAAAGTCCTCACTTCCAAATACCATCACACTGGGGGTTAGAGTTCAGCATGGATTTCAAGGGGACACAAAGTTTTAGTCTATAGCAGAGGAGAAATGATCACCTGGAGAAGATACCATGAGGGTCATCGAGTAGTTCCCCTCTGGTCATATGAGCAGACTGACTAAGCAGGTATCATGGCCCTGGGAGAGATGAATACAAGATCTTTGGTATTTCCTATAGTTTTAAAACTCTTCCTCCAACCTAAGAAGGAAGGTGACCACTCTGAGAAATAAGGACAGAAGTTTTGCATCTGAGAATGGCGCTGGTGGTGGTCGTAGTCAGTGTGATCCGCTTTTCACCAGGAGGTTATGACTGTCACTCAAGTTATAAGTGAAAGTGGTCATGCAATCATCTGAACTCATTAAAATGTCCTTGTAATGGGCAAATATCCATAGAACTCTTCAAGGCCAAGTTCAACTGTAATACATAGGGTAGTGAAAAAGTAGCTGCTGGGTGTAACTGATGGGGGTGGTATCAACTGACCAAATTTCATTTCCCTCCACATCTGGCATTAGAAGGAGGACTAATCCACTTTGAATAAGTATCCAGTGTTCTTAGACAATTCAATTTAAGGGGCATGAAAACCCTCAAAGCAAGATGCTGAGTTTCACAATAATGAAGCACATAGGACATGTGAATGGTCAAGTGGCTACATGAAAACATATGCGGAAAAGTTCTGTATTTCAAGTTTTGGGGCCAATTCATTCCAGTTATAGGCAAAAAGGTGTTGTCTTAAGGCTAATACAATGTAAGCCTTTTGAAGAGCTAATTCGTTAGATATTACAAGACAGCATGGTACTGGCACAAAAACAGACACATAGACCAGTGGAACAGAATAGAGAGCCCAGATATGGACCAGCAACTCTACGGTCAAATAATCTTTGACAAAACAGGAAAAAAATATCCAGTGGAAAAAAGACAGTCTCTTCAATAAATGGTGCTGGGAAAATTGGACAGCTATATGTAGAAGAATGAAACTTGACCATTCTCTTACATCATACACGAAGGTAAACTTGAAATGGATAAAAGACCTCAACGTGAGGCAGGAATCTATCAAAACCATAGAGGAAAACATAGGCAGTAACCCCT
>CM053603.1:134593327-134685337 GCA_028646535.1 Procyon lotor
CAAAGAAGCAGATGCAGTACAAAGAAGGGCCACATGTACCCCAATGTTCCTAGCAGCAATGCCCACAATCATCAAACTGTGGAACGAACCAAGATGCCCTTCAACAGATGAATGGATAAAGAAGATATAGTACGTATATACAATGGAACATTATGCCTCCATTAGAAAGGATGAATAACCAACTTTTGTATCAACATGGATGAGACTGGAAGAGATTATGTAGAGTGAAATGAGTCAAGCAGAGAGAGTCAATTATCTTATGGTCCCACTTACATGTGGAGCATAAGGAAAAAACATGGAGGGCATTGTGAGAAGGAAAGGAAGGGTGAATGGGGGAAATTGGAGGGGGAGATCAACCATGAAAGACTATGGACTCTGAGCAACAAACTGAGAGTTTTTGAGGGGAGGGTGTGGGGGGTTGGGCAAGCCTGGTAGTGGGTATTGAGGAGGGCATGTATTGCATGGAGCACTGGGTGTGGTGCATGAACAATCTTGTAACACTAAAAAATAAAAGTATTTGGGAAAAATTAAAAAAATTTAAAAAAAGAAGATTCTAGGGATGCCTGAGTGGCTCGGTTGGTTGAGCATCTGCCTTTGGCTCGGGTCATGATCCCAGGGTTTGGGATCATGCCATGATCCCACATTGGGCTCCTTGCTCAGCGGGGAGCCTGCTTCTCCCTCTGCCTGCTCTGCCTGCGGCTCTCTGTGCTTCGGCTCTCTCTCTGACAAATAAACAAATAAAATCTTTAAAATAAATAAATAAATAAAAATAAAAATAAAAAAAGAAGATTCTAAAAAAAAATAGATATTACATTTGGCTAGTTACCTATATTTCAATGAAGAATTTTAAATGTTTATCTCTCCTTTAATTTCCATACCTGCTGCTGAAAAGTCAGCTATTAACTTATTAGCATTCCTTCATAATTTATTTTTCTTTTCCCTGTAGCTTTTTCAAAATCTATTTATCTTTATATTCCATAACTTCAATACACTGTATCTAGGTGTGGCTTTCCAATTTATCGTTGTTTCGTATTTATAAGGATTTCTGAATCTAAAGATTCCTCTATTTCATCAATTCTGGAAATTTTCCTTCATTATAACTTTGGGCATGCATCTCCTTCATTATCTCTATTATTACTTTTTGTAATTCTACTTAAATGTATGTTGTACCTTCTCACTCTATCCTTCCCTTCTCTTTCCTTCCCTCCCATATTTTCAACCTCATTCTTCTTTGCTTTCAGAGTAATTATTTCATATCTATCTTCCAGTTTGTGAACTCTCTCTTCACCTGTAAAAGTGAAACTTTTAATTGCTGGTGGTTATATTTTTCATTTAGACAAGTCCCAGTTGGTTCTTTTTAAAAATACATACTTGGTAATTTCTTACACTTTTAATGCCTCTTTTTATATTTTGTATCCAACATTTCTAATATCTGAAATTTTTAAATTTCTGATTTTGATTCTTGAGGTTTCTCTTGATTTCAAGCCATGAAATCTTATTTCCTTATATATTTTGTGATTTTTAATTTTGAGCTAATGTCCACTGGAACTATATCTGTAGGAATTCTTTAAGGCCTGAAATCAAGATGCAATCCTTCAGAGAAAATTTACTTGCTCCTATCAGGGATCTAGAGACATTAACCGACTCAGACTATTTTGGATTCTCAGCTTGGGATTTTCCAGCTCATATTAGTAATGGGAATTCTAGCCTTGAATCCAGTGAAAGTGTCTCATGGTAATGAATTTCTCAGGAGAAATTTATCCTTCCTAGCATCCCAAG
The DNA here is from genome assembly GCA_028646535.1 of Procyon lotor. NCBI lineage: Eukaryota > Metazoa > Chordata > Mammalia > Carnivora > Procyonidae > Procyon > Procyon lotor. The sequence goes on from CM053603.1 coordinate 134,595,107, forward strand.
GGTAAGACGGGCAGTTGTATTGACTAGGCTTCCTCTGAGGGACACTTTTTTTCCTACTTCCACTTTTCACCAAGGAGCACTAGCTTTAGGCAAAAGTCTTTGATCCTATCTCCCACATTGCTCACACCTTGAGATTTCTCTTGTCTTTCCCAAATGTAGTTTTCTCTGATTTGAGCTTTCTTGTTATATTTGGCCCCTTAAGAATTTTCCTTTCTTGCCGACACAACTATGCATTTTTTTAATATATAATTTTTCCAGTTTTACTCTCTTTCTAGGCATTTTGCACTAGAGAGAACTTTTTTAACACTAATATTCAATATTGCCAGAAACAGAACTTCTAATTCTCATTTCATTAGCTACAGCAGTTTCCCCCAACCTTTTGAATTTACCAAACAGTAAATTGTAACAAAAAAAGAATTCCCAGACATAAGCTTGCCAACTTTTTGTTTTGTAAAATAATAACTTAAAAACAGACAAATGTTTAACTACCTCTTACTTTCACCATCATCTCATAACCAAAGGTTGAGAAGACATTATGAGAGAAACAGGCTTTAACTTAAATTTACTTTGCATTTTGCTGAGATTGGTGACAATTTTGTCATAGACCATCATTGGTCCATGGACTTAGCAATTGGGAACCACTAAGCTATGTCAGATGCCATGAAGACTACTTTATCTGAAAGTGTACTCACTGTAAAATCTACTAACTGGAAATTCCAGCCACCAACATGAAGCCAATTGCCAACTGTGCTAATGCCATTACATTTATTTGTTTGCAGTTGAGCAAATAACTCCCAGTTTATGAAAAACAGAGATAAAACATGGGATGTGAAGTCTGACTCCTGAGTCTCTCCTCCACTTGGGAAAATCAATTAAGTTCTCAGCTTCATTGTCTTCATCTGTGACAATACATACTCAAGTGGATATTTTGAAGACTGATAAGAGGAGTGTTCTTTGGAGTGATTAACTTCTCTATTATCCCCCTCCCTTACAAAATACAAACTGAATTCCCCCAAAAGGAGTAAACACCAAACTCCACACAATAAAACTCTTCCCAAGATGGATCTAGAACAGGAAGTGTGTTCCACTGGATCCTTTCATTCTTATCATGGAGGAAGAAGTTGGGGCAAAGTCAGACTTCCAGGAAGATAAAATTTGCTGACAAGAAAGATAAACCCACCAAAATTTAAGCTCTACAGAAGCTGAGACTTTGTTCTTGGCAATAACCCCAATACCTATAGCAGTGCTTGGCACACTGTGAATGTTCAATGAATGAGGAATAAGAAAACAGATCAACCGGGTGTGATGCATGAACAATGAATCTTGGAACACTGAAAAAATAAGATTAAATTAAAAAAAAAAAAAGAAAGAAAACAGATCAGAGCTTTACAACAAATGAGCCACAGTGAAATTATTACCAACAGTACCCAACAGGAGCAAAAATCCTGTGTCCCACTTCATAGTCTCCCCTCTCATCAATCCTTTTCCCTCACTCCTCCCCATCCTCCCTCCCAGGCAGTGCTTCTCCATCAAGTTCTACAGTCCCAGAGACAGAACCTGGCTTTAGAAGAAAAAGGCAGAATCAAAGAATATCCCAAGCCACCTTTTTAGAGTCCTTGCCATCTGTGCACAAGCTTGTCTTGCAATAACTGCTTTGTTCTGTGCTTTCTGGTGGCTCTGAAGACCTGCAGGACCATCAGCCAACTATGTAGAGGTTGGTCAGATAGTATCTATGAATAACAATACTATCACATTGAATGAATAACATTCATCGAGCATTTTCATATGTCAGGTTCTATGCTAATGCCTTTATATGAATTATCTCATTTAATTCTCAGAGCAACCCACTGAGTTTGGTACTATTAATCTTCATTTCAGAGACACTGAATCTGAAGTGTGGAGAGGTGAAATAGCTCATCTGGGGTCACAGAGCTAATACTCTGTCTGCAAAATCCATGCTCTTAACCATGGCACTTTATATAATACAAACTGTATACCGCTTCAAAGTCTTTGGCATGGGTTATATGTAAGCATATCCATATTGTGATGTGACTTTTCTTAAATATAACTATTCCTTTTGATTTTCTTATGCTAGTATATAAGTTGAAAAGATAAATACAAAAAAAGAAAACCAAGTCTAAAAATGAAAATAGTGTTTGAAGAACAAAACTGTTCCTTTCTCACATTATTTTCTTCCTCCTCTAAATATCTAAATATCTCTTCTTTACCACCATCACCCTCTGTCTGATTATCATTTCTTACCTTCACTACTACTGCAAGGCTTTCTACCTGATCTCCCGGTGCCTACTTTGGCCCCTCCCCATCTTATCAATCCTTCAAGAAAGAAAGTATCGGACTGATAATAAAGCATCATCACATCATGTCCATCTTCCCACCTAAAACCCTTTTCAGTAGCTTCCGTATACCCTTTGGAGAAGGCAAGAGTCCCTAATAGAGCAAATATAGCTGTGCCTGTCCAGGTCTTGCCCATCTCCCCAGCCATGCTGTCTTTTGTTATTTCTACTTCAGCGACAAGCCTTGTGCACATCCTGTTCTCTCTTGCACAATATGCTCTTCCATCACTTCTCCACCTAAGGGAGTCTGACTCATCCTTCAGACTGCTTGCCATTATATCACCATGCAGACCGTGCACATGTCTGGGGCATTATGGGCCCTTAACAGATATGGTTAAGTGAGTGAATAAAGGGAATGCAGCTATGGTGGTCCACATGCCAGGTCTCTCAGCATCTAATTTTCATCTCAATCCTTCTGAATGATGATGCTGGGATTCCTTCACCTCCTGCCTCTGCCATACTTGACTTAGGAACTGGGTCAGAATGAGCGTGCAGGTGGATTTCATGATCCAACCCCACTGGGGAAAACAAAGCCTATCTCAGAGGAAAGTGCTCAGTGAGGTCATTAGGTGGAGTGATCTGCATCTCTCAGGAAATCTTGAGGCTAAAATCAACCACTGAGTGACCAGAAAGTTGAGAAGACACTGGGCGGTACACAGACGCCCTCCTAATTAACTCAGTGTTAGATCAACATCATGACCTCTAGCATAGTTGGAGTAACCAGGTGAGCCATTCCTGAGTTCCTGCTCTTGAAATCTCAATTGCTTTCTCTGGCCTTTGAGGCTCAGTTACCCCTCTGAATTCTGTACTTCCATTACTCTTCTCTCATCTCCCACTGCACTCCAGACTCTTCTCTGTTGCCTGTGGCTGGCCCTCAGATCACATCCTCATCAGCTCCATGGCTGTCCTTCTCCAGGTTCCACAGCCTTTGTAAGGTACCCAAATCCCTGACCCAGCAGGGCCAGAAGAATCTAATATTCCATCCCCAAGACCCTCATCTTTTTAATTAAAATAGTGGGAGTTGGGTATGTTCTTTGACTTTAAATCTCCCAGTTGTATCTGATTAGACCTGGGAGGGGTACATGCCTGTAGCAGATACTGTAACTAGCTTTCTCCAATTTTATTCTGACCTCCTCCTAGTGTACCTTCCTGAGCCGAAGAGTCCAGAAAACCAAAAACTACATTTCCCAGGCTCCCTTGCAGCTAGGATTCCAGAAAGACTCCAGTTTCACCACATAAACTTGAAAGGAGGAAGACAGAAAGAACCCGTCATTTGCTGGCATGCACTGAGGCAGAGGCAACATATTCTGTAGTCAGCTGCCCCCTAATTCAGTGGCCTCCTGCAGCAGAAACACAACTGCTTGGATTGTGGCTGAGATTTATAGGACTTTGGAATCTGGAAGAGTTCTGGAAGCTCACCCTAGGACCAGCTCTTCCAGCCAATATCTGGTAACATTAGTATCTGGTCATATTTCTGCTTAAATTCACTAGAGTGGTTTCTGTTGTAGGAAGCTGAATTCACCAATACAAAGCTCAGCGTGACTACAAGCCTCTGGAGCACCAGGCATGGACTTGTTCGGTCTACTTGACCTTGTTCCAGGCCCAGCCAGTTTCCCATCTGTGAGCATCAGTCCCTGGGCAACACCCTTAAGACCCCATGCCACACAGCAAACCCACATCCAGCGTTACACCAGACTGAAATAGCATTCCCAAGAATGATCACCCAGAGGCCAGTCCTTAAATTGCTGCCCCTACTTGCCCTTTTTGCTGTCCCTATTTATGGATTCTGCACTTTTGGTTTGTCCCGTGAGTCAGCTTATGGACCCTCCCAAAGAACTCCTTGTTACCCCTACTTCTCAGGCCCTGAAACAAAGTCTTAAACTATTTTAACCAATCACTGCAAATGTAAGCTAACATCCCTCTTAGGTGCCCACAGCACTCTGTTTCCACTCCAAGGTGGGGCTTGTCACACTGTGTTCTAGTTACCTGTTCACTTCTCTGTAACTCCCACTAGACTGTATCTACACGAGAGAAAGGTCAAGGCCTGTTCCATGGAGTAGTAACTCCTGCTAAATACTATGCGTGGCACATAGTAAGCGCTCAACAAATAGTCCTTGAAGTTGTTAATTAATACATAAACATGTGATATTGATGTGGTGTTTCTTTCCAAATTCCAGGGAATTTCCCCAGTTCTCTGACTAAATCCTCAGCTGACCAACAAAGCTCTACTACAGGGAGAGAGAGAATTGCCCAAAGTCCGTTACTTGGACAAACAGACTATTCTGGAATTGATCAATCATATAACAATTGCATAATTACATGATTCCTCTGGGAAATGTCAAAGTTCCATGAAGATGAGTTATTGTGTAACCTCTACAGAAACTTTTCTGTTATGTTTTCTGGGGCTGGGAGTTGAATATATCTCACTACTGTCTATTAAGGCATAATGGTAATGAGATTTCTGAAACGCAAAATAAAAGTCTTTGGCCATACCAAAGCCCTCCTTGGCAGCTCCTTGTCTTGGAGATTGGCATTCACAGATCTCCAGTTACACCCATGTTCCTGCTCCTAGCGAGCAACACACAAATGAATAGCAAATGGTTTCAGAAAAACAATCCTGAACACCTGTGTGTGTTTGTTCGCTTTTGGCATTTCATTCAACTGCTAGCTATAAATTAATTATCCCAGTCAAAATTAATTCCTCCCTCTTCTGTTGCCCAATAGCACTTTCTTTATTCTGCAATTATAGCACCTAGCACATTTTCCCGTGTATTGCGGAATTAGGTTCACCAGAATACTTGTTTGAGAAATGTTACACCATTTACCCGAAGACTGGAAGAGAACCACAAACTCTCATTGAGATGAGGGTCAGAGGGGGTTAATTAGCCTTACTCACCAACTAAGGGGCTAGTTGTCACACACCAAGCTCAAGGCAGTTGTATTCAAATTTATTCTACAGCAATAGCATAAATGACATTTGTCACATTCATAGAAGCTCTAGGCTTATACACTGTTACCTAAAGAGTGTGTCTCCAGGCACTGGCATCAGAAGCTACCTATGGTTGTAATTACTACATGCAGAGTCCCAGGCTCCACAGTGGCACAACGGAATCAGAGGTCCCATGTGGAAGAGGGAACACAGTAACACGAAATACATCCTGGGACCACTACATTGGGTAGTCCGCTGTTTTACCAGTCCTGGGCCTGCACATGATAGGTGCTCAGTAAATTGTTGTTGCTGCTGCTTTTAAGTTCTTCTGCCCACTGAGGTTTGAGGACTACTGATTAGGCATATAGCATACCATGATAAAAGAAGTATAGAGAATGAAATAAAATAATAATTATATAAACAGAATGTTACTAAAATAAAAAAGAAAATAGGACAGATCACTATGAACAAAGTCTTAGGAAGCACTAAGGTGGAGGCAATCAATTCTATGTAGAAGGCTCTAGAAAGACGTTTAGAGCAGATTATAGTAGAATTGCGTCGTTCAGGATGCTCTGGAATTAGCCAATCAGAGAAGCAACACAAAAACTTTGTGGATGGGAGAGCGTGAGCTGGCTTGGAGAGAGAGAAATGTCTTAGATGTCAGAGATGAGCAGGTCTCTCAAGGTAGCTTAGGAGGCAGGGGGCAGAGTGCAGGGAAGGGGGATTGGCGGGAGTTAAGGCGGGTCGTGATGACTGGGGCCAGACTGTGAGGCACCGTGGTCATCTGTGCTTTGCCCTGTCTTCTCAGAGCTGTTAGGGGGTCTCAGGAGGCAAGCTGGCATAGCCGCCGTCTCACCCACCAACAGGATGCTCCCAGACACGGAGCTTCCCCATGCTCAGAGGTTTTCAGTGCATCGTTGGCCTTATAGGGCCTCCAGGTGACCATGTGCTGTACTTGGAGGCCTGTTACATTAACCAGTCAAATCAGAGAGCCTCCATATGCTGAAATCTGCAGTGGCCACCGTGACTTTCAAACATACTAGATGTTTCTGGCTGATGATTTATCTGAAAAGGAATCTCAGCTGTGGCCATAAGTTATTTTCAGTGTCCATGATTTTAGGGCCCAACAGTAAATTCCAAGAAACCAATCTCCACCACAGGCAGAGCCCAACTCCCGGGGAACGGTCATCTGTTCAAGCTTCAGAATAAAGAAAGTCGAAGAAAGATGGGGTAACAGGTGTGGCCTGACCAGATTTGCTAAGAGTGTTGTAGATCTTGGCAGAAGGGGTGGGCTCCCTTTCTCTGCCTCCCAGCAGAGGAGGGTGAGGCTGGTCTCCTCCTAAAACATTCAAAGTTCAGGCCCAGGAAGTCAGGCAGAAGTGACGGCTATAGGAAGAAGGAAAAAACTTGCGGCACCACAAGAGAGATGGGAAAGACTCAAAGAGAAGGGTTATTCTGGACCTTTTCCCTGCGGCTCCACCACGAGAGGAAAAGCACCCTGAGCAGGGTCCTGACACTATTCTCATCTCCTCACTGGCATGTTTCTGCCTCCAGGGGGGTCTTGCCCCTCCAATATTAGATGGAGTCAGCAAAGCATAGTCCTTTGTTCAGCATCAAGTTATCTACCTATGCCCCTGAGCTGGATCTTTCCCATAAGGGGGCCCACACTCAACAATTCCTAAATCCTGACCAGACCCTCTGCACGAAGGGTCTCACTGAATCCTCCCAACGATCTCATGACGTCCAAACTGTTACTAGCTCTGTGTTACAAACGAGGGAACTATGACGCTGAGAGGTGACGCCATCCGTCCTCGGCCATCAGCCTCTGCACAGCAGCAGAGCAGAGCTGTGAACTCAGGTGTTGTGACCCCACAGCCCCAGGCTTAGCTTCTACATGTGGTTGAGCTACTATGTATGGCCTGCTGCTTCCCTGGTAGAAATGAAGCTTGCTCATGAAAGCAACACAGGACCATTATGGGAAATTTGGAAAGATACTAACAAGGTCCAAAAGGAAATAAAAACCGTCCACAATCCCACCACTTCTACCTTTTGGGGAATGGTATAAATTAAAAACTGAGAATTCCTTCTTAGCTCCAGCTTTAGCTCTCAAAGATTTCCACTGTCCTTCCAGACTTTTTTCTCTAACGTTTACGCAAATATGTGTAGGTATATACCTACACATACAGCAATTTTTAAATAATAATGTCAGTGTTTGCATATTATATAATAAGATCATTCTGCATCTTGATTTTTTCCACTTAATATAAGATCTATTCAAGCCTTTTTAATGATTGCATAGTAATCCACTGTCTGCTGACCCATGATTTATTCAATCAGTCCTGTAATAAGTATCTTTGTCCGTATATCTTTATGTACCTGTGCTAGTAGCTCTGTAAGATACGTTCCAACAAGCGGCTCACAGAGCATGTGCATTTTTCATCTTGCTAATTGTCGGATTACCCAGTGGCTCTTTAAGTCTTTACTTGATGATGGCAAAGAGAGGGTTGTTGAGAATGAAGCTACGTTATGTAATGAGAATCATATATAGCTTAATGAAGCATTGGATATGACACTGAATGAATATGAAAAGGTTCCTCATGGACATGGCAAACTCTCACTAAGAAACCATTGGAGCAATGCCTTCTCAGGCTGTGGGTCAGAGAACGTGTCTCTTTCTGGCCTCCTGGAATTCTCTCCACTGGCCCCTGCTCTTGCCCCACGTGAGCCCACACTGAGGTGTGTCTGTCTGGTGTACGGGACTTTATACACTCTTTTCTGAAAATGTACATTCTTGATACCTATACTTTCCCAACATGTACTTCAAATACCAAATATTTGCCAACAGATCTCAAATGTCTGTTCACTGCAATTCCCTCAGCCAAAGCTCACCGCCAATTCTCCAGCCTATCAGCCCAGCCTGCAGGTCTGCTTCAGAGCCGTCGAATCTGAGGACTCATGACCTCTGATCGGTGAGGGAAGGGCAACGCTGCTGTTCTTTCTGAAAGAGTAACTTCCAGATGGGGTTGGACCTGATCAGGCTCTTCACCCTGACCTGCTGCCACTGTCTCCTCAGGGACCCTTGGCTGTCAGCCAAAGCCAGGATGCCCACACTTCAGATAAACACAAACCCCTTCACTCAACACACACCTCCTGAGGTTAGATATTCTCACCCATGTAGCCAAATGCAGGGCATGTGGGACCCTGGAATCAGAAAGTTGGGAGTTTGAATCCTGACCTTTAAACCTATTTAGGCTGTGTAATCTTAGGCAAGGTGCTTAACCTCTCTGTGCCTGAATTTCCTCAATTATGAAGTAGGGGTAATGAAAAAAAGAACGCGCAGAGCTCCTGAAAGCACCTGGTGTAGAGTGCCTGGTGCACACAGACATAATAATCTGTAGCTATTCTTAATATCATTCCACAGCCAAACTTCTCAAGTGAGGCGTTATTGGTAATGTCATCTAAAATTTTAGGACTGTTTCAAATTTGGGAATCTTACCAAGTTTCTTTCATACACAAGCCTTGGAAGCAGTTCTGCGTCTTAAACTCCATTAGCCTTAGATTCAGTCCTGCTCTGCTGGTGGTATGGAACGAGATGGGACACTTCCGCAAGACTGGACCAGTGTGACTAATGCAACCCTTTCCAAGATGGTCGCTTCTCCAAGGAGGGTACGGTCAGGACCTACAATCTTTAAATACTTGCTCAACTATGAGAATTCACTCTGCCAGCCTTCCCCATTTCAGAACCAGGATCGGGGAGGGACACCTATGGCTCAGTTAAGCATCTGTCTTTGGCATGGGTCATGATCCTGGGGTCCTGGGATTGAGCCCCGCATCAGGCTCCTTGCTCAGCGGAGAGCCTGCTTCTCCCTCTCCCTCTGCCTGCTGCTCCCCCTGTTTGTGTTCTCTCTCTCTCTCTGATAAATATATAAAATCTCAAAAATAAATAAATAACCACTATCAGAGAGTGATGGAGCTGAGGTCAGGCAGTTGACCAGCTAGCTGATGTGCAGGCATATTTGCAGAAAAGATATTGCAGGCTTGTCGTTCCTCATACTGTCATTCCCAACCTGGGGAGGTTAAGAAACCTTTTGGTTATTGCTGCACCTGTGAGGTAAGAGGCTCTACTGACATTATTGAATCAGGTGTCTCAGGTACCATATATCCTACGGTGCTTGGGACAGTCCCACCCAGTGGAGAATTGTCACCCACCCCCCAAAGCCAATAACACTCCTCTTGAGAAGCAGGAGGGTTTAGATCTCAGCAAGTCGTTATTATTGTTTCCCATCCCAGTGAACTGAGGGATGGGAAACATCCCAGAAACGTCCGGGCTCCCTTTGCCCCTTTAGCCTAGAGGCTAGGTTAGAGTTTTAGACACCCCACTCCATGCCTCCTTTCCTGGGCACTACAAAAATGCTCTCTGGGCTAGCAGCATGGGGCGGGGGGCGGGGGGGCGCAGAAGGTAAATGCATATTGTCTGATCTATTAAGTTTGTACTTCAAACCCCTATGTCATACCCTTGCCGGTGGACTGCCATTTGGCATCCTGCCTACAGGCTTAAAAAAATTCAACTCGGGGAAAAACTCCAGCCACTGAACCTTGAGTGTCCCAAGGGAAATATAACCCACTAGTTCCAGGGCCCTATAATGTCCCTGATTCTCTCTCAGCTCTCTCTCAGCCCCAGGGCTTGGAGTATGCCAAATATGAACGGCCTCTAAGTCTTATCAGAAGAACCCAAGAAAATAATAATTAATGAGCCAGCACTTTTGGAGTGCTTGCTATGTGCCAAGCTTGGCACTTTACATACATTATCGCACTTAATCCCAAGTAGCATAAAACACAGCTCACATTAGAGGAAGGCAGTGTGGTTTGTGCTAATCCCGCCCCTCGGCCTTTGCGGGTGAGTCACTCTGGGACTGAAGCTGTGCTCGGGGGCCTTGCACTCCCAGAATCCCTCGGGTGTCTCAGCAGCGCAGGGAGTCGGGCCCCACACAGGGAGGATTTATCTCCCACATGTCTTCTGCCATTAGCAGAGATAAATCCAGGTATTGTCATTACGGTAATGGCCTCTGTGACTAAGAGGAGTTAAATAGAAAGTCAGTGAATGTCAAATATCTTGAAAAATCTATTCACCATGAAGTCACCTTCTAATGTGTTCTGAGGAAACAATAACATCCATTTTCAGTGCAGACACTACTCTCCATGGTAAATAATATCACTAGGTGACTCTATCCTGTAAGTCCCCAGAAATTGTTTCTAATTATTGTCAGAGGCACATCAATTACCAATAGAGCCTCCAGGCAGCCCTCGACGTGGCTCTGATTAGAAACATGTTTTACTTCCATTTCTTCTGTCAAGCCTCTCGGCCCTCTACATATTTAATTGCTCCGTCTTGGCTGCAGGCCTGCTTTGCTCACGCTCCTCTCTGAACTGCACCTCTCACGCTCAGTCGGCATCTTCGCCTGGTCTTGTCCCCACACTTCACCTTCACCGAGAAGCTCCTCAGCGCCTGCCAAGGACTCATTCTATCCCTTCAAAAAAAAAAAACAAAAAAAAAACCAGGAGCTCTGGTGACCCAGATTGAAGCTGATAAAATTGCTTCAATTGAAAACAAAGAAACAAACCCGTGCCGGGCCAGGATCTGTGATAAGCGCATTTTGTACATTCTCATCAAATCCTGTGAGGGAGGTAGAGTTTACTATCTCCAGTTTACATTTGAAAAAAACTAAGGCACAATGAGGTGAAATAACTCTCCCCGGAGTGACACATAACAAATGGAGGTCCGGTTACCCCCCAGATGGAGTCGTCTGCACTTCCGTTCCTCTCAAGCTTCTCTCAAGCTCAGCGGTGAGCTGGGCTTCCTCTCTACTGCCCCTCTTCCTCCTTCCTCACCTCAGCATCCCTCCCTCCCACTTACTCTTTGAAGATCCTACTTTAGTTGGACTCTTTCCAAAGCCACTAATATCACAATTCTTGGAGCTTTCCACATCCAACGAGCCTTCACAGAGTTGGGCTTCAGGGACAGAATTGGGCTTCAGGGAGCACCACCATGAAAACTACAACAGGAAGCTGATTTTTTTTTTTTTAAGATTTTATTTATTTATTTGAGGGCGAGAGAAAGCGTGAGAAGGGGGAGGGTCAGAGAGAGAAGCAGACTCCCTGCTGAGCGATGTGGGACTCGATCCCTCGACTCCAGGATCATGACCTGAGCTGAAGGCAGTCACTTAACCAACTGAGCCACTCAGGTGCCCAGGAAGCTGATTTTTTGTTCTACTCTATCTCAGCTGGCCTCCCCAGTTCATACTGCTGCCTAGACATCACCACCAACCACAGCTATACTCTGTTTCAGATCTCCCTCTCAGACTATGGCCTCTTCTCTTTCCAGCTCATCCGTTCTAGTGTCCTGGCTCCCACAATTCTTGGACCTCACCAAGACCTACGAACCATGGTTCCTAGTAGCCCTTTAATGTCGCTCACTCCTTCATGACCTCCTGCACTTCTAACCCAACTTCCATGGACCATCTTGGTGTTACTCCCTATGTATACCCATCTCAACCCACTCTCCCTTTATCGTGCTCACCTGGTAAATCCCTAGGCTGAGTTTAAGCCAACCCTCCCCCTACTCCACGCTGATATGCCAGCAGCCAAGTGCGATGGAAGAAAACAGCCTCACTGACTGGTCCTCCTTTATTTGTTGCCACAAAACTCAAGTGGCCCCTGGGCTTCCCAGCAGCCCAGAGTATTATCCATGTCCTCTCACCTTCCTGGGATTCTTTCACCTCTTCTCCCTCTAAGCCTCCAACTTCTTCTCTCTCCCCTCGGGAACTCACAGCTAATAACTTCACCTCCCATGTCACTAAGAAACTGGAGCAATCAGAAGAATTTGAACAAGTTTCTACCACCAAACCTGCCCGTCTTTCCACATTTCTGCCCGTGGGTTTTCTCTGCCATCTCGTTGCTCTGGGTGGACTGGACGTCTGCTGTCTAAAGCCTACTCCCCCACTTCGCACTCGATCCCCCCCTCATGCCTACCCAGGGATACTGCTTTAGTGCCAGTTTCCTTCTCTGGGAACCCACATGCAAACATGGTGTTATTTCTTCAATCAAAAACACCAACAACTTCCTCTGATGCCACATCTAAATCAAACTGCCGCTCCATTTGTTTCCCTTTACAACCAAACTCCATCAAATTGTTGTCTTTAGGCCCTCTCTCCCATCCTTCTGTCTTTTCTCAAACACATCCCAAGTAGGCTTTTGACCCTCCCTTCACCTGAAACAGCTCTTGTCAAAGGTACCCGTGACCTCCCATTGCTGAGCGCAGTGATAAATTCTCCTTCCAACTTGAACTGCCAATATATTTGTCTCAGGTGTTCACACCTTCCTTCTGAAGATGCTTTCTTCCCTCCCATTCTGGGACACCGCTGTCCCCCGTGGACCACCTCAGTCTCCTGTACTTATTCCTCCGGGTCTCCCTCAACAGTTAGATGTTGCCATCTCCTAGGGTTTCTGAGCTTTCCCCTCCCCTAGCTACAATCATTCCTCAGGTGGTGGGTCCAGCCTAGACCGCTCCTTTGCCATCCAGCCTCATGTGGTCAGCTGGCCTCCTCACTATTCCCGGGACACACCGAGCACAATCCCACCCCCCGTGGCTTTATGTCTACTGCTCCCTCTTAGATTTGTCCCCCCAAAGAGCCTGTTCCTTATAGTGTCTACTAAAGAATTACCGCAGAAGTGAGCTTTATATTTGCAACAACAGGGATAGACAACCCTAGAGGGTATTATGCTAAGCGAAATAAGTCAGACGGAGAAAGACAAATGCCGTATGATCTCACTTCCATGTGGAATCTAAAAAACAAAACAAATGAACTAACTAAACAGAAACAGACTCACAGACACAAGGAACAAACGGTTGGCTCCCAGAGAAGGGGGGAGTAGGGGGCCTGGTGAAATAACTGAGGGGATTAAGAGGTATAAACTTCTAGTCATAAAATAACTAAGTCACGGGGATATAATGCACAGCATAGGGAATATAGTCAGTAATACCATAATAACTTTGTATGGTGACAGATGGTAACTAGACTTATCGTGGGGATCATTTCATAATGGATAAAAATATTGAATCACTGTGATGTACACCTGAAACTAATAGGATATTGTATGTCAATTATACTTCAATTAAAAAAAAGAAGTGAGCCCTTCACCGCCTAATTGATCTAACATCCAGCCACCATTACCTTCACCACCTGTTCTCCCTAGCCCCCACGCCAATGTATTTTTCTCTGTAGCATTTATCCCTGTCTGGAATCTTATACATTCAGTTGCTTATTTATTTATATTTGTCTCCCTTCACTGGAACCCAAATTACAAAAAGAGCTCGGACTGCTTTTTCCTTAGCATCTAGAATAGTATCGAGTTCCTAGTGGGCACTCCTTTTAAGTGTATTTTGAATGAATGAACTTGGGATTGGAACCCACGCAGTCTAATCCCAGTGGCACCAAGAACAGAACAGTAGAAGACGGATATCTTCGCCACCAGGGCCTCCAATAACTATTTGAGGATGTGAAGGATTGGAATACTCACCTGGTAAGCGCAGAGCCAAAAGAAAAAAAATCTGTTTATTATAACCTTATTTTTGCCCTGTCTGGCAGGCTGAGAAACCCAGGTTATGTACCTCTGGTCTTGTGAGAGATTCAAAACACCCTGTATCCTGAGAACATCGTTTGACCTGACACGTAACAACTTCCATAGATCACCATGGGTTTCTTATGAGCCTTTTCTTTTTTTCCTTCAGCAGTTTCCATTCCAACTGCCATATGTTCACCTCACCTCCAAACCTGCCCTGAGGTCTTCCTCCCCATCTGAGCGTCTGAGCACACCTGTGCGTGTCCACGGGTAAATCTGCGCCCATGCAGACGGTGCCATCTTGCCCTGCTTAGAGGGGAAATGCATCTGCAACGCTATCATCACAACTGCCATTTGAGCAGAGCTAGATGGAATCGGAACACTCATTGGTCTTTTGGAATAAGGATGGGTTTTTCAGCCCTGCTCCCTCTGCAAAACAAAAACAAAAACAAAAAAACCTGGTTTGTTTTCGTTTTTGTTTTTGCTTTATTTTTTGCATTCACCTAGATATTCATGCCAGGACTTGCAGGAGAAAAACACTTCTCTCTGACCCCTATAGGGATCAGCTGATGCCTGGAAGCAGGAAATTTGATTGCCCTCATCTCAGGCTGAGTCTCTGTTTACCAATCACAAAATGACTCAACCCCTTTTTAAAAGCCAGCTGTGACCATTGACACTGTGACCTCCTGCGGTGCTGAACTCAGTTTAAAAACTAATAATGATAATATAACAAAGGTTATCATCTAAGCTATTACGCTTCTGTTCCCAACGCTTTGGGGGCAGAAGGAAATAAAGCCAGTCATAGGCCAGGCCTGAGGAGTTGATGAGACACATTTCCCTGCTCCAGAACCATCCTGTAACTTGTCTCCCACCGGCAGTGACTTCCCAGGAAGGCTTTCCTCCCTGCTGTTCCCCATCAGCAAGAGCGTGCCCACACACAGGCTGAAGAGCGCCGAAACTTATCGCGTGTGTCCTTCCTGCCTCACCCCTGCCAGCCCCTGTTGTCGCAGGGCTCTCGCTCATCCCCTCGATGCTCACACTGATCTAGAAGACGATCAAAGAAAACCTCTGCCGAGTCCCCCCTGCCTAGACTAAGGCGGGGATTGGTCAAGCACATGTGTTAAATAGGACCAGATTTGAACCTATTCTTTTCACTCAGCTCATGGGCTCGCACGCGCGCGCACTCTCTCTCTCTTCCTCTCTTTCATTTTTCAAAAAATAAATAAATGAATTCTGGGTTGGCTGAAGATTTCAGCAATGTGACTGCTGTGCAGATGGATCCCGCCGAAGCTGGTGCTGGCTCTCTGGGGAGTAGCATGAAATGCTGGTTTTCAAAACCTGAGCAGCGTGTAAATGGCAGCTAAAAAGGAAATGCAGATTGGTGCTGAGTGTTAATTGTCTCTTCCTCTCTTCTTCACACACTTCAGAGACTGTGTGGTGGCAGAAGACAGGGAAGCGGGCCTGCCCCCTCATGGGGTGGGCTCTTTTCTTTCAAGCTGGACTGAGAGAATAACACCTAGAGTCCAAGTCAAAACATGGAACGGGATTTTTTTTTCCTTTATTCTTTTTTTTTTTTCAAGTCCTCATCTGATGAAAGTCAGGGAGGTGGCACCAAGCTTGTAATGAAAGTAAGATTCTGCCGAGAATGAGTCGATGAGATGTGACACAGAAAGGGGAAGCAGGATGTCTTTGTTTTGAAATGACAGGCGATAAGCTATGGGGGTGCCTGGTGAGATTTTAGTCCATAACTAGGTAGCAACCTGTCAAATGCAGGCCCTTAAATGCATCACAAGAATTCTCACTTGAGATGATTTCAATTCCAGCTCCGTGTGTGTGAGTGTGTGAGTGTATGCACGCACGCATAGCAAACATAATTGAATGCCAAAAAACACCACCATGTCCTGTTTCGGGTACAACTGTAATCACACTGGGACGGGAGCTCCAATTCCCTCCTTTGCCTTCCACGCTTAGGCAGTGACAAGGTCAGCCTTATGACCACAGCCCAGGCTCAGAGCCATTTATTTTCATCCCTGAAGACTCGTGTTAGCTTTCTCCTGAGACGTTAATCAAGCAGATTCTTGATTGACTGTCTTTTCCTTTTATGTTTTTGTCTAGATGAAGTGGGATTATTTGAATTTGTGCAGTTTTGAGTAAGAGGGCGGCCAGGAGAGAAGCAACTGGGAAAATTGACTATCAGTTGGCAAGGGGGAAAGAAGAATCTAGAATCGTTTTTTAAAGCCATGAAATCCCTGTGCCCCACAGGAGCCATTGTGCCCTGTACCTGCTGATGCCTTGTTTCTCCACACATGTGTGAAAAGGCTATGACTCCCTGCTGCCATTGCCCAAGTGCCAACTCCATTCTAGCTTGCCAGCTGGAGACAAAGATAGGCAATGACAAATGAAAACGAGTTACCCTCTGGATCCATTCTCTCTTCCATAACCAGGAAGGTGCGGGTGACCGGGTCCCCACCCCCGCACTAGACTGGCATGACTAAGAAGAACATGTAGTGAACCCTTTCCAAAAAAGGGGGGCTCTCTCCTGCTGCTGCCCCCATATTGGCTGGACAGTGTGCCGTGGAGCCTCTCCTAGCACCTCTCCCAATGAGGGCAGAGAAAGCTCACACTAGGATGGGAAAACCGTGAGCTGGATCTTGCTCCGAGTACAAAATGGCCTCCCTCTAGCCATGTGGGTGAAGGAAGCAAAGAATATCCTTTCGAGGAGCTGGCAAGAAAGAGAGTTTTGGGGTGGAGGGAAAATATCCTGACTGACCCTACCCCCTGAACGAGATTCCCTGGCTCAGAATGGCCCTGAGGTAAGGGACATTGTCCTGGGAAGCCAGGCATCTCTCCTTCGAAGCCCCTCCTAAGTCTGACCGAGTCCATTATCTGCCACCTTCTGGCTGTTGTCCAATTTCTAACCTATTTCCCTCCCCAAAAGGGAATTCCCCTCACCCCATGCATGTCCCCCTAGACAGAATCACCGCTAAGAAATAGGAGTAGTGGTTGCCATTGAAGATGATGATGATGATGATGGCTAGTGGACATTAGGGAGTAACTCATTTTCCCACCCCTGTATGCAGGGGAGAGTCTGTGCCTTGAGGAGAAACCCCAGAATAGGTATCTATGAGCTTATAGCCCACTCTCCCCAGAGGCGGAATGGAATGTGGGTAATATTTTATTTTGTCTCCACATTAAATGGATTCCAGTAGTATGTTATATGCAAGCCAACGAAAGCCTCAGGCAAGGTCTCAAAGCTGTTTAAATGTCACTCACTGCCTAGTGAATGCAGAAGGGAATTGTTGTCGCAGAGACAATGCCTCTGTTCAGCGATAAACTTGGCAGACCAACCAAGTGGCTCACATGTAGCCTGGTTCCAGGTTGACCGTGGCAACCGAAAGAGTTGACACAGTCACTGCTGCTTGTCCAACTTTTCCCATAGGTGACCAAAATGGAGCCATCATAAACCATTTCTCCAAATCTATGGGACAGAAATCAGAACTGAGGTTATTTGGCAGGCAGATGTGATTGAGGGACTGGTGGAAACGGAAGGGGAGATTGATTGAGAAGGATATGAAGTGATGGAAATGTTTCTGGAGTGATGGAAGTGTTCTACATCTTGATTGTATGTGGGTTACATGAGTATCTGCATTTGTCAAAACTGATCAGATTGTACACTTAGTGTCTGTGCATTTCACTGTACGTAAATTAAACTTTCATTATAAAAAAGCTATTCTGTTTCTCTTACAGGAAGCCAATATAGGGGCAATTTTGATACTCCTCATCTCCAACCTACCTTTCTGGTACCATTTGGAAAGGGGCAGCCCAGAAGTTCCATTCTCGTCTCACTATGCCCCACTATGTGTAATGGCAGATGGTACTCAGGACTTGGAGTCTAAAGCCTTCATCAGAAGCCCCTGCCACCCTCCTCTACCACCACTCACCAAGTCTACAATTTTTGGAAAGTCCCTTGATCTCTTTGAGGCTCTGCTTCTTCATCTATAAAAGAGAGGGTAATGATCTCTGCCTATGCTATCAGAATACTGGAGGAAACAAAAAATAATGTTTCATAAGCTGGGAAGAGCTGCAGAAATACAGAATGCACACTGTCTCAAAAAGATCATCACTGTTTAAACACATGCCTGAAATAGACAAGCTCCTTGGTGTAGTATCAAAACTCCAATTGGACAAGAACTTCCATAAACAAAGATTCAATTAAATAATCATAAATGGAGGTATGAAGTACTCCACAGCACTCAGTTGTTAAATAATGTCATAACTCCTTATTTCTTTAATCATACAATCTATTCCAAGCTTTTACTGGCCTGAAAGGCAGGAAGTTCACTTTCAATCAGTTTGGGGGTACCCTGATCAACTCCCAACATAGACATTGCCTTCTGACACCCTCAGGTTAATGATGTGCTATGTGCTTTACTCCCTCTGCAGAGATGGTAGAGTAAAATCATAGGATAAGACTTTACCACAGTGCTAGCTTCTCTTTGCAGGGTGGGGAAATTAGATGTTAACAGTGGTTGGTAATGGCATACATATGTGTGTGCATAAACATAACATACGTAAACATATACACATATGTGTAAACATAACATTAGCAACATCTTCTCCAGCATCTAAAGCCCCTCACCATCAAGTCACAGAACAAATTGTTAGAAAGGTAGATTTAATGGATGGAACTCATTTCAAGAAGCATAAAATGGTAAGAAAAACACTCTCTTTAACTATAGATAATCAGATGCTCTCAGATTGGATGAGAGGAGGAGCTCAAAAACATGACATAAACAAATTCCTGAAGTAGCTTGAGAGCTTTCTTTAATTATTAGCATGGTTGCCAATGTGGGAGAAGAAAGAGAACAACCCTAGGATTGTCCTAGGGAGAGAACAAACACCAATGGGTGTAAGTCACAGAAAACACAGAGAACCTGAAAGTAAAAAAGGTATTTCGAACAAAAGTTGTCCAACAATGGAATAGGCTTTTTCTTTTGGTGATAGAAACTCCTCAGCACTGGAGAGTGTCAAGGAGACTGTGATAAGATAATAAGGATGTCGGACTAGAGACTGTCTACATATAATGGTGCTTATCATTCTGACACTAAACAAAAGATTCAAATTTGCCAGTCTCTTCTTGGAATTATCAGGTATGTTTAAGAGTAAATTATTTTGAGAGAGAGAGAGAAGCAGCAAAACTGAGGATACTTACAGCAGGGAGAAGGATTTAGACTCCACTTGCTGGACCAGAGGTCCCATTAAGAGGGTGTCTGGCCATCCCAGGCAGAGTATCTTGAGAGACTGTGGCTACTTTGGGCCAAGGTGAGTTGCTGTTAGTATTCAAACACTCTAGTCTGGTGATCTGAAAAACAACAACAGGAGGCTCTAGACAGCATAAAAGGTTCATCCTGATCTGAGATTCAAGATAGGAGTAAGCATGCCAATAAGGACTTCAAGTAGTGGTTCTTCGCTGTTTCAGGATCCCATATCCCTTTGAGAATCTATGAAATTTATACCTCCTTTCTGCAGAAAAACGTACATTTGCACAAACATACACCATCGTGCTTATAACTTCAAGGGCCTCTTTGGACCCACTATAGTTCATTCAAGAACTACAAATTCATAATACTAGTCACTATCAATAGTTGTTGCTGAGGCTGTTGATGATGACGATGATGATTGATTGACTTTTCTCCCGAAGCCTGAACAACTCTAGTAAATAAACATTGTGTTTGCTACCCAACAAGTTCTGAAGTAGGAAGAAATCCTAACCCCCTTGTCCCTCCCCTTAGTACCCCACCACCCAATGGTAGAACAAAGAGAAGCCAGAGAAGTAGGTAAAGATATTTCAAAAGATTGCTCTTCTGTGCTCCTAGGGAGACAAGAACGTAGGCTGAAGCTGAACCATATGAGCACAGATTAGCCAGAAGCCTGTATCTCAAGGTCTCTCACAAAACTATAGTCAAGGTGCTGGCTAAGACTGCAGTCTCATTGGAAGGCTTGACTGAAGGAAGATCCACTGCTAAGCACTTCACATGGTTATTGGCATAATTCAGTTCCTCACAGTATTCTGGACTGTAGGCCTCACCTCCTCACTGCCTCTTGGCCAGAGGCCTCCCTCAGTTCCTTGCCACATAAGTCTCTGTGTCACACAGCTCACAACATGGCAATTAGCTTCCCTCAGAACAAAACAAACAAGGGAATGAAAAAGAAGATGAAAGTCACATTTTTCTGCAACCTAATCTCAGAAGTGACATCCCATCTCTTCTGCTGTATTCTATCCTGTATAAATGAGTCATTAACATCAACCCACACTCAAGGGGAAGGGATTACACGAGGACATGAATACCAGGAGGAGGCCATCATGGGGAGCCATTCTAGAGACTGCCTACCACACGTGGGTTCAAATTCTGGCTCTGCCACTTATCGCTGGATCTCAGACAAAAACCCAACCTCTCTCAGCCTTGGTTTTCTCCCTTTTGAAGTGGGAGTAATAATGCCTGATTTGCAGGGCTATGATGAAGATTAAATATACTGAATGCAACTCTTACAGCTCAATGACAAAAAGATGACAACTCCATTAAAAAATGAGCAAAAGCATTTGACTAAGTATTTCTCCAAAGAAGATACACAAACGGCCAATAAGCACACAAAAAGATGCTCAACATCATTAGTCATTAGGGAAATGCAAATCAAAACTAAAATGAGACTAAAACTAAAACCTAAAGACAAAGCTAAAATGAGACAAAACTAAAACCATTTCATACCTGCTAAGCTTTAAAAAGGGAAGTAAGGGTAAGGATGTGGAGAAATTGGAACCTTTGTGTAGAATAGGCAAATTCATAGAGACAGAAAGTGTATTCAAAGTTACCATGGACTGGGGGAAGGGAGGAATGGGGAGTTATTGCTCAAGGGGTACAGAGTTTCTGTATGGGATGATGAAAGAGTTTTTTCATCATCTGTATGGGATGATGAAAGACAGTAGTGATGGTTGCATGACATTATGAATGTAATTAAAACCATTGAATTGTACACTTAAAAATGATTAAAATGTCAAGTTTTATGTTATATCTATTTTACTACGACTTAGGAAAAAATATATAGTATAGTAGATGCTCAACAAATTATAGAATTAAAAACTTAACCATCAGTAGAGGCCATACAGGCAATAATATGGATGCCTTGGACTATGGCCCTGCTGGATCTGCGATGTGAAAGAGGTTTTAAGGGGGAAGGCAGATTTGTTTCCATCAATAGCTACTCCCCTGGTTGCCATTTTTGGAGCACTATATTTTCCGCAAATTCTCAGCTCTAATAATCTGGGAAGGAATTAAGGGAGAGATGACCATATTGCCTACAATAACTTAGGGGATAGGTAAAATTTATACAAAAGCAAATTTCCTTTAATTGGATCATCCTCTTTTTATCTTGGTTTTCCTTAGGATTTGAAGTGATTCTACATTGTTCTAAAATTGTTCAGCTATAGTGGCTACTTTCCTATGGCAATCTAAATCAGTGGTTAAGGGCTCCAACTTGAAACCAGGTGTCCTGGGGTTCAAATCATGGCTCTTCTGCTTCTTGAGAGACTGATCATGAGCTGGTTACCCAATCACCTAATGCTTCATTCAGTCTCTTTATCTGTAAAATGAGGATAACAATGCCTAGCTCATAAGACATTATAAGGTATAAATGAAATTATGCATATAAGTTATTTAGGAAGGGACCTGGCACATATTGAAGTGTATGTTAAATGGCAGCTAATATTATTTTAGAGCACTATTACTTTCCTACCAAAGCATATAAACATCTATCTATGCAACTTTAAATGAGGGAAGTTATTTAACTTTAGTTTCCAGGTACCTGATGAATAAAATAGACCATTTCTCCGTGCAAATATTTAATGGACACTTACTATGTGAATAGTAAATTCTATTGTACTGTTATGCAATCTTGCTTTGTTCAACTAATGAAGTGGGGGCAGAGAAGGGACGGCAGTATGAATTGAGTAATAGCCATGACTGGAGTAACTGTAAGAATTAGATGAAATCCCCAAAGCAATTAAAATCCTCTAGGTAGTTTCTAGTGTTCAAATCACCTTATGCTTACAAATGTTTTTAAAAAGTCAGTATGACTGTGCCAACGTCTTTAGATAAAGCACACTGTTTCCTGAGTATGACTAATTATGAATACCAAGTCTGTTCTAACCTTTCTTGATAGGAAATAAGAGTCATTTTGGTACTGTTTATGATGATTATCTGATAGCTAGACCAGAAGGCAAGGAACACCTGTTTGAATGTTCAAGTTGTTTAACACTCCAACAGACAGCTTTTCCTTTAAGAACATAAAGAACTAGCAAAAGAAAGATGAAGAGTTGAATATATGAACCCTTCTAGGTTCTGAGAACATGCCATGAGCCATCTCATCACAGTTCAAATTTCTCCTACTGGGATAATTTCAAATTATTTTAAAACAGGTGTTATGCTGATTGTTTCAAATAACTGATTATAATCCAATAATTGCTTTAAACAATTCTCTAATACCTTATTCATGCCCCCTTCCACCAGAATATTCTAAAGACATTAGACAATGTTTACCCTAATTCTTCAATCCTTGCTCTTCAAAATTTAAAATACCTACCCATATTGCGGGGTGGGGGGGGAGGAGAACACCTCTCTGTTAATTCATTCATACAATGAGTTCAATAAATATTTGTTTAGACAACCTTTAGTTATTGAGTGCCTATATGTACCAGGGAGAACACAGTACATATTCTCCCACCACCCCTCATAATAAAAGTAGAGGTAATAATAAGAAAGGATGGATGATCATCAAGCTTCCATTTGAATCATTACAGTGATTAAAAAAAAACTATGTGGGATCAAACTCAGTACTGGCGAGCTCTAATTGTTAGAAAGTTAATTCATATACTGAACTGAGTATAGGCGAGGCTTAAATTCCAACATAATGTCTGGTATAGGTTGCCATGTCAGGCAAAAAATCAGAAACACTGCTAAGGCTATCCCATACCAAACACAAAAGAGAAACCCTTTGTCACAGAGGCAAAATTCCCCATGGAGTTTGCTCCTAGCTCCAGCTACCTCTCCACTCCCTTAAGCCTTTAACATCTCTACACTAATAACACAGATTTACGAAATAATTAAACTTTCATTTTATACTTTTTCTTCATTTTGCACTTAGGGTTGAGAAAATGACCACATCCAGCTCTTAAAGAAGCCATTCCAACTCTTGTTCTACAGTAAGTTGATAAATGTCAAGCATAAATTGACTTCCTAAAGATGAATAAGCACAGGAAAATTACTGTCTTTATAAAGATTCTGTGATTCAAAAGAAAAGAATTTGGTTCCAATTCTGGTTATGACAAAGTAAGTTCCAACCAGACTGATTCTCTTACAGATGACAGCTACAAACTTTGCACAAAATACAAAAAAAACAAAACAAAACAAAAAAAAAACCTATCTGAAGACACCAGAGGATGAACAAAAGCAGGCAGATTCTGAAGAAGTGTTAAAAAAGGAGTGTAAAAGGAAATGAGCACATGTCAAATTTCCCCTTTTGATGGTATTTAACTTGAAGGCAGACTGCAGTGAATAACTGCTCAGAGCAGCCAAAATTCCAATAGAAATTCATAATCTCTCTGGTCTGAAGAACCAGATAACAGTGTTGGAGAACCACAGCCACTGGAAATTGAGGGATGAATCCCAGAAGAAAAGGAGCCAGAGTAGAAGAAACCCTAAGTTTATGTATAAATTCAATCTAAATCTCTGGTTCACTATTGAACCACAACTGCATGGTGTGAACTCCAACTAAAGATAAAAGAAATGAATTAAGATTTCAGTTGCCACCTAAAAGACAGAATTTGCATTTTTAGTACAATCAGGTCACTTGCCTAATTAAACAATACCAGCAAAATAAATTTATAGAAGAATATGACAGAATCCATATCTACCATTCACAATGTCAAGGATGAAATTATTCAACACAAATAGAACTGGGAAAATGAGACTTATTCTCAAGAGAAAAATAAATGAAGAACAACTACAAAATCACCCAAGTCTTGGATTAGCAGCCATGATAACTATGTTTGATGAGTTAAATAAAGTCATCTTGCAATAAAAAAAATGACAGAAAATCTCACCAGACATATAAAAACTATATTTAAGAAACCACATGTAAATTTAAGAATTGAAAAATTAAGACTTGTTTTTAAAAATACTGCATAGATCTAACAACAGAATGGAGATGACAAAAGAAAGAATAAAGATGAGTCAATAGAAATTATTCTATCTGAGAAATAAGAACAAGTATTTAGAAGGAAAAAAAATAAACAGAGTTTTCAGAGACCCATAGGACAGTATCAAAAGGTCGAACACACTATAATTAGTGTCTCTGAAGGAGAAAAGTGTGAAAAGGAATAATAAAAAATATTTGAAAAAATAATGGCCTCGGGGTGCCTGGGTGACTCAGTGGGTTAAAGCCTCTGCCTTCAGCTCAGGTCATGATCTGAGGGTCCTGGGATTGAGCCCCGCATCGGGCTCTCTGCTCAGTGGGGAGCCTGCTTCCCCCTCTCTCTCTGCCTGCCTCTCTGCCTACTTGTGATCTCTCTCTCTCTGTCAAATAAATAAATAAAATCTTAAAAAAAAAAAGAAAAAGAAAAAAAAGAAAGAAAAAGGAAAAGAAATAATAATGGCCTAAAATTTCCCAATGTTAGCGGAAAATGTAAATTTACAAACTCGACTTTAGGTACATTCAATTCTAAGCAGAACAAATACAAGGAAAACCATAGGTAGCAGTATTACAGTCAAACTGCTGAATATCAAAGATAAAGAGATAATAAATTACTTTAAAGTACTGAAAGGGAAAAAAAAAGTCAATCCAGGATTCTATATTCAGCAAAAATATCCTTCAAAAAAAGAAGATAAAATAAAGAACATTGAAAGAATTAATCTGCAGTAGAGGAGGGCTATCAGAAAGTATAAAGAAGCTCTTCAGGCTGAAGGAAAATGAAACCAAATGAAAATAAAAATCTTCAGCAAGGAATGAAGAGCATTAGAAGTTGTTAATATCTGGCAAATATATAGGACTACTTATTCCTCTCATTTCCTTTAAAATACATCAAATTGTTTAAAGCAAAAACAATAGCATTACCTTGTTAAAGTTTATAATGTATGTAGATGAAATACATATAACAAACATAGCCTGAGGAATATGAGTGGGAACAAATGGACCTTTATGGTTGAAATATTTTTACATTTCAGGTAAAATGAAGTGAATATTATTCATGCTAATATTAATTGTAGACAGACAATGAAAAATTAGATGTATGTTATAAACTCTATAGCAACCAATAAAATGCAATTCAAATACATATTGCTAAAAGCCAATAAAAAATTAAAATGCAATTCTAAAACATATATAACTAATTGCAAAGAAAAAGATCATTCAAATGGAAGGGAAAAAAAATGTCTTCGAAGGAGAAATTTCCCCCAAATGTTCTTGTTTCTTTTAGAATTCTCGAGAAAGAACATTTTTGTTTATGAAACTAAAACCATTAATAATAAAGAGAAAGCAATATAAAAGAAGAAAAGATTTCATAGAGACTTAAAACAAGCAAGCCATTATTGTGAGAATTATGAGAATTAAAAACAGTCATAAAAACAAATGAATAACAGATTGAATATTGCAGAAAGCTGAAGGACAAAATTGAAAACATTGCAGTTACAAGAAACTGCAATGGTGGTGGCATCTGGGGGAGAAGCATACAAGGGAAGATGTAGGAAATCTTCTCCAGGAATAAGGGTCCTGGAAAGCAGGATTGGGCAGAGGGACACGTTTTGAACTGTACCATATCTCCATGTCCACTTCCCAGGGGAAACCACCTACAGTACTAATAAAAAAGAATTGCTACTCACTGTTTTTATAAGTGATAGTAATGCCAAATGTAATTCTTTAGTCAGAAAGAAAATAAAAAAATCTAAAAGATAACAAAAATAATCTAAATATAAGATGTCCAATTTATTTTTTAATATTTTATTTATTTGTTTGTTTGTTTGTTTGTTTGACACAGAAGGAGAGACAGTGAGAGAGTGAACACAAGCAGGGGGAGTGGGAGAGGGAGAAGCAGACTTCCCACAGAGCAGGGAGCCCAATGCGGGGCTTGAATCTAGGACTCTGGGATCATGATCTGAGTCGAAGGCAGACACTTAACAACTGAGCCACCCAGGCACCCTTAAGATGTCCAATTTCATTAATAAAATCTAGGACTTGGGAGAAGAGACAGGAAAGAAACAAAAGAATGATAAATTTCTCACCCAACATAAAAGTTGTCAATATGTATGTCTTTTCTTCTTAAAAGCTACGAGATAAAATTTTATTTCAATGGGACAGAAAAAAATG
Organism: Procyon lotor; assembly: GCA_028646535.1. NCBI lineage: Eukaryota > Metazoa > Chordata > Mammalia > Carnivora > Procyonidae > Procyon > Procyon lotor. Next base: position 134,621,423 of record CM053603.1, read on the forward strand.
ACCGAAAAGGAAACCTTAGACATCACTGAACTTCAGAAAACAATTGCTTTAAAACAAGAACTATTCCATCCAAAAATTGTTTTCTTTGATGTTAAAAAAAAAATTTAGAAAAAAACATTAAGAGGGTTAAGTGGTTGTGTGAGAGTTTTTCAATATGTGTTTCTTAATGGGCATGAGTTTAAGTTTCCAAGAAGTAACACTTCATCAAATGTCTCTTAAGCATCCGAAGATACCGCTAATATTAAACAGCAAGAACAAAAATATTTTTTTATTTAAAAAGAGAACAAAGCTTGAAACTTTGGAGGAAATGAATAGGAACAGGTTGCTCTGAAAGAAAACATAGCTTATAAAAAAGACAAATTAGTTTCAAGAGGGAAAACTAAACACATTATAGGTGTATTATTAAATCTAGTAATTACAACAAGCCCAAAGAAACTACACATGAATACAAAACATCAGTTGGTCCTCTTCATCTTCCTGAAATATCTGAGATTTTGCTTCATTATTTCAGAAAATGCTGCTTTTCCATTTGCATCAGTTGCTCATACCGTACAGTGTAATTTACTTCATTGTTACAACATGACTTTCTCACGTGCAGTTTTCTCTGAATTTTTAATTGTATTTCTCTGTCATTGCTGCTCTTGTTGCTTCTCATTCATCACCTTCTTCTCATCAGTAATGTACTTTTACTTCCAGGTTCCTAACAATCAGTTCATATCGTATATGTTTCTCTTTAAAGACATTCTTCCTGGCTCTTCTGATTTACGTTATAACATAGATGTTTAATTTTTGGCCTGCTAATCAGTTGTTAAATGGAAGTTTTTAAATGTCACTAGGGGGTTAGTTTCAATAGTTATTAACTCCCTATTACGAAGGAGGGGGAAATCAATCAAAAATGACCCAGAACTGATCCAGATATTACATTTGGCAGATAAGGACATTAAAATCATGATTATAACTGCATTCTTAGTATTCAGAAAGTAAAGTACAGGCATGCAAAGGAAAAAAAATTGAATTTCTAGACATGAAAACTACCATCTGGGAAGTAAAAAATGTATTGCATGGGATTGATGGCAGGCTAGACATCACAGAAGAAAAGATTAGTAAACTTGACATTTAAAACAGAAACTTTCAAAAATGAAGCACAATATAAATTTTATTTATTTATTTATTTAGAGAGAGAGATAGAGGAATAAAAGTCAGCCAGATTGGAAAAAAATAAAGCTATCATTATTTTCAAATGACACAATCATCTATTTATTAAATCCAAATGAATCTACATTTAAAAAGTACTAGACCTAGTAAGTTCAAGGTTGCAGGATACAAGATCAATATATGAAAAACAATTGCATTTCTATATACTATTAACAAACAACTGGAAATTGAAATTATAGAATACTGCCAATAGCATTAAAAATATAAAATACTTAGAGATAAATCTGACAAAAATGAAAGATCTATACTCTAAAAACTATAAAATATCGCTGTAATAAACTAGGCCTAAATAAATGAAGAGATATGTCTTTATTCATGCATCGAAAATTTCAATATGGATTTGTAAGGAAGACCCCAAATTGATCTATGGCGTACATGTAATTCCAATCAAAATCTCTGCAGACTTTTCTGATAAAAAGTAAAAGCTGATTTTAAACATCATATGGAAACAAGTACCTAGAAGAACCAAACAACTTTGAAAACTAAGAGCAGTCAGAGAGATCTGACACTACCTGATCTCAAGCCTTAAATAGCTACAGTAATCAAGACAGTGTGGTCCTGGTATCAAGATAAACAAGTAGATTAATGGAATTACAGAGAATCCAAAAACACAGCTATACAGATAAGGACACTCATTTTTTACAAAGGGGCAAGAGAAACTCAATGGAGAAAAAAATAGCTGTTTCAACAACTGGTAGTAGAAAAAATACGAATTCCAATCCATGTCTTATACCATAAACAAAAATTAACTCATAATGTATCATAAACCTCACTATACAAGCTGGTATTATAAAACTTCTAGAAAAAAAAAAGAAAATCTTTGTGACCTGGGTTAAGTCAAATTTCTTAAATAAGACACCAAAATACAATCCACTGAAAAGAAAACATTGATAAATTGGACTTCATCAAAAATTTTTTAACTTTTGCTCTTCCAAAGACACTTAAAAAAAATGAAAAGCAGATACAGACTGGAAAAATATATTAGCAAACAAACATCAGGTAAAATACTTGTATCCAGAATGTACAATGAACTTTCAAAATTCAAAATCAGAAAATAAAATGTATAAAATGAAGAAAAGATTTGAAGGGACACTTCACTGACATGAAGATATACGGATGGTAAAGAAGTACATGAAAATATGCTCGACATCATTATTCATTAGAAAAACACAAGCTAAAACCACACAGAGCTATCACTTCACATCTACTGATGTGACTGAAATAAAAAGACTGACCATTCAAGGATCAGTAAGGATGTGGCAGAGCTAGAACTATCATAGGCTGTCAGTGAGAGCGTAAAATAGTACCACCACTTCAGAAAACCTAACCTATCGCACAATCCACACATTCTACTCTTCCTAGGTATTTACCCATAAAAAAATAAAGCACACATTCACACAAAGACTTGTATGTGTATGATCATAGCTGCTTTGTTTGTAATAATCAAAAACTGGAAATGGATAAACAAGGGGATACTACATGGTGCTAAAAAGAAATGAATTATTCATACACACACAACGTGGAGTACAAAATAACTAGGCTGAGTGAAAGGCAAAAACGAGTGCATGCTGTATGATTCTATTTAAAGAAAATTCTTAACAATGCCAACTAATTTGCAGTGATAGAAAACATAGAAGCGGTTGCCTGGGAATGGAGGTTGGATACAGAAGGGGGTAGTTGGGAGGGGTTACAAATGGGCACAAGGAAACTCTTGTGGGAGATGGATTTGTTCACCATCTTCCGTAGTGATGTTTGCAGGGGTGCCACATTTATGTTGAAACTTAACAAATTGCATACTTCAAATACGGGCAGTTTGTCAATCATACTCCAATTAAAAAAAAATTTAGAGGTGATCATGAAGCATAGTTAGCGTGAGAGACCTTGCATGAGTCAGTCCTCCATCAAGAATATTTCCACCAACAGGACTGTCCTGCTCAAAATGTGCTCCAGCTGCACATTCCAAAGATTATTTGGACAGTCTGGAGCACAGACAACATTCTCTCCCTGGTTTTGTAAACTTTTCCTTATACAGCCTAAGGTCGCATAGTTTTGAAGTTTTGTGGACATTTCCTTTGCTTTAATCAGACTGCTAAATCTTTTTAAATTTAAGATCCAATCAACCATTCTCCACAAAGTCTTAATTCCATAAGTATCACCAAGTGAGATCTTCTATTTAGATAAATTGATATTTCACATGCAACTAAGATATTTTATTATTTTAAACTGTTTTGTAGTATAAATAGAAATGCTTTCTATTTAACTCTTTAAATCCTAATTGCAATAACCTACATTGCAATATACTAGCTACACCTCCCCACTTTGAAATAACTTCAAACTGGAAAGCAAACCCATCTAGATTGTCAATCACAAGGCCAATAACTTTTAAAAGTACTTTATGTCTTATTGTCTCCCTTTGCCAGTTTCTGTTACTACATGAGTAATAAAGACTGGTATGGAACTTAGTTACCTTGCTTAGTCAATTTGTGAGTAATTGAAGTCTATCCATAATGTCATACATTTTATTGACTAGGTGATTACAAATTTAACACTGCCTCATTTTGATGTTCATGTTTTTACTAGGGTGCATGATTATCCTTGGACATGCCAGCTTGGCATCCCTTAATTAGAGTAGGGCTATATGCACGTGGCTTTCATTTTACAAAGATTTCTGAAAGTATCTCCCAGTTATCAAAAATAAGGCAAAAATAAAACAAAAGTAACTTACATGAAATAATATTCTCCTTCTTAGAATTCAGGGAGTCTTCCTCCAGAAAAAGCTTTACTGGTATTTAGTAGCAGATTCATAAACCCTTCCATTGCCCCCCTTCTTCACCCAGCCTCTTTCCCTTCCTCCATGCTCCCCAAAAGTCCTAAAGCACTTGACAAGCCTCTGGCTCAGCCTCAAGTGGTTCCTTTAGAAGAAAAATCACTGATGAGTAGATTAGAGCTGATTGGAGATACTGCCTGGGGGAATTTCCCAAGAATTGAGAGCAGATACGCTTCCCCAAGTCTTCAGAGAGTTGTTCCTCCTTGAAGAAGCAGATTTTGCTCTGAACATTAGCGGCAAATGACTTGAAAGCAAGAGGAGACTTTGTTTCACTTAAGTGATTTCAAAAGAAAAAAAGGAGGGGCAGGGGTGCCTGGGTGGCTCAGTTGATGGAGCATCTGACTCTTGGTCTCAGCTCAGGTCTTTGTCCCAGAGCCATGAGTTCAAGCCCCACATTGGGCTCCACATGGGGCATGGAACCCACCTAAACACACACACACACACACACACACACACACACACACACACACACACACACACACACACACACACACACACACACACACACACTCAAAAGAAAAAAAATCTTTTGCAATATGTCCCAAGACTACATTAGTCTTTTCTGTGGAAGAAGGCAAGGTAAGAAGTGACTTTTGTGAAGCAACACAATATGCTTTCCTTCGAAGGAACAGAGAAAAGCATGTAGTCAGTCATTCCAAGATCATCCCTTGGAAAACTGGACAGGATGCACCCTGGTTTTGTGAGATCAGACATGCTGGCCTTCCTGACTCATCTTCAGAGGTGTGGAGGACAGAAAGTACGATCGATTCAGGATTCAGGGGAATCTGCCAGGGCATGCCTTCTGAAACACAACTCAACAGGAAAACCACCATTTGGATGGAAATACAATGAGGAAACGGAATCTAAAACATTGACTTGGAGAAGGACAAAAAGTCACACTGTGTCATTTGGGGATATCATTTAAGGCATGCTGCCTCAGTCACTGAGGTGAACAGGGATGGAAGCTAATTGACACCTTGACCACATTCTACAAATCAAAAATCAGAATGCATGATCTGATAGATATGAATTTACTTATGGGATAGAATTTTTGGGGGGGGCAGGATAGAATATTTTAAATTAGAACTGACTGAGAGTATGGTGGCAGAGGAATAGGGCAATAAGACAATCTAAGTTGTATCTACTTGATGAACTCAACAAAAAAGTTAACTGAACTTGTTCAAACATTCAAACTATGTGTGTGTGTTCATTTATCCACAGAAAAACTGAATAAATGAAACTTAAGACACTTATTTTAAGATTTTTTTTCTTGACTTTGATATTGTATCCCTTTCTGTCTTGTGTAAAGGACTCCAAGGGTTAGATACACACAAACCCCAAGAATAGGACGTGCAAGTGTTTGAGAAAGACTCCGGTTAGGATACAAGGAAGGAGTGTTCCTCTCCTTTCTGCTCCCCCAGCCTGCCTCTGCCCCCCAGGCCAGAAGAGGCTCTCATACACAGTAAGGAAGCTCTTTGTTGGTAGAGCTTGAGAAACAAGCCCAGTACAGGCTCAGGTGACTCAGGAACCCTTCTGAGAGGCAGGAAGAAGGAGCCTTCCTGGCTGAAAGAGTAGCCCCTCCTCAGTCAGCTCAGCCACTGTCTCCAGCCCGACATGGAAGCATTAATCATTCGTTACCCTCTTTATTCTCTTCTCATTTCAGTTATTTTAGTACTGGCCTCTCAACTTCCCTAATGATTTTCCCCACTTCCAACTGAGGACCAACCACAGAAAACCAGATATGCACCCCTAACCAGTCACACAGGACACCCCGCTCGAGCCCATGTAGAACTTCCCCAAGCCAACAGCTTCCCATCAGGGCATACCTAAAGCCTTCCCTCTTTTCCCATAAAGCTGCCTGCCTTTGAGTCTCTGCCCCATCTAGTGACAATGACTGGCTCCCTGGCTATTAGCGAGCTCTGAATAAATAACCTTTGGTTTTCTCATTTGGTCGGTCTTGATTTCCACAATATACTTACTTTTGTTTGGAGAGCTCAATGCTGTAAGAGAGCTTCCATAAGCATTTCAGAGAAACCAGAACATTCTTAATAAGTGAGTCCAATTCTGTCACTAATTTGGCAACTCCATTTCCCTCATGGCCACGTCCAATCTATTGTTCAGTCCTGTCAACTCTATATCCAAAACATAACCCAGATGTAAATACTTCTTCCTCATCTCCAATACCACCGCTGGAGTCCAAGAAACTCCAGGGTGCTTCTGGACTGCAACACTGGCGCCTTCAGTGGTCACAGCTTCCTCTCTTCCTCCTCTTGTGACCCGTTCTCATATATAGCAGCCAGAGGGATCTGCATATTAAATATATCATCTCTCTGTTCAAGCCTTCAAATGTCTTCCATCCCACTTAGAATAAAATCCAAACTCCTATGCCATCTGGCATATTCCCTCTCCAGTCCCACCTTGTTCCACCCCTCCTGTCATCCACTACACTCCAGTGACACTGGCCTCCTCAAACGTGCCAAGCATGTTCCCCTCTCAGGGCCTCTGCACCAGCTGTTCCCTCTGCCAGGAATGCTCTTCCCCCTGACCTTTGCATGGCTGGCTGCTTTCTGTCATTCAGAGCGTCGTTAGCCATCATCTCTTCAGAAAAGTAAAGAAAGCACCTACTCTGTTGTAGTCACCCAATCACTGTCACATCACCCAATTCTACCTCTCTCTGCATAATGCTGATCACTACCTGAAACTTTCCTTTGTTCACTGGTTTTATTCTGTCTCCCATATCAGAGCAGAGATTTGTCGGTCATGATGGTAATCACTGTATCCCCCATCCTAAAACAGACCTGGTATTGAACTGATGCTCGATGAGTATTTGTTGACCAAATGAATGAATGCTTGCGTGCATGACTAAGGAAATAATTGAACTGCCTGAGACTTTGGACTCTGGTATGTGAAACTCTTCTCCCTTACTGCCCCCTAGCACAAACCTTACTCCTAGGCTCTGTAACACCCAAATCAATCCCCAGCTTCTCTTGAAAGTCTTATTCCACTTAGAAGATGGGCCTTTCCCTCTTCACATACAGTTCTGTCTGTAGGATTTAGATTTAATCATAGCCTACCTTGACCCCTCTCCCTCGTAGCCTGCTGCCTAGTCCTGTTAAACTCATCCCCTGCTTCTTAGTCTGGCACATGTGCATATTCTCCCCACCCAAACACACTTCTTTGTGCCTTCTATAAAACAGCGCAGGAAACATAGTGGAAGATGCAACTAGTTTGTTGGATAAATTTTTTTAATGTGTATCAGGCAAAATTAGGATAACATAATGCTAAGTTGCAGAGGACAGAGCCAGCGAAGTTAAAACGATGACCTCAGAGGACTTCCTTGAGTCCATGGGGATTCCCTGTTGGTATAAATGGCCACGCTTCCCATTGCCCATTCATTGGTTTGCTCTGTACAAAGTCAATTTCATCTCTTTCTTCTTCCCTCTTTCTCTCTCTAAGGTGCATTCTGTGCTCCAAAGGCAGTGCTATGGATGGACAGGGATAACATGCACTGAGGATAGGCTTATATGCCCTGTGGGCAGCCAGCCAGAAATTGCAGTTTGAATGACATTTTTTTTTTTGCCTGGCAAAGAAAGAGGCCTCATCACCTCAGAGCTCCAACACCAGTTCACCTGGTTGTTGAAGGCTTCTTGTTATTTTTTTGAAATTACACTCCTGAAAACTCATAGAGTAGTCACTCCCCTAGAGCCTGGTTTGTGATACTGGCTCTTTCTAAAGTATGTAAAAGAACTAAAATAATGTTTTTAGGAGTGAATTTTCAAAAAGGATCAGCAATTCCACAGGTTACTCCGGCTTTTTTCCCCATCTGCTATGACAGCAGGTGTGATTTCACAAGCCCACTCCCATCAATCATCCTCTCCAACCTGTCTCTGGTGCCTGACAAGGTGTTTACGTGTATAACATGGAAACCATCACTGGATCTTGCGAACAAATAAGGCTGCCTTTCAACAATACTCCAAGGGAAAACTTCCATGGAAAACTAGGTGCTGAGTGCAGGTGGGTGATTCATTGAATCACCAGTCTCACCTTCTTCCAGGGGTTGCAAACTCAAAGCCCTTCCAGGGCAAGACAAGAACTATGAGACCATGAAGCTTCCTTATGCAAAACAACAGTGGAGAACACTGGTCTAAATGGATAGTGCGCGTTTGCGCGTTCTACCTAAAAAGTACTTGCATTCACTTTACATAAAAATGAGCTGACTAAACCTAAGTTTTCTGCAGGCATGATATGGCCACCGTTGTTCAGTCTTGATCCCTCTACTAAGTCAGTATTGTAGCCTGAGGCCCAAGCACTCAGGCTTTTCAGAGGATCTCAGAATTCATAAAATTATGGACAATAGGAGCTGGAAATGACCTTACATGTTACTTATTCCAAATTCATGTTTTCCAAGAAAGGAAACTGAGGCCACAAAAATAATAAGCCAGTCAAAAGGTACACAGCCAACACGTAGCAGGATTAAGACAAAACTCTCATCTCGGACTCCAAGTCTGATGATCTCTCAGCTACTTGCCCTTGCTCTTCCTATGGTGCTGATAACAACCTCATGCTTCATGTTCATTTAATACAAATATCCCCTTTAAACGTCTCTGGAAGTTGTATTAATGATAGTAAAAGGTTGAAATGATTGAGGCTGGATTAAAATCAACTCAATAAAAAAGAATTTAGTCATTAAAGGTGATAACAATAATGTAAAAGGTGTACAAATATTATTCACAATAATTTGCATAGTAAACATGGACTATAAGATTAAGATTTTAACTATGTAAAAGTATATGACATGTGGATAAAGACTAGAATGAAATTTGCAAAATGAAGTTAATTAGAGTGGCATGATTATTGTTCTTTTTAAAATCATTATAATGCTACTATAATATTCTTTATAGCATTTTAGGTGATTCTCTTTAACAATAGTGCTGGGGGGCCATTTTAATTTCAAGAGTAGCCATTCACAACATCCTACCCTTTTGTTTGCTAGCAAAACTTCATATTTTTTTCAGGTACCCAGTCTTTTCCCCTATGACTCAGGAATGTCCTGATAAATCTGTCAATACTAGTGTTCTCATCTCTTTGCTAGTAATTTGTTCAAGCACGGGCCTATGTTGTAAATCTCACAAATGAAACATAAGGAGAATTTGCTGAGGGACTTGTGGGACAGGGCTTCTTCAATCTCTTTTTTAATATTTATTTACTTATTGAGAGATTTGAGAGAGTGAGCTCCTTGGGAGGGGCAAAGGGAGAGAGAGAATCTTAAGCAGGCTCTATGCCCAGCACAGAGCCAGACATGGGTTCTATCTCACAACCCTGAGATCATGACCTGAGGCAAAATCAAGCATCCGGCGCTTAACTGACTAGCCACCCAGGTGTCTCAAGGATTCTTCAGTCTTACAAGCAGGTCTCTCTCTCCACCTCTGGATGTTGTATGAGAATATGAAGACCTAGAGCTGATGCAGCCATCTTGTGACCATGCAGCAAGCCAGTCTGGGGACACCTATATGTTCAGATTGGCACAACAAAAGGAAAGAAATGATTCCTGATGCATTAGTGTGAAGTCACCTACCTCTGAACTTCTTCTGTGAGAGAACCAACTTCTTATCATTTAGTTCAGTTGAGAAGGGGGATTTTCTGTAATTTGCCAAAGCTCCAACCAAAATAATAAACTTGATTCTTTCATTTGTATTTTGGAAAGCACACTTGGATACCTTTGTGAGTAGGGGAATATACTCACATATTTTCCTCTCCTTTGCTATTCCTAAGGCATAGGCAGCACGACTACATTGAAACTGTCTAGTGTGTCATTTCAGAGGTGTGGTCAGGATGGCTATAAGCACAATCCACTTCCCTAAGCTACAAGTTATGGTTCTACTAAGTATCCTCATATAATCAGAGCCTGATGACCATCAGCCCTTTTATATGACATATTTAAGACAGAAAGAGTTGAAATCAGTTTGAGAGAGGAAAATCTTCTTTTAAAAGACAATAAGAGAGGAAAGAGTCATTTCCAGGAATAAGAATACCATCCCAATAAATTTGAGTTTTTAACCCCCTCAAGAGCTCTAATGACACCAAATACCTTTGTTTTGATGGTTGTATTTGGCCTTTTTCGAACCAGACAATTTTTAATTGTCATTTTTCTCTGGAAGTGACCATATTTTAATCACAGTGGTGCAGTAAGTATCTGGACATCAATGACAAGTTTGCTAAGGGGCTGCGGAGGGAACAAAAGCTACCACTGAATGCAAGATTATGGTCATTAACATACAAAGTTCTACAAGTCCTGTCTGCTGGTGAGAACCAAACTTTTGAGGATTAGAAAATGTAACCTGTAGAGAATGGACTATAGATATACTTTATACATGCTGAGTATCTTGAAAAACCAGATATGAATATAAAGTGGCTCCTTTGTACTCTAGGGCAGGGATCAAACCATTATAAAGTCACTTACCCAAGACAGGCATGGTGTGTGAATACTCAAACCCCAACTTATGGCAACAATAATAATAGTCTATTTCCAATCTCAGAGAACATTTCCTCCTGGGTATTCCTCAAGGGCTTTAAAACTATTTTTACAAAATAAACATATATATTATTTTCAAGAAAAGCACAGCTTATGCTATAATATAATGTTGTCAGTTATGAAAAAAATAAAGTACCTCTACTATCCCTCCATCTTATTCACCATAATATCCCAAACCCCCAAGAGAAAAACAATTGGAATGGGCCTCACACGGTCTAGAGTCTCAAGGCCCCTTTTGGGCTCCCAGTTCCTTACTTTCCTAACGCTTGTCCTCCATTTCCTTCCTTCCGCACCTCCCATACGTACAGCCTCCTGACTTCTAGGGTGGCATTAAAAGCAAATAATAAATTGTCTAGTGCCTATACCTGTAACTTGTTCTACAAGTTTGTTCTTTAAACCAGTGTATTCTCAAACTTTAATGAATATCCTGGGCATCTTGTTAAGAATGCAGATTCTGGATTCAGTAAGTCTGGTGTGGGGCCCAAAATTCTCCATTTTCTAGCAGCTTCCAAAGTGAAGCTGATATTGCCAGTCCTGGTCCATGGTCCATAATTTAAGTAACAAGGTTTTACAAAACTTCTAAGAGAAACAGCATCTGCGATTCAAACAAAACACACTAAATAACAAATGAGTAATTGTTTCAAAATGTGATGGGATTTGATAGAATTTGAGATGTGCTTTCCTGAACACTAAATATAACAAGTTCTGGAAAGATTGAGTCTTGGTGTATCTATTATCTATTGCTACACAATAAAATTATTAAAACAGTATCAAACATTTATTTTGCTCACGAATCTGAAATTTGGGCAGAGCTTTGCCATGACAGCTTGTCTCTCTTCTACATGCTTTCAACTGGGACAGTTCAGTTGGAGATTGGAGGAGTACTTTCAAAATTACTCACTCTTATGGGTGGCAGGTTGGTGCTGGCTTTCAGCTGGAAGCACAGCCAGGTTTGTGGGACAACCATCTTGGTTCTCTCCATGTAGACCCCTCCATGGGCTGCTTGGGCTTTCTCATAGCATGATGACTGAATTCCAAAAGCAAGTGTCTCAGGAAAACAAAATGGAGGTACATGGCATGTTCATGGCCCAGCCTCAGAAATAACATAGAGTCCCTTTTGCCATACTTTATTAGTTAAGGCAGTTACAGAGGACTGCCAGACTCAAGAAGAGAGACATGAAACTCCACCTCTTGATGTTAAAGTGACAAAATTCCAGATGAGCATGAGGGTTGGGAAATAAAATTGTGGCCATCTTTGGGAAATAAAATCTGCCATACTCATCAACACAAAATCCTTTTGAACAAATGATACGTTAATCATGATACAAATTTTCTAATTCTAGCCCAACCCCATTCCTATTTATATGTATTTTCAGGAAGAAGAAAAGAAATAAAGACTACATTGGAAGAAATTGAGGAAATCTAGAAGAGTAAAAGATTATCTAATACAGGGAAGAAAAAACAGGAAGAAAATAATTAGAAAAGTGAAGAAGGGTATACATAAAAAAAGGAAGTCGGAAGCAAGCACATAGAACAGTTTATCTGAATATAAAGACAACTATCGCTTTCTTCCTTACCCTTACTCTGTTACCTTTAAGAGTGGAATAGATACCAATCTGATTGGTTGGGAAGCCTGATATGTTATTTACTGCCATTCTCTGGTAGAAAGGAATCAAGATTGGAGCCCAGTACTGGCCAATAATAAATGAATTGAGCTATTTTTCCTCTTTCAAATAATTTTTGACAGTAGCAGAGTGAACTCAAACATTAGACCTAAGGCTTTCTCAGACAGTTTTCATCTATGGCAAGAGACCACAGTGTCGTTGGAGAGGAATAGAGGCTGGGATCAGGAAGAAACAACATACTATCTGGCCACTTACTGCATTTGCCAACTTACATTTGCACTCAACAACATGAGGTCTGATTCCAGGGAAAAACACTCCAAGGGGTAGATCAGTACACATGCAGTTGAAGATCATCATAATCAAATCTTCCTTTTCACAGGGAGAAATGCTACTTGTGGTGAGACACGGAAACAAAATGTTCTTCTGTTCATGAAAGGCCTTCTAAATTGGCTCCCCACACCTCTACATTTGGTCTCCATACTGTCTTGCTGAGTGTGAGCTCTGTGCAAGTTTAAAGTTACATGGTACAAAAAAGCCATGTTGCAGTCGATCTTTGGTGCTGAAAGTAAGATTCCAATGATGAAACCAAACAATTGCTCCCTGGAACAGCACTGCAAAATTGAGAAGGGAATAAATCTACCACAAATTTTACACCAATTCCTCTTGAAATAAAACCACTGAGCACGTCTATGTATCAGAAACCCACTACCTCTTAACTCTTGCTCTAAATCTCCCATTGCAGGTTCAAGAGATAAAAAACTTCCCTCATGAAGCACTGTTGGCTGGTATGTGAGAAAGTTCCAGTCATGCTTTTGAGATGGGTTCCTGGAAGGAAGATGAGGAAAATTGATCTGCATTTTTCTTGAGTTTTGCCCAAGGATGTCTGTTCTGTAGGCGTCCTGGAGTTCTTCCCAGAAGGCAGATCTCAAAATCTTCAATGCCAATCATGAATAAGACTTCCACTTACTTAAAATAATTAAACTTGTTCAATGTTGTATGAATGAAAAGTGCCAGATTAAAAGGAGCAATTGCTAATCTTCACCTACAGGGATGTCCTAAGAGAAAGGACTGCCTCACTCACCACCCCCTTTCATTTCCTACACCAATCCCCTTCTACTCACCAAGGCACTCAGGGAGTCTACCAGTGAGCCACCTGACCCAGCCTGAGGTGACTGCCTAGATCTATGACTCTGAGCATGGCAGTTGACTCCTCTATCCACTGCTCCTATATAGAATTAGAATAAGAATGTTCGTCCCTCATTATCTTCCTTTGAACTTTGCCCCAAAAAAGGCATAACAAAAATGTTGAGGAAAGATTTGCAAGCAACATTTATAGCTGCCCTGTGAGGATATACCATGGGATCTCAACACAGAAAGTTTAGAAATGTGGCCTGCTACATTCGTGCATTTTCAGAACATTATCATTAGATATAGTATCTTCAAATGTTAAAGAAAATAAGTATAGGATACTCAAAGGTGGAACCATGGTATTGAAAATGAGGAGTTAAGACCTTTTAAAAAAAAAAAAACTATTTTAGAGAGACAGAGCATGAGCAAGGGAAGAGACAGAGGGAAAGAGACAGAGGGACAAGCTGAGCAGGGAGCCCAACACAAGATTTGATCCCAGGACCCTGAGATCATGACCTGAGTAGAAGTCAGATGCCTAACTAACTGAGCCACCCTGGTGCCCAAGACCTTGAACTTTTATTACATTGCTGCTTCAATCTACTCACATACTCTCTCTGATTTTACATATCAGACATACCAACCCTGGACAGTACATATTTTTTTTGATCCCCTGACCCACAGAAGAAGAGACTAAGTGTTTACATTCAAGTTGGGAATTCTAGTTTTAGGGCACATTCAATACCGTTATGCCATATAACAATGTATGTATGTCCTATAAATCATAAGCAATCTTAGATATGGGTTCTACTCTCTCTAAGCCTCTATATTAGTTTCCTAGGGATGACATAAGAAAATACCACGGATTGGGCAGCTTAAACAACCTAAATTAATTTTTTCACAGTTCTGGAGGCTAGAACTTCTAGTTCAACATGTCAGTAGGTTTGGTTTCTCCTGAGGACTCTGTCCTTGGCTTACAGATGGCTGCCTTCTTGCTGTGTCCTCATGTGGCTTTTTCTCTGTGTGTGGCTCCCTGGTATTTCTTTGACTTCTTATAAGGACACCAGTCAGATTGGATTAAGGATACCATATTAATTTAGTCACCTATTTTTAAGATTTTATCCCTAAATATAGTCATATTCTGAAGTTAAGGATTTTAATATATGAATTTGGGGTGGGTATGGAGGGTGGAGGGATACAATTTAATTCATAACAGCCTCTGTAAAAATGGGCATCATGAGGATTTTTGTAAGATGCAGACAAGAATATGAATGAGAAAATGCTTTATAAATTATAAGTCACCATACAAATATTGTATCATTGATATCATCATCTTTGTCATTATAATTATTATGCTCTATGACATATTGTCAGTCTCCTGGGAAATCTAAATTTTTCACCTTTTAAAGAATTATAGCACAGTAGTTAAGAGAACATGCTCCAGAATTAAGAGGTCTGGATCCAAATCCAGGCTCCACTATTTGTTAGCTGTGTGACCTTCAGAAATTATTTTAACCTCTCTAAGCCTTGGTTTTCCTATCTGTAAAAATAATACCTATAATCCATAAAAATAATACCTGCCTTTTAGGGTTGTTGCAAAGATTAAAAGAGAGGTGAATCAAAATGACTAATTTAATAGTATATGCTCAATTAACATGATTGTTGGTAATAGCTGTATTTAAACCTTGTTGCTGCTGCTGCTTCTTTCTCAGCCAGCAGAGGTCTCCATTATAGTCAAACTCAGACCCCATGACTGTCTGCACTGCAGCTGCCAAGGATATCCACTGTTGGGAGTGAAAGGAGTGAAAGAATTGCCACCCTCTCTGAAGGAAGAAGAGCTCAAAAACAAGAGAACAGGCAATAGTTAAGATTCCATGGTAAGATGTTATATGAATAGGTGACCATGGTAAGATTAAGTTCTAGTGCTGCTTCAGAGACTCACTGGCATTGCCCTTAATTGCATCCCGCTTTAGCTAGTTCTAAAGTTGAGTTAAGAAAATTTACTCACATACCTCAGAAGAGCAGTGGGAACGAATCGGCAAATGTTTTTGTAGAGTTCTCTAAATGCAAGGAGTGCTGTTAAACAAATATTTAACATTTCTCACATTATTAAGCTTATTTCATCTTTTTATCACCAGTTATATTCCATGCCTCAGTTTTGCTTCCACTGTAATATATTTCCTTTAACCTTCTTCTCCCAGACAAGCTTACACCTCCAAGTTCAATTATTCTGTCAATTGTGTTTTAAGTTGTGCTGATTTTTATTAACCACTTGTGGTATCAATTTGTTGATCTGTCGCTTCTTTTGTAGCAATCATCTTTACACCCACTAAAAGCTGCCCCGGCAATTAAGCTGAGGAAGGTAGAGTTATTCAAGAGAAATTAAAGCATAGAAGGAAAGACAGTGGAATAACGGATAAAAAGAGCACTGAGGGGAAAACACACATGTACTAAAAAAGCATAGCACGCAGCAGATAGAGGCTCAGAGGGAAAAGAGGAGAGACAGAAAACGGATCCTGCTTGTCTGCTACACCTCGCTTTCAGCACCAAGGACAGAGCCTCTGGAGTGCTGACCCACGCACCGATCAGTTTAGGGTCCCTCCCAAATCCTCTAGAGAAAAGGCATGGATTTGAAAGCAGCTATGAAGCATGCAGTAAGGTCTAATAGGAAAGCTGTAAGAGCAGCCCACAAGTGATTTCACCTTCGAGGCAAAAATGGGTGATTTCCTTTCTGTTCATTTCCACAGTTCCAGTGTCCTTGGAAAGGCAAAGTTTGCTTTGCTTGGGCATGTCTGCTCTCAGTAAGTGACCGCAGGAGCTGAGGTGGCAAACTCCACAGTCTCCAGAAATCAGAAGAAATTTTCAGGGTAAGTAATTTTTCTTTTTGTTTCTAATTTAATACACAGCATTTTCCTGGAAGTTTATTTAACCAGCTTGGGGTTCTGTGGTTCTCTAAGAATATGCATTAAAACTCTGTACCCTCTCTTATTTAAAACCTGAAACCCTAAGGAAACTGTTTTCATTTTTCCTCATTTTTTGACAATAGAAACCTGTTCTTTTTCTCCTTTTCCCCCAAAATTAGATCCTCATGGGCTCTAGAAGCTATATCCAGGCAGAATTAAAAGATGGAAAATAAGAAGGTGTTACTATCCCTGGGATTTGTATGGAAGTTGATTGTATTCCCCTTAAGGGTCTTACTTAATTGTAAGGGTCTGTTATTTTAAACTCCCCAATTTAGCATCCTGGTAATCCAGGGCTGAGGGTTTAGAGAGGCACTGTTTTCAATGGTCTATTTAAAGTCAGGCTGTTTCCAAGTCAGAATCCAATTATTCCCAACAGAGATATGCAGTACTTGAGATGATGATTGTGTATGTTTTCTTTAATGATAGCATATGATTTTGAGGATATTGTTGTTTTTTAATTGTTGGACTTTCATTACTTATCGTAGCTTATTGGGTCAACGGAAGTCGTTGCAATTAGGCATTTGTTCCAGTTCATGCATTTAGTTTAATCAAATACTATCAAAATGTACGCACAAATAATAAAGCAGCAATAGCAAAGTGGAACTTGGATTTTAAACTCCTTCTGCATGTCTGTTTGCACTTTATAGGGGAAGCCCTTTGCTTACTGATACTAAAAGGTCAGTAAGATTTCTGTCCTTGGGTAGGAGTGAAGAATTGCTGCTTGACACACCATTGGATCTCTTGTAGCCAAAGAGAAGCAAATATGATATGAAAAAATCCTTGCTCAGACACTTGTTTATTTTTAGTTGAACATTTTCAAAGGTCTGCATGGCTAGCAGTGAGCAGGGGTGTCAAGCAAGGAAAACACTTTGAGAGTATTCAAATGAATGCTTGATATTAAACCATCTATACAGAAGGCTGCTTATTATGGAATATGAATTAAAGGAAATACAAAAGAGATCTTACTCATTATTAAATTCAATATCTAATGCACTGAAACTTGTCATTGATTAATATTTGCTTATTGATTGATCCATTGATTTCCCATTTTATCTCTGATTAAAATGATAAAATGCTTGGTGATTCAAAGTTGTTATGGAGGGTGGGAATTCTCTGCCTTATGGGCAGGTTTAATTAGAGACTAAAATGTATATAACCTTAGCTACTGGATCTCATTGGCCAGCTATGGTTTTTCTCGGTACATTTGCCAACAACGAAAATATGCTATATATTTTAATGCACTTGTGAATCTTCATTAGGAAAGCAAACTAGACAGCAATTTTCAAGAATAAAGTGCCATAGAAATGCTAAAGACTACCTCTAATAATAATGACAATGTAACTCCCACTGTTTCTATGTGCAGTGTGCACCTGCTTTGACTTCTCACGGAGCTTGGTCAGGTGCTCTGAAAGAGCAAGGTTTTAAAATGAGTCTCCATTTCAAGTTTGTCTCCCTCACCCCAATAGTGGAGTAGTTAAAAATGTAAGGTCTTGAAACAGATAGATCTTGGATTGAATCAGCTCCATCATTTATTGTTGTATGACCCCAGCAAGATAATTAGCCTTTCTATTACTTTCTTTATCTGAAAAATGGGTAATAATAGCACCCACTTCCTTTATCAGGTTGTTGCGAGGTTTAATTACAATAATGATTATAAACTTTAGCTACCATTAACTTTTTCAGACAATATAGAAAATCTGCATTGAAGCCTAGAACCAGAAAATCTTTGTAGACTAGAGGTCAGGACGTAACTGATGGCAGAAGACAGGGATCTGAGGCAAGTGAAGATTTGGTCACAGAACCCTGCTTTTAAGGTGTTGTGTTTTGGGTTTAGGAAAAATCATCTCTAATTGGAAATGACTCCATACATCAAGGTCCACTCCCAGTATAGACACATTAAATAAGTTGTGAGTTTGATATTTAAGGGGACCCAAGATCAAAGCTAGGCTCAATACAGCCCCCTACACATTATATAATCTTGAGAAAGCTTTGAGTCAGCGTTTTAATCTATAAAAAGGAGATATCAATATCTACCCTCAGGGCTACTATAAATATTAAAATGAGATGATATGTGTAAAGTACTAGTGCCCGGCACACGGTAATAAACGGAAGATGTGGTGACTACTGTCTTCAGAAGGAAAATGAGAACTCAAGTGTTTTTGTTTTTATTGCTTTTGTTTTTTGCCCAATTCAATATTCTTAAGGAAAGGGACCAAATAATTAAAACCTGGTAAACCTTAATGAGTATCTTCCTAACATGCCTGATACAGAACCAAGTGCCAAGAAGGCACCCCACAAATGTTCCAAGCAGAATGTAGATCAGCACTGAGGGACCAAATATCAGTAGAGCAGGATGTATTTCATAGCTGATGGGGACCTGACTACTCTCTGTCCCTCTGCTTTTTAAAATAAATTATGCACTCACTTTCAGAGATGCTAGAATAAACTATAAAGACCAAGATAAATCAATACTTTGTAAGAAGTTGAAAGGCTTATTAAAATTTGTGAGTAGTGTTATCTTAAAAGAGTAAGACCGGTCATAATCTTCTAGTCCTTGCCTTCTCCATTTTCTCACCCCTCATCCATCCTTAACTACTAACACTCTTTGCTAAGGTCACCAGTAATCTCCTAATTTCCAAGTCCATTAGCTACTCTGGGAGCTTACTTGACCCCTTCACTTATTCCCACTTCCCCTTTGGCAATAAAAGCCACAGTACTTCAAGTGCTTGTGTCAGACATTATGCTAGAGCCGTGATTCTCAATTGAGAGAACAAGTTGTCCCACGAGGGATATTTGACACTGGAGACATTTTTGGTTGTCACAACCCGGGTGAAGGGGAGTGCTACTCATACTAGTATGTAGAAGTCAGGGATGCTGCTAAACATCCTATAATGCACAGGACAACGCCCCACTCCAAAGAGAATTATCCAGCCCCAGAGGCCAGCAGTGCCAAGACTTGACATGGATACTATCAGTTGCTCTTCACAATAACCCCACAATGTGGGTATGATATCCACATTTTGCTGACGAGGAGACCAGGCTATCAGTATGAATTACTTAAAGAGTGACTATTACGTTAACAAATTCTCCAGGCTTCCTGCTTCTTCCTAACTGAAACCAGTTTGCTATCTGGTAATATGTTTATCAGAGGGGAAAAGAAAGAAAAAAGCCCAACCCAGCTCTGTGTTATATAAGCAATGCTGGTTTAAAAAAAAAAAAGATGAAAGAAAGCTCTAAGGAGGGAGAGAGTTGAAACAATTAGCTGAGAGGCGAGGAGTAATCCAGGCTCTCACTTTCTGCTTCCATCCCCCACATCAGCTCATCAGGAACTGCCTGGACAACCAAAGCTTATACCCACCTGCTACTACACAGAACCTAAGACCAGAGATGGTACAATGCAAACACAATAATAAATCATAAATCCATGCCATTATGATTCCAACATCAGGCTCACAATCGATTTTCAGAGTTGAGGGTTTCCTTTTGTTTCATTAGCCATTGACACTCAGCTGTACTACTTTTAAGTAGCTGTCAAATCTCAACAGAGTACAAAGGCCAAGATGGTAACACATATTCCAAGGTTTCGTGCTTCCATCTTACTTGTTAGGTGAGATCAGGCTAAGACATTATTAGCCAACTACAGATCCCATGAAAGACGGATTTCTGGCCACTGTTCCCAACTGGTCCAGTTGCAGAAGGAAAGGTGTTCTGGGTCTGAGCTGGACTCAAAGGTAGAAATATCCGTGAATAATCAGAAAGCATTGTATTTTTCAAAAAGCCCTTGGCAGCAGCTTTGCTATCTCCAGGGTAGCAGCTGCCCTTTCCAAATAATGAGAAAATTATAATTATTATCAGAAACTATTATTATGTTTTAAAATTTATTGAGTACAAACAGTGTGCCAAGATAAAGAACAATTTTCTTTAAAATAATTCTCTGAATTCATTCCAAGTCGGCCCCTTACAATCATTTATTCATTTTCACACTTACACATTCCAGGATGAAACATTTCAAAATGAGACACAAAATGACATACATGACTAGGCCAATTCCCTCATCGACGGGGAGCTGCAGATAACCAGGACTGAGAGCAAAGCCTGGCCACCAAGCCAGCCTCTACCTCTGCCAGGGCCTGGAGCAAGTGTTCCCATGGAGGCCCATAGACTCCATTTCTAAGTATTTTAGTTATAACCAACAAAGCAGTGGATAAAATGTTTAATACTCCTGCCTTGAAAAATATACCTCTGTAACTATCTGGAAGGCCAGGTTTGAATTTAGGATTCCTAGGTCCTTAAGAGTTCAAAATTAAATGTGAGAGGGCAGGAGAAGCTGCCTTCTACCCCAAATCCTAATGCAGGGACTCCATTCTCTTCTCTCCCTACCCAGACTGTACCCAAGCTACTCATCTGAGCTCCCCCAAAGAGCTACCTCTTGTGCTCAGGGGTCCCAAATATACATGACACAGTCTACCATCAGGTTTACAGATCCAGAATAGGACCTGTGCTCTGGAAACAGTCTCCATGCAGTTTGGGCAAAGAATTCTGTGATCTTGGTGCCCAGAATGTGGTTTAGAATGAGAGAGTGGACTCTTGGTGGACCTGCTACTTGGCATTGTGGGAGGGCATGACCTCATCCCATTGGGAGGATATGACCGAGGTGGTCCAAAATGGAACCCTCTAAAGCCCAGATCCCACTGCAGGAGTCCCTCTTCCAGTACACAAGGCTTTAATGCACAGGTATTTCCATATTTTTCTACAAGACATGGTGATTTTTGTCGCCTTCCCTATCCATCCCCACCTTTCCCCTGGACACACAGAAACCTGGCTGTGAGAGCCCAAAGGCCCTTCTTCAGGGTTGGCCCCAAGAGGTGTCACAGGAGAAGCTGATGGGTTCTGATGTCTTTCCCACCCTAAGTCCAAAGTCCCCACAGTTTGAGGATTCATCCATCCCAATAGGATGGTGTCATGACTGTTGTTATGGCTTTCAGATGCCAAAGGAGAGTTTTGGAAGACTCAGAGGCCTGCATGCCAGTTCTGCCACTAACAAACTTTATGACTTGAGACACGTTACTCATCTCTCTGGGTCTTAATTTCCCTGTTTGAAAAGTGAGGGCTCAGAAGTTGAAAATTTATGTTCATGGGTCATTGGCCTATGGATGTGATTTTGTGGGTAGGGAGAGAAGGGACTTCATAGAGTTTAAACATTTTTTAATTGGTAACCAGTCTTTCAAAATTAGGAGGATTCAAACCAAATTCCACACATGGATTTTTCCCTGAGTATAAAAACCACTACACTGTCTCTACACTCCATTACTCTTGAGTTTTTCTTCCACAAACCAGCATCCCACACTCACCATGCCCCAAGCAAGATACAAGAGAGAGATGAGAAGCTAAAGGAAGAGACAGAGGGAGGCAGGGGAAAAGGCAAATGGGGGCAACAGAAGAGGGTGGAGAGAGAACAAGGAAAGGGGACGGGAAGCTAAAAGAAATAGACCAGTATGAGAAAAAGAGCTTACACTTACCCAGATTTCTAGGTATCATAACTTTCAATGTCTTACATATTGAATAGTTCACTTGATCCCACAAAAACCCAGTGGGATGGATTCCATTGTTTCCTCCACTTTACAGTGGAGAAAAATGAAGCTCAGAGAGGAGAGGGGCAGTAACATGCCCAAGGCCCAGCAGTAGGAAGTCGCAGAGCTGGGATTCTGATCCTGCAACAGCTCTCCATCCCACTCAGGGTCCAAGCACAGCTCTTTCTTTCTTTCTTTCTTTTTTAAAGATTATTTATTTATGTATTTGACAGAGAGAAAGCGATCACAAGTAGGCAGAGAGGCAGGCAGAGAGGGAGGAGGAAGCAGGCTCCCTGCCGAGCAGAGAGCCCAACGTGGGCCTGATCCGAGGACCCCGGGATCACGACCTGAGCCAAAGGCAGAGGCTCAACCCACTGAGCCACCCAGACGCCCCCCAAGCACAGCTTTTTCAGTGGCCATGCACAACCTCTTGATCTCTCACCCTTCCACTCCGTACCTGCCTCACTTGGCTCCAGCCACTCTGGACTGCCTGCTGCCTTCCACACACCAGCCTGTCCTGCCTTTTTACCTGCTGTCCCCTCTGCCTGAACCACTCTTCCTGCAGATATCTGCACGGTTGGCTTCCTCATGTCCTCCAGGTCTTGACTCAGTTGTCACTTCTCTACAAGGGCTTCCTGATTACCCTGGTTAAAAATTGCCTTCAGATATCCTATGCACTCACACATAACCCTCCCCATCTCCTTACCTCCTCCTCTGCATATCATGATCAAACATGCTACATCCTTTATTTATCTCATTCCTTACTGTATTCTCCTCCATACTACATCTTTTATCGTATTTCTTACTGTATTCTCCTCCCCCAGTGGGTCCCAACATGAGGGTAGGAATATCGATCCCTTTTGTTCATTGCTGTATCTTCAGCGCTTAGAACAGTACCAAGCATATAGGAAGTGCTCGATAAATATTTGTTGAAGCAATCCATAAAAATGTACCCAGGCAGCCAAGCTCCAAAGAGTCCAGTTTTACCAACATTGTTTTCTGTCTCCTCCCAGGAAACCCATTGGGATCACTCTTCTCCCTCTGCGCTATGGCGCCTCTGAGCCAGCTGAGTGGCCAGATCAACTCCACCTGTGAGGCAGAGAACTCCACAGGGGCCAGCCGGGCCCACCCACACACCTACTACGCACTCTCCTACTGCGTGCTGATCCTGGCCATCATCTTCGGCAATGGTCTGGTGTGTGTGGCAGTGCTGAAGGAACGGGCTTTGCAGACCACCACCAACTACCTGGTGGTGAGCCTGGCCGTGGCAGACTTGCTGGTGGCCACCTTGGTGATGCCCTGGGTGGTGTACCTGGAGGTGAGTGAACTGCACTGGGCTGCCTGTGTGACCCTCCTTGTCTTTGTCTTCCCTGCGTTCCTGGCTCTGGGCTCAAAATGCTCCCTGCCAGGATCCTGAGACTAGGAAGGAAGGAGAGTTCCCATCACTCTCTCTTTCCTGAGGGAACTGAGGGCCTGAGAGCAGCCATTATCCGACATGACTTGCCCACATCAGAACCAAGGAGCCAGGAATGATTGTGTTCCTTGGTCTCTGGTGTCCAGGTGACTGGACTCGGGTGATGCACCTCTTCCTAAAAATTCATCAGGTTTAATCTCTGTGCCAGTCGTGTATCAAAGATGTGGGGGGTTGAGGGAGGCAGTCTGTGGGCATCTTCTCAGTGTTTTAATGTATACAGAGGGCTGGGGTGTGCTGGTAGGATGCAGGACAACAGTGAGGGGGGTGGGGGATGCAGAAGGAATTATAGAAAAACAAAAAAAATTTTAATGACTAAGTAGAAAAGAGAGAAAAAACAGTCTGCAAATAGATCAGACTTCTTTTGATAGTTTAGTTACCCTTGCACTCAGCTGTTTCCTCCTGGGTACCAGTTCTCTACAGACTCTGCTACCAAACAGACCAAACCTTCACATTTATATTTTTGATGCCTCCATTAATAGTACAGAGCCCTCGCCAGTCAGATAATGCAGCAGACCCTGGAGAATTCTTCTGGAGAGAAACAGTTCTTAAATTTGAAAGTATTTTCATTTCAGAGTGCAAAACAGAGTCAGGAGGTGATCAAGACAAAACATCCATTTGCTAACAAAGGAATCCAGGTGCCTACACCTGTTCAAGAAACAGATAGTCTTACCAGGAAAACATGCAATTACTAAAGAGTTTTTTTAAAAACACTTTATCGTACTATTAATATGTCTCTTCTGCACTGTGTATCACGTATCATTTTAAAGAGGTATCCAATGAAGGATCAAAATGATGCTATGATTAAGAGAAATTAAAATTCATCAAATTAATATCTCAGTTAATATTAATAGTGAAGGTGACAGTTAATTAAGTATGACATATCACAGGAGAGCAAAAACCTCAAACATAGACTGCCTAGGCTAGTACCCCTATTAAAGAATGACTGGAAACTAAAATTAGACTTATGATCTCAAAGTGGAAACAAAAGAAAGAAACCAAGAAAATAGAAAAGAAAAGGAAAAGCAGAAAAATATCTAGGCTGACTGGGATAGATATAAAGGCTAAGAGAAGAGTTGGAGGGAAAAAAAAAACAAGCAAGCATTATTTTTTCCCAGTTAGGATAATCCTGATGGCAAAAGATCTTGTAATTATCTTGACTTTTCTGTCAACCCAAACTGACTGAGACAACCTTGAAGTCAGAAGCTATGTCTTTGTTCTTTTTTTTTCCCCGTAGTCCAAACACACTACCTGGCACATAATATGTGCTAAATAAATATTTGCTATATGAATGATTAAATGAATCTTTTCTGTAATGTATGCATTAGATGGGCAATTCCTGCTTACACCATCTGCAGCCATATCTATTGTTTCAATGAATTATTTTTTTTACATTCAATAATAATGAGACTGAAAAGGAGTTAGACACATGTGAGATTTCTGCTCAAGAGTAGGCAGATTTAAAGTGCTACCAACCACTATGGATTAGTTAATGATTCATATAACACCATCATCCCATACCTCAAAGTGTTTCTGTCCACCTCTATACATTACAAGAATTCTTAAGTCTTTCAGAAGTCTGCATGCCAGAAAGAAATATAGGATGAGGACCTTCACACTAATAAACATTTTAATTTAATTGCCTCTGAAATAAAATCAGTCTTCTGGTATCTATAACAAAGCCACTCAAGATCCCTCTTCAACTGTCCATTTGTGGCTTCCAGGAATCTGGATAGACCATACTGGAAAATCTCTGTTGATATTGGGATAGGATATTGACATTGTGATTTTTCCATGCTAGACACCCATGGCATCCCCTGCTAGCCACACCTGCCAAAACTGATGATGATGACATCCCCCTTCTGCTGAGCATAGAAGAGCAACCGAGCCCACAGAGAGCCAGCATGAAATCTTGCCAAAGGCTTACTGGACTCTCTGCAGGTTGGATCTATGAGTTCTCCCCTATGAGATGAGCTCTAGTAGAGCTCTTGTTTCCCCCTCAATACAAATTCTAACAGGTTATTTGGTGCAAGTGTTCAGCAATCAAGAGCATGGTCAAATAAGTCTGCAATCATATAAAGATTTAGGAGACATCTCTCCACTGGGAAATGGGCTTTGGACCTCTTTTCGGTCTTCCCTACTTGCTTTAAAGTTCTAGTCAATGCAACTTAATATTTCAGTACCACTTTCAACAACAGTCCTCTAAGGGCCTCTCTTGATAAAAGAACATGACTTAAAGCGGCCATAATTAACAGACAACCAGTAAAGATATTAGAAGGTTCTATTCCTAAGGACCAGGTCTCCCTAACCGACCACAGCATATACATTTCTTTATCTTAAATACCCACCTGCCTTCTGTGGACCTCAGAAGTAGACAGAGTATCTCAATGAGAGAAAAGAGTACCTTGAGCCCTTAAAAGGACTGTGATTGTTTAAGTCCATGTGTCTTAGAGAAGAGCAAAGCATTATTCACACTAACTTGTCCTAATGGTGGTACAGTTTGCGTAACTGGTCTAGCAATTACATGATTATATCGAAGGGCTCCCTTGGAAAGAGGAAAGGATGCAGTGTTGACCACAGCACAGAGACTGCTGTAGGCTTGAGGGCCCCCAAGAGGACAGCACAGAAATGAGAACACAATGTAGTGGCCAAATTAGTGGCCAAATTCATAGCTTCCTGTGCTTTGATTTGAATACATCTGTCTTCTTTGAAGGAAATATTGGCTCATAGTGGACAGATTCCTTCCTTTGAAGGAAAATTGCCTAATTTTGCCAGGCACCAGTATGCATGCTGTAAATATTGGAAAACCTTACTCACTGTGGCTTAAACAAAGAGGAGTTACTTTTCTCACATGACATGAATTCTGGAGAAAGGGGGTTATTGGTGTTGATTCAGCTGCCCCATGTTGTCATCAAGGACCAATCTCTTCCATCCTCAGCTGGATTACTTCCTCATGCTGCTCAGAGGATGGCTGCCAAGGCCCTCAGCATCATGGCCATATTCAAAAATAGGATGGGTGGGGACAGTGGAGAAAGAAAGAAAAGAAAAGAAAAGAAAAGAAAAGAAAAGAAAAGAAAAGAAAAGAAAAGAAAAGAAAAGAAAAGAAAAGAAAAGAAAAGAAAAGAAAAGAAAAGAAAAGAAAAGAAAGAAAGAGAGAGAAAAAAACCCTTTCCCTGGACTGCCTCAAAGCATCTCCTAAGGGACTTTGCTTAGGTTTAATTAGCCAAAATTGGATCATAAGGGAAGGATACAGGGGAGGAGAGAAAAGGAAGTGAAAATGTGGGTTTTATTTAAAAAAAGGATGTGGTATAAGGAATGAATTGTTGTGAGATGGGCAAACAAAGAGTCACAGAGCGTTGTGCTTCTGGAATTCACCAGGATGAATGTCATTCCTGCACAGGGTTATGCTATGAGAAAGACTCAGAACTGGAAGTCAGAAGACCTGGAATCAAGTGAACAAAATGGAGGTGACGGTATACTTTTCCTTTCTCATGGGCTTGATGTCAGGCTCAACTGTCATCAGTTGAGAAAGTGCTTTGATAACTAAAAGGTGTGAACTATAAATATCTCAGTTAAGACACTTTTAGTAATAAGTAAAAGAAAACTTAATTCCAATTGACTTAAGCAATAAACAGAATGCATTTTTCTTTCACACCAGGAACTTTATGAGTCCTGTGCTAGGGTGGGGTGCAGGCACAGTTGGAACTGGCTTCCAGCTCCATTTCTCCATAATTCTCTCAGCTCTCTTCTATGAATTGGCCTTATCCACAGCATAGGGTAAGCTATAGGCCTCACATGTATCCACCTGACCATTCATACCAAGAGAGAAAATCGGTGTCCCAGAATTTCTAGTAGAAATGTTAAGATGTACTTTTTGATTGGACTGGCTTCTGGCACATGATTTTCTCTGACCTAATCACTGGAAAGAAGAGTTGGTTTAGCAGAGATGATATGTTCCTTCCATGGTGCCATCAAAGACTTGCTCAGCAACTTCAGGGTTTCCCAGTGGGCTCCAATGACTGTTGGAACGAAGACAGAGAACAGCCAGCATGGACACACCACATTGGTTTTTAGGGTACCATCCTCATCATTAAAGACACTCGGGAGCCTGGGCTTGGGCAGGGGGACTAGCAGGAGTTAGTCACTGACCTTCTTCAGTTTTCTTTGTCCTCGGGCCTAGCAGAGAAGTTCAGGATAAAAATCATGCAGGTGATCTCAGAGTAGGTTATATTTCAGCGGGCTCAGGCCTGGCTATCTCTTTAATTCAGTTTGCAGCACTTGCTCAAAAACTCTTTTCTGTGCCACAACAAATAGTTCTATCTCTGATTCCCTCTCAAGTTTTTAATTTCCTGCTTTAGAAGCTGCAGTCTGTGTGGAGCTCTCTCTCCAAGCACAAACATCCCATTTTGTTCCACTCGGTTAAGCATCTTTTGTGATGTTTAATGCACTTATATCAGGGCAGAAAGTCGATGTAAGCAGTCAGAGGAACCTTTAGAATACTAAACTCAGACTGCTCGGGTCCCAGTGTGGGCAGGAAAAAAGATGTGAGAACTGAGTAATATACACCAAGCAAAAAAGAGCAGCGGGGTAAGGTTGAGGCAGGGAAATCCGCCACGGACATTGATCAATGTCAGATAGTGAAGATGGGAAAGAGCAACACTGTACTGGGGGAGAGGAACCTTTGACCCTAGGAATGACATTGATTGTAAAAATAAAACAGAGTCTGCATTTTCAATGGGTTCTTCCATGACTCTTATGCATCTAAACTTTGAGCAGTTCTGAGCTACATCTTTAATACAGAGAACTGCTTGTTCAAAATACAAACTACTGGGTCTTCCCCCGATCTACCAAACCAGAATTTCCAGGGATGGCCTGGGAAGTCTACGGTAATCGTACCAGCCCCCCTGTTCCCAGCCCCACTCCTACCCTAGGTAATTCATGCAAGCAGCTGGTCCCCTGCTACAAACTACTATTTAAGAACCACTAATCTGTAAACTGCCCCCCATTTCACAGATGATGAATTTGGGATCCAAATAATTGGATCCCCTATCTTGCCTCACCGCAATCCCTCTGCACCCCAGAAAGATTCCAAATTGCAGAAATTTTGGACCTGCCACCAGGCTTTGTTATTTAATGCATTATTAAAGAAGCATATATATTAAAATACTTTGATAACTATATTTCAATACAATTGGTATTCCTTGTGATCCACTGTATTTTATTATACACACTTACAAATATTCTTCTGAGAAGGGAACCATGAGAACAAAGGGATCCGTGGGACACAGAATGGGCAAGGAGTCCTGCTTTTAGGGATGACCATTTCTGAAGACAATGTCATGCCCCCTACCTCCACCCCCATATCCCCAGACCAGTGTTTCCCAAACCTCCCAGGTAGTAGAAGACTCACTGGAGGGACTTATTATTCTGAGTGGGGTCTGAGAATCATTTTGTTTAACAAGAGCCTCAGGTGATTTGGGAAATGCTTGCCTTAGGCTGTGTCTGTTGGAAATCAATAGCCAACTTCAGTACCTGAAGACACTTTCTTGCTTATTCCCACCTTCTGCATTGCCAAAGGGAGTTAGTTATATTCATTAGCAAGTGAGAGTAACACCACCTGGCTGTTGCAGAATTCTGTAGTGAGTTATTCATTAGAATTTAGGAGAAAGGTAGAATCATGTCTCTAAAGAGGCTTACATCCATCAGATTTTGTTTTGCTTTTTATTTTTTTTGCCTTAATTTCAAAACTCCCTCTCCCTTTCATGTTCTCCCCACACTTTGTCCTTACCTCACCATCAGCACTTTTCCTGTTGTATCATAGTTATTTTCTTGGTGTCTTACTCCCAGGCCCTCAGTTCACCCACACCCACGCGTATATGAGTCCCCCTTACATGCTCAGACTACGTGCTAAGGCCCTGGGGCACACACAGATTTCACTTATTTCAGTATACTCCCCCAGGCTAAGTACCAGGCCCTCAGTAAATACCGGCTGTGTGGTGGAGGGATGGGCAAACGCCAGCTTCCCTCCCTCCTACGATGGTAGGATTGAGTAGACCTGTACCCTTCCCGGCAGGGGCACAGCAAGTACTGACCTGGATGGAGTAATCGTTAATATTAAGGGTTTGAAAATCCAGCTTCTTTTGCTAGCTACGCCTCCTTGAGCAAATCACACAACCATTCTCGCTCTCCATTTCTGTACCCATAAATTGGAAATATTTCCCTCATCAGGTTGCTGTGAGAGTTACTTAGGCATGGTCACGGCCCTCCGCAGCTCTACTGATTGCTTACTCTTATTTACTTGATGTGGAGGACTCCTGTAAAATAAAATAAGTGTTTACATCCACATCCACCAGTTAAGAGACTTATTTTAAGGAGGAAGCCCCAGGGAAGGCTAAGTGACAGCACCTTGGTGGGAATCACTTCAATCCACTGATCAGACTGTTTTCTTTTTGACACTTCGCTGAGATCAAGGAGAATGGAGATTCTGATGGCAGAATTAGAGACAGAAGAGGCCAGCCAGAGTGGGGGGTGGGGGCGCAGAGAAGCCAGCTTGAAGGGGTTGGGCCACGAGGGGCTTAAGAAGCAGGGGAGCAAAAAACCTGCCCAGCGTGTGCTTTCACTAGACCCCAAGGCTGGCAGCCACCCCTGTCTTTTGCACTATTTTTGGAACCCTGTGATAGAGGCGATCAGAAAGAGGGTGCCTCCTTTCCTAGAAGGAAGGTGATACCATTTGTCCCACAAAAATCCTTGATGAGCATATGGTTTTCTTCCTTCTCCTTGTGCCTGCCCATTCCCATCCTTTTCCAGCACCTGCCCCCTCCTGAGCTGACTGACCCTCGGTACAGCAGGGTAGGTCGGGACCTACATGTCTGCTGACTGTGCCACCCCGGCTGGGGTGCTGACCCTCTCCCAGTTTTTGTCCCTTTCTCTGCTGTGATAACAGTAGCCACCTCTCATAGGATGATTAGCAGTGATCAAGGCCACGCACATCAAGTGCTTCGCAGAACATCAGGACTCAGTAAGCATTCAATGTTAACTATCAGTATTAACACAGGTTATGTCAGAGACCATTCACTCTTCCAGAATATATTTGCATGCTGGGTCCTGCTCTAGGAGCCGGGGATATAGCAGCAAACAAGTCAAACTCTCTGCTTCCACAGAATTGGGTAACGGTCATTTGCTTTCCCATCAGATAAGTATATGATTTGTCCCCAAAAAGTTTTATGACCCCATACAGTAAAAAATTCAGCTTTCAGAATCTAAAGTTTTAAAGCTGTAGAAATTCTTGGGGTGCCTGGGTGGCTCAGTCATTAAGTGTCTGCCTTCAGCTCAGGTCATGATCCCAGGTACTGGGATTAAGCACCGCATTGGGCTCCCTGCTCATCAGGAAGACTGTTTCTCCCTCTCCCACTCCCCCTGCTTGTGTTCCCTCTTTCATTGTGTCTCTCTCTGTCAAATAAATAAATAAAATCTAAAACAAAACAAAACAAAAACAAAGTTGTAGAAATTCCCAAAATGGGTCACATGGGCCAGTGACCCACGTAAAGTAAGTTCTCAATAAACGTTAGATTGTATTAACAGTGTTAGGCCCTCATGATGATCTCTGGTTATTTAAGAATGCCTTGCTCCTCAGTTATCATATAAGTTCTTTAAGAACAGGGTCAGAAGTACATTTTTAAAACCTCTTAAAACAGATAACAGGGGCGCCTGGGTGGCTCAGTGTGTTAAAGCCTCGGCCTTCAGCTCAGGTCATGATCTCAGGGTCCTGAGATCGAGCCCCGCATCGGGCTCTCTGCTCAGCAGGGAGCCTGCTTCCCTCTTTCTTTCTGCCTACTTGTGATCTCTCTGTCAAATAAATAAATAAAATCTTTAAAAAAAAAAAAAAACACCACACAACAAATGTTCAATCTATGAACTAAGTATTAGGGGCTTCACAACTACTTGCTGAATGAATGAATGAATGAATGAATGAATGAATGAATGAACGAACGATCGAACAAATAAACACCCAACAAGCACTAGAGTTTGCTGTTGCTCTAACTATCCTCTCCCACCTACATTTTCACCCCAACTTGCAGACACAAACTGGCATTCACAGCTTTACAAAACAAAAAGTGGGCTTTACCCAACTTAAGATATATATTGCATAGTAGACATGTGTTAAAATGAGATTTAATATACAAAATTCAAAGTTTCTACAAGAAGCTTTTGCAGCATACAAGCATCCTATGTGCTGAGAAAACCATCCCTTTTCCTCCTGGCCCCCGTAAATCAGTGTGCCATTTTGACCACACAGCCCCGTTTTCATGAGTTTCTCATTCTCAGAATTCCTATAAATTAATATTAGGCCTTCTTTCCATAAAGCCAAATGGCCGAACTAAAAGAAAGCAAATCCACAACCTAACGGACAGAAACACTGACTTGTTCGCTAGTTTGAACTTGGTACTGTTGCTTTTAGACAAAATATCGCTGGTCAGCGTTTCTCGAAATAGAGTCTGGAGGTGACCAAATACAGGGATAAAATTGGATGCCGAAAAAAAAAATAAATGGAAGTGGAAAGAAGCGATTCGGGGAGGGAGGCTTTCTGAACCTTTCTTTAGTAGGATAAATCAGGAATGAATGAGAAAGGGACCCATCCAGGTAAGGAGAATCTCGGGTGACAAAAACCAACCAGAGTTAATGGCGCCACCTTCACACGCTCTCCCCTTTTCCCTTGAGAATCTACTTCAGAGGTTACTGTACCCATTTTCATTCCCCTTGCCCTTCACCAGCCACCGACCTGCCCAGCGGGGATATCACACGCCCCCAGCCACAGCCAGGGCACCAAGCCTCATGGGCTTCTCCTTGAGAGCCATGGTTCCCACGGACAGGAAGCTGGCAGGTGCCCCAAAGCCTCGGGGCCCAAGGATGGACTTTATGGGCACTCTGAAAGCTACAATCTCCCTGACACATCTCTCTGGTTTGATTAGGTCATGTAAAAAAATTTTTTTAAACAAAATAGAAATGTGGTAGAATCTAAATTAAATTGCCCCAGTTCCTGACCCTCTTGGTAAGCATCCGTGGGAGGAAGGTTCAGAGCCAGGGACCCACGTGTAAATGCGTGAGGTCAGGACTGTCTTCCCTGGTGCTGTGAGCGGGAGAGAGGACCTGCGCCCCTTTCTGATGCCCTGCACCCACCTTTCCCCCCACCTCCTGGGCACTGTAGCCGGGGTGTCCAAGGCAGGAGTGATGCCGGCACAGACTGATACCCTTCCGGAATGTGTCCCAGCTGTAAAACAGAAGCCAGGTAGATTTCCATTTTAGAGGTAAGTTTCATAGAAAACGTGTCCTCCACTTCTTCCCTGGGTACGCGGTAGGATCCCCACTGTGCGGAGGGCTTCGGCAAGGCGGTTTGGACCCAGGGCACACATATGGCTCTCACCCAGGCTCTTTCACTACAAGCTGGACGTCTATGGGCCCACGATTTAACTGCGAGGAGCTTTAGTTGCCTCCTGAGTTTGAACTTGATGGGTAATTCTTAAAACCTGGTGTATGGGCGTGGGGGGCGGGGGGGGCGGGTAAGGAGGGATCAGAGGGGGTACTTAAAAATGAACGTTCATCGGCTCCAGATTCAGAGATTCTGACTCAGTAGGCCTAGGGAAGCGTTCAGCAATGTGCATCTTCACTGAGCACCCACTGTGGACCACACTTTAAGAAACACTGGACGAATTCCGGCTCTGATGTTCTCACATTCTGTGAATGTGTCCTTTCTCTGGTGACCATCTTGAGCCGCCCGACACTCCCTCGGCGTCTGCCTCCCCTTGGCATCAGTGGTGCCGAGCACAGGGGAGGGCACATCCGCAGGTGTAGGGGAGCCTAGGGAAGGCAGCTGAGTTGACTGGGTCACGGGGGGAGACACTGACCACCTTGTCTCTGCCGCTCAGGTGACAGGTGGGGTCTGGAACTTCAGCCGCGTTTGCTGTGATGTTTTCGTCACCCTGGACGTCATGATGTGTACGGCCAGCATCCTGAACCTCTGCGCCATCAGCATCGACAGGTAGGGCCGGGATTCCCCTGCTGGCACGTCTCCACCACCAGGCGCTGTGGAAGACCAGCCTGGGGAAACAGCTCCTGCTGTTTGGGGCGCCTGGGCTTTGCGTCTGTCAAGTGGAACTTAACCACTAGGACATCTTCTTCTTGCTCTTTTTTCTTTTCAACTATGATCTGCAGAAGAGAAGAAACACCAGTGACAGGAGAAAAAACAATCATCCCATAAGCTTTCCTAACCTTTCCTTCCTCCCAGAGCCCTAGAGGATTGTGGTTTTACCTTTTCACCATCCTTTGGGGGGCCTTTGCTATTCCTAATCAGGAGCAAAGGGGGAGGGGGTCAAGGACAGAAGGGGAGCTGACGAGAGTTGGGAGGAAAACTTCCTGTTATTATTTTGTTGTTGTTGTTTTCTTTTTTTTTTTTTCTTTTTTCTTTTTTTTTTTTTGGTAACGTAAGGGAAGATGGGAGGGAAAGAGGAAGAGGGAGAGGAGAGAGAAAAGCTTGGGAGGATTTGCAAGGAAGGGAGAGAGGAGAGAAGTGGATGGGGAGAAGGCAATTTTAGGAAGTATGGCTGTGATCTATTTATTTATTTCCTTCACAGAGTTTAAGGCAAACAAGTAAACAATGATGTCTCTTTAGAATTGCTTTTCGGTTGCTGGAGTGAGTGGACCTCTGTGATCGTGACTCAAATCCAGGGACAGTCCACCTGAGTGGCATCGCTTTCCATCCCGAAGAGCAGGGTGCCCTGGCCCTGGGTGCCTCGGTTCCTCACGTCTCTTGTTTTGTTTCCTCACCTCTTTCCCTCTTTCCCCTGCCTGGGCCTTGGACTCGGCCAGCCCCCCCCCCCCAACCCCGGGCATCTCCACGACCCGCAGAGAGCCCTGGGGTCGGGAGTTTGCGCTCTGGCCTGAGGTCTCTTTTGCTACTCATGAGCTTCTACCCTTCCCTTCTCCCAGTCCCCTCCGCCTCCCTCCCATCCACTGTCCACCTTTTCTCTTTCCTCCAGCCTTTCTCCCAGCAGTTCCGTCCACCCCTCTCCTTAGCTTGAACAGGGGAGCCCAAACAAGGTCCGTCAATCATTGAGAACTTACCCCGTTGGACTAAGGTTCTGACATGCACTCACTCATTCCATCTTCACAACCACTGACCTGCTACTATTATCTTCACTTCCAGCTTCGTAGGGGAGTTAAGGACTCGGCCCAAAGACCCTTGTATGGAGCAGTGCCAGCATCGGAATTTATGTCTATCTGACTCCAAGTTCATAATCTCGGGCTTTGTGCTATGCCCCCTCAAATCTCCAGCTATACCCTTGCGATCTCCCCTGAGTTTCAAACCATATGACCACCTAGATGGCTCATTGGCTCCTCAAAACTTTAAAAGCCAAACCACCAAAGCACCAACCATCATCTTTTATGGACAGCATCATTGCCTTATAATCTCGGGTTTTGTCACCTTCCTCTTCCTCATCTCACACATCTAAGCAGTCAAGGCTTCTAGACTTCATTTTTTGCCATTCACCTCCCGATTTCCCTTTCTTACTATGCTTATTTCAGGTCCCTATGACCTGTGACCAGACTTCTGCCACAGCATCCTAATTGGTCCTACCTGCCACTCTCAGAATCATTCCCCCAGCAGTAAAGTCCAAATGTCCATTGCCCTCCCTCCCCATAACTCTTCAGCATCCCCTTGGCCTGCGGAGTAAATTTCAGAATGACCATCACAGCCTAGGAGTCCAAGTTTTCTTCCCTACGGCCTCAGTCTGTCTTTGCAATCTCATCTCTTTCTGGGTTGCCCCATATTCCTCTTTTGCTTCA
This sequence comes from Procyon lotor, assembly GCA_028646535.1. Lineage (NCBI taxonomy): Eukaryota > Metazoa > Chordata > Mammalia > Carnivora > Procyonidae > Procyon > Procyon lotor. The sequence continues at coordinate 134,656,592 of CM053603.1, forward strand.
AGGTCTACCACACCTGCCCCTTGTCCCACGAAGCCCTTGCAAATTTCTACAACCTGATTCAGTCACCCCTGAACTCTCACGGTGCTTTCTCTGTAACTATCTCAAGGCATCTCCAGCCTGCCTTTAGCAAGAGGTCCTAAAGCAGGTCCCCTTTATTTCCGGGTTTCCTGGTGTTTGATGTTTTCAGGACCCGGGGCTGTGCCCTCTCTATCAACAGCCTAAACTCCCTTCCAAGTGCTGATGTGGGAATCTCAAACAATAACCAAAGAATGGACCCCAAAACCCCGCCCTCTAGTGTTACTGCAGGCCAACCAGTCAACAAATGGTCTTTTGACTTTTACCACTTGAGAAGCAGTTGGTTACCACCAACAGAGAAAGAGAATTAAAGAACGTGTCCAGAAGGCTGGGACTCATACCATTAAAGAATGTGTTTAAAAATAAAGGGAGATAGTCGCATGATTCTATAAATACACCCCAAAACATTGAATTGTACACTTTAAGTGAATGAATTGTGTGATACGTGAATTGTATCTTGATAAAGCTGTTTTAAAATGAGAGGATAGTTAAGGATTTTAGAATATATTTAGCTCTCTGAGAATAGAACTCTGCTTAGAACATGTAAGATTTCTGTGTGATTTCTGGACACTTAGTACCTAAATATATAAGTGATATAAGAAACAGATGGCCTCCGATTTGCTTATCATCACCTCTCCCACCCCAAACCCTTGCAGTTGTCCTAGCTCCTTATCACCTGTGAGTCTCCCTGCTGTGCCTGTTACAGACGTTGAACGAAGCATATTAATGGGAACTGAGCGGTCCTTGCCCGAAAGTAGCCAGTGTTTGTAGTACAAATATGCACCATCGGAAAGAACATAAGTGAGTGGGTGAAGATCAGCCTTGGAGCAGGGAGCCGGGAACTGTATGAAGAGCTACTAGCAGAGGCTGTGGGGCAGCCCCCTCCTTGCTTCCTGGTTCCCCGCCCTCCTCTCTACCCTCTTGAGACGGTGCCTACACACTCCACCCCCAAACACTCACACGCGTGGGGCTGGCAGGTGAGGCTGTGCCCAGCACAAGCCTTTAGGAACTGAATTCAGCCAGCGTTTCTTTGCAGACCTGAAGCTGGTCAGGACAGTGTCTCTTTCCAACTGCACTAGAGCACCCTTCCCCGGGTGGCAGCCACGCTTGACCCACACTGCCACTTCCCACCACAACCAAAAGAGTAAACCTCGAATTGGCTTCCTTCCCCTCGAGGAAAAGCCCCAGAATGCACTGCCCTCACTACCTGAAATCTGGGGAACAAGCCATGCCTTACACCCCAGTAGGGAAGGATGCTTTCTTCTTGGCTTGTACGTCGTCGACACGAACCCAATCCTCACGAAACCTCAAGATGGAGCCCCTCCTCTGTTCTAGGAAGGAAAATCGGCCTTGGGAAAAGCTGTCTCTCCATCATCCTTCAGGGCCGTGTGCAGTACACAGCATTAAATTCTGTTCATGAGATGCCAAATAGCTGGTCAATTCATTAAAAATGCAGTCATTCATGCAGACCTTTGGTCTGCACACAATGCTACTCACCAGTCTGACAAACTTGACCAAATGGATTCAGCATTTTTTTGGCCATGAAGCCTTGGTATGTACTAACAGGGCAGTAAGAGCTTGGAAAGGAAACGAAATGATAAAAAGAGGTTTTGAAAGCAAGTAATACTATTGTCATTAGATTCTCAGGCATAGCCCTGGATGCTCGGATTAATGCTGCCTTTTCTCTTTTTAAAAAAGCACCAGCCCCTCTTCCCCCTACCCCCACCCCCTTGGCTCCTTGCCTCCCCAGGGGGCCAGCCCCCTCCCCCAGTACCCTGGGTCAGAGCTAGCTCCGGGCAGAGGGCTGAGAGAGTGTCAGAGGAGGAGGACACGTTCTAAGTGGTGAGAATTAGAGTCCTCCGCTAGGGGCCCGGGGATAATGCAACCAAATTCATTCACCAGGGAGTTCTTTAAGTGGCTCTCAAATGGCACCCATCACACAGGCAAGCCTCCGCGTCTTTGCAGCGAGCACAATACGTACCAGATGAGTCACAGGCACCTTGGATTTTTCGTTTGCATCTAAATAAGCACTTTATATTTGCAAAGGGCTTCCCAGTCATTTGCAAAAAGCTTTTTCCTTCAACAATTCCACGAGGGGAGTCCACAGAACTAAAGATTTATTGAGCCCCCTGTCTGACCAAAGAAAAGGTGGTGAAAAGCAGCCCTCCCAGAGCTCTGGGGCTCATTAAACCCAGGCGGGGAGTTAGACCCAGGCCCTCCCACCCAGGCCAGCCTCTCTCCTCCCGCACCGCTGGCTTCCTGAGGGAGCACCCACGTGCACCCACGCAGGCACGCCCCCCACACACCTCCCAGCTGAGGACAGGGCTTCGGGTGGAGGTCACTCTTCCGCCAGGAGCCTGAGATTTTCAGTAGAGTGAAAAGGCCCACCCCTACCCCAAAACCCTGTCACAGAACTAGGAGTCATTTGTGCAAAACTCATTTGGGCAGAGATGTTACCTGCTGGAGGGGCTCCCGCAGCCTCTCAGACAGGTCTGGGACTGGAACCGGCGTCTCCTGAATCCCCCATGGTAGAAGCAGGGATTCGGCACAAAGAGCAAGTCCCTGGCCACGCCAGCGGCCACCACTGTAGGTGCTATGTCCTTGGAGGCAAGGAAGCGTATTTCCTATGTCTTCAGTGCCCTGGGTCCTCCGGGCTAATCTGAACTTGCACGAGTGTAAAAGCAGCAGCCATCCACTAGATCATTTCTGTAGCATGTACCATGGGCCAAGCTAAGAGCTTTTCATTCTTGCTAACCCTCACAGCACCCCCAGCAAGGTAGGGGTATGATCCTGATTTTACAAGTGAAGGGTCTGAGACTAGACTGTGCCCAGATCACACCACTGGTAGGTGCAGGAGTAAGAATCCAGTTGCCCTCTTTTTCCTATAGCATGCTGCCTGACGCAGGGGTGCCTACCACACTCTGGGCCCCTAGCTCAGGAGCCCCCACTGCCTGGCTGCAAAACCTGGCTCTCCCCCCTAATAGCTATGGGACCTTTGGCAAGTCAGTTCACCTCTCTGGGTCTCAGTTCCCTTAACTCTTTAGTGGATATTATAACAACAGAGTTATTACAAGGATGGAATGAGTTAATATTTGTAAAGCACTTCCAACAGCTGCTAGCCTATAGAAAGTGTTATATACTTGTTTGCTTGATAAATAAATACATTTAATGTTCCTTTTACTGTTTCCAGGAACAAGGGGCAGATACCCATAAACGCACTGATAGGGATAATCACAGATCCCTTGGGCTAGCACAATAATATGACAATAATAATAATGCTGGTTTTTTGAATGCTTAATGGGTACCAGGCATCGTGCTAAAAGACTTCACAGAGATAATCTCATTCAACGTTCCTAACAGCCCTATCCGGCTGCATCATTACTCCCAATGTACAGATAAGGAAATTGAGTCTCTGGGCAGCCAAATTCTGGCCCAAGGCCACGCAGTTCAATGGAAGAACTGGGATTCAGACACTAATGACTTTCCAGCGACCACGGGCTTAAACACCTTGCAAGCTGCTAGTGTTCCGGCCAGGCTACAGAGAGCCCTAGGAGCTCCCACGAGCGGAGGCGAGGGAGCCAGAGGGGTGGCGCGCAGAGTGGAACAGCGCGGTGAGCGCGGCGGCGGGACCCAGGCGACCCAGCCCTGCCCTCACTGCGGGCGGTCACCTGCGGTTCCTTTGGGAGGAGATCAGAGGCGGAGCAGCCTGCCCGGGTGCGGATTCAGGGTCCCCGCAGGCCTCCGGGACCCCGCCGGGCCGATCCTTCCCTCCCTGCCTCCCCACCGGGCCCGGGGAGCCAGCAGGTGAGCAGTGAACTTCTCACCCGGCGGCGCTGGCAGCTCTCGCTGCATTAGGGTGCCCTCCGCTGGCTAGTTCCGGAACGGCACCTACGGCTCCGGCCCTACGGCTCCGGCCCCGCGGCTGGCTCCCCGGCGGGGAAAACCCTGCGTGCCCGCGAATTCGGTGGGGCCTCGTTTATTCCAAGAGTTAATCGTGTTCAGAGAACAATACGAAAAAAAATGAAACGTAACAGTGGTAAGTGTAGTTTCGTCTCTCACGTTTTACCCAAGTTAACAAATTTTTTGACAGAAATTTTCCTTAATGCAGGCTTTTCGCAAATTTGCAGGATAGTAAGATGCCCTGACTTGTTCAAAATGCACATTTCTGGGTTCCACTCTGGAAGTGCTTAATTAAAATAGCCAGGCCGTGGCCTGGGAATCTGTATTTTAACAGGACCCTCCTCCCTCGGGTACTTAAGAGAATCGAACTAATCGCAGAACGTTCTGGGAATCCAAAGTGCTCTCAAATAGAAACCACCCTGTAATGCCACCTGTCCTGAGGAAGTCCTTGTCCCCACAAGGCCTCAGAGACTTGACAGTGCCCTTGAGAGGGAGTAGGGCACACAGGAGACATGGGCGTCAGAGGGGGACACCTAGCTCTTCCACCATCAGCTGTGGGACCTTGGATTCATGAAGCAACAACCTCTCCCTGTCTCCGATTCCTCCATAAAATGGAGCCAAGGGGGCGCCTGGGTGGCTCAGTCACTAAGTATCTGCCTTCGGCTCAGGTCATGATCTCTCTCCTACTTCCCCTGCTTGTGTTCCCTCTCCTGCTGTGTCTCTCTGTCAATTAAATAAATAAAAATCTTTTAAAAAATAAGTAAATAAATAAAATAAAATGGAGCCAGCATTCCCTACCCTTACTAAATTAACAGGAGCTTCCAAGGAGTTGGTGAACATTAAAGCATACCTAGGACAATGTGCTCAGCGGTGGACTTGGAGCAGCTCAAGAGAACTAGCAAGGGCTGAAAGGCAAAATTGTAGGAACTGGTTGAGCCAGGTATTAAACCTTTGGTGTAGCTTGAAATGGGCAAAAGTGGGAGTATTTATACCATGAAGACTGAAAAACGGTATCAATTAGGGCTATTTTCTCCTGGAGACCAGTTGTTAGCTATTTAGCAGCGCACCACGGAATGTATGGGGTGGTCAGGCTCTTTTTCATGAAAGGACATTAATCGAAGCCTGGGGCACAGCTGTAGGTCCGGAGAGAAGGAAGTGGGTCATACCTTTCTTCCCCGTCTCCCAAAAGCTGTTTGGTCACCATAGCTGTTTGGGCTCAAGGCTCAGCCTCTCTTGCAAGGCACCTCAGAGATCACTGCTAGGGGCCAAATATATCTGACTTGAAGCCCCAGCAGAGTCCAAAGTACTGAGAAGAGTGATGAGACCAGAGGAACACCAGATGCGACTCGCCCACTCCTTGATTGCCAAGTTAGGGACTCAAGAGAGGATTTATAACATAGGTGCCTCAGAAGAGGAGAACTGAGATCTCACAGGCCTCCATCGGGGTGGATGGTAGGATCTTAATCTGATCTTATTAAATAAGGACCTCTGTTTGAACCTCTTGAGAAAGAAGCCGCCTCTGCCCCACGTCATGCTACCAAGGCCAAGGTCTCACAGAATCTGCCTCCATCTCAGCCCTCAGAGCTGCTCTTGTGGGAACAGATGCCAACACATCCACTCTAAGGCCAGATGCACAAGAGGTGAAGATTTTGGCAGGCATGTGTGTCCCACCCTCTCCAGCGTAGGGTCTGTTCTTCCCTTCCTCAGCCCCAAGCCTTGAGGGACCCAAGAGGAGCTAAGGAGGATCTTGCTCTGAATCTGGCCTCTGGCTTCCCTGGACAAGGAGAAGACAAAGAAAACTTGAGCCTTCGTAAACACAGCTACACACACACACACACACTAGATTCCTTGAGCTTGGCTAGGATTCGAATTGTCCTCTTATGTGGAAGGCCTTCAAGCAAACCATCAATAGCTTCTTACTACTGGCATGGTGCAAGGACCTCTGAGTAATACCAAGGCTACAACATGATTTGAGTCATCAAGTAACAAATCATATGGGAGCTATGTCTCTCCACCCATGAGGCATGCAGTTGTCTCATTATTGAACTTGCCAGGCCCACCCAGAATAATCTCCCTTTTGATTCACTGATTAAGCCAGGCCCACCCAGATTAATCTCCCTTTTGATTCACTCAGTCTATTGATTAGTAATCTAATCACAGCAGTGATATCACTTGATCAGTTCAGTCTCCATTCAATGTGGGGGATTGTGCAGGACAGGCATCTTGGAGACCATCTTAGAATTCTGCCTTTCTCAAGCAGTTTCCTGCTGGGGGGTCCAGGATGGGGAGGACATGATGAAATCTACTTTTAGAGCCTGACAGGGACCAACCAGGAGGCTGTGGCCATCGCAGAGAACAACTGGTAGGAAAGAGATGCATGGATAAAAGGGGAAGACGTCATGAGTGAGTAAATGTACAAGATCAGCTATCTTTCGGCTCAGTAGCTAGAAATGCGTGAGAGGAGTTGCCCCAGAAAAGACGATGTTCCATAACACAAAGAACTGTGTATTGACTGCAGAAAAGCACGTGTTGTAGACCCAATGTTTGTGGCTCCCCCAAATTCGTATGTTGAAATCCTACCTCCCAAAGTGATGGTATTAAGAGGTGGGACCTTTGGGTGATGATGATGAGATCAGTGTCCATAGAAAAGAAACCCCAGGAGCTCCTTCATCCCTTTTGCCATGTGAGGCCACTGTGAGAAAATAGCCATCTATGAACAAGGAAGTGGGCCCTGCCCAAACACTGAACCTGCCAGTGCCTTAATCTTGGACCTCACAGCCTTCTGAACTGTGAGAAATAAATGTTGGTTGTTTAAGCCACCGAGTCTCTGCTATTTTTGATCGAGCCGCCTGAGTGGACTAAGAGAGCATGAAAACTGGGTTTTGAAATAAGCCTTCACTAGATATTACTCATCTCTATTTTTAAAATCTCCACCACTTGGAATAGTTGTCACTAGGAGGGGTAGAATTTATATTAGGATACAAGCAGGGGTAAACATCCCCTTTGGGCACAGCTCTATCATTATCTGAAATACCGTGGGAGAAAGTAAAGGCACACAGACCAGAACCCAGAGTCTTGGGGGTTCAGGTATCCGAGTACAAGTTTCAGGTATGTTGGGCCTCAACCACCACTGGCAAAGGAGCCTGTCCTTTGCTTTACTAACTTATTCTTCTTTCCCCCTTTCCCTGCTTAGGGAGTTCTTCATCCCTCTTAGCGCAACCTCTCTCCATTTTCACTCAAACACCCTCTCTCTCTTTCTCCAACCAAACTCTTCTTCTCCTGCCACATGTAGTACCTAGATTAGTTCTCTAGGAACCTCTCTCCACTTTTGGAATGGTTCCCCCATCGCTTCTCATCATGGCCATCCTTTCCCCCTTCCTTTCGCAGGTACACCGCAGTGGTCATGCCAGTTCACTATCAACATGGCACCGGACAGAGCTCCTGTCGGCGCGTGGCCCTCATGATCACAGCCGTCTGGGTGCTGGCCTTTGCTGTGTCCTGCCCTCTCCTCTTTGGCCTCAACACCACAGGTAACAGTGATGGCCTCTCTTACAACACCCATAGGCTTCACGGCATACCTGAGTGGCTGTGAGTGGTGGTGAGCCTGGAAATTTCTGACCCTGATCAGCATACTTCATAATCGAATGCCATAGACTGCAAAGCTTTGGGTTTTGATTCAAGTACAAAGCAGAACCTCATCAATTCTTGGCACATAAAGTTCTTCCCCGGTTAGCGAAAAGTCTGACCTCTCCTTGTTTTGAAAGAAATGTCATCGTATGCGTGGGAAGCGAGGTGGCAGTTAAAAAAATTAAACTATATTAATAATTCAAGTGAGATTTGCTAATGAAAAGATGACAATTCATAATAGACTTACAGTGCAAAATAACACTATAAACGCCCTCAAATGGGATACATATTTCTAATTTCTTACTAAACAAAACCACTTCTGGCCTTTGAGAACTAGTATAGATCCCAGATTACTGAAGAGTGTATTTCTTATGTCTTAATATGCAAAATAACACTATAAAAGCCCTCAAATGGGATACATATTTCTAATTTTTTACTAAACAAAACCACTTCTGGCCTTTGAGAACTAGTATAGATCCCAGATTACTGAAGATTGTAGTTCTTATGTCTTAATATACAAAAATTCTGGCCATGATGTCCGGCACATGGTACATCTTCTATTGGATGGATGGACAGACAGGTGGGTGAACATTGAATGGATGGACATACAGATTAACAATGTAAATATCTAGGATGTTTGGTTTTTAGACATAAGACATCAATCCAAATTTACACCTCATATGGAATAATACCTTCTTTGGCTGTTCCATATACATCTTCAGCCTCAGGAATTTCACGGGTTGAATGAAAACTACTGTAAGCACATATAATAAAGTTAACACTGAGTATTTGCTGAGAACTAATTGAGTCATGTTCTAGTATTCATCCAAATTTGTTTAATGCCTACTATCTTCCAAGTTCATTAGTTTCTGGTGCATATGTACAAGTCACATAACTGTGTATTTATACGTGTACAGATATTATATGTAACATATTGCATATAAATATAGGCAAATCCTAACTTATGAATAGCCATCAAAGAGTCATTTGCTGGCCAATGACTTAAAAGTCAAAATACCTTTAGGAAGACAGATAGAGGCTTTGGAGTCAAAAAACCCTACATTTAAACTTCAGTTCTGCTACTTACCAGCTGTGCTCCTTGAACAAGCTACTTAACTTTTCTAAGTTTTCTTATTGATAAATTTGGGATAATAATACACTGAATAATATACTTGAGTAAATTAGTTTACAGCATTTTTTTTAATATGGCCATCCCTGCACATAAGACCAGCAACTCCATTTCTAAAACTGCATGTTGTGCTTGAACCTTTTATAATATATGAGATATTAATGTATGGGTCTTTACTTACTACTCTTCAGGGCTGTGACGAAACCATATATATCTTTGCATGTGATTCAGGAGATTTTTCAAAGCGAATTTCAGCTCTAGATAATGTTCACTTTAATCACTGACTTTAGAATCTGACACTACATGTGATATATAATTCCACTATCCTTGCTTCATAGAGCTTTTTTCTGATTAAGTGAGGATTAAATTGGAATAACATATGTAGACCAGCCAAACACACCACATGCTCAAGGTCAGGTTTCTTTGCTTGCTACTTTGAAGGTTAAGTAGCTGAGTCATCCGGTGATTCTTTACCTGATTAACTCAGGGTGTTCCTAAAATATGACGTTACTACCATGTTTGCGTTACTCTTTACCATTTGTTACTTTGTTGTTTTCCCTGAACAACACTTTATAGACACAAACATGGTTGTGGACACACACATACTCCCCAAAGCAACATTCCCTAACACAACTCTTAAGAGGCTGCTGGCATTAAAATGCTATTTTTGATGAGTGTTAAATATGCTTTTTGGGTTCATCTGCTAACTAAGTCACCTTCTACGTCTTAGTTTCTGTGAGAAAATACATTATTCTAAGTTGGACTCTATAGTATGGGACTCACTACCACCGATAGACCGGCGCTATGTACCCCCGGCCAGCAGCAAATCCCCACCATTTAGTCCTTGGAGTGGCTCCTCTTACTCATTCTGGGAGGTTGGAGGGGGCTGTTGTACTCGTGCTCACAGACACACACACACACCCTAGTAACAGTTAAAAACAGTCTCAAAATCTGACATTAGACCGAGTTCCCAGTTAATGTCAGCATCTAAAGTGAAGAGGAATGACGAGCTAATTGCTGTGTTGTTGCCACCAGTGAGATCATTATTATTCCAGAAACAAAACTGAGAAAACTGTCTCTCCAAAAGGATTTTCAGATAGAGAATTGAGAAGGCAAAAAATGCCCGTGGCCTAGCAGGGACACTCTTGCTTCTCACTCATCTCCTTCAACCTCTCTCTTACTTGAAAGAGCTATGTGATTTATTCTATTGCAACTTTTTCTCAGCCATTTATTTGTTTGTTTGTTTGTTTGCTGTAGCAATCTCTACCCCCCAGCGTGGGGCTTGAACTCATAACCCCAAGATCATGTTCTTCTGACTGAGCCAGCCAGGGGTCCCTCTCTCTCTTACTTTTAAGTTTATTGATAAGACTATAGTAAGCCCTCCATTTATTCATGTATAGCCTCCAAGTGTCGGGCCCATTGTGAAGGCCCAGTGGATATTGGCTTCCACAATTATTGTGTGTTAGAAAAGGTTTCTGCACATTGAAATCTAACTAGGCGCCTGTTCCAAAGAAAATCTGAGCAGCCGCAGTTCTGCGGCTGGTTAGAGAGGCCAGTGACCTCATCCTGGAACACAGTTCAGGGAACCAGTGAGCAGAACTCACGGCGAGGAAGCCTGGCCGTCCTTGTCTGCCTCAGTCTGACCTTCACAGCACAGCTTCATTATCTTGATCGATGTGGGTTCCATCTGTAAGGAAGTTCCCAAGTTCATCCGAAAGCCCGATATAAATGACTTCTCTCAGCCATTTGTTTCTCCTCACCCTGTGAAAAGTAGAGGAGAAAAGGGCAGGATGCCGCCAATGACACCTTCCGACCTGATGTCGGAAGTGGTGGGATTTCCACTAAGCTGTGCAACACAAAAGAACTTTCTGGCAGAGCTCTTTATAATAAAACGAGCTGCCATTTGGGATTGTGAATTGTCAGATAACATGAGGCAGGAAAAAGCTGAACGTTGGTCTCCCTCATCTCGGCGTTGTTCTTACTGCCCGAGAAAAGGGCAACATGCATTTCTGGAAACGCAAGTAAGGCAGGATCTTCGGTCACCAAGGTTGGGGGACCTGGCTGATCAGGGTTGCCCCAGCTCCCAGCAGGGGCCCAGCAGTCTAGCTAAATACCCTCTCATCAACAGCATGGAGTATTGGTAGTAGAGGAAACTCTAAGAACCCCTGAATGGGCAGCCCAATCCTTTCATATCACAGATACAAAATTAATCATCTTAATTTTCCTTTGAAACAAGGAAATGGAGGTGTGCTATCTAGATTTGAGCAATAGAATCCCTCACTTGGCTTTCAGAACACTGGAGCTGGTGGAAGCTGGACTGAGAAGAGGAAGTTAAAAGAATAATAGGCTTATCCTGAATTCTGATGCATCAGGCTCGCCTGTCTCTGGGAACAGGGTGAAGACAAATCCTTCCATGAGCTTTAAGCTCATGAACCTGTCAAGTCAACCTGCTTTTGGCCTTGCCCTTCACATCACTGTGGGACTCAAGTTCCCAGGCTAGCCCACAAAAGCCTCTTCCACCCCTTTGTGGAGCTATTTAATGTTTTTGTCACCCAGCATGGTGCCTGGAACAGAGTAGGTGCTCCATAAACTTTTGTTGAATAAGTGGATGAGTGCTCCCTATCATCCTTTCTTCCTTCCATGTTAAGATTAGTTGGCATAAACATCCTCGATCTCAGAGAATGAGGCATAACCCTCTGGTTTTCCTCATTATCTTCCAACCCTGTATCCCCCAAAATACCAGAAAAATGCCCATTTGGTGACCACTGCTTGAAGTTTTATAAGCCATTTCCTAAAGGATGCTGACACAGACTTGTCAGCAAGTCTGTAATATCAGGGATATCAGGGATACCCAAGTAATATCAGGGATATTAATTTTTCCCGAATTTTAAAGAGAATTCCTCCTCCTCCCAAGAGAATCAAAAACTTTGGGAGCAGTTCCTAAAGATCCTTGTGTCAGTGCTGTCATTAAAATGCCTCACTGAGAACTGAGTATGCTTTTTTTCTTTTTTTAATTATTAGCTGTTACTCCTCTCCTTTACCTAGAGATATTGTTCTTTGTAAGTCTCTCTACAGGTTCCATTCCAAATGATACCTTGCCTTTTAAGTCCAAACAGCTCAGAAGAGATATATAATAAATAATAATAGTAAAGAATAAATAGGAATAGTAAGAGCTACCATTTTTCCTCATTTAGTCTCACAACCCCTCCATGAGACCTTATTTTTATCCTTCTTCTCAGATAATGAAGCGGAGGCCTGGCATACTTAAGCAATGTGCCCAAGTTCCCACAGTTAGTAAATGGCAGACCTGGGTCCCCCACCTCAGGCCTGGCCTCTGCCTACCTCAGAAGATCCAGAGGCAGAATGAGGGGCCCATATGGCTGGCTACAGCCCTCACCCCACTAGCTTGCTTCTGTGGCTATATCTTCTGAGGCCAGATTTGGGGTTTTTGAGAATCTCCTACCCTTTATGAAGAGTGGTTGGGTGTGCCAACAGCTCTTGCTGATGGTGCTGGGCTCCCAGTGGTAGAGGGGGGTCAGTCAAAGTGGTGAAAGGAGGCGAATCAAAATCACAGAAAGAACATTGGTTTTGAGGTCCGAGTGACTAGATAAACAGATCCAGGCTCGGCCCCTTTCAGGCTGGGGGGGGCTGGACCCCCTTACTGAATCTCTCTGCGCCTTAGCCTGCTCAGCTGAGAACAGAGTCAGTAATGGCTCCTGTGTCACATAATGTTGCCACGGTGACTAGGTAAGAGGATGTGTAAAAAGTCCTTGCACACTATATGGAAGAGTCGTTTTCTTCCCTTTTCTCTTCCAGAGAAAGGAAGGCAAGTTACAGGGACAAAGGTTCTCATTTCACGTTGTCCACAGTGACACTCTGCTTAACACCCTCTCCCCATCCTACCCGTGGCCAGTCCTGAGATTCCCTAAAAAGCAGAATTGCCTGCATTCAGCCACCACCTACCTTGTACCTCAGATTCAATTTGGAGACCTGGCATTCCCAACAAATGCCTCCGCACCAGTAGGTGCTTTTCTGGGGGGCTGCCTCGCTCCCAGGAGCCTCTGGTCTGTTGCTCTGTGACACTCCCCCCAGCCTCCCGGGCCACATTCCTCTGTGACACTGAACACGGCATTCAGGAAGATCGCCTGCCTGTCTAGACCGAGCCCTTCAAGGGCAGACATGTTTGTAGCCCCAGCGTGGAACAGTGTCTGGCATGTAATCACGGGTAATTTTCTTTTTAAGGGAACTGTGAGCAACACGAAGGTGAATTGGACCTCCTCCCCTCAGGGAACTGACAACATAATATCCCCCATCCCCACAACTTAACAAGCAGCCCCGTGTGCTAACAAAACCACAGAGGCAAGGCAAGGGCTGTGGGGCACAGAGGAAGGAAGAGCTACTGCTGACTAAGGATTTGGTGGAAGCCCTCACAAATGAGGCAGCATGTGAACTGAGATGCAGTGAGGGGGGAGGTGGGCCTGGAACCCTTGCTTCCCAAAGCTCTGTGTGGATTAAATGGTGGAGACACCACACATGGTATGGCGCCATTTTGTGGGTTCCCCAGTGATGTTTCATATTGGCAAACTGCTTAGCTTTCTCCTTTTCTCTCACTCACAGGAGACCCCACTGTCTGCTCCATCTCCAACCCTGACTTTGTCATCTACTCTTCAGTGGTGTCCTTCTACCTGCCCTTTGGAGTGACTGTCCTCGTCTATGCCAGGATCTATGTGGTCTTGAGACAGAGGAGACGGAAACGGATCCTTACTCGACAGAACAGTCAGTGCTTCAGTGTCAGACCGGGCTTCCCTCAACAGGTAAGCCCCTTGGAAGTGCAGAGGGAGAACAGTGCCCAACCTGTAGCTTCCCAGCCTTGCGTCCAGCAGTCTTTGCCTCTGCTCATGCCGCCACACTGGAGACACATATCTCACACTCACCTTTGAATCTGCTCCTATCGGCTCTGCTTTAGAGTAGGAAATCGAATCCAGAAAGTGCATTGTGAGTCTTCCTTAGAGCTCACATTGCTTGGCAAGATGATAGGATAGTTTCTGGACTTCTGCTTTTCATGGAAGTTTTTCATTGCCCCCAAATGGCCAATGGTACAAATGTCACATTGACTGGCAGCTGTAGGGTGACAGCCGTGCCGTGCACTGCTGGTAGGTCCCCAGGATTGGCTTTTGAGGAGACCACTTATTCCAAGAATCACTGGGGCCATTGGAAAGCTCTTTTCCATACTAGATGTGTCCCTGTGTCAAGGGGTGGACCAGCTTAGGAAATGGAGTGCTGATGATGCGTGTTATTGGGCTTTTCAAGGCTCTGAAAAGGAGAGCTGCTTCAGCACTGATCTTCCATTTTCTCTGGGCTGGAAAGTCTGCTCATCCCGGTGTTGGGCACATGCTTGCCATCTGCTAGGGAGGGGACAGCGGGAATATTATACAGCATCTGCCTTCATGGAGCTTAGGATTAGACAAGCAGATAAAGCACCCCTGTACCCGAAGTTAACTAACAGCCCCCAGGATGTTTGTGAAATGAGATGAAGACACTTAAGCACCAAAACAGAAGTGCCATGGAGGTTATGAGAGAAAAGGTCAATATGCTCAGGAAAGGGCTTTGTAGACAGAGTAAGAACTGAATTTGACCTTGAAGGCAGGCCCAGTTTGGATGGCTAGATTAAATAATGACCTGAGTGAGAGTCAATCTCTCAACGTTGAAGTCCCACGGTTTGGGTAGAACAAGAATATTGGTTCCCATGAAATAGGAGGTGAGGACCTGAAGCTGAGACTATGAACGAACATTGAGGATTCAAAACATTGTCATCTATACAGTTCATCCATCTAGACCTTAACCTAAAACTGCTTCTCCTTCAACCCACCCTAGTCTTCCTGTCTGAGGCTGCACCCCATTCGGCAGTTTTCAATAAGGGACAGATTTCCATCAGATGCCACCGGACAAATGGTAAGTAACCCATGCCTTGATCACAGAAAAATTATAAGATACCTTTTCTCAACACTCTGACTTGACTTGCTTCCACTTTCACCCCAAAATGAAATAGTCCCAATGTTTTACTTGTATCTATTGTATATAACAAATATGAGATCCTGATTTGAGCTTCAAAATAGGAATCACCAAGTGATCTACAGAAAGCGTATCACTAGATACGCTTCAGCTAGAACTCCATGACTGGAACCAGTGACTTTTGGACATGGTGTGAAATGCCATCCAGAGTCACCTGCCTAGAGGGAACAGGGTGTCAATGAAACACACATGGGCAGAGCCAAGAAAAACAGAGAAGAGAAGCTAATGTGAGACTTTCAACTGTCCTATTTCCCACTATATATGGGGGAAACCAAGACAATTTCATGGTCACCCTTATCTTTGTCCTTTCAAGGATTCAAGCCAGCGCTGCCTCCCCAAGCAAGCTGAGTGCAGAATGGAGGTGTTAGAAGATCAATATTCCTCTCCCTGAAATCCAAGTAAATATTAGGAATAAAATTTTAAGAACGCATGATGATGAAGGTCTGAGTTTTGTCCCACCTCTGTATAGCTAATTAACCACTTTTTACACAGTTCTGATATAGCAGTTAGAGAGTCTTAGTGTAAATAATTTTTTAATAGGTAAGAATGTTCAAGTTGCCTATAGCATATCTAAGGTCTGAGGAGGCTCCCAGCCCAAAAGAAGAAAAGTGGAGACTACTAAAGAGAGAATAGAGAAGCAAGAGGCTGGCATTGCCAGGAGTTTGGAGAAATAGGTTCTGTCCTACCATCTGGGAGTGGAGGGTTTTGCCAGCCAGACCCCAAAGAATCCAGCATTTCTTCATGCCAGTCATGGAGGTAGTGATGAGGGTTTGCAGGGCGCTGAAAAATACACTCACCAATATACAATCTGGGAAGGATCAGTTTTCTTCTTTAGGACTGTAATCCCACATCTGTAAAATAGAGACAAGTTATACTAGATCAATGTTCTCAAACCTGAGATTTCATAGGGACAGTCAAGAATTTGACCCCAGTCCCTTAATTTCCAAAATAATGCATTTGAAGTTAAATATTGTCACTTTTAGAAGATTACTAGATGACAGCACAATCATAATCTTGGTTATAAATGGCCATTCAGGGGCGCTAGGTGGCTCAGTCGTTAAGCGTCTGCCTTCGGCTCAGGTCATGATCCCAGGGTCCTGGGATCAAGCCTCGCATCAGGCTCCTTGCTCGGCAGGAAGCCTGCTTCTCCTGCTAATCCAGTTACTTTAAAAAAAAAAAAAAAAAGATAAATGGCCATTCAGTTAAAATACAATATGCTTATATTAATTATTTTTTTTAAAAAAACATCAAAATGAAAACCAAAAATTTTTAAATTATATTATACTAGAATCCTGATGAATACCTCTGTAGAGCACCATGAATACCTCTGTAGAGCATATGGTATTTTTAAAAATACTGTATTGTTTTAAAGGCCCATTGCATTGATTCATTCAGCAGTGTTTCTGAGGGTGTATAGTGCACTAGCACTGTGATTACTTGAACTAAGGAGAGAGTAATGAGCATTCTTGGCTGTTGACACTAACATATAGAAAAAGGAATTTACTGGCAGGATACCAAATAGTTCAGACTCAGTGAGAAGATTAGAGAATAACTTCAGATGATGCTATTCATGCCTAAGGAAGAACCAGGTGGGAAGAACTGGGACTCACATCACTGCTAGACAAATTCTCAAGTGTCCCTGCTTCCCCAGCTCCAG
Organism: Procyon lotor; assembly: GCA_028646535.1. NCBI lineage: Eukaryota > Metazoa > Chordata > Mammalia > Carnivora > Procyonidae > Procyon > Procyon lotor. The sequence goes on from CM053603.1 coordinate 134,673,052, forward strand.
TTCAAAGTCTTAGGTGTAAATCTCTACTTGTCTGGGCTTAGTTTATGTGCCAGAGCTCTAGATGACTGGTGGGGATGTGCGGAGAGTGAATATATGGCTTTTATGGCTTCAGTAATGGGAGCTAAGGGGTTCTGCCTGCTACTCGAGATTGACATAGTATCTGATTCTTCCAACATGGAAAGAAGTTCAGACGTTGAGCACACACACATCCTCACCAAATAACCAGAAATGTCCACATACTCTCAGGGTCTACTCAACCTAAACCAATTTTTCCCAACTTCTTTTCTGTTTTACAAATGAGGTTCAAAGATATTTAATTAACTTGCCCAAGGGTCCATCTAATAAGTAGGAAAGCTGAGGTGAAAATCCTGGGTTTTCTTTTTTTTTTTCTTTTCTTTTCTTTTCTTTTCTTTTTTTTTTCTTTTCTTTTCTTTTCTTTTCTTTCTTTCTTTCTTTCTTTCTTTCTTTCTTTCTTTCTTTTTATTATGGAACTTTTCAGAAATAAAAAAGTAGAAAGACAACTAACTCATGGCCAATTAACTCATGTAATTGACTCATGGCCAATCTTATTTCATTTCATCTGCACTCCTCCTTACACTCATCCATGCCCACTGGATTCTTATGAAGCAAATCTCAAACGTCATAACATTTCAGCAAAAATATTTCTGTAAGACTCTTTAAGAAAGACTCTTTATACATTTTATATATGTATTATATACATAATATAATACCGATGTATTATAACCATAATACATCACTCTAAGCAAATAAATAACTCCCTATTATCATTAAATATCCAATCAGTGTTCACATTATCCCAATTGTCTTGTAAGTCCTTCATAGTTGGTTTATTTGAATCAAAATTCAAATAAGACCCATATTTTGCAACTGGTAAATGTGATTGTTGTTGTGGTTGCCATTTATTTGTTTGTTGAATAAAAGAAGTCATTTGTCTTACAGAGTTTCCCATATTCCAGATTTTTTTTTTTTTTTGGATTTTATTTATTTATTTGACAGAGAGAGAGATCACAAGTAGGCAGAGAGGCAGGTAGAGAGAGACGGAGAAGCAGGCTCCCTGCTGAGCAGAGAGCCCGATGTGGGGCTTGATCCCAGGACCCTGAGATCATGACCTGAGCCCTTGAAGGCAGAGGCTTTAACCCACTGAGCCAGGTGCCCCCACCACATTCCAGATTTTGTGATTTACATCTTGGTAGCATCATTTCACATGTTTCTCTATATATCGAGCTCATTCTAATTCAAAAAGGCCAGGCTATACTCCTATACTACCCTCCTCAAAGGGCCATCTGGTTCTCAAATGTTCTATATCTGGTAGGTGTTTCTTAGTTGTGAAATCAGAAGCAGATTTCATGCACCTTAACTTTTCATGATCCCACTATTCTCAGATGTGCCTTCAGGAGGTTTCACAGAATGATGATTTCCTCTAACTTCTTTGCCTGCCCTTTCCTTTTCAGGAACATGCAGAAGATAAACAGTATCCCCAGAAATGTCAGGACCCTCTCTTGTCCCACCTGCAGCCACTCTCCCCTAGCCGAGCACACGTGGAGCTGAAGCGCTACTACAGCATCTGCCAAGATACTGCCTTAGGGCAGCCAGGCTTCCAAGAAGCCAGGGGAGAGTTGAAAAGGGAGGGGAGGACTCGGAACTCCCTCAGCCCCACCATGGCACCCAAGCTCAGCTTAGAAGTTCGAAAACTCAGTAATGGCAGGTTGTCGACATCTCTAAAGCTGGGGCCCTTGCAGCCTCGTGCGGTGCCACTTCGGGAGAAGAAGGCAACCCAGATGCTGGCGATGGTGCTCGGTGAGTTAGGGTCATGTTGAGTTAGGTTGAGTTGGGTTGAATTTGATTGGGTTTGGTTGAGTTTGGTGGAGCTGGCAGAGGATACTAAGGAACCACATTTATCAGAAATGGAAATCCAATAACAGTAATATTTATAAATGTTTGCAACACAACTGAGAAGGGTTTGCGTATCAATGCTAACTCTGGGGAAAATTCAAAAGACCTGGGCCTAAATTATGAAATATAAAGTGGAACGTGTGACCTAATTGAACTGCATTTATCCATTGTGTTTGTTGTCTATCCTGTGAAATTATAATGGGTAAATCAAATAATAAATAAGATAATAATTCAATAAAAGTATCTGGCATATATTGGGTATTTAATAAAGGCTTATTTATTCTAAAATATTAAGTGAAAAAAATAGGGATGCAAAAAACTGCTGTCAGATGGTGTGATAACATCTAGATTATTTCAAAGACAGAAAAGAAAAACATGAAAATTAATTCACCAAGATGTCAAAAGTGATTGTCTTTGAGTGGTGGGTGGTTATTTTTCTTCTTTCTACTTTCCTGTATTTACGAAGTTTTTCATAATGTACAAAGTCAGGTTAGTTTTTATAGTAGAAAAATATAAAATGTATTTAAATAAAGAAAAAAATTGCTAAGTCACAGATAGCATGTAGTGTTAGTGAAGGCAATTCATCCTGTTCACTGCCATTGACAAACCTTACTTTCTTATATCTCGGGGACTTTATGAGAACACCTGTATGTAATCTCAACAGCAGGAATCATCAGTCATGTCTTTAAGGTTTTCTTCTCTATCAGTGCCTAGGGTCATGTCTTGCATGGCTAAACATTAAATAAATATTTGAATTGAGCTGAGAAGTGGAAAAGACTAGTGAAGAGCTACCTAAATATCAAACTAGAAAGTTGATTTAGGAAAAAAGGCCTGAGATGAATCAAAGATGTAAACATGTAATTTTCTCATCCAAAAAAAAAAAAAGAAAAGAAAGAAAGAAAAATGAGGTGGCTAATCACACCTACTTCATAGAGTTGGTGTAAAAATTAAATGGGCCTGTACAATTCCAGCATGGTGGCTGTCACAAAGCAAACAACCGGGAGTCATTTTCATGTTATAACAAAAGGAGTAAGCAAACCCCTGACCCAGTTTCTCTCTTCCTTTGCCACCCAGGGGCCTTCATTGTCTGCTGGCTGCCCTTCTTTCTGACCCACGTTCTCAATACCCACTGCCGAGCCTGCCACGTGTCCCCGGAGCTTTACAGCGCCACCACGTGGCTGGGCTACGTCAACAGTGCCCTCAACCCTGTGATCTATACCACCTTCAATGTTGAGTTCCGTAAAGCCTTCCTCAAGATCCTATGTTGCTGAGGAGAGGAGAGTGGACTCCATGTGCCCACCCTTAGCTGCCAGGCCATCTGGCCACTGGCCAGGGCCTGCTGAGAATGACTGTGCTGTGTTCTCTGGCATGAGATAGGAAGAAGACTCCCAGAGCTAGGACCTGCCTGAGTGGCAGGTGTAATCAACTGCTTCTTCCTAAACAGAATGTTCTACCTCCCCAGCTAAAATCTGACTTCATCCTGGCAATCCTCAAGTGGTTGGGAGGCTCCTGAATGACAAGCAATAATTCAGAAAGAAGCTGATAAAACATGACTATACACATACACACACACACACACACACACACACACACACACAATTGTCATCAGAGGCATGATTCATCACAGTGAAGGAAAAATGAACAGATCTCATAATTGTCAACTGGCCAGGGGTCCTTGAAATCTCAGCCAGTAAACCATCTTGCAGAATAGCCAGTCTCTCTTCCTTCAAGCCTCTAATTAAACTACCGGGCTGACCTTGTACTGTTGTGGGCCCATCCCCTTTTGGTCATTCCTTCTGTTCACTGTATGCTGAATGATAAGGGCACGGCCAGTGCTTCTACCTTTCTGTAGAATCTGGCTGCAATTGATGAGGGAAATTCCTCACCCCGTGGGAGACATTGTCCCACATTGGGACCTGGGCTGCCTTTCAAACCTTGCTACCCCTGCACTGTAGCTTTCACTAAGAAGGCCCTCTGACTCCATTCCCATATTCTCGGAGACTCAACTCCAGAGTAATTCAGGATGTGGATGTTAAGGGAAAAAGGAATGGCGGCTCCCACTGTAGTATCACTTTAAACCGTGTGGTTCATAACATGCCTTAGATATGCTTTTCGTAAAGCAATAAGGTTTTCCTACCAAGGCATCTTCATCTCCTGCTTAACAGAGACCCAATACTTTCAGACCCTAAACCCATCGTAAGTGTCTACAAAGTGCCAATCACCTCCCAGGCTCTGGATCTATGACAATGAAGAAGACAGCTCCTGCCTTCAATGAGCCCACCACCTGCTCCTGTGTTTGTTCATTTACTTGTAAGGGTGGTAGGGACTCCCCTAGACTGTCAGACTACCTCAGAACTGAGGGCACCAGGCAGAGTGGCTGTCCAAAGACGTCCGGTGGACAGTCTTCATAAAGGCCTAGTGCAGAGTCTGAGCAGGACCACTCCAACAACTGAAATGAAAGGCATGATAGAAATAATGTGTCGATGTCATTCAAAATTGCATTTAGAAGGAACTTGAATATGCTCACCATTTCCCTTTTCACCTACAGAAGCTATTTCTCCTTGACTAGAGAATCCAGATACAATTTATGGATAATTCATGAAGTGTTATCACCTTGAACTTCAGTAAACTTACTGTGAAGAGATGTTAGTGCATCGGTGAGACAGATGTCCACTGCAATGCTGGTAAAATTTTGAAGAGCACAACAACTTTACGAAGAATCCAGGGCTTCTCTGGATTCTTTCTTTATTCCTCTAACCCTTAAGGAAATATATACCCCCAGTCACTTAGTTACCTGTTAACTCCTGAATGCTTTCAATGCCAGAATTTTGAAAATGTTATTGCCTGGAATAGTCTTTATATTGTAAGTCTGGTGGAAAAATTCTGTGTGCCCACTAGTTTCTTGTACCTCATGCCATCTAGCTCAAGGGGTTTATCAGGCAAGCCGAAGTGGGGACTGAAACCTTACATAGCTGAAGAAGTAAAAGTACAGGATTCCTAGGCTTTTCCATGCAAAATAAACAGAAAACAAGTAGGACAGTGGGTTAAAATTAATAAAATTCCATGTCAAAATGAGAGTTCTAAAAATAAAAACATAGACAGTGTCCGTATTAGTATATTTATGAGGAAGAAGGATGGCAAATATTGTATATCCCTCTTTTCCATCAAGACATTAAAACCTTAGGATAACCTTAAGAAGATAAACTCAGTTTTGGAGGTGAGGAAACAGGCTAACGGGCCAAGGTCACACACACTCAGTGACAGAGTAGCTGGGGTTCAAGTGCACGCCTACCTGATTCGTAAGCCCGTGCAACTAACCATTATGACACACCAGGGAGGGAAAGAGGTGGGAGAAAAAGATGGGGAGAAAAAAGTGGGAGCTAGGGTCCCTGGAAGAGCTTCAGCCTACCGGCCCCCCTCCACCCCTAAACTTTCTGAAGCAAGCCTGCCCAACGCAGTGCTCTCGCTCTCCTGCCACGTTCAACTTCTAAAACAGTCACACAGCAAATTCAGAATCTGCTTGTGTAAAATCAGGTGACAGACCTCAGAGAGTATTTGGTTCTACTCTCCCCTTCATTTATGTAAAAGGAAACTGACGTCCAGAACAATTGTCCATGTTGGCTAATGACAGATAAGAGCGCCAATATACTGAACTCTTCTATAAAAACTATAAACTCCATGTAGATACAAGGAGAAAGTCATCCTGTTACCGTCACCATTAAACTGAGGGGCAGCTTTTCCCTAGACAGCAGCCTCTTATCCCTAATCTGAGACAATATCCCCTTCCCAGAATTTTCTTCTGGTCCAGGAATAGCTTCCAGAGGGATTCTCCACACTCTCTTCAGCCTCTTCATCCTGGGATTCTTCATTCTACCACCTCTACCTCTGTAGTTCCACCATGAACCAGCACTTAACTTCAGAACTTGCTCCTTTCAGAGCCAGCATGGCAAAAAGTTCCAGGATAGACATTGGCCTGAATGAAGCAAGGCAGAGTTCTTGGGGCAAACCTGTTCTGAGACCTAAGAAAGCCTCAGGGCCGGCCATACTATTTGGGTGAAATGTAAATAGCATGAAAATCCAGAGAGATTACAACCAACATTCAACTCTAAATCATAAGTAAATGGTTCCTTCTTTCAGAACACCATCCTCTACAACTCCTTTCATTGACCATTGACTAAATCAACCACTTATTCAAGAAATATTGGTTTACCACCTTCTATGTGCCAGGCATGATTCTTAGTGCTGGGAAACATCATCAAGGGAGACAAGGGGAGACAGAGTCCCTGGCCCGAAAGCTTGTAGTACAGTGGGGAGGTCGAATTTGTGTGTACACTGATGACCTGCTTCTTGTCTACAGTAAAGGGAATTGGTGGTTTCTGGAAGTCCTATATTTAGCCCTAAACAGGCTTCCCAGACAAGTATTGTCAGGGTTAAGACATAATTAAAAAGTACAAAGGGTGTTCCGGGCAGAGAAAACCTTTGAAGAGCTGAAGATATGAACAAGCAAGGAGCATGCGAGGAATCGCAAATAATTCCATCTGGCTGTAGAGAAGAGACCATAGGACAGGAAAGGAAAGGGCCTCATTTTTGGAGACCTCCTCCAGCTCTGCTCAGGGGACAACTGAACTAGTGGTGATACCACTTGCAGAAAACCTCTAGATCTTTCCTCCACTTCCCTCCATGTGGGCAACACATATCACAGACGACTTACTTAACTGACTTATTTAATCACTTCCCTCTGAGCTACAGTGAATTTAAATAAATGCAGAATTCAATTTGAATTCTTTGCTCTTTTCTCTGCAAGAGGCAGAACGGCTGGCTGAATGGATGCAGAGTCAGAGCTGGTTAAGATGAAGGCAGTTCAGAGCGTTTGGGTCAGAAATCGAGGGGCGGGGGCGGGGGGTGGAGGTCAGGCAGAGATTTGTTTTCCTGAATGCTGGGGTCAGAACTAAACAGAGAAGCAGAAAGGTTCAGGGATTTGCTCAGAACTGGCTGTTTCCTGCAGGTCCTGACTCCGAGGCCTGCTCTCTCATCCTTTGGTATGTGCTGACATCAGAAAACTGAAAAAGCTTAATTTGAATCAACACACAAAGAGCAGAGAGGGGATGACAGGCAATTAACTTGATTCCTCCTTTCTACCTAATTCTCTCCTCATCAGCTTAGGAGGGGAGTGAGTTTCCATGACTACCTCCTGACACGGAGACTCGGCGGAGGGTGAGGCCAGTGTCAGCTGGGCTCTGTGGCACACACTGACAGAGGCAGAACCTGGGAGTCGGTGCCGAGCACAAGTCCCGGGACCTCTTGCCCACCCACCCCAGTGGCCTTCCTCACTAGACGAAAATTAGACAACATCACGAATTAGAAGCGCTTTGCCAACTATAAGGTTGTGACAAATGTGAGAGATTGTTATCCTTGATATCATCCCCATCATGCCCATCATCATCATCATCATCATCCCCCCGCCGGCAACTATTTTTAGTCCTCTCTGGTTCACAGCCCATCTTTCTTTCTCTTTGCTGATTCTCTAATTGTCTCATGTTATCAGGCACAATCTGTTCAGCCTCCCACATGAAATCTGATTTTTCTCTTGTCTTTTATTCCCTACATGTACCCAGGATACTTGGCTGACTTTGTAAGCGAAGTTGTTAGGCCAATGGCTAGTCCCTAACAGCACACCCTTTCCCTGCCCCGCCGGCCATGTGCTCGAGTATAGCATGATCCGATGCCAGGCTGATGGCAGCTGTGTGCTTGCTAAGGGTGACCTAGGGGGTCTCTTCCTCTCCTGGCCAGGGAATGAGGAGCAGAATGCACGTACTCCTCAAGACTTGCTTTGTTCCTTGTGATGTCTGAGCCTAACACCTTTCCTCTTGCTCACCTCTTTCTTCCTGAGAAAAATGCACTGGATATAGTGCATTCATTTCCTAGGGCTGCTGTATCAAACGGCCACAAACTGTGGGGCTTAACATAACAGAGACTTCTCTCATAGTTCTGAAAGCTCCAAGTCCAAAATCAAGGTGTTGGCAGGGCCATGCCTCTCTGAAGGCTATAAGGGAAGATCTTTCTTTGCCTCTTCCTAGCTTCTGGTGGTTGCCAGCCACCTTCGGTATCCCTAAGTGGGGAGGTATAACTCCAATCTGTCCTCCATCTTCACATGGTATTCCCTCGCTGTGTGTGTGTGTTCAAGTTTCCCTCTTCCTATAAGTCATCAAATTAAAACCCACTCTGATCCAATGTGACCTCATCTTGACTTGATTACATCTGCAAAGACTATATTTCAAAAGAGGCTTGCATTTACAGATTCTGGGGGTTAGGACTTCAATATATCTTTCGGGGGGGGGACACAAATCAATCCATAAAATATGGTGAAAGTGATCTGGAAGGCAAGAGGACTTGGAACTTGGATTACTTGGGGTAATGCACAAAACTTCTGTTGTTCAGAATGTAAGAAGTCGGATTCCACCCTTGGCATATAGCCTTTTTAGTGGCCTGAGTGAAATGTGCAAACTTCCTGGGGCTCAACTTTGTTATCAATTAAAGTTGATTTAGTCTGAATTCCTAAGCTCTGGTAAGACAAGCTAAAAATAATTCTAGAAGGACATAAATTATCTTCTGAGCCCTAAAAACCTATAAGCATGCTTATTAATAAAAGTCAAAACTGTTCAAAGACCATCCTTAATTGTTTCTATCTTAAAAAACAAATAAAATAAAATGAAAAGAAAAGGAACTCAGCAGCAAACTCATTGGAGCTGAGGAAAGCAGAAGGAATATCATGTAGTTTCCTTACTTCATGTAGCACCACTCCAGATGGGCAAAGGTAAAAAGGATGGTGTTTTACCTTTAAGAAAAACTTATGTAATAGAGTCTTGCTTTGTGCTTTGAGCAGATTCCATAGGACTGCGTGTTAAAGACCCTTGAAATGCTTACAATTTATCACAACCTAAAATCATGGGATTTGAAAGTTGAGAGGGACTTTAGCTTGGTCTCCAAGTCATTGAAGAAATTCTCTCTAACATTCCTGATCATCACTCTGCTGTAATAAAAAGCTGGATCACTTCTTCCCAAGACACATGACAGGTTATCCTTTAGAAAATCCTTCCCTCCTTCCAGCCAAAATCTGCCTTCTTATAAAATCTACCTTTGTGCCCTATTCTCTTCTCCGGCACAGAAAATTCTATACCATCTTCCCAATGACAGCCTTTGTGGGACTAAGTCAGTTTGCCAAAGTCTCAATTCCTCTTTCTCTACTCCAAGTAACATTTTCTTACATTCTCCATCTTTGTTGATTTCTTCTGGATGTAGCCATGTCGTTAGTGTTTCTGTTAAAATATGAGGCTTCAGATAGAATATAATCTTCTAAATGTTTGTTTAACCAGTTTAGAGTGCCATGGACTCATTTCTGCATGATTGGATTATTCAATTTTTAATGACCCCACAAATTACACAGAGTCTTAGGGCTCATATTGAAACTGTAAGAAGGAGATTTGTATGCTCAATGGGTAACTTTAATGGGCTATGCCTTACGGATCAACACCTGTATGTGAAAGAAGTAGGATTCAGCAGAGGGAGGCGTTGAACTGCGATATAGTCACACAAGGAACTCGAACAATCTCACCAGGATTTCTCAGGGGGCAGGGCCTTTTATGGCCCCAGCCAGTAATTGGAGGTGGATTACCCCCAGGAGACAGGGATGCCTTAGGCAAGGAAGCTCTGTGCAGTTGAAAGCTTTGACTATCAACTCTCCTGGCAACTGGGGGAAACAAATTCCTCAATCCTGAAGAGGGGATGTGCAGCATGCCATTTGACTCCACTTTTCTTATATAATAAATTCTAGAAACAGCTTCATCAGGAATCTAGTTGGTCTCTCTTCCTGTGGAAGTTGAATGGGATGGACTACAATCTCTGTCAAAGCAACTGGTCTTAATGCCAAAATAATTCTCATCATTGCCTTCTTCTGTCATCTGTTCTAGATTCCTCTCACTACCGATTAGCCCTCTCCTGGTCTAGGGGCATGTCTGATGGAGTGATCCTGAGGAATATGGTGACCTTCTCAGGCTGTGGCTGCTACACTTATTCCTGTAGTGGTAAAATTAAACAAAGGAATACAGAGAGATACTTCAGTGGACCATCCAGGTACCAAATGTATTCTTCCCCATCCCCATTGTGTCACAGCATCCTTAACTTCTCCTGATTATCAGGATTCAGTTATCTTTGCCAGAAGGCTCCATCACTTATCTGTTGGCCTCCTGGCACTAGAAGCTCCAAATGACTAGGTGAAAGCCAAAACTTAAAGCTTAATGGGGTTTTTCATCCCCTACTACACATATTCCTCCTTTAAGAACAAGGCTCTTGGGATGCCTGGGTGGCTCAGTTGGTTAAGCATCTGCTTTCAGCTCAATCATGATCTGAGGGGCCTGGGATCAAGTCCCACATCAGGCTCCTTGCTCAGTGGGGTGTCTGCTTTTCCCTCTTCCTTGGCCTGCTGCTCTCCCTGCTTGTTCTCTCTCTCTCTCTCTTTCTCTCTCTCTCTTTTTCTCTCTAACAAATAAATAAATCTTAAAAACAAAAAAACAAGGATCTTTACCTCAAAAAGTTAAACCTAGCATTACTTCATGATCCACCAATTCCATCCCTAGGTGTATATCCCAAATAATTGGAAACAAGCATTCAAAACAAAAAATGAAACAAAACAAAAAAACCCACTTGCATAGAAATGTTCATAGCAGCACTATTCACAGCAGCCAAAGGTTTGGAAAGAATCCAAATGACCCTCAACACATGAATGCATAAACAAGTTATGGTATATCCATACAATGGAATATTATTTTGGCCATAAAAAGGAATAAAGTATTGATACAGGCTACCAGTTAGATGGACCTCAAAAACATTACGGTAAGTGGAAAGAGCCAGAACAAAAGGTCACATATTGTATGATTTCATCTATATGAATATCTACAATAGTTAAATCCATAGAGATAAAAGTAAATTGGTAGTTTCCAAAGGTGAGAGAGGAGAGTATGGGGAGTAAGTGCTTAATGGATATACAATTTCTCTAGGGATGATGAAAATGTTTCAAACTAGAGAAAATGGTCTCACAACAGATAGAGGTACTAAATGCCACTGAATGGCTCAACTTTAAAATGGTTACTTTTATGTTTATGAATTTTACATTAATAATTTTTTAACTTTAAAAAGATATAAAAAAGGGGCACCTGGGTGGCTCAGTGGGTTAAAGCCTCTGCCTTCGGCTCAGGTCATGATCTCAGGGTCCTGGGATAGAGCCCCATATCAGGCTCTCTGCTCAGCAGGGAGCCTGCTTCCCCCTCTCTCTCTGCCTGCCTCTCTGCCTGTTTGTGATCTCTCTCTCTCTGTCAAACAAATAAATAAATCTTAAAAAAAAAAAAAAAGAACAGGACCTAGAGGTTCCATGTTCTCTGATTAGAAGACTCAATATTGTTAAGATGGTAAATCTCTTGAAATTGATCTGTATATGCAATGCAGTCCTTCCCAAGAGTCCAACAGAACTTTTCCCTCTACCCCCAGAAACTTATAAGCAGATCGTGAAATTTATATGGAAATACAAACAATCCAGAATAACCAAAATAAGTTTTTTAAAAAAGAACAAAGTTGGAGAATGTTTACCTCCCAGTTCAAAACTTACTATAAAGCTACAGTTATCAAGAGTGTGGTATTGGCATAAGATAGATATACAGATCAATGGAACAGAACTGAAAGTCTAGAAACAAAGCCTCATATCTATGGTCAATTGATTTTCAACAAAGGCAATCTATTTAGGAAAGGAGAGCCTTTTAAATAAATGGTGCTAGGACAATTAGATATTCAGATGCAAAAACACAATTTAGGCCCAACTCGTGCTATACCCCCAAATTAACTCAAAATGGAACACAGAATTAAATATAAGAGCTAAACAATAACACTTTTAAAAGAAAACATAAGTGAAAATATTTGAGACCTTAACATAGGCAAAGATTTATTATAAGACACTGAAAGCACCATCAAAAGAGAAAGAAAAGATAAATTGGGTCTTATGAAAACTCAAAACTTTGCATGTCAAAAGACACCATTTAGAAACAATAAGATTGGCTTCTAAAATATTTTTTAGATTTTAGCAAAACACATATCTGATAAAGGACTGCATCCGGAATATACAGGGGGTACCTACCTGGCTCAGTCAGTAAAGCATGCAACTCTTGATCTCAGGGTCATAAATTCAAGCCCCTTGTTGGGCCATAGAGCTTACTTAAAACAAAAACAAAAACAAAAAAAACTGTTTCCTTTGCTGTGCAAAAGCTTTTGATCTTGATGAAGTCCCAATAGTTCATATTTGCCCTTGCTTCCCTTGCCTTTGGAGATG
>CM053603.1:134685837-134729092 GCA_028646535.1 Procyon lotor
TGCCTGGGTGGCTCAGTGGGTTAAAGCCTCTGCCTTCAGCTCAGGTCATGATCTCAGAATCCTGGGATCGAGCCCCCACATCTGGCTCTCTGCTCAGCAGGGAGCCTGCTTCCCCCTCTCTCTCTGCCTGCCTCTCTGCCTACTTGTGATCTCTCTCTCTCTCTCTCTGTCAAATAAATAAATAAAATCTTTAAAAAAAATCTTTAAAAAAAACATAGAACATACAAATAAAACATAGAACATACAAATAACTTTTACAATTTAATAATAAGAAAACAAAAAATCCAATCACCCAATCCAAAAAAGGCAAAATATTTTATCAGAAATTTTAGTAAAGAAGATACAAAAATCACTTATAAATGCACAAAACCATGATCAACATCATTGTCATCCAAGAGTGGCTAAAAAAATTTTTTTTCAAAGATTTTATTTATTTATTTGACAGGAAGAGAGAGAGAGATCACAAGCAGGCAGAGAAGCTGGCAGAGAGAGAAGGGGAAGCAGGCTCCCTGCTGAGCAGAGAGCTCGATCCCAGGACCCTGAGATCATGACCTGAGCCGAAGGCAGAGGCTTTAACCCACTGAGCCACCCAGGCGCCCCTAAAAATTTTTTTTTTAAGACAGAGAATAACAAATGTTAGAAAGCGGGTAGAGAAATGGGAATCCTCACACATTGCCGATAAGAATGCAAAATGGTACAGTTGCTTTGGAAAATGGTTTGACAGTCTCTTAAAAAGCTAAGCATAGATTTACCATATCATCCAGTGATTCTGCTCCTGGGCATCTCCCCAAAAGAAATGAAAACAAATGTCCACACAAAGACTTGTACATTAATGTTCCTTATAGCATTATTCACAATAGCCAAAAGCTGGAAACAGCCCAAACATCCATCAATTGGTGACGGATAGACAAAATGTGGTATAACCATATAACAAAATGCTATTCAACAATGAAAAGTAACAAACTAATGATACATACTATGACATAGATAAATCTCAGGAACTTTTCCTAAGTGAAAGCAAACCACCAGAGACTATCTGTGGTATTTTCCATTTATGTAAAATGTCCAGAAAAGGCAAATTTATACAGAGAGAAGATTAGTGGTTGCCTGAGGCAGAGGGTGGGAATGGGGATTACTAGTGAGTGGGCATGAAGATATTATTGGGACAATACAAATATTTTAAAACTGATTTATTGTGATGGTTGTACAACTCGGTAACCTTACTAAAAATCATTGAATTATACACTTCAAGTAGGTGAATTATATGCTGTGTAAAATATGCCTTAATAAAGCTATTTTAAAAATAAGAAGAACAAGGCCTTTCCATCTACAGAGTCCAAAAGAGCAGAGACAAGAAGTACAAAATTCCTCAAGTGGGCCAGGGGAAATAATGTTAAGCAGGGGTCCTCCTACTTCCATTTCTTGTTTCCTGGATCTGTGTATCCTAGTGATAGTTAAGCACCATGAATGGTCTTTGATTTAGAGCATATCCTATGTCTGGTGCCCCATCATCAGAATATCCTCTCCAAGTCGATACCTCCATTGTGCATCCAAAAAGCTGATGCACATTCCATCAGGCTAGCAGCTTCTGGGAGGTGTAACATGTATCATGGCCACGTGCATATGGCCATACCTCCACTGATACAAGCAATGACCTTGGTCTAATGCAACATTTGGCGGGTTCTAGTCCAGTGGATCAAATGTTACATCAGCACTGTCTGGCTGAGGTTGCGTGAGTAGGAAGGGCAAGCTCATTTGGAGTATTAGTCAGCGCTGGTCAATTCTTACCAAGATGAATCACAATATGGAAGCAGCCATTGTAATTAACTTGCCATTAAGAATATGGTTGATCTTTCAAGAGCCGGCGCCATCTTAAGAGCTCAGTGCAAGTGTCTGTTGCTAGGAGGCTGGATATTCAACAGTAGCAGTAATTAGATCAGAGCAGGAGCCCATGTTTTTGGGCCACACATAGCCTCCATCCTTGCCACCATTTTTCAGGCTATGTTTATTGTATTTGTCCCTTATCATCAAAATTGGGCAAAGAAGTATTCTTTTCTATCTCTGTTATGTAAGAGCAGGATTACCTTCTCCTGATGATCAAGGTCAATTAGACTTGCTAGGATGGTGACTCACTTCTCCCTTACTGTGCCTACTGTACCAGCACTGATAGAAGTTGGCGGGCATCAACTAGCTAAGACATTCTGTTTCCTAGGTTGTGCAGAGTTCACAGGCCAAGTCATTCACTACTGCCCATGAGTGATATATATTCTTACCTCAAAGTATCTCTCTTGATAGGCTTTGTCCATTAAGAAGAATTCCACTCATCCCCATCTTTCAGAGACATCCCTGAGTGGACAGCACCCATGAAGGACAGCAATGGGCTACTTTTGGTTTCAAGCACATACTGATCTTACCTACTCATAAACCAAATTCAGCTATTCCCCTTACCCCATGGTAGCCATAATTATGAGTTAAGCATGAAGTATTAGTGCAAGAGTGGTGAATGACATAGAAGTCTGGGCAACCTACCATGCAACTTATTATTGCTCTCTGGTTCTGCTCATACATGACCCCAGATATACAACCTTTTTTCCTTTGGATTATTGTTGGGGGTCTGATAGAACTTGTGATGGGCAGTTCTGGCTGCATGGATGCTTGGTATCACATGGTCAGTTCCTCTGATTCTGCCAAGAACCAATAGCATACCAGGATTTTTTCAAAAGGTATATAGTCCACTGCTACAGATAGCTGGCCTCACTGCTGAATCCCGGGAGTCTATTTGGGTTTTTCTGTTGAGGCTTACCATAAAATCTACAGGGCATTTTTCTTATCAACGATATTTTGTATACCATAGAGTTCCCCAGGTCTTATGAACCAAATCACTCCAATTCAATTGTAACAAGGGGTTTAGCAGATCACATAGGGTTCCCTGGATCTGAGATGGCCCTTCAGACTTCTCCCACCCTTAAGTACATGGACCAGGTCTTTATACACCCATATCAATCAAGTATGAAAAGCAGCTATCCCCAGGGAGGAGGTCCAACTTGGGGAGTGAGGAGCATGGCTCTTTTCAGCTGAGGATCATGCCTGGAGAAGGACTCAGCTGAGAACCGTTGGCCATTAGCCACCAAAACCCCCACAGCTGGGAGAATTGTTGCCTTAATTTTGAAAGAGGAATCTAGGCAGCAGACAATAACACCCACGATCCATACTCATCTAAAGTTCCCAGATGTCTTCCATTAAAGTTCTACTAAACCAAGTCTCCCTCCTCTTGAACTTCTGTGTCCTAAGATGTGTCCCAGATTTTTGGAGCCACTGCTAGATTTGTTTTGTTGAGTTGAATATATACAATTGTATCAGTTAGGATTTCTTTGCCCCAAATGGCAGAAAACCCTGTATCAAATTGCCTTAAGGAGCAAGTTTACCACCACCACTTATAAAGAACACTCTTAGTATGAGCTTCAGGTTGGCAGATTCAGTGGCTCATCAACATCATCGACTTAGGCTCTTTCTAGCTCACCTCTCTGCTTGCCTCAGGGTACAGGTATCCCCACCTTTTTAAATTTCTAGTCACGCCACTTTGCTTTCACAAAGACCTACATTAGTACCTGTTTTTGTTAACCAAAGAAATCCAAAGAGCATTTTCTCTTATACAAAAAAAGGTGAAAAGCGAAGGTAGGGGTCCGAGCTTGTGTTGCAGCAAGCCATCAGAAAGGCTGCACCCCTTCCGGGTGGCCAGAATGGCTCTGCCCAGCCCCTTCCCCAGGAGCTCCATAGGGCAGCTCAGCATCCAGCTGTCAGAGCTTTGAATGGTGTCTGGGAGCATCTGTGCTTCATCTGGATTTCTTCCGTGCATCTATTAGCAAGGTGTGTCCTAAGGTAACAGAAAGGTCCCAAGAGGTTATTTCGGGGGTTAAGGCATGCTCAAAATGTTTCTATATAAATTAATGGTAATTGCTTCTTCACTTTACTCCACATTGGCTAATAAAAGACTTTGCAGGAATACTCCACTTTCAGATCCCGGGGGAATCTTATATTGGCTTTGGGCTCAAGCAAGCCCCTCACTCCCCACCTCCATTAGTACTAGGTAATGATGGGGTAGTTCCAGGAGTCCTATCCCACACAATGATCTCCAGCAGCAGCAGACCCACTCTCCACTTCTTCGTGTCATTTCTTTGCCTGTTACCCGTCGCAGACCTCTGCTTGTGTCTTTTTTTTTTTTTTTAAGATTGTATTTATTTATTTGACAGAGAGATAGAGAACACAAGTAGGCAGGGTGGCAGGCAGAGGGAGAGGAAGAAGCAGGCTCTCCGCCAATCAGGGCTCTCCATGCAGAGCTCTATCCCAGAACCTCGGGATCATGACCTGAGCCAAAGGCAGCCATTTAACCACCTGAGCCACTGAGGAGCCCCCTGCTTGTGTCTTATGAACCAGGAGTAAGTCACTGTTGCACTCTAAAATCCATCCTGGCAAAGGGAATGGAATACCATGATTGGCTTAAGCTTACACTAATCATCTGCTGTAGAATGGATGTCAGGGATTACTGATTCATAATTGGTAGAATCTACCAGTTCCCCTCTGAATAAGCCTTCAGCCTCCAGGCACTTCTTCCATTAGCTGTAATCACCAATAGGTTACTGATAGAGGCTCTGAGAACCCCTATGCACTGCACAGGACTTCAATTTCCTGGTATTGAATGCCTCTAGTGCTAGAAACTTAACAACTATTTAGACAGGTTCTCCATTTTCTTGCTTTCTCACCCATGTGGGACTTCAATTCTCTTTGCATCTTCCTTTCAAAATTGAAGGTGGTATATCCTGCTGTCCTTTTCTTTCCTCTGGCCCCAGCATCTTAAAGTTGTTTTTCATTTTTCCCAGATCCCCCTGGGAGCCAAGGGACTCATCTTCTATTTCTGTAAGAAATCCACTTACACTAAACAATTAATAAGTTTTAGTGGAATTTACTCAAGATCTGAACAGATTGTGGAAGAGGGAAGGGACAGATCACCTTCCTCCTGACTTTGTCCCTCCCCATGTCTTCTTCCCACCTACCTCCCAAAGCTGGCCTAGGGGCCCCCAGGTCTTCTCCTGTCTTTGATGCCCAGACCCTGGGAATCTCCATTCCTTGCCCACGTGGGCTAATATCAATACACTCCTTCCACACCATCTCTCTAAGAAAAACCCAATTTCCTCTGTCTTTTTTGCACTTCGGAAAAGACAGAAGCAAAATAAATAATAGAAAAATATAAGAACTACCTAACTTCTGTTAACATTGCACCACCTCGCTTACTCAAAGAGCAAGTTGCCCCACGTTCGTTCTCTCAACTCTGAGCAAAGCTTTCACATCCTCATAGCAGCCTTTAGCACTTTTTGTAAAGCTAGGTTTATTCCTGACTTTTGCCTCCTTTATTTTGTTCTTGAAGGTGCGCGATAGTCTTTTGTGTTCAAGCTTATCTATAATCCCCTCTCTCTGTCTTTTGTTCCTGTACCTTTTAAAAACCTGAGCTCTGCAGAGAGCTCCCTACAACCACCTCTTTCTTTAGATGTCTCCTCCTTTATCTGTGGCTTATTTCCTTTTATATTATATAATCAGGATTTTATTGTTTAAATCTCCTCCCTCCCCCAAGTCATATTCCTTTCTAAATTCTCACATCACAGAATCACACCTGTGGTAAATACTCTTTTGAAGCGAAGAGTTAATTTGTAATGCAAATAATTACCTCTTTATTTATCTCATTTTCAAGTAGGAATTTTCATATATCAGATTTTCATAAGGACCAATTAGGGGCAAATTATTTCATACCTTTTTCCTCCTCTCTCACTTATACTCCTTCCCCCTCCCACTGTCCTCCTGTCCTTTTCCCCTCTGGTTGTTTTCCTACTTCCTTCCAGGATGTACGTAAGGCCCCTGGGCTTTAATACTTTCCATTCATGTATGGAGCAAGTGTTTGTTGGTACCAGGCCAACTCACCTTCCATTGCCTCCAGAGAAGTCCATGAGTGGAGCCAAGGGAAGAAAACACTTCTAGAGGGGACCGGCTGTCTCTGTAACCCCTGACAACTGGGGATTTCCATTTCCTCACTGACATCCTTCTATAAACTTCAATCAAAGTCCACCTTCTTCTGCTGACAAATTCTAAAGAGTAAATCTTTCTATGCCTCAGCTTCCTGAGGAGTAAAATGAAGGCATGCTCTTTGTCTTGTCTACTTTACAGAGTTGTTGGGGAAAAAAATCATGTGTAAGAAAATTTTAGATTGGGAAGTGTGATCTATCTGTAAAAGAGTATCTACTACTTGTGCTTAATCATAGGTAAATTGCCTAAAAATATCAAGGATGAGATTTTGAGTGTGAAACTGAGTAGAAATGAACCATCTTGAGGGAAGATTTTGAGCAAGGAACGTTGAGTACTGAGGGTTTTTTTTTTTTTCTCTTTTCAATTTCTGTTTAAATTCTAGTTAGTGCACATACAGTGCAAAATTGGTTTCAGGAGTAGAATTTAGTGGTTCATCACTTATATGCAATTCCCGGTGCTCATCATAACAAGGAGCACTGAGTTTTTTAAATCAAGAATTGCCCTGTCCCCACATATACAGGGATGGAGAAAAGGCTGAAGAAGTAGGAGATAACAAAGCTTCATGTGATAACAAAGTGACAATCCTCTTAGATGATTTATTTCACTTTTGAAAATATTATAAAGACAAAACTGTCTAGAAGATGGAAATAGAGAGAAAGGAATGGAGAGAAGAGCAAGGCTTGTCCAGGATCTGCCAAGGCAGGTGAAGGGAAGGAGCCAAGTTCTTGTGAGTTAAGGGAAGTTGTTCTGGTAGAGTACACAGAGAAAAGAAGGAGGAAAATAGCTTTATCAAGTGAAAATAAATTATGTGATGGTATAGAAACAAGAAAAAGCAGCTGTGAGACATGTTAGTAAGAAAGAAAGAATTCTGTGACAACTCTAGAATGAAGCTGGAAAACTAGGAGTAAATCCTTTCAATGAAGAAGAAAGCAAAAGTATCCTGCTAATTCCATTCTACTTACCCCTCCACTCACACCTACCACCGTCGCCTTCAGACCTTTGCCACGTTTCACCCTGGGGCAATGCAGAAGAAATTCCAAAGTTCTTAAATTATTTGTTCAATTTTGTCTAAGCATAAGCAATATCATGGTGGTTGAAATCGGAATGTGTGTTTTAATTCCTGTCGAAGAAAACAAAAACATAAAGGGAACAAACAACTAGTTGGTTCTTGTCATGTTGTCCTGGTAGTTGCACAAACAACCCCACTCACCGTTTTGCCTTTGATTGCTGAAGTCCTAATATGTTCCAGGAGTTGTGCTGGGCCCCAGAGACATAATGATTAACAATACAATTGGGATGTCTGTCTTCATAGAGCTGATAACTTGGTGGGAAAAACAGACATTAAAGATGCATACACATGAGTGCATGATTAGCAGTTGGGGTAAATATTATGAAAGAGCAAGGAGGCTTTTACGAACAAGAATAATGGGGGAAACCAACCTTCTATAGATTGAGAGGCCAGGGAAGGACAATCTGAGGAAGTAATACATATAAAAACCCCTAGGATAAAAACAAGTTTTCCCTGAAATGGATCTGGGGAAGCTTGTTCCATGGAAAGCAAAGAACATTCGCAACAGTCCCCTTCTGGGAAGAAGGGGGAAAAATGTGAGTTCAAGCTTTAAAAGAAGCTCTGAAGGAAAGCTAGTGTGTCAAGAGTTGTGCTGTCCAACCCATTAGCCACTGGCCATATATGGCTATTTCAATTTAAATTAATTAAAATTAAGTAAAATTTTAAAAATCCAGTTCTTCAGCGGCACTAGACACATTTTTAGTATACGATAACCACATGTGGCTAGTGGTCACTGTAGAAACAGCACATATTAGAATCTTTCCATCATCACAGAAAGTTCTATTGGACAACATTGGTCCAGAGCAGTTGTAGGGATTTAGAAAATCCTAGCAGACAAGGTGGAAAAGCAGATGGGAGAAATGAAACAGAGAAATGAAAAATTAAAGAAAAAACAAAAAGAAATGCTAGAAATCAAAAACATAATAAGAGATATGAAGAATACATTTGATGGACTCATCAGTAGACTGAGCATGGCCAAGGAAAGAATCAGTGAGTTTGAAGATCTGTCAGTAGAAACTTCTCCAACTGAAATGCCAAAAGAAAAAAGAATAAAGGGGCGCCTGGGTGGCTCAGTCGTTAAGCGTCTGCTTTCGGCTCAGGTCATGATCCCAGGGTCCTGGGATCGAGCCCCAAATCGGGCTCCCTGCTCAGCGGGGAGCCTGCTTCTCCCACTACCATTCCCTCTGCTTGTGTTCCCTCTCTCGCTGTGTTTCTCTCTGTCAAATAAATAAAAAATCTTTAAAAAAAGAAAAAAGAATAAAAACAAAAAACAGGAGTGCCTGGATGGCTCAGTTGGTTAAGCGTCCAACTTGATTTTGGATCAGGTTATGATCTATCGAGCCCCTCATCAGACTCCACACTGAGCATGGAGCCTGCTTAAGATTCTCCCTGTCCCTCTCCCTCTGTAATACCCCTCCTTTTCTAAAAAGAAAGGAAGGAAGGGAGGGAGGGAGGGAGGGAGGGAGGGAGGGAGGGAGGAAGGGAGGGAAGAAAGAAAGAGAGAGGAAGGAAGGAAGGAAGGAAGGAAGGAAGGAAGGAAGGAAGGAAGGAAGGAAGGAAGGAAGGAAGGAAGGAAGACTCAGAATATTTGCAAACTGTGGGACAATTTCAAAAGGTATATCAGTAGTTGGAATACCAGAAGGAGGAGAAAGATAAGTGGAGCTAAAGGAATATTTGAAATAATAATGGACAAGAATTGTCCAAAATTCATGACAGACATCAAAACATAGATCCAGGAAGCTCAGAGAACATCACACAGGATAAATATTTTTAAATAATATGTAAAAATGAAATCTACACCTAGGAATATCATATTCAAACTGCAGAAAACCAAAGACAAAGAGGAAGGAAAAAAGCCTTGAAAGAAGCTAGAGGAAAAAGACCAACTTAACCTGTAAAGAACAAGGATAAGAATTACAACAAACTTCTCTTCAGAACTAAGCAAGCAATAAGAGAATAGAATGGAAAAATTGAAGTGCTGAAAGAAAAAAAAATACCCTTTTCTGGATTAAATATTCATGATAAGAAGCAACCTCTAAAAATTAAAAGCAAAATGAAATAAATGAATCTGTGAAGAGAGTTAATTTAATCACAGAGAGAGGAGTCATTTCAAGTGACTTCAAAAACACAGTAATTTGACTGTACCTCTCTTTTTTTTAAGTTTTTATTTATTCATTTGATAAGTTTTGATTTATTCATTTGATTGTCCATTTGATTCATTACTCAAGGGGCCCTGCCTGTACCTCTCTAAGACATGTATCTCTCCAAGAGCATGAAGAATTACAAAGAACTTTAAAATTGTTATGAGCTTTTACTTGTCAGTAATAATGCTGAAGTCATCATTCTGACACTATTACATATGTCTATGTGTAGATGAAGCAAAATAAGTATTTTGACTGCTGTCATTAGGACCTAAGTTTTTAGTGTAAAGAGGTACAAATATAAAATATGAAAGTTCAGGGCGCCTGGGTGGCTCAGTCGTTAAGCGTCTGCCTTCGGCTCAGGTCATGATCCCAGAGTCCTGGGATCGAGCCCCGCATCAGGCTCCTTGCTCGGCCGGAAGCCTGCTTCTCCCACTCCCATTCCCTCTGCTTGTGTTCCCTCTCTTGCTGTGTTTCTCTCTGTCAAATAAATAAAATCTTTAAAAATAATAATAATAAAATAAAATAAAATAAAATATGAAAGTTCTATAAAAACCTCATAATCTATGTTTGGACCTGAATTCACTGTGTATTTCCTCTTTTAAAAAAAAAATGCCTATTTCTTTCTCTTCCCGCTAAAGAACTTAGAAGCAATGACCATAAATTTAGCAATAAATACTCCTAAAACCCAGACTATAGCCTCTGAAAAAGCACTTTCCAATAAAAGTAATCAGAGCTTGTTTGGAAAATAATTAATTTCTGGTTGGGGCAGGAAATTTAAAATGTGATCCTGGAACATCTTATTATACCAAAAAGAAAAATATTTAAAAAGATTGTTGGGTAAGAATCAGAAGCCTACAGAGTAGTCCCTCCGCTGGCCAAAGTGGAAACAATCTGAGCATCAAAAAAGATAACTAAAATGGCTTTTAAAACACTAAACGGTTAAAATCCATGAGTTCATTATAATACTTAAAACGTTAACTTTTTTTCAAATCCTCATTGGTCACTTTTAGAGGACGCTGAAGAACCAACCCGTTCTTTTGACAACTGGTAAAAACGGGAAAGAATCATTTATCCCATATATTTTGAATTTTGCTATAACCAAATCTTTGATGAAGGCAAGTTTTTTTTATAGTAATAAAATATTTTATTACTAAAATATATTACTTTTAATATATTAATAAATATATTAATAAAATTGCTGCCTTACTAATAAAGGCAGAAAGAATGACAGACTGTCTTTTTTTTTTTTAATTAATTTTTATTAACATATAATGTATTATTTGCCCCGGGGTACATGTCTGTGAATCATCAGGCTTACACATTTCACAGCACTTAACAGCATATACCCTCCCCAATGTCCACAACCCAGCCACCCTATCCCTACCCCCCCCACCTCCCAGCCACCCTTAGTTCGTTTCGTGAGTCTAGCTCTTATGGTTGAACGACAGACTGTCTTAATCAACTCAGGCTATTATATCAGAATATTATAGTCTGGGTGGCTTGAACAACAAACACTGATTTCTCACAGTTCTGGAGGCCAGTGGTGCCAATAGATTTGGGGCCTGGTGAGAGCCTTCTTTCCGGTTTTTGTAGATGGCCACTTTCTTGCTGTATCCTCAAAGGGTGGAGAGAGAGAGAGAGCTAATTTTCTGGTTTCTTCTTCTAAGGACACTAACCCTATCACAAGGACTCTACTGTGATTTCATTCAAACTTAATTATCTCCCAAAGATCCCACCTCCAAATACCATAACATTGAGGTTAGGGTTTATCAAGAATTTTGAGGGGACACCTGGGTGGCTCCATCAGTTAAGCATCTACCTTTGGCTCAGGTCATGATCCCAGGTTCCTTGGACTGAGTCCCACATTGGGCCCCTTGCTCAGCAGGGAGCCTGCTTCTCCCTCTGCCTGCCGCTCCCCCTGCTTGTTTTTCCCAAAATAACAATTTGGGGGAGAACACAAGCATTCAGTCCATAGCACCCTCTAATGAAAGAGTAGATTTGGGCAATGATCATTAGTGGCTGCTCAAAGCACCACATGAAAAGCTAATGGAGTATTAGACATGAATGGATCATGTAATGCCGGGACTACTGATCAACCTTTAATAGCACAAAAACTGAACAACCATTATGTGCCTCCACGTGGAAGAACACACCACCACCTATGAAATTATCTGCCCCCCCCAAAAAAAATTCAAATCTGAAACTGATCAAGCCTCTACATCAGCACTATCCAATAGAAATAGAACATAAGGCACGTAGGTAATTTGAAATTTTCTACTAGCCACATCTAAAATGTAAAAATAAATAGGGGAAATTAATTTTAATACTATATTTTAGTTATCCCAATATATAAAAACTACTATTATTGAAACATATTATCAGTGTAAAATTATTAACATTTAGCATCTTTTTTATGGGTTAAGTTTCTAGCATCCGTTGTATATTTTATATTTGCATGTCACAATTTTGACTAGCCACATTTCAAGCACTCAATAGCTGATGGAGGCTGATTCAAACAAGAAAACTGTAAAAAATTATGAGATGATGGAGGAAATTTTAATGCTGTCTGGGTATTTGGTTATAGTAAGGTATTATGAATTTTTAAATGAAATAATAGTACTGCATTCACATTTTTTAAAAGAGTCCTTATCTTTTAAAGATACATGTAGTAATATTTACAGCTGAAATTATAAAATATAATAGTCTGTGTATAATATTTTATAGACATAAACTATTAATGTTTGAGATTTGCTTCAAAATAATCTGGATGGGCGTAAGAGGATGGTGGCCATGAGCTGATTGGCTACTACTAAGAAAATGGCACCCATTTGCTGTTTAACGTTACCGTCAAAGAATGGAGAGGGTTTTGTTTACGGAACCCACTGCAAAGGAGATAATGAAGGTAGAATCAGCTGTTGATCAATCACTTCTGACCCCAGGAGTGGTATGACAGTGGCTGGAATGTCTCCCCTGGCTCGGAACCAGACACCCAATTATTGCACAATCTCCCCTGTGTTCCCTCTGCCCCCCGGCACCATCCCCAGTGCTAAAGTGGGGGAGGTGAAGACCGCGGGTCTAAATCTGCTAAACTATGTGAAGAAAATGGAATTTCAACTAGCTTTCTGGGAAAGAGACAAATGTTTCAAATCCAGCATGAGCCAGAGTGTTTCTTTGGGAGAAGCTCATAGGAAGGAGACAGCCCAAGACCTCCAGAGGAAGTTAAATCTTGGAGGGAGGACACTGGAACTACTAGCTAGCCATCCCTTCACGGAGCATCACCTTCCTCCAGGGCTAAACTTGGGAGGTTCTGGGTTTTGTCTGATCAAAAAAAGGCAATGCTCCTTTCTGTATCACTGGCACTGCCCGCCTTGTCTGTCAACCAATTTTGGTTGAGTTGAGTCTGCGATGAGTAAGAGAATGACAATGGGAGACGACAGGACACTGTGGGGAGAACACAAAGCAGATCTGGGAGGAATTCTCAGACCACTTTATTAGTAGCCTGGAATCTTCTTCCCTTGGTAAAACCCTGTGCATCCTTTTTTAAGTTGCCGAGTCAGCTATGCTCCCTATGACACCCGTAAGTAGATTCACCAACTACAGGTTCTTATTTTGGTTCAGAAAACATGGTGAGAAAAATTTCCATTCTTTCATACCATGGTGCTTTGTATCCCACCAGCAATGTGCTGTTCTGCAATGAAGCATTTATTTTCCCTAGTAAGCTGTGACTCCAAATGCAAAAACCATGACATTTTCACCTTTGAATCGCCACCATCTAGCAAATGCAGGATATATAAGCAGGTGATTCATGTTTGTGGAATGAATAGATCATTCATCAACAGCTATTCCTGAACATCTAAACGGGTTAATACTATGAAATGGCTGCTTTTTTGCTTTTTAAATCTCCAAATGAACACTCCAAATGTGGCTATGTGGCTAGGATCTCATTATGGACTTCAAAATCACACAAGAAAAGCAGTAGTATGTTACTTTGCAGTCATTTCAACCCATGAGCCCACACCCTTTAAAAACTCATAACCAGAATTACTTAGCTTGACTGACCATCTCATGGAACAAGGATTGAAATAGCCTTCTGTTATTTTCTAAAATTTAAACACATACACAGTGTTATCATCATTAAGCGCTGACTGACATACTTTCTGGTCTGAACTCCTTTCCCAAACTTGATTTTCAGGTATTGCCCCAAAAATGTTTTGAGAAATTGCAAGGTCATTAGAAAAGGTCTCTATTCCCATGGTGATCTTCTTAGACGTCAAGATTAAATGGCATTTTTGAAAATTTTGTTTAAAAAAATCAGTGGCATGGTTCCATGGGAACGTACTTATTTTTTTTTTTAAGATTTTATTTTCAAGTAATCTTTATATCCAACATGGGGCTTGAACTCACACCCCCAAGATCAAGAGTTACATATTCCCAATTGAGCCAGTCAAATGCCCCAAAACCCATTTATTAAGAGTAGGCATGTTAGGGGCGCCTGGGTGGCTCAGTGGGTTAAAGCCTCTGCCTTCAACTCAGGTCATGATCTCAGGGTCCTGGGATCGAGCCCCACATGGGGCTTTCTGCTCAGCAGGGAGCCTGTTTCCCCCTCTCTCTGCCTGTCTCTCTGCCTACTTGTGATCTCTCTCCTCTCTGTCAAATAAATAAATAAAATATTAAAAAAAAAAAAAAGAATAGGCATGTTTTATTATCTTTCTATGCTTTGCAGAGACTTAACCTGGGCCCAAGGGCCAGTAAACAAGGAGGGGGTGAAGGTAGAAATAATAGCACAGGCTTCAGAACCAGATATTCCCCAAATCAAAGTAATTCTACGCAGCCATTTGATTGTTTCAGCCTGCTTCCTCAAATATAAAATGGGAATGATTATACCTTTTTGAGGGATTCTGGATTTGTTGGGAGCCTTACCATGAAGACTATGCAGACTGAATTAGTGTGAGTGCCCCAACCACCAGCTCAGAGGTGAACTCAGCTCACTGATTTGGCCCATAGTTCTGTTCCTTGGATGATGAATAGTAAAAATCTAATATTTTTATTTTATCAACTAATATGGTCATCTAGTGATTCTCCACATTTTCTCGTGTCAACAGTTTTATGATCTTCTGTAGTTGGGATATGATTTAGTAGGCTACGTGAGCAAAGCAAACTTTCTAATTCTGTAGAATGCATGCAGTGTGGGAGTTTGCTCCTGGTCTGAAAGTTCCAAGAAGGCAGGTTCTCTCTGTGCATTGTCATTGGATCCCAAGCATTGAGAGTGCCTGACACTTATTTGGAAGTGGATAAATTTTCTTGACTGGGTGCAAGAATGAATATTAGGTATTAAAGAGAATTAGAGTGATGAAAATGTATGTGACCAAGCAATATCCCTGGTGACAAAATATGGGAAGTCCCATATCAAGATGTGGGTTTTTATGTACCGCTTGGCTGGACTAAATTCCACAGGCCATCAAGGACCCATGAGAAAAAGATAGGATTGCCTGATGGGGCCCTAGAAGAGGAGCACCACTGCTCTGTCCTTCCCCTCTCCTGAGACAAACCAGCAATCCCCAAAAATTGGTGGGCCCTTTATAATTATGGGATGGTACATAAGAGATTATAAATGGCATCCTACATTGGAAAGGGCTTGAGACATCTTTGCCAGCTTCCATGATGCCCACAATCATAACATGGTCAATGAAGTCTTTTAAGAATATATCTACAAACAGAATAATCCCTGAAAGGAGTCTATTCAAAAGTACCCCCCACCCCCCGAGCCAAGCTGACAGACGAAACTCCCAGGTGTCTTCCCTGGGCCCTAACTCTTTGTTTTTCTAGGTCACGGGGCCCTACATTCTCAGAGAATAGAGAACTACTGCAAAACATATTCTTCTCAAGCCCGTCCACAACCCACATCCTGGACGAGTCCCAGACAGAGTCCCCCTGAAAAACCTGCCACCTCCTGTTCTACATGGTCAAGAGTTGGCCCTGTCCCCACACCCCCCACGAGTACAGCTGCAACCCTCTCACATCCTTCCAAACCCCTTAAAAGACCCAGCCAGACGGAAACTCACTGGCATTTTTCTCTAGATGTCTGGCCCCTCTCCTCCCTTGGAGAGAGAATAAACTCTGTGCTGCTTGCTGCTCCTCTCTTTGTGCAATTCTGTGCCTCACCCCCCCACCCCCATCACCGGCCACACTAAGAACCTCTGTGTTCAAGAATTGCTATCATCCCAGCTGCTGGGAGGGCTATAGCCACTGCCTGAGTGGTGAAATAATATCGCTCAGGATTCTCCAGAGGAGCGGAGCCAATAGGAGACAGACAAATGAGAGACAGGAAGGAGAGATTTAGTAGAGGAATTGGCTCACACGATTACAGAGACCGAGAAGTCCCAAGATCTGATCTGCCATCTGCAAGCTGGAGGGCCAGAGAAGCTGAGGACCAGGGGAGCCAATGGTATGAGTCCTAATCCAAGTCTGAAGGCTCAAGAATTAGGAGCACTAATCCATCAAAGATAGACTTCCCAGCTCTGGCAAAAGAGCCAATTCACTCTTCCTCCACCTTTAGGCTTTATTCAAGCCCTCAACAGATTGGATGAAGCCCACTGAACTGGTGATGGCATCTTCTTTATTCAGTGCACTGACTCAAATGCTGATTTTTTTTCCCGAAACACCCTTATGAACATGGCTGGAAATGTGTTACCAACTTTCTGGACATCCATTACCCCAGTCCAGTTAACATATAAAATTAACCACCATAAGCACGTTGTCTATGATGTAGAAGCTGTAGAATACTGAGGCCGCATCCAAGCAGAACAAGAGCGAGGGATGGGGAGAAGGGCTGGGGCTGAGAAAGGAAGCCTTGCTTCTCCTTTCCTGTTGGACCTCGGGTTGGTCACACTCTCTGTCTGGGCCTCGGATCCACCTCGGTAAACTAAGGAAGTTGAATAAATGATCTGTAATATTCCTTCTGGTTCTAAAATTATATTCTCCATGTCACCAAAGAATTCTTTCTGAAAAGGAGAGAGGCTAAGGTAATTCCCCCCCCTTTCTTTAATTTACATGTCCTTTTGCTTTTCATTTATATGTAAATGTATGAGCCTTTGACCAAAATAAAATTATGATCTCTGGGTCACCCCTCAGCCCTCTTGTTATTAAAATGCTGCAGCAGATTTCTGGGAACAAAAAAAGGGAAAAGAAAACCAGTTACTAAGTCATCCTGACTTACCTCTCCTGGAGGGCCAGGGAGTCATTATGGCGGTGGTAGCCCAGAGGACAACCAGGAGAAAGTTCTGTTTGGAACAGGCCTTCACCTACCTCTGACCTTTGTTTCTGAAGTAGAGCAGATGCTCTGTATAAGAGAAACATGATCTGGGGACGTCAGGGAGTGAAATGGAAAAATGCTGGGCTTCAGCGCCGTAGTACCCAGTTCAAATCCTGGGTCTCCTATTCTGTATGCTCGAGCAAATCACTTCGCCTCTGAGTCAGTTTTTTCTCTGTAAATGGGAGAATATCAATTTCAGAGGTCCTCCATGAGCAGTAAAGAAGGCAATAGGCTAAAACACTGGAATTATTGAACAAATTGTAATTCGTAGCAGAATGGGACGAGCACTATGTTAAGACAGAGAAGCAGAAGCCACACCACAGACATGTGGTGGGAAGGAAACTAGTCACATGCTGCCCCTTTAATTATTTCAGCTGACCCAACTGTTGCAAGCTAGGGCAGGGGTGAGGACGCACAGAGGGAAAAATAGTCCTCCATGAGGAATTATCTCTCCCTCACAGAGCTGGTAGCCTGGTTGCGAGATGAGGCTCATAGAATTGAAGACCCGAGCAAACCAAATGCCTAGAGCACTGGTTGTTGATGCCTTGATGAACCAAGAAAACCAGAATAGAGGCCTCTCCTCTTTAATCCTGAGAGTTTATGATTCTAGAAAGCAAGTTTTTATGGGAGATTTGGCTCTCAGATCATGACAGGCCTGGGAATTCATCAGCCAGCCCACCCTTGCCCTGGATGGTGCTGGGGAGCCATTGAAGGTTTTGAGTTGAAGAGTATCCTATGGAAGTTAAGGACCGTTTGCCTAGTAGCAGTGAATGCTAAAGATAAAGGAGGAAGGGGGAGGGTGGGGAAGGCCAGGAAGGGGATGAGGAGGGCAGGACAGGTGGTAATCTGCATCGAATCGTGCCTTTGAGCCAGTCATCAAGTCTTGTTGATCTCTTTCTTGAAATAACTAATCCCCATCCCTTCTGTGAACTCTATCATTCATCCAAGGAATAAATTTTCCAGCTGGATTGACTGGAAGACAGATGCCACTGACAGAGGTAAGGAAGTTGAGGTCGATGGAGAAGAAATCTGGTTTTTAACACTTGGGATTTAGGGTAATGGCTGAATGTTCAAGTGAAAAAGTGAAGTTAAACTGATTTTTTCAACGTGACTAGAAGCAACTTTTCTACTCAACATGAAATTGGAGAGTCTAACCAAAATCAGATATAGGGTAAAAAAAGAAAAAATTGTACATACTCTGTCACTCTCTTTTTTTCTCTTTTGATGTGTAAATTACCGTGTGGGGGAACTGAGTATATTTGCATAGCTTGTATTTTCTTCAGCATGGGGAATGATAAACAGAATTATGATGGAAATGTTATATAAGTTTGTTAAAACCAAAATAAAAATAAGTAGGGAATGCAAAATGCTGGATTACAGGGGTAAATATTTTAACTTTTGGGGGGCATGATTTGAAAAACTCTTACATCCCTTATGTCACCGGATCTTATAAATGGATTTATGACTAATATAAATGATACTAGGATGGGGGGCTAAGCATTATTTCAACTATTTGAAAAGAAGATAGCTTTTTAGAGGGGAAATGATCTTCCCATTCCATCCATAAAAACTAGAGGAAACTTCACCAGACCACTGGGCTTATAATGTTCAGTCTGGGGGTCTAATGTTGCCTAATTTCTTCACTCTTGAAGCCTCCTGAAGATGCTCGCCCTGCTCTCAATTATTGGAGGATCCTTTCCCCACCCACCCCTCATCTTTTGGGTTTTGTCCCCTTACTTTTATCTCCTCCCTCTCATGACTTATTGATAGCAGCTCTAAAGCAGTAGTTATGAAAAGGGTTAGGAAATTTTTATTTGAAGCAGAGATGAGTATGTGGCTTGGGAGGGAAGGGAAAAGGACTAAATAAAAGGAAGTGACTCTAAGCTGTTAGGAACGAGAAGACCATTAATAGCAACATCTTGATTTCATTAGGAGGTGAGCTGAAGCCATCCGAAACAGGCAGGGAACTAGGTGATAATAAGAGAAAATGTGTTTCTCAGACAAAGGAGCAAACAGCAGGGGACAGAGGCTCAGGGAAGGAGGCGACCATGAGGGAGAGTGTGCAGAGAGGACGTGCTAATCCCTCTGAATTGTACCAGCAGAAGCTGGGGGCCGTTTGAACTCCTTGGCAGCTTCAGCCTGGTCTCAAAGTGCACTGTGAGGAATGAGAACAAAAGAAAAGTTCACTGCAAGTTCCTCTTGTCAAAGCAGGGGAAATTGCTTTGAGGCCAGCACTAGGAGATGCTAATGGGTAGAAAGCGAACCAAGTAAAAGGAAAAAAAGAAATGTGCCAGGTCACTGGGAGCCTGCCTGGCGTCGGGCGAGATAAAACCACCACTGACAAGACATTCAGCCCAGGTCCCACCGTGCACTGCTGTGCGAGTCACTTCTAACCAGTGCTCAGCTGGCTACAGTCCGCAGAGAAGGCCTCAGCTGCTCCAAGAATATTCGTTCACTCGATGAACCGTAATTGAGCTCTCACTGTGTCAGCCAGGCCTATTGCTGTTAATGCTGGAAGGTGCAATGGGAGCCCTTGTGTCCTGGTACCAACCGGTTTTGTGAGTCAGAAAGGATCACTGGAAAGTGAGTCCTGGGAAATCTGCTGACCCTGGAAGGGCACAGCTCAGCAGAAGATGGGGGAAGTGTAGGAGAGCCAAAGTGGTAACTGGAAACAAATACGCATCTGTTTAAAGTCCTAGAGAGCAAAGACCCACTGACTGCTGGTCTTCCTTCTCTGGGCCTAGCAGTTCTCATCCATAAAATTGGCTGAACAGGCCGATGCATTCCTTCCCTTTGAGCAGATTTAAAATGGAGCCGGGAGTCCTCTGGGGATCGTGCCACGAGGTTGGGACAACGTGGGGATCTCTTAATGAGGGAATCCGTAATCAGCGCAGGAGCTAGAAACCAGAGGTGCTTTTTCTGTGTGTTTTGATGAGTCACTGAGCAAATTTAAAATGCTACAGATGTCACAAAGCTTTCCCTCCAAATTCTAAACCTGAGGCTGCCAACTCGGAGCACCTCGGTTTTATTTGGCTAGCAGAGTACTTTTTTAAAAAAATGGAAGCAGCGTTTACAAATTGTGGGATTTCTGAAAATCCAGATTTGGGGCTTCGCTGAGAGACCGGAAGCTCTGACGGCTCTGGCCCCACAGCAGCAAGTGGCGAGAGGTGGGCAGCAGTCTCACCATTTAGATGAGACACCTGGTCTCAGTTTTGGCCATCGCTAGCGCTCATCCAGCACTTTTGAAAGTGCTGTTTGTATCCCTGACACAAACCAGGGCCGTTATGGGCAAGGAGGATGTATGGTTACCCTAATTCACCTTGCTTCCCCCGGACTTGTTTTTCTTTTTTGCCCACTGTTATTTGGGTTGTGTGGTCATAAGTCAGGGACTCTCCTGAGACGGAAAGGAGAGAAAAGGTGTAAAGTGAGGCCGAGACCTGAACGGTGAAAAACAGGGAAAGAAATAAAAAGGAATATTAAAATGAATGCCAATTACACAAAACCTTCAGGTAAAGGCAGAGCCTTGCTGGTGGCTGGCTCAGCGTGTAAGTTTGACCTTCCCGGCTCCCTGCCCTCCGCAGCACCGTCAGTTTTAATAAGTTGTAATCCCAGAGCTCCGAGCGAGGCTAATCAAACTGCAGAGAGCAGCCTGTTCCTAATCAGGAAGGCACAGGATCATCATTAACTCTGTGGTTGCTCAATGAGCTCCAAGCTGCCTTGACAGGGAGAAAAAAAAAAAATCCTGGATAAAATAGTTGGTTATACACTTGAATCTTGACCTTTTGATGGTCTTTGTTTGAAATTTTTATTAAAACGCTTTAATTACCCAACTATTTGGCTTAACAAATATTTTCGAAGACCCTTTTCCCGTTAGTCCCAGAGAAGACTAGAGTGGCGCTCCCACAAGGCATTTGGGACACCTCAGATTCCCACTGGTTCCTTGAGTCCCCTTGAACTGACTGCAGACCCCAGCCCTCTCGACACCATCCAGGGTGTGATTAGAGCCCCCAGACCGGGGGCGGGAGGAAGTGGGGGACGTGGAATGGCAACTCATGTTGAGGACCCATGGGCGACGAGTGCCAGTGCTGGCCCTTCCCCATGGCAGGAGTGGGACCATGCCGCACTGAGGCTCCGGAAGCCCCCAGCACTGCTGGGCCACATGGCCCTTCTGGTTCTCTCCCTTCTCTTAGCCCCTGCAACCCAAGGGCAAGTCTCAAGAGGCTATTTAGCACAATGCTCAACTGCAGAATCTTCGTCAGATGCAGCTAAAGTTTAACTTGGAGCTGACTGCTGTTAGGCCCTTAGACAGACTACTCAACCTTCCAGAAATTCCGGGTAGGCCCTCAGGGAGGCTACTCAGCCTTCCTGCAACACAGTTTTTAACATAGGAGTAATATCAAAACCTCATAACCACGCTCTGAGGGTCAACAAGATATATAAGGAAAGCACTTACTGGGGCGCCTGGGTGGCTCAGTCCTTAGCATCTGTCTTCAGCTTAGGTCGTGATCCCAGGGTCCTGGGATTGAGCCCCACATCAGGCTTCTGCTTGGCAGGAAGCCTGCTTCTCCCTCTCCCACCCTCCCCCTGCTTGTGTTCCCTCTCTTGCTGTGTCTCTTTCTCTGTCAAATAAAAATCTTAAAAAAAAAAACAAAAAAACATTTACTAAGGTGCCTAGTACATTAAAGATGCTCTCCATAGCTTACGGTTATTATTATTTTTATTATGTGCTAGCATGGCCTTACAGCCCCAATTATATCATTTAAAGAGACAGATACATTGCTGAATCTCCTTAGAATCTGCATTTAGTATGAGTGCATTGAAAACAATGACCACCGATGAAATAAATGTAGGAAAAAATTCTTTTCCAATGGAGAATTTTTCTAGTATCATGGAAATTTAATGGTTTGCTTAATAGACTCACTACTATTTACAGGAAACAAGACAGTATATTTTTTTAATTAAAAATGTTATTTTTTAATTAATTTAATTTTAATTTAATTAAAAGGCTATTGACTTTAACAGACTTACATTAAAGGAAAAAAACATTTTTTTCAAATGTGCTAATAAGAAAACAACCCAGAAAAATGAACAATGCTTGAGCAGAATATTCAGTGTTTTGAACATAAATAAAACTCATAAATTTATATGGATTCCAGGATATTAATATTCCTCCAACAATGGATTTGGCATTGAACAGGAACATAAACATATGAACAAGTCTAGTCCAATATATTTCGAGGCAAGCAGATCCTTGAGAGCAGAAACTCTTTCCTAACTATCCTTGCCATTCACGGAGGAGAGATTATAAGAATGTCATGGACATTCCTGAACCATTAATAAAAGAAAAACATATAGATACCTAGCACATAAAAATACAGTAACCACATAATTAAAAACAATGTTCAGTAATGCCCACTGAAATGAAAAAATATCAAGTTATAGCCTAAGAATGTAAAACAAATATATTCCATGCTCCTACAAAAACAAAGGCGTTTTTTTTATTCCATTGGTTGTTTTTACAAAAACTATGTGTGTATGTACTCTTACAGAAAACACGACAGAGAAAAGCCCAAAGAAAATAAAAATCACCTGTCATATCAACACGAATGTCACTCCTTTGGTGAGAGCAGAAAAAACTCATAGAATCAGAGATGATCCAGGAAGGTCTTCCCAGTCTCAGGATCTGCTGCTGCCAACTTACCGACCGCTTCAGAAGTCACAGGCCAAAACTCTTTCTCGGCTCTCAAACATCTCTACTGTTGCCTGATTCCCAGCACCACTCCATTTTTCACCAGGCCAACAGTGATCAGTAAACTAGGACACAAGAAGGCTGCAAATGTAATCTAAAACTTTTTGTTCCCCCAACATCACAGCTAGATAGAATCTTGGAAGTTCCTGTAGTGCTACGCCCCCTGCCTGTCCCTGTTTGTTCAGGAGGAAATAGGCCTGGAGGGGGCAAGTGATTTGCCTGGTGTCAGCTGAGTAGAACTGAAACCCAGTCTTCCAATTGACAGGCCGGGGCTCTGTCCAAGTGAACACATGGTGAATGAATCTCCCCAAGTTATGGGGCCACGGTTATTATGTGGTGAGATTATTAATGAACTGAAGGCAGACCATGGCAGATCTGGAAGACCAGATGAAAGCACCTAGGCAAACGTTTGGCTCGTAACGGGCAACTGCATGGGCTCTCGGAAGACAAGTCACACACAGATCATGTGGTTAAATGAAGGTGCGTGCCCTGGGCCAACTGATCCTAGGAGCGATGTATGAGCGAGCCCCACATCCCATGAAGATGTGAGCCTAGTCAAGTTACAAGAGCCTTTTCTGATTGACTGCAGCAGTGAGGCAGCTGGGCAGGCAGAAGCATCCAAGAGGATCCTGAGAATATAAGGATTAAAACTAGGAAACTCTTCAATCAGCCAGATTCCTTATACAGTCAACAGTCACACGTCTACAGAAGTCATGCTCATGACTTTTCGAGCTCTGATCCAACTCTGCGAACCCACACAATCTCATCAACCCCGCTTCAAGGTTGTCCCTTCACAGCTAAAGCTTTTCTCTTTGACTAAACGAATCTCCATTCACTAAAAGAGTTAGCACTGAAATATTAAAGGTCATGGTTCAGTTCTTTCTGAGCAGTCTGGGTCACTTAAGTCTTGAGAAGAAATCTTTTGAGCCTCAAGTCGGCAGAGTTTGGTTCAAACGTTTCTTATTTATGAGCAGATCTCATTCTCCGATATAAATGATTAAAACCAAGATCATTTCTTGTTCTCTTCTTCCCACATTCCAACAGCAGGACAGGCTCAGTGTGAAGAGTCAGACTTGTGTGTGCCAGGTCTCAAGATGCTTGCCTGCGGATGAGCTCTTTCAACTGTGCCAGTTTGTCGCTTTTTAGTGCTTCCCGGATGGAGTGGAAAAATCCAAAATAGTGTTCAAAGTTGTGCATCATGAGCAGGACCCCAGCCAACAGCTCGTTGGTCACCAGCAGATGGTGGATGTACGCACGAGTGTGATTCTGACAGCAATAACAGGAACACCCTCTCACGAGTGGCTCAAAGTCCTCCTGGTACCTGACAAAGGAAGTTACAGGGATAGTCCAGACAACGAGGAATACAAGACATCCACAGCCTAGGCTATCTACTTGGCCGGTACATAAGCAATAATTAATAACCTCCCTGGCAAACACAGTGCTGGGCACCTGCTTGGGATGACAATGTGGTGACCGGTTAAACTAGAGCACGATGAGTCAGGAGACTCAGAAGTCTTCTCCTGACAGACCTAACTTCCTGGACAGAGGCTTACAGAGAGCATCGAGAGAAGGTCCTGGGATCACTCCCTCACGCTGAGCTTTGTTAGTCACACCGTAAAGGCACACAGCAACAGTAAATGCTGTTCTGAAGCATGACACACTTCTCCCCCTTGCCACCAGAACTAGTACAGAAGACACAGTATGACCTTTCACTAGCAGGGTTTGTGTGTGTGTGTGTGTGTGGATTGCAATGCACTTAATTTCTGCCACCACCTCTGAAGACAGGCATTTTTACTGTCATTTCCCAATGAAGACCACTAAGGGGGTCGAGAGGAAGGGCTCCAGAACTACTAGGCCTAGGTTTGATGTCCGGTTCACAACTCACTAGGGCAAGTCACTTAACGTCCCTCTGTATCTTTGTTTTCTCATCTGTAATGGTAATGAATGCAATAACAGCATCTACCTTAGGGAGTTATTACAATAATTAAATGAGTTAATATAGCAAAGGATTCTTTCTATCAAATAAATAAAATCTTAAAAAAGAGGGGGGCCGCCTGGGTGGCTGAGTCTGTCGGGCATCTGCCTTCAGCTCGGGTCATGATCCCAGGGTTCTGGGATTGAGTACCACATCCCGTCATGCTCCCTGCTCAGCAAGAAGCCTGCTTCTCCTTCCCCCTCTGCCTGCTGCTCTCCCTGCTGTGCACCCCTCCTCTCTCTCTGTCAAATAAATAAAATCTCAAAATAAAACAAAGGATTTGGACATTGCTGGGCACACACTAAACACTACATATGTTACTTTTTATCAGCTATTAAAAAGAAGTTAAGGGGTGCCTGGCTGGCCCAGTTAGTAGAACATGCAACTCTTGATCTCAGGGGTTTTGAGTTTTAGCCCCACACTGGGCATGGAGCTTACTTTTAAAAAAAAAAAAAAAAAAGGAAGTTAAATGACTTGACCAAGGTCACAGAGCCAATAAGTAGTGCTAGGCTCTGAATTTCAAATTCAGTGCTGACAATAAGAAAACTACAATTTCCAGCTAAATCTATACTGTGAGGGAAGTTTAGTAGTAACCCATTTATATTACCCTAGCATTTAAAAAACAGAAATGAATCTCCTTGGCTAGTTTTCAAGAAGTTAAATGAGTAAACATTACCATTTCAGACCTACAATCAAGAAGCCCCTATAGAATACATATTAGACCTAGGATTTTCATATTCGTTCATAAATTTCAAGTCTGTACTATTCCTAGATAGACATAAATCAAATCTGAATCCCTAGAATGTTCCTTTACATAAGACCAAAACACCCCAGCACTAAAGCGAGAATACCAAACTCAAAGAAAAACCTCTCAGTGCTTCACTAATAATTACTACTTTGGGCCAAATAACAAAGTTATAAGGTCTCTTAGTTCATTCTTCACAGAGGGATATATTTTATTAAGATTTATAATCTGTATATAACCACGATGACTTAAGTTCCTTAGAATTCAAACACTTTGTTGTTTTTTATCTTGAAATCTTTATTTTGCTCTGACATCATTTAAAGTAATTGGAAAGAGTAAAAGACACCAGACAATGGATGTGGTCTAATCTTTCTGACAGCTCTTCTAAAACAACAGTTATGTAGCCTCAGTTTTCTGACGTGACAAAGTACACAAATTCATCTTCAGGAAAAAACGAGTTTTTCTGGAACTGAATTTAAGAAGACCCAAATAATATCCAACTATAAATATTTTATGAAGTCATTAACTGAAAAGGGAACAGTTACATAAACTTTTAAAACAGACTGAAATTAAAAAGTCAGAAATTAAAATCTAAAAAAATTCCTTACTTTTTTTCCTTCAGATTAATTTCAAATGATGTCATTTCTTGGTTGCAACTGGTTGTTTTAATTTTCTTTGTTTGATCCACATATTTTATTTCTTCTTGTATCCCATTTTGTTGTAATACTGAAGGACAAACCAACAAAAAGTCTTGAATAAAAATCAGATAAAGATTGGCCATTGGGAGATTATATTGGTTACTATTTTATGGCCTTTCATCTTGTAATCCCACTCATAAGAATTTATCCTAAGGAAATGACACAAGAAAAGTAGTAATATGGGCCAAGAGGATCACTGACATATTCTCTATGACATCAAAACTTGGGAGATTCAACAATGTCTAAGCAAACTATGGTTACAAGTGGATAATATACAATCTGACTGTCAAGGAGTGATTTTTAAGAGAACAGTTGGGGAGACTAGTTATGTGTGTGTGTTAGAGAGAGAAAGAGAGAGATAAATTTGT
Source organism: Procyon lotor (assembly GCA_028646535.1). NCBI lineage: Eukaryota > Metazoa > Chordata > Mammalia > Carnivora > Procyonidae > Procyon > Procyon lotor. The sequence goes on from CM053603.1 coordinate 134,711,970, forward strand.
GTGTATATATTGGAGTTACGTCTCATCATCATATGCATGCAAATTAATTGTACTTTATAACTGCTTATGTTCCAAATAGATTAAAAGTAGAGCATGGTTTTAATTTACATATTCTATATGGGCAACCTAGCCCTCCAGGGAACTCAGATTATCCAGAACTAAATGGAGACTTGAGTTGTTCCCTTGAGCTCTTTAAGAAAGAACATTCCTGGATATATAAGGAAAACACCAGTCACTATGCAAAGAGCCAGCCGTCTTGAACAGGGGCAAGTAGAGAAGTTTTACTGGGAAGGAGTAGTAACAAACTCAGGGTCAGCCCAAGGAGAATGGGCAGACAATCCTAAGGAGGTAATTTTGTCCAGATCAAAGGAAAAAGAGAAGTTACTGAGTACTGCGCAGAGGGTTATAGTTCTGCTGCCCTGAATTTGCATGCTGATATGGGAAACCACAATAATGCCCTGGCTTTCTGGGAAATCCTTATCCTACGGGAAACTATATTAGTTCCTATAGTAGGCAACTTATTTCTCTATAATTTTCACTTTATAATTGACAAAACTTTAATTTACTACATATACACACACTCACAAATATGACTAGTAATACTACTTTAATGGAAAATGTTCAATCTATTTCAATTTTCCTAATCATAAAGAAACAGCTTTCTCTAGCCAAAAAGGAATTTGTTTGTTCTAGAGAACTCAATATCAGGTTCTTAAGTTTTGAATATTCATGGTACAGAATGATTAAGTTACCCATGTCCTTGTGGAAATACTTAAGCTTGTAAATGAACATTTTATAGTGTTTGTGGTATGCTTTTCCACCTGTAAACGTTATGTTCTAGTCAGTTTAAAGGACAGCAAAACTGACCTCCTATATATAAGAATCTGATCAATCTGATTTATTTTGTTTCCAGAAGTAATTCGATGTAGGTTAATGGTTAGGTTGCTTTACAAAACTGTAACATCTTCTGGATGAAATTTTAATAACTTGTGGGGAATAAAATGAATATTTAAGGAAGTGTCTGGCCTGAGTTAAATGTAGGGCCAGAGGTGACCGAGGAAGAATTCAAAGGATAGTAGGAAACACGAAAGGAAATCAGACCTGTGAAGCCAGAAGGCAGGCAAGGCATGCAACATTCTCCAGCAAAATTCAGTAGATATTCTCAGGGACCCTGGCCCATAGCCCATATCCCAATTCTTTTTCTATTGTCAGTAAAATGTCAGACTCTGAAACTGATATTCTTGACTTCTGAGTAACTAAGCAATACAAGAAAATGGGGGTGCTTCAAAGCAGTATTAGCTTTCACATCTCTGTGCATACAAAAAAAAAAAAAAAAGCTTAAGTAACACTAGGATCAGAGGGGGTGAAAGACTCCCTGTATTTTGTTAGCACAGGGTTTGCAAAAAGCAGGTAAGAACTCTTCTGTGAAAAACTGAATTAACTTTTACCAAGTAGTTGAAAGGTTTTCTGTTCTTAGATTTTTCATCACTATTCACTCCGAATGTTCTTTTTTCAGATTGTTAATAGAAAGGGTATTGTTTTTCTTGGTTCTGCTCACTCTAAGATCACTCCCTAACATTGAGGAGCTACAGGTCTAGCGCTAAGTACCCGGTTTGGGGTGCCGACGTGCCAGGGCATACAGATAAGAAACAAACATGCTAGTTTTATAAAAGGCTGGCATTACAGTATGCACATATTTCTGGCTTGTGACTCAAGGCCAATAATGAAGAGGAAACACAAGAAACCTGAGGACAACACAGAGACTAACTTCAGAAGACCTACGTGTCTCTTCAGGGTTGGGCTGGTAATCAAAGCTGAAAGTCAGGGCGCATCCCCGCTCTGTCACTTGATAAGGGAAAAAACTCTCAAATAAGTCCACTCCCCTTTCGATACACTCGAGGACCTCATCTGGCCGGCTGACTCCACAGATGAGCCTGTGAAAACAACAGTAAGAACGGTGACGTGAGGACAATGCCAGGAATGGAAGCTGAGACTCTTCTCAGAGAGTATTTAAAGTAGTAATAATGAGGGCAACTGGATGGCTCGGCCGGTTAAGCGTCTGATTTTGGTTCAGGTCATGACCTCAGGGTCCTGAGATCGAGCCCCACATCGGGCTCCATGCTCAGCAGGGAGTCCACTTCTCCCTCTCCCTCTACCCTTCCCCTTGCTCATGTGCACTCTCTCTCTCAAATAAATAAAATCTTCAAAAAAAAAAAGTAGTAATGATGAAACCCACCAATCACAGTTGTGTGGCAGGCAACAGATAATAAGATGTGATAGAAAGAACATAGGGCTTTGGCAGCAGAGAGACCTGGGCTCAAATCCCAGTTCTCGCTTTGATTTACTTATTGTACTACTTTGGGAAGGTTTCTTAACCATTCTGGGTTTTAGTTTTCTAATCTTAAAAACAAGACTAGTGATACATACCTCACAGATTTGTTGTAAAGATTAAAGAGATATTTGAAAAAGCACACTGGAGTCTCAGGGCCCAAAGAGAAGTTCAATAAAGGTTAGTTTCCTTTCCCTTCCCATTCTTTATAAACAACCTTCCTAGTCTTCAACTGAACTTTACAGCCTATCCATCTACTACATAGATTTTTTTTTTTGAGGGTGTAAAGTTATATGTCAACTATACATCAATTTTTATTTTATTTATTTTTTAAGATTTTATTTGACAGAGAAAGAGACCGAGAGAGAGGGAACACAAGCAAGGGGAGTGTGAGAGGGAGAAGCAGGTTTCCCACTGAGCAGGGAGCCTGACGTGAGGCTCAATCCCAGTACCCTGGGATCATGACCTGAGCAGAAGGCAGACATTTAGCAACTGAGCCACCCAGAGACCCCATCAATTTTTTTAAAAAAAATTTTTTAAAGAGTACAAATCTGTGTGCTTTATTTCCCCCTCAAATACTTTCCATGTTTTAACTGTATTTTGCTTGAATTCTTTCTTATAATGGTTCAAGAAAGACATTCTTTATCTACTGTATTCTTCATGGATTCATTTACAAGGCAACCCTTGCTCTCACACTTTCAACTCTGCCCATAAGATCTGAGAGTCTATTTGACTTTCTTGATTCTTTATTTTCTCCAATAATAAAAACTCTGCTTGGTGGAATGAGATGATATTTTCAAAGGTGATGGATAAGGCATTCTGAGAGTGATCATACCACTCAGCTGGGTTTTGCCACTAAAACAAGAGGGGGAGGTGCAATAGATCAGAGTTGACTGGCTGCTATCTTTTAAGTTTGTTTTTCTACCCATAGTCCCTTTTATGAACTGGCAGAGAAAAGCTTACAAACTCCTTGATTTGCAAGAGAAGTCCAAAAAAGGCTTATGTAATATTAAACAACTCAAACACTTAAATATATGCCGGTTTTTCTGACTGGTTTCCTTCAACTAATGTAATGTTTTAGAACTCCTCTCCAACTGAAGCTAGCATTTCTAAGCACGTATAGAATGAAAACAATCCCACTCTCAAATCCAATAACAGACATCTGTGAACACTTAGCTCAAAGAAGTCAGAAAATGACTGGAAATACTAGTGCTGAATTGTTATCTGCACCAGAACAAAATCAGCACAGGATGGGGAACAGTAAGTACAAGAGAGCTAGGTTAAAGCTATGGGGCAAGTGCTGCCTGGGCTGCTGGAAGCATCTTGCTCTGGCTGAGGTTTCCAGGGTTGTATACGTGTGTAAAATCCATCAAACTGTACATAAGATTCACACACTTTATTGCAAATTATACCTGGATTTTTTTTTAAGTGGTAACATTTGCATATACTATATACCATCCAACAACCCGAGTGCAATAAAGCAGTATCCTATAATCAAATCTCTTATAGATCTGTAGAAAAAAAGCATGAATATTCATATGAAGTTGGATGAAAGACTAGGGATTTAAAACAAAAAAGAAAAGAAAAAAGAAAAATGTGGGTAATCTAATAAGACATCAGCTGCACTCAGAACCTTGGGATTTTGAGCTCTGAATTCTGCAGATTGTTTCTCTACACCAGTACATACTGAATCCTATGTTTATGGAAAGAACGAGTCCCATTAGTGTTGCCAGTCCTCTTGATTTCAAAAAGTGACTTAACTACCTGCCTCAAATTTAAGAACTTCTTCAACGCCCTTATTACTACAGCCCACGTTCATTCTGCTAGGCACCCCAGATCTGTCCTCAACTTTTTGATTAAGGCCAGAGCTCCACATGATTTTATACCTGTCCCCAGGCACCATGTTATAATGAAACAAGTAGACAAACACTGGCATAAAAATGAGGAGAAATAGTTTAACACTTGCCCTCACTTATGAGGATCAAATAAACCAATTCACCTGGCGATTGTCCTCATCTATGTTCTGAAATCAAAGGCAGGACAGCCGTGATGGAAACTCCCCCAAAGTCGGCCTCCGCAGACTCAGCCCGGAAAGGCCATCGTCAGTTCATCAAAAGACATGTTCACGTAGAGACTCTGCGTAATACACAATCACCAGCACAACTGCCCCATAGCCCACGAGGCGTGGCCTGCACCCTAACGGAACACTAGCCTTGGTTTGTCCTCCGGCAGCTCTGCAGTGACTGATGACAGCAAGTACAGTCTAGTTTCCAGGGTTGCTGGATTGCCCTGAAAGCCGTCCAGAAGGAAGCCACCTACAGGCCTCTTGGCCGTCTCTCGTGCTGATCTCAGCCTCTCCTCCATCACGTCTCCACCTTCAATCACTCCAATGATGGCACTTTTCTGAAGTACCTGAGGGGAGAAAGGACTGAATGCTTTTAACTGTTTCCAGTAGTGGAGACCTTTGTTTAAATGAACTTCACATGGAAGAGATCTCGGTGCAGTTGCTACAGTTGAAGCATGAGAGGGGGATGGGGCTCCCTCCTCCCTGAGAACTTTTCAGGCTCCAAAACACACCACTTGAAAGCCACCCGAACAGGTAAGAAAGACTGAAGAGAAATTGAGCAATCGATACCTGCAGTCACGTTTGAGTTTAGATTAAATGAAACACACACTGAGCAAGTATGAGAGGGAAAGGACAAAAGGATCAGTTGTCATTCATTTAAATGACTATCCAGCCCTGCTTTAGGCTACCCTCAAGTCTCTCCATTAGAGAGAACTTTAAGAACCCTGTGGTTGGGATAACTGACTATCTGTTTGGAAAAATATAAAACTATACCACACACCATCCTCAAAAATAAATACCACATAGCACTCTAATCTAAATACAGAAAAGAGTTACACGAATCTCAAAAAGATATATTCAAGTTTTCATAACCTCGGAGCAAGGAAGGCCTCCGTAAGCAAGCCAAAGCTTACCAGAAAAGGTAAGCTAATGTATTTGAATACAAAACTCCAGTGAAATATACTCTCAACAAAGGCAAAGGAGAGCTCACTGCTTATTGGAATAGACAAACACTTATACCATAGAAAACCTCTAACATCTTCTACGAAAATGACAACCCCATAGAAATCGGGGCAGGTATGTGAATATGAACTTCAGAAAAGTAAATGTGAATACCCTGTACACATATGGAGAGCTAACTGAAGCTCACCAGGAAGGACATACAAATTGGACATAGTTAGATACCACTTTTGCCCATCACTCTGACAAAACAGTTAAAAGAGAGCAACACTGTGGAGGTAAAAGTGTTAGTTAGAGAAATGACACATACTCTGTGTCATTTAGTTCAGAGAGTACAGATTAGTTCAGCTTCTTGGGAGGGCAAGCAGACAACACTTTTCAAAATGTCAATGCTTTTATCTGTACATTCTAAACTTCCACTTCTAAGAATTATTCCTACAAATATATTCATTCACGTGCATCAAGGTATATTTACAAAATGTTTACAATAATGAAAAACTGGAAACAACTTAAACATACATCAATAGAGTAAAGGCTTATAGGAATTCTGATACATTCGTAGTATGGCTTCCTAAGCAGGTGTTTTAAAAATAATGCAGTAGATACAGCAATATATGGACTGACAGAGAAAGAGTTCTGAGCTATGGCTAAACAAAAACAAGCACATTTCTGAACATATGATCATATTCATGTAATGAAAACTCATACAGTAATGCAAATATGTAAAAACTATGTGTTTGCAACTAAGAAGTAAAAATGCAAAGCAACAGTGACTCTTTGGTAGAAGAGAAGAATGGGAGAGAGCCCGAATACGGTGAAGAGGGAATTTCGCATCTCAATTTAAGTAGGAGGGACGCAATCAGAAAGAACACTGGGCTGCTGTGTGAAGAATGACTTAAGAGTGAGTATGGCTAAAGGATACATAGGAGGCAAGTATAATAACTTGGGTGAAAGACGAAGAGGACCCAGGCTAAGGCGGTGGCAGTGGGTGAAGAGGAGGGACAGGATCTGAAACTTCATCAGAAAGTGTGATCAACAGGGGCACCTGGGTGATTGAGTCAGTGAAGTGTATGCCTTTAACTCAGGTCACGGTCCTAGGGTCTTGGAATCTAGTCCCATGTCAGGCTCCCTGCTCAGCTCCCTTCTCCCTCTCCTCTGCCCCTCCCCCCTCCTTTTGCACATGCTCTCTCTCTCTCAAATAAATAAAAATCCTTAAAAGAAAAAAAAAAAAAAGAAGGTATAATCAACAAACTTGACCAATTAGTTGCCCACGGAGAGGATGAAAAGTCTAGGATGATTCCTGGCTCCTGTTTTGGAAGTCCAGGGAGAGGATGGGAAGAGCAAAGACAGGGAATCTTCGGAAAACAGTGGAGGGTGAGGCAAGATGATCATTCTGTTTTGTGCATTTTGAGTTTGAGGTCAGCAGCCACGGAGGACACAAATGTGACTACCCGGGCTGGAACAGGGGACACCTGGCACACTGCTGCCACTCCCCACAGCAGGCATGGTCGACAGATACTCTCTTCCTCCTGCGCCCAGGCACAGCTCCAAGCACCCTGGGATGAAACCCATTTGCCTTCCCTGGCCTAGGAAGAAAAAGAAAGCCAACACCAGAACCCTGGAGAGCTTCAGTATTTAAGGGCATTCAGAATAAGATGATCCAGTGAGTAAAAAAGGAAGAAATCATAGGAAAAGGGAAAGATGTATGCAGACATACAAAGCAGGTAGTTACATGGGCCTGCCCTTTACATGATTGGCACAGCCCTATCTGGGAAACCCTCCTTGATGCACTTAAGATAAATCATATAATTTACTGTCTAAAATGAAACACATGTGCTCTCCACCAGCCATCCAAGATGCCAAAAGGAAAGAAGGCTAAGGGGAAGAAGAGGGCCCCAGCCCCTGCTGTCGTGAAGAAGCAGGAGGCCAAAAAGGTGGTCAATCCACTGCCTGAGGAAAGTCCCAAGAATTTTGGCATCGGACAGGACACCCCACCCAAAAGGGACCTTATATGCTGTGTCCAATGGCCCCGCTATATCCAGTTGCAGCAGCAAAGGGCTTTTCTCTATAAATGTCTCAAAGTACCTCCCACAATTAACCAGTTCACCCAAGACCTTGGCCCTGGACCACCAAACTACTCAACCACTAAAGCTGGCCCACAGATACAGACCAGAGACAAAGCAAGAGAAGAAGCAGAGATTGTTGGCCTGGGCTGAGAAGAAAGCTCCAGCAAAGGGAATGTCTCCACTAAGATGCTACCTGTCCTTCCAGCTGGGGTTAAGAGTCACCACCTTGGTGGAAAAACAAGAAGACTTAGCTGGTGGTGATTGCATATAATGTGGATCCCATTCAGCCGACTGTCTTCCTGCCCGTCCTGTCATAAGATGGGAGTTCCCTACTGCATTATCAGGAGGAAGGCCGGGCTGGAGCGTCGAGTCCACAGGAAGACCTGCATCACTGCTGCCTTCACATGGGTTAACTTGGAAGACAAAGGACCTTGGGCTAAGCTGCTAGAACCTATCAGAACGAATTACAGTGACAGATATGATGAGATCTGCCATCACTGGGGAGGCAATGTCCTGGGTCCAAAGTCAGTGGTTCACATGGCCAAGCTGAGAAAGGCAGGGGCTAAAGAACTGGCCACCAAACAGGGCTAAGTGTGTACCATTGAATTTTCTGTACGTAAAAATAATAAAAAGTGCTCTTCCAAAAAAAAAAAAAAAATAGGGGACACATCTAAGTGTAAAAGGGACCACTATTAATAATCATGTAAAGACAACAGCAGATCATAGGGACAGAAAGAGGGAGCACCGCACAGCAATAATGTGAAGTATAAAGCTGACTAGCATGGAAGAGGGACTTGAGGCTCAGCTGGCTGTTCTAATAATCATGCTGTCACACTCCCTGTCCTCCTTTCTACTCATGGAAACATTACTCATCCTACAAGGATAATTACTGGCTCAAAACAATTGCTAGTGAGCAACACTAACAATCAGGTCCCACGGCAATGTCCCCACGCTGAACTCTTATTGCGGATACCGAGAGTTCTATTCAGAAGGACAACGAAGTTTCCTCTAATCATTTTATGTATACTAACTTTATCAGTCACTTATATTTTTTATTGGTACCCTCAAGATAACAATGTTCCTCAAGCTCAGTGCACTCTGCACAGTGTGACTTGACCACTGCTCAGGATTACTTCACATAAGTGATCTCAACACTGAATTCTTCCCTCCGGTCACACTTTCTCTTCTCTCACCAGCTCTGCTCTCTCCTAGTGACTGCATCCTTTCCCAGCACCCTTCACTCTGCTTCCAGGCTCTCTGGTCTACCGCCACAGCTTCATCCACCCCAGCCCATCATAACCAGCCACCATCAGCAAGTATTTGCTGAGGGCTTACTTATGTCGGGCATTCTGCGACATGATGGAGATACAAAAAGGGCACTTAAAAATTGAGTTTAAGGAGGTCACAATCTAATAAAGACAAGCACATAGAGAAATCATTGCACTACAAAATGATTGGAGCTGTAATATGGTCACATACAAATTAAAGGGATGGCAAAGGATGAACAGAACTTCCTTGGAAGGGTCAGGGACAGTTCCCTAGAACGATGAATGAAATTGAATGAGCCAGATCTGGAAGCAAGAGACACAATATGGCTGGAGGTAAGAAAAAAAGAAACAGTCCAAAAGGAAGTCCACGTATAGCCTCTGCAGAATGAAACACGGTAATGCCTCAGAGAACTGCAGGTGACTAAGAAGGGCCACAGCCACAGGAGAAAGGGGTTGGCACTGAGCCGGAGGAGTAGGCAGAGGCCAGGGCACAGCAGCCCCTCCATGCCACGTAAGAGTTGAAATAGAGAGTCATTAAATTCTCTTTGGGAAGTGGATATATGCTCCTATTTGTGTTTTATGACACTCTCTCAGATAGGGCAAAGATGGATTGAATGGAAACGAGAGGAGACAGAATAATTAAAAGGTAATGTCTATATAAGAGATGATGAGGTTATTATGCCTCAGGGTGGTGATAAGAAAGATGGGAGGGTGGGGGCAAATCCTAGATATATTTAGGGAAATGGAATCAAGAAGGAACAAACAATTGGATATTAAATTGGGTATTAAAAAGAGCCTTGAATGTGGAATTTAAGAAACAAAACAGATGAACATAGGGGAAGGGAGGGAAAAGTAAGACAAAATTAGGGAGGGGGACAAAACATAAAGGACTCTTAACTCTAGGAAACAAACTGAGGTTTGCTAAAGGGGAGGTAGATGGGGAGAGGGGGTAACTGGGTGATGGGCATTAAGGAGGACACGTGATGTAATGAGCACTGGGTATTAAATACAACCGATGAATCACTAAACTCTACCTCTGAAACTAATAATACATTCTGTGCTAATCAACTGATTTCAAATAAAATTTTTTTAAAAAAGGAATTTTGAAAGACTCAAATTTCTGGGCTGAGGAACTTGGTGACTGCTATGAACTGAGACAGAGAGGAAAAGGTTTGAGGAGGTCAGATACTGAGTTTGAGGGGCATGTGAGGGGATACTCTAGTAGAACCCAGCTGAAGTCCACTTTATGTCATTCTGAAGCTACGCAGAGCGAGCTTGATTATCCATGCAATTTCAGAATTATTCAGCAATTAAAACCAAGAGGAGGCTGCCCAGGGAAAACACCCAGAGTTGGGGGAAAAGAGAGCCTAAAACAGAATTCTAGAGAGTTAGAATACTTATGGTTCGGGAACAGAAAACAGGAGAGTAAAAGAGCCCAAGTATTGAGAAGCAGAGAAGCAGGAGGAGGAGCAGAGAAGGCAGTAGTATGGAACGTTAGTAAGCAAGAGTTTCAAACAGAAAGGAGTGGTGGGCAGCGCACCCTTACCTCTGACTCTTCCTGTAGCCGTAGACAATTATCCAGGAATAGAAGTGATCGATCAACAGACTTTCTGGCTCTTTTTATGGAAGTTGCTTCCTCGCAAGATGCCTCTCCATCTGAGAGACACTGGAACCAGTCCGGCTGAAGGGCCTGCTGAATTGCCATGAACTTGGAAGCAGTCATTTCCACTCGTCCCCCAAGACCCCACACGGACACAGACTGCCATGGAACAAAATGATGAGCAATCAGCAAGAGTAAAATGCAAATCAAAAGGAAATAATAAAATGATAAAGCAATACTGAATTTAATTCTTCTTTATAAATGGAGAGATGGTGGCACTTCATTATCTTAGAAATGAGAGTAGAAGAAGCTTCCTGTACTATATCCCAATTCTCTGAGCACCTTATAGCTCATAGAGAATCCATCAGTGGCCACACAGCTAGCTTCCGAGCTAGTCCCAAGAATTCTTTGTTATACTTTTCCAGTTCAGTCTTCCATTCTCCGAGACCCCACCCCATGCATGCTGTCCCTAAACAGATCCGCAGACTTTGATCTTTCTCTATCTTTGATCACACTTTCTGATCCTTTTGGCTAAAATTCCCCCCTCCTATTTCTCTGCCTGGTAAAATACCATGCATCCCTCATCTACTCTATTGAGCCCCCAAAACCTATCTGGGCATAATCCATCAGTCACTCTTCTAAGCTCTTAAAGCAATTTATACTTATTTCTTTTAAGGAAACGATAGTACTGAGAATTCCAATTCATGTTTGTGCCCCAAAAGCCTAGTCTAGGGCTTCACACATTATTGAAGGTTAGTAAGTGTTTACTGGATTGAGTTAGCTATAGATACAAGAGGTCAGAATGTACAGAAGCACCTCTATATAATGTTCTTTCTTTGGTTACTCCTTCCCCTATAGTATCTTTCTTCTTAGAAGAGATTGTCAAGGAAATAAATGGGGAAGCCACACAGAGTCTTTTCATTCTGGCCTAAGGCTTAAGAATATTGTTTAAATGAATCCTCTCTCCCTTACAAATGGGGGTAGATAACTGAGGTAAAAAATATTCTTTTGGATTAAAATTACAAAATAAAAAGAAGTTTAAGGCAGAAGAATAATTTAAAATACTTTATCTTAGGTAAGATTAATAGATATCATTGATATCAATGAAGTGGGTACAAGAAAAGTAGTTGCATTTGTAAAGCAGCAGCATATACGGAGGCCTTGCCAGAACGTAGTCCTCAAGGACAAGACCCATGTGCCATGTCACAGGTGGAAGCTTTTAACGAAGTCCTTTTGATACTTTACTTCACTAGCTAAAATCTCTGGCTGTGCACCCAGCTTTTTCAAATGCTGTTCTAAAAGCAAGCAGTATTACACCGAAATTCTACTATATATAGTTATACATGTGATAACACTCATCAGCAACTTTCCTAGCGCTTCCTGAGGTTGTTAAAACTGCAAATAAAGCATGGCATAAAAAAACTATTGCTTTCTACCATCATAGCAATTTCTTTTTTTGCCACATACTTGACCCTCCTTCATCCCTAATTTTTTTTGCAACAATGAAAATGCTGAGGATATGTTCCTTACTTTAACCCCATTTGCAGGCAGCCCTACTCTAATTCCTATAAGCCACTCATCCTACTATATTCATCGAAATAAGGAGAAGGCATAAAGGAGCCAGGAACAGGCTAGCATCCCCGGCAGTGGGATCTAGCATTGGAAGGATACAATAGGCTGACTTTCTGGGACAAAGCTGCAGCCTTGGAGGCCCTTTGGAGGACACACCTTGTTTGTTACATAACCGGCTGGGCAGGGGCTGACTGGATCGTGCAGGGAACAGTACAAGAGCGATTCCGGCATGCCTGTACAAACATAAAAACTCCTGAAAGCACTTACATCAACAATTACACTGTGTTGTAACAGACAGCAGCTTCATATATGTACTGCTGGATAAAGTATCTCTAGACATAGTACACTGTTCTTAACTATAAGAGGCCTGCCAACATGAATGAAAACATTACTTTTAAAACCTACTCATCTGAAAAAAGAACTAAATGTTCATGTCTAATGACTAATGAGTTGCTACAAAGGAAAAGTGCATCTTAAAGTATGAAATACAATAAAAATGTTTAGTCGCATGTTGACCCTACTTGATTTGTCTTGAAAAAAATATAATATCAAGTATGTTCATTTTAGGTACCATCCAAAGAACTAGCTACTGGAAAGACAAAATGATATGGTGAAAAGGTAATCTCATTAATAATAAAGCTATCCCACAACATGGGGCCTGGGGCAGAATTACAGGAAAAGCCATAGACACTGAAAATGGATTGAATTCTCAATTTCATTGAGCTGAGATGACAATTTCTTAAGTTCTTTGTCAAAAATATAGTCATATAAAAAAAATTTTTTAAGTGCTTACAAAACCATATGTGCTTAAATTTCCTATGCTACCTTACATTTTCACTTTAAAAAAAAAAAGACTTCACTGAAAAAAGACCCAGAAAACAAAGTGAGCAAAAACAAAAACAAAAAAACTCTACAGTTCTCCACCTATTTTTCCACAATTTCAATTATTATAGTTATCTCTAGGAAGCTTTTTAAGCTATTTTCACTTAATTATGTGCTTGTATACTTTAAAGCTGGTTTTAAAATTGGATTCAGCCCAAGGAAAACATTACATAAATCCCTCTACTTAAAAACAGGGCCTCGTGACCTGGTAACGAGTCATCATGCAATTCCCCACAGAAGCAGAAGACTGAATAACCAATGGAAATGGAATTTTCATTCACTTGAGTGAGTCTTAGATATTGGGCGAGAGCTCAGGAGAAAGTGGTCTGTAGAAGAATAGATTCTCTAGCTCCCAATGTGAAGCTTTTCCTATAATCAAAGGAGCACATGCATCTGCATATAAAATCCCATTTCTGGAACAAAAGATAATATTAACATACCAGAATACAGCTATAGATAAACACTTCATCTTCCGCTTCATCTTATGTTTTAGGCTCCAACACAGCTAGACTGCTTTGGATCTTAGGTATGTCCCATGCAGTCTCTTATCTCTGGGTCTTTGCTCTGTGCCTGGGATGTCTGCCCACACCTGTCTACCCCCACCACTGCGCCCACCTCCCGACCTGGCTACGTCCTACTTTTCCTTGACTCAGATAAAGTACCCCTTCTTCCTCTCTCAAGAATCCTTTCCTTAGTCTGACCTCTGTCCACACAAACCCTATAGCAAGTTATGTGCTCTCTCTCTGGGCTCTCTTGGTACATGTACATATTCCTAATCCTGCAAATGAGGTCACTGCATTCTACTAGAATGACATGAACGATGAATCTTGGAACACTGAAAAAATAAAATACAAGTTAAAAAAAATACAACAACAACAAAAAAAATATTAGGAACATACAGAAATCTCAGCAGAGATACCGTTGTATCATATATGTTTTGGTTAAAAAAAAAAAAAGAATTACCTATTTATTTTTATTCCAGACAGGCTCTGAGTTCCATTGGGGAAGCAACTGTTCCTACTCATCTTTGAATCCCCAATGTGCAGTTCTTAGATGCCCCATAAATGCTCATTGAATTAATGAATAAGTTAATGTATGAATGAAAGATCAGTCTACAGCACGTCCAAACTTCAAATTAATACATCACAAGGCAAACACAAATAACTTAATTTTTACCTATAAATTTTCCAATTCCTTCCTTATATTCTGCCAAGACTTCATGGTGTTCTGCTCTGTAAGCAAAACAGAAAAATACATAATAATGAATCATTCTACAGACACTATGCAACAATTGAAACCTACTTCTCTGTACCCAAACAAGCTACAAGACAGTAAATGTGGTCTTGAACAACAAAGTACACCATTATTCGAGAGTCCCAACTCATTAGGCTGTGTTCATTAGCCAGAGTACGGGTCTTCAATTTACAAGTAGTTCGGTAAGAACAGAAATTGGCAAAGATCAATCACTTCCAAATGCCCAGATTTTCTTTCTCCCCTCTCCCCTTTAAAATCACTATTATTAATGGAATATTGCAGAGTTATTTCATCACACAGCAGGTTCTTCAATTAAGCATAAAGTCAGTACATCCATTTTATAAAATGATCTAATTCCATTAGTTTTGTTTTCATAATGTAGGACTAGCAAGTACATGTGCAGATACAGGGAAATATTTGAGGCTAGTGCATGAAGATAGCCTCTAGAGTCCAAGTTTAGTTCTCACAGAGCATTCCCTGCCCTGTCACCTCTGGGAGTGCTGGCAATGAGGGCCAAGGGCCACCATCCTGGCACCGTTGGATCAGAGGAATAGTGAAGCAGCTCTGACATGTAGGTCTGGCCTATGGCTTCCAGATTAGGGCCAGAAGATATACAACACTTGACATCTCCTGATTTCATTCTAAAAATCTGTAAATTATGTGCACATAATCAAAAAAGTCTTTCTCTCTTTACTGCACCTTATTAAAGTATCTGAGCTGCTGGCTGGCAGAGTTGATATGTAAGTGATCAGGTCTAACACTTACAACGAGGACAGCGTAAGCTGAGCCATGGCAGGAAGACCATGGATAGTATGCAGTGTCTGATGGGTCAGGTGTGGGGCAGAGCCGGTCTTGGTGTATAGAAGGCAGGCTGGAATGTCCATGGTGCGGTCCCCTGCTTTGCCCAGGTTTTTTATTTTTCCTAGGCGACAGCCATTAACTACCTTGGTAAGACTCAGCTTCATCCTAAGAGATTCCTCCAGGTCCTGGTAAGAAAAGAACAGTAAATTCAGGAGTTCCATGATATCTAAAGGCTAAGCACTTTACAAAAGTAACCTACACAACGATGATTGTCAGCATGTTTATTACTATTTCCAGGCTACAATTGTTTTAGATCAGGAAGAAGGAAATGGGAGAAGACACAGAATGAGACAAATTCCCCAGAGACCCAGAGCAAAATGATGACATCAACCACATTTAAATTCAGTGGTGGAATTTTTATCTGTAATGATGAAAATCAAACAAATGGAAGGAGAAGAGTAAGGACTAATCACAGAAAGAGTGTGCACTCTTTTGCCAAAGGAGAGTTTTCAGCCTTGAAAATGTGTACAGAAGAAGGCCGCACTGTTTAGGCCATACTGATTACTGATTTGACCATTTTTCCCTTTTCCAATTTGAGAGAATACCAGGCAACATAGCAATTTCTCCTAATATTTTGTTAAGAAAGCAGGTTCCAAAACAGCATCCTGGTATTTATTAAACTATATGGAACAATATACATCAAAAGATAGAGATTATCTTTGAAAGGTGGGATTATTTCCCAATTTGTTCTTATATGGTGTCCAAACAGAGGTGAGAAACCATATGGAGCATACATGCAATTCATAAGCAATTCAGCATTACTTTTTATCAGGGATCTTGGTGGACTAGTCTCTGGTCCTTTTGTGTAGCAAGCCCTGGAGGCTTATCTTGTCCATACACCTAGCAGATACACCCTCAGGGTCAGGCTCAAACAAACCAATCCCAAACACTGAACAACAAAATCAGAATGCACATTATTTACTCTGAGAACCAAAAAAGGAGGGAGGACCAGTTACTGTATTCATGCCCTATAGGGTATCACACAAGAATCCAAATGCCACGTGAGCATATTATCTGGAACAGGAAGGATAAGCAATGATTAGATATGTAAAGAAAACTGAAAGGAAACTCACTGGTTCTCTAATACAACCAAATCAGATTCCCCAAGGTTAAACCCAGGGACTCTGGAAGAGAGAAGAAGCAGCTAACTCCAGAAGCCCAGATTCTTGGCTTCCAAGACTCAGCTTTCTCTTGGGGACCTTAGACCTATCTTTGTGGAAGGAAACAATGAACATGTTCTAGGAGTCCCCATCTTCTAACAGAAGAGTTTCAAATGTGATTAATCATCTGCTCAGTTCTGAAAGTATTTTCTCTTATCTCCTTTTCCCATTGTTCCTCAACTCTAGAAACAGATCTCTTCATTCTTTTTTTTTTAAGATTTTATTTATTTGACGGGGAGAAACACAGCGAGAGAGGGAACACAAGCAGAGGGAATGGTAGCGGGAGAAGCAGGCTTCCTGCAGAGCAGAGAGCCCGATGCGGGGCTCGATCCCAGGCCCCTGGGATCTGACCTGGGCCGAAGGTAGCCCCTTAACAACTAAGCCACCCAAGCGCCCCAGATCTCTTTATTCTTAACCCAAGGTCTGTCATTAGGTCCTTGGGAGCTCTAGACGACATTGGCCACCATGTTCCTAAATGCAGAGATGGGTTCTCCTGTGATCCAATGCACAAAAGTTTAATCCCCATATTTTAATTTTAATTTTATTTTTTTAAGATTTTATTTATTTATTTGACAATGAGAGAGAGAGATCACAAGTAGGCAGAGAGGCAGGCAGAGAGAGAGGGGGAAGCAGGCTCCCTGCTAAGCAGAAAGCCCAATGTGGGGCTCGATCCTAGGACCCTGAGATCATGACCTGAGCCCAAGGCAGAGGCTTTAACCCACTGAGCCACCCAGGAGTCTCTAGTCTCCATATCTTTAAAAATAAAATTCAAAAACTTCAGCTTAGTATACTGAACCCACTAAGTCAGCTAGAGAGTAATATCCACTTGGCTCTCTCCACAGTGCAGGACTCTGATGCTATGTACTCACATCTGCTGTTTGGGGCTTCTTAAAAGTCCCATCCTAATGACGATAAATCAACATGTCACCAAAGAAAACAGCAAACAAGGAAAAGTAGACCGCTGCACTTAAGAAAAAGTATTATAATAGATAAATTGCTATTGTCAGTGATTCTCTGTGTCATAAGAATGAATATAAACATTAGAAAGCATTAGAAAATGCTCTTCAACTGGAAATCAACATTTTAAAAAAAACATGCAATTTTGC